>OX376362.1:139736-739736 GCA_947369235.1 Udea olivalis
TAACCTAACCTAAGGACGCGGCGCGCACAGTTAGGTTTGAAACCTAACTTAAACAAACCTCACCTCCGCGGCGGGCGCGGCGCGCACAGTTAGGTTTGTAACCCAACCTAAGGGCGCGGTGCGCACAGTAAGGTTTGTAACCTAACCTAAGGGTGCGGCGCGCACAGTTAGGTTTGAAACCTAACTTAAACAAACCTCACCTCCGCGGCGGGCGCGGCGCGCACAGTTAGGTTTGTAACCTAACCTAAGGGCGCGGCGCGCACAGTTAGGTTTGTAACCCAACCTAAGGGCGCGGCGCGCACAGTTAGGTTTGTAACCCAACCTAAGAGCGCGGTGCGCACAGTTAGGTTTGTAACCTAACCTAAGGGTGCGGCGCGCACAGTTAGGTTTGAAACCTAACTTAAACAAACCTCACCTCCGCGGCGGGCACGGCGCGCACAGTTAGGTTTGTAACCCAACCTAAGGGCGCGGCGCGCACAGTTAGGTTTGTATTCTAACCTGAGGGCGCGCCGCGCACAGTTAGGTTTGTAACCTAACCCAAGGGCGCGGCGCGCACAGTTAGGTTTGAAACCTAACTTAATCAAACCTCACCTCCGCGGCGGGCGCGGCGTGAACAGTTAGGTTTGTAGCCTAACCTGAGGACGCGGCGCGCACAGTTAGGTTTGAAACCTAACTTAAACAAACCTCACCTCCGCGGCGGGCGCGGCGCGCACAGTTAGGTTTGTAACCTAACCTAAGGGCGCGGCGCGCACAGTTAGGTTTGTAACCCAATCTAAGGGCGCGGCGCGCACAGTTAGGTTTGTAACCCAACCTAAGGGCGCGGTGCGCACAGTTAGGTTTGTAACCTAACCTAAGGGTGCGGCGCGCACAGTTAGGTTTGAAACCTAACTTAAACAAACCTCACCTCCGCGGCGGGCACGGCGCGCACAGTTAGGTTTGTAACCCAACCTAAGGGCGCGGCGCGCACAGTTAGGTTTGTATTCTAACCTGAGGGCGCGCCGCTCACAGTTAGGTTTGTAACCTAACCCAAGGGCGCGGCGCGCACAGTTAGGTTTGAAACCTAACTTAATCAAACCTCACCTCCGCGGCGGGCGCGGCGTGAACAGTTAGGTTTGTAACCTAACCTAAGGACGCGGCGCGCACAGTTAGGTTTGAAACCTAACTTAAACAAACCTCACCTCCGCGGCGGGCGCGGCGCGCACAGTAAGGTTTGTAACCTAACCTAAGGGCGCGGCGCGCACAGTTAGGTTTGAAACCTAACTTAAACAAACCTCACCTCCGCGGCGGGCGCGGCGCGCACAGTTAGGTTTGTAACCCAACCTAAGGGCGCGGCGCGCACAATTAGGTTTGTAACCCAACCTAAGGGCGCGGCGCGCACAGTTAGGTTTGTATTCTAACCTGAGGGCGCGCCGCGCACAGTTAGGTTTGTAACCTAAACTAAGGGCGCGGCGCGCACAGTTAGGTTTGAAACCTAACTTAATCAAACCTCACCTCCGCGGCGGGCGCGGCGCGCACAGTTAGGTTTGTAACCTAACCTAAGGACGCGGCGCGCACAGTTAGGTTTGAAACCTAACTTAAACAAACCTCACCTCCGCGGCGGGCGCGGCGCGCACAGTTAGGTTTGTAACCTAACCTAAGGGCGCGGCGCGCACAGTTAGGTTTGTAACCCAACCTAAGGGCGCGGCGCGCACAGTTAGGTTTGTAACCCAACCTAAGGGCGCTGCGCGCACAGTTAGGTTTGTAACCTAACCTAAGGGCGCGGCGCGCACAGTTAGGTTTGAAACCTAACTTAAACAAACCTCACCTCCGCGGCGGGCGCGGCGCGCACAGTTAGGTTTGTAACCTAACCTAAGGGCGCGGCGCGCACAGTTAGGTTTTTAACCCAACCTAAGGGCGCGGCGCGCACAGTTAGGTTTGTAACCCAACCTAAGGGCGCGGCGCGCACAGTTAGGTTTGTAACCCAACCTAAGGGCGCGGCGCGCACAGTTAGGTTTGTAACCTAACCTAAGGGTGCGGCGCGCACAGTTAGGTTTGAAACCTAACTTAAACAAACCTCTTCTCCGCGGCGGGCACGGCGCGCACAGTTACGTTTGTAACTCAACCTAAGGGCGCGGCCTGCACAGTTAGGTTTGTATTCTAACCTGAGGGCGCGGCGCGCACAGTTAGGTTTGTAACCTAACCTAAGGGCGCGGCGCGCACAGTTAGGTTTGTAACCCAACCTAAGGGCGCGGCCCGCACAGTTAGGTTTGTATTCTAACCTAAGGGCGCGGCACGCACAGTTAGGTTTGTAACCTAACCTAAGGGCGCGGCGCGCATAGTTAGGTTTGTAACCCAACCTAAGGGCGCGGCGCGCACAGTTAGGTTTGTAACCCAACCTAAGGGCGCGGCGCGCACAGTTAGGTTTGTAACCTAACCTAAGGACGCGGCGCGCACAGTTAGGTTTGAAACCTAACTTAAACAAACCTCACCTCCGTGGCGGGCGCGGCGCGCACAGTTAGGTTTGTAACCTAACCTAAGGGCGCGGCGCGCACAGTTAGCTTTGTAACCCAACCTAAGGGCGCGGCGCGCACAGTTAGGTTGGTAACCCAACCTAAGGGCGCGGCGCGCACAGTTAGGTTTGTAACCCAACCTAAGGGCGCGGCCCGCACAGTTAGGTTTGTATTCTAACCTGAGGGCGCGGCGCGCACAGTTAGGTTTGTAACCTAACCTAAGGGCGCGGCGCGCACAGTTAGGTTTGTAACCCAACCTAAGGGCGCGGCGCGCACAGTTAGGTTTGAAACCTAACTTAAACAAACCTCACCTCCGCGGCGGGCGCGGCGCGCACAGTTAGGTTTGTAACCTAACCTAAGGGCGCGGCGCGCACAGTTAGCTTTGTAACCCAACCTAAGGGCGCGGCGCGCACAGTTAGGTTTGTAACCCAACCTGAGGGCGCGGCGCGCACAGTTAGGTTTGTAACCCAACCTAAGGGCGCGGCGCGCACAGTTAGGTTTGTAACCCAACCTAAGGGCGCGGCGCGCACAGTTAGGTTTGAAACCTAACTTAAACAAACCTCACCTCCGCGGCGGGCACGGCGCGCACAGTTACGTTTGTAACTCAACCTAAGGGCGCTGCCCGCACAGTTAGGTTTGTATTCTAACCTGAGGGCGCGGCGCGCACAGTTAGGTTTGTAACCTAACCTAAGGGCGCGGCGCGCACAGTTAGGTTTGAAATCCAACCTAAGGGCGCGGCGCGCACAGTTAGGTTTGTAACCCAACCTAAGGGCGCGGCGCGCACAGTTAGGTTTGTAACCCAACCTAAGGGCGTTGCGCGCACAGTTAGGTTTGTAACCCAACCTAAGGGCGCGGCGCGCACAGTTAGGTTTGTAACCTAACCTAAGGGCGCGGCGCGCACAGTTAGGTTTGTAACCTAACCTAAGGGCGCGGCGAGCACAGTTAGGTTTGTATTCTAACCTGAGGGCGCGGCGCGCACAGTTAGGTTTGTAACCTAACCTAAGGGCGCGGCGCGCACAGTTAGGTTTGTAACTCAACCTAAGGGCGCGGCCCGCACAGTTAGGTTTGTATTCTAACCTGAGGGCGCGGCGCGCACAGTTAGGTTTGTAACCTAACCTAAGGGCGCGGCCCGCACAGTTCAACAAAGTCTGAGTCGAACAAACAAGCGACGATGTTTCGAACAGATTATCTTATAACTGTTTTAATGACACCATATTTATTTACATTGCAACAAACAGAAGCAGCCAATACCAACAATAAATTTTTTTTAACAAATAGCGTCAAAAAATTAGTTTTTTTTATCAAACCATAAATTCCATACGCGTGATCGAAAAGATAACACATAAACTAGGAACCGAAAAACTTCTCAATTCTCAATTGGAAATAATTTTATCAAACTTTATCCAACTTGAAAACAAAATTAACAAACAACGTCAACAAAGACGCTTCAGAATCTCACAATTTTAGCACATTTCACCGTAGGTATCTTTAATAAAATATTGAAATATCATTGAGCGGGTTCTCTAGTTAGGTTTGAAACCTAACTTAAACAAACCTCACCTCCGCGGCGGTTGCGGCGCGCACAGTTAGGTTTGTAACCTAACCTAAGGGCGCGGCGCGCACAGTTAGGTTTGTAACCCAACCTAAGGGCGCGGCGCGCACAGTTAGGTTTGTATTCTAACCTGAGGGCGCGGGCAAGGACATGGCCCGTGAAATCTACGCCTGTGTGCTTGAATGGACGTGAAAGACGGACTCTTGCTTCTGGTTAGTTTCCCATCATCTGTTCCTGCATGATTGGCTTTTGTTTTTTACAAGTTACACATCTATGTATAATTTTTTTTGTAGTTCTAGTACCGCTAAGTGTTAAATCACCATCGCTATCGCCAGATGGCGCCACCCAATTTGAGAGATCCTAATTCGTGGTGTTAAGATTTTCTTTGAGATCTACTAATGAACCGGGATTAGTTCAGCTAAACACCAATAGGTGGCGTTAGTAATTCTAGCTATTAGTTTGTTTCTAAAACGCGCTGGCAATATGTTTTTATAACTAGGTAAGAGGCCAGCAAACTTATGCAAATATATCTCTGAATTCTGTATCGGTGTTTTTATTTATCCGATTAGTACAATATTTAGTTCATCACTAAAGAGTGGTTTGTACATGGTCCTTGAGAGCCGGAGCGCTTTTGGCTAAGATCAACTTTTTGGAGTACTTGTGGTGCTGGGAACCACTCACCGTCCTCGAGGAGCAGTGGATCGCTGTTCAGGAGGTACGGCCAGCAGCTGCGTCACCAAGTAAGGCCGCGGACGTGACGTACTGGAGCTACCGGAAGCCAAGGAGCGCCCTCTACCGGAACTGGAGCATTCCAGAGGTATTGCCAGTGCAAGTGTGTGCATAAGTGAAGTTCAACTGTGAGTACTTTTATCAGTTTAATTTGAGCCTTAAACACATTGTGAGAAAACTTAGAAGATTTAGCTTGGATCGGATTTATCGACATTGAGAGCTTGGGACTTAGAATATTTTCGCGCCAGTTTTTAAATTTAGAGTAATTTAGTTTAGGTGGTATTTTAGACATAGTTTAATTGCATGCTTAGAAGTACACTTAGAATAATTTGCGAAAAAACGACGGGACGGGGAATTCATGCCCGATTTTCCTCTAAGTTAAAAACACTTGTAATTTTTATCGTTGCTTTTTCGACTTGTAATTTTAATACTTTATATTAATTGGTAATTTATGATTGTTTAGTAATTTTGTAACACCTGTATACTTATACAAAACAAAATACTCATTAATTAGGTCTAAGGGTGTAATTATAAAACATTAATAATTACATTTACATTTATTATTTTTGATAGTTAACAATTTTGTTTACCAAAATGGATAGTATTATTAATGTACAACAGGATCTCCAAAATTCAATTTCTAAGGAATTTGTTAATTATAAAAAATACTCCTAAGGATAGGATCACGAAAGAATATATTGAAACTAGGTTGGAAATTGTAGAAAGAGATTGGACGCTGTTTCGAAAAAATAATTCTAAGTTGTATGAGGCTTATGAAATGGAAGATATAGATGCTTCTGTTTATGTAACAAAGTCTATGTACGATACCACGGAGGAGGCATACATTGAGTACAAGACCTACATGAATAGTGCAGGTAGTGGGGAGAAATCAAGCTCATTAGTAAAATTACCTAAAATCTCCATTCCTTTGTTCTCGGGGAAGTATTCCGAATGGGTTACTTTTCGAGATTTATTTACATCGTTGGTAAATAATAATAACGGATTAGATAAAGTACAAAAGATGCATTACTTAAAGAGTCATCTTGTAGGAGAGGCAGAACAATTAATCAGATACGTGCCTATTTCCGATTCAAGTTACGATCAATGTTGGAAACAATTAAACGACCGGTACAACAACAAAAAATACCTAGCCAATTGCGTATTAAAACGTTTATTTTCGCAGCGACGCATGCAAGTTGAGTCAGCGTCTGCTTTAAAGGATCTGTTAGATACCACCACAGATTGTTTGAATGCTCTTAATAATTTGGATATTGACGTCAGTACTTGGGATATAATTATCATTCACATTATCACATATAAACAAGACAACGAAAGTAGAAAACAATGGGAGTTAAATGTTTCTAGTAATTCGTCAAGCGAATTGCCTACATTTTCACAATTTCTAAAGTTTGTAGAGAGTCGTTTTCGAGCGTTAGAGTGTTTGGATTTGAAAAGGTCACCAGGACAAAGTAATAATAGTTCACAAATCCAATATACTAAAGTTTTACATGCGACCAATTCAACGAACAGTATTCGCTGCGAATGTTGTTCGGAGAATCATAAATTGTGTTTTTGCAAGCAGTTTTCTAAGTTAGATTATGATGCTAGACGTGAATTCGTGTTAAAAAATAAAATTTGTTTTAACTGCTCAGGAAGCAACCACACCGTTTATGATTGCAAGTAGAATACTTACTGTAGAATATGCAAAAAAAGGCATCACTCGCTTTTACACCCGAAAACATCATCTAACGACAAATCTATCATTGGTAGGGCATCTGGAGGTGGCAATACCTCCGCAGACAGTCCTCCTGTTGTGTCAATTATGTCTAGAAGAAATATTACCAGGGGTAGACAAGTTATATTAGCCACAGCGTTAATAAAAGCCCAGTCTACACTTGGTGGGCTTCAAGTGCTGCTAGCCTTGCTGGATCAAGGCTCCCAAGCATCCTTTGTTACCGAAGCTGCAGTCCAACACTTAAGATTAAAAAAGATACCTGTCAAAAGTACAATTTCGGGGTTAGGTGGTGATGGTTCATTGGTCTCCAAATATATGGTTAAGCTTGTAATTCAATCGCTAACAGACCCAAATTTCAAAATAGAACTTGCATATGTTCTCAAACATATCACGTGCTGTCTACCAGAGAACCAGTTTGAAGAGCATAATTGGATCGAGTTAGCAGACTTTTAAGTCTAGCCGATCCTCAGTTCAATGCACCTAACGAAATAGATGTATTACTTGGCGCTGAAGTTTATAGCCATATATTGAATGACGGCGTAAAGAAAACTTCAGCTGTTAATCTCGTGGCGCAGTCCACCAAATTAGGTTGGATTATATCAGGCGTAATCAATGCCACACGATTGAATAGCAACGATAGTTCAATCGACCATAGATCAAATATAACAGTAATGCATACAAAGGTCAATGAAGATGATGTGTTAAAAAGATTTTGGGAAGTAGAAGATCAAATAATTAGTACAAACAAAATACTTACACTAGAAAAACAAAAGTGTGAAGAACTATTTACAAAATCTACAAAAAGAACAGAAGATGGTCGTTATATGGTAAGGCTGCCATTTCGGGATGACGTGCCGTCGTGTGTTGATAGTAATTCACGCGATGTTGCGCTGAAAAGATTTTACACGTTAGAAAGAAAGTTTGAGAAAGATCAAAATTTAAGAGAAAAGTACAAGGAAGTTATCAATGAATACCTACTGCTAGATCATATGCGCCCTGTAAAACAAAATGACAAAAAGGAAGCCATATACTTGCCTCATCATGCCGTCATTAGAAATGATAAAGAGACGACAAAAGTCAGAGTCGTAGTCGATGCTTCTTGTCGAAATAATAATGGTTTGTACATGGTCCTTTGAGCCGACCCTGACTTTTGTCGTCTCTTTATCATTTCTAATGACGGCATGATGAGGCAAGTATATGCCTTTTTGTCTGTATGGCAACCCGAGCCATACATCTGGAGGTGGTGAGCGATATGACAAGCGAGAGTTTCATGGCTGCATTTCGTAGATTCGTTTCCTGAAATATAAAAAGCAATCAAAACATTATAAAGAATATTACAAAACAAGAACTAGATGAAGCAATGAAATGTTGTATTAAAATGGCACAAAGAGAAGAATTTAATAACGAATTTACACAATTGAAATCAGCAAACATAATTAAAGCAAAAGACTGCAAACTAAAATCATTATGTCCTTACCTTGATCCAGAAGATATTATCAGAGTAGGTGGTAGATTACAAAAATCCACATTAAATCAAAATATGAAACATCCTATTGTACTATCCCCGGCATCAAATTTGACTAAGTTGATAGTTGCGGATGCTCACCTTAAAACGCTACATGGGGGCCCACAACTAATGATCAACTATTTGAGGACATCTGGCTACTGGATAATTCGAATAAAAAATCTAGCAAAACAACACGTTAGACAATGCGTAACGTGCATTAGACAGAATGCCAACATAAAAAGCCAGTTCATGGGCTCTCTCCCCTCTGTAAGATGTACTCCAGCTCGGCCATTCTTGCATAGTGGCTTGGATTACGCCGGACCTATAAATATTAGAACAACAAAGGGGAGAGGACATCGTTCATATAAAGGTTACATATGCCTTTTTATACATCTGGAGGTGGTAAGCGATATGACAAGCGAGAGTTTCATGGCTGCATTTCGTAGATTCGTTTCTAGGAGAGGTCACTGCGCCCAATTATGGAGCGACAACGGCACCACATTTGTTGGTGCACAGAGAGAGCTTGAACAGTTGCAGACGGTACAGAACTCAGTTGCTACTCACCTAGAGTCTCAGGGAACAGAGTGGCATTTTATCCCTCCTCACGCACCTAATTTTGGCGGAGTATGGGAGGCGGGCGTGAAAGCTACCAAATTTCATTTGAAACGGATCATAGGGGAATCTACGTTGACTTATGAGGAGATAAGTACGCTTCTAAGTCAAATAGAGGCTTGTTTAAATTCTAGGCCTATGACAATGATTAGCACTGAGGCCCCGAACGAACAAATTGCCCTTACACCTGGTCACTTCCTGTTTGGTGAACCATTATTGTCGGTACCTGATGTGGACTATTTAAATTCGGATATTAGCTCGCTCAAACGATGGCAATTCGTTCAAAAGATGTTACAGCAATTCTGGACTCGATGGTCCAATGAATATTTAACATCTCTACTCCAGAGACATAAATGGACATCCCAAGTTAATGAGCCCAAAGTGGGAGACGTAGTCCTGATCAAAGAGGACAATATGCCACCGTGTCGTTGGTTATTAGGTCGGGTGGTAGTAAAACATCCAGGACATGATAATATAACCCGAGTAGTCACGTTAAAAACCAAAACGTCAACATTAAAAAGGCCAACATCAAAGGTATGCGTCCTCCCGGTCTCTAATTAAGTTTATTTTATTTTGTTTGTATAGCTTAATTGCTTAGTAGTATGTAGAACGCTAATTTAGTAACCTTTAGAAACGTGTAATGCTTGATTTAAATTGGAAGCTGTAGTATTTATTATTTGCTAGTGTGGTTATGCATTATAGTTTTAGTTTAGTAAAACAGTTAATATTGTATGTTACTATTGTAGTTAAGTACATCAATCCCCAGAAAGGACACATTTTGTCAATATTGTCCTTGGTGGGCAGTATGTTAAATCACCATCGCTATCGCCAGATGGCGCCACCCAATTTGAGAGATCCTAATTCGTGGTGTTAAGATTTTCTTTGAGATCTACTAATGAACCGGGATTAGTTCAGCTAAACACCAATAGATGGCGTTAGTAATTCTAGCTATTAGTTTGTTTCTAAAACGCGCTGGCAATATGTTTTTATAACTAGGTAAGAGGCCAGCAAACTTATGCAAATATATCTCTGAATTCTGTATCGGTGTTTTTATTTATCCGATTAGTACAATATTTAGTTCATCACTAAAGAGAGGTTTGTACATTAAGTATCCAGTATTTTTGTCGCGTAAATGATAGTGTAACACGAGCTCCGCCGTGGAATGTGAGTTCGTGTGCATTATTTATAATCAATTCTGTGAAGCGATGATTTTGAGGTAAAATAACTGGATTTCTCATTTCAGAATTGACAGGAGCGTTGTGCAGCCTCCCTCCAACTCGAAGAACCTCATCGTCATCTAAATATGGGTTTAGATTCAAAAGTTTGCTTTTCTTTGAAATAGGTTTCTTTTGCAACAGGTGACCTATTTCTTCTTCAAATTCTTCTCCTTGAACTTGTATTATAATCTTCTTACTTGTTTCTCTTAATTCTGATAGAGCGAGCCAAGATGTATTTTTTCTCTTTTCCTTTTCTGTAGTAAATCTGTACACCCGGCTAAGTACTCTCAGGAGTTTTAAAGAAGAATTGTATTTATTCATCATTTCCTTGATAATGTTATTATCTTTGCTATGCGTAGCGTCAACGTTCACTTGTTTCGATTTTCTTGCTTCTTCGTTGGTAGTATAAATTATTTTTTCCTCTGTTACATTTTTACATGTAGATAACCAGGTCTATGTCTGGAGATATAGCTTGCTTGATTTTTAGCATCACCTTGGAAAGTAGCAATGCCCCGCTTAGCTCCAGCCTTGGTAAGGACACTTCTTTTTTGCATGGAACAAGTCTTGATTTTCCAACAAGAAGTTTTATTTCAGCTCGACCTTGTTTTATTAACTTGCTATAAATAACGCATCCGTACGCCTTTTGCGAAGCGTCGCAGAAACCGTGTAATTCTAGGTTACACGTGTCGTCGGAGCCCAGCCATCGTGGTATTTCAATATTCTTTAAATAAATAATATCATTTTTAATTGCTTGCCACTCTTGAAAAATGTCCTGTGGGAGCTTGTCATCCCAAGCCAGGTTTGTTTTCCATACTTGTTGAAACAGCTTCATTTTTGTGGACAGGGGTGTCAACCATCCCAGCGGGTCAAATAGCAGTAAGATGGCCGATAACAATGAACTTTTTGTATCTTGTTTATCTTGATTTACCTTGTATTGAAAATTGAAAACATCTCTTTCAGGATTCCAATTAAGACCGAGGGTTTTTGCAGATTCAGCTTGCTTGAAACTGTAATTACTTTCCTCTGGCGGGCTTGTATCTTGTAGTAACTCTTGGTAGTTTGACCTCCACTTTCTTAAGTTAAAACCTCCTGCATTCATAAGATGGATGAGGTCTTTTTTCAATTGAAGTGCAGAACTAAGCAAAGGTACGCAAAAAACCAAGTCATCCATGTAAATAATATTTTGCAGGACTTGAGACGCTTCTGGATACTTTTTTCTCTCATCACTTGCTAGTTGACGTAAAGTCATCATTGCGAGATATGGAGCGGCCTTGGTGCCGTAGGTTACCGTCGTCTTGTTCTTAGAGTTCCCCAGTTGATTTATGTTTGATTTAAGGGGTAATCTCACAATGTATTTTCCGTCTTGTATTCTTGTAGAAATCAATGCATTTATTTTCTTCTGCTGAATATGAATGGTTTTCCGGCACATCTTCAATTTCCCAGAATTTTTGAATATCTTGAATGTTATTCAGAATGACGTTGCACTGTAAAGTCTGTACTTTACCGCACATAATCCACCCAAGTCTTGTTTCCTGGGCAATAGGTGTTGCATTTCCAACTCGATGTATTCTATCCAAAATAATGTTTGAATAGATATCGGCTACAAATATAATATCAATAGGCTGTAGTACTCTCCATCTGCTCTTTTCACCTTCACCAATGCTGTCGCCAACAAAATTTCAGGCACCTCCCCTTGCTGGGCTACGTGTGAATTGCTGATCTGCCGTTCATATCGCCGGTTCGATTCCCAGTTCGTAATCGTTGGCCTTGACGTCACGTCAGTAGTAGTCACGTTATTTTTTGCATACGATGCGTGTAGCAGAGTGTTGTGGCTTTCATTGCACTCGCGACATCGTTTTATTGATGAGCACGCTTTTCCGTTGTGACTGTGTAGACAGTTAGCGCAAAAATTCAATTTCGCAATTGCTTGGCGTTTTTGTGTCGGTGACATTTCCAGGAACTGCTTGCAAAAATAAATACCATGTTCTGAATTTTTACAAATGGGGCATGCCTGCTTGTTTCTTGAATGGGCTTGTGTGGTAACCTTGTTGTTATGAAAATTCTTGAATTGGTATGATTTATCTTGTCTGCTTGATGTCGATGGAATGGGCCGCTGTTGATAATTTTATTGCTTTCGACGTGCCGACTCCATTGTTGTAAACTTTTTTTCCAAAAATTTAAGGAACTCGTTCAGACTTGGTAGTTCTCGGGGTTCCTTCAATGTTTCTAAATAGCCACTATGAGTTTCAGGGTCGATTTTCTGAACTAAAAGTTACACCAAGATCGGATCCCAAGTTCCAATATTCACGCCAAGGTTCTTAATAGCGTTTAGGCATTCAGTAGTGACGGCATGAATGCGTTTAATATGATTTGCGTTAGATGTTTGCGACACAGGAATACTCATCATGGTGTTCATATGGGTTGTGAAAATTAACTTTTTATTGTTATACCTGTGGTTTAATATTTCCCAACAGGTTATGTAGTTTTCCGAGCTGATCTGTAAGTGCTGGACCAACCGTTCAGCTTCCCCCTTAAGCTTGCTCTTAAGGAACTGCATTCGTTGTGCATTTGATAAACTCGGATTTTTGTGAATGGTCTCACTGAAGAGGTCTTTGAATGACACCTACTGCTGGTAATTTCCATTGAAGATTGGGATGTCGAGCTGAGGTGTTGATTTTGTTCTATGAGAGACAGACCATAGCTTGCTATTTATGGCTTTCTTCATGTCATGATATTTTTGTTCGTGCTCAGAAAACCTTGATTCGTATTGCAGATTTGACCCGTTAGTTACACTATCTATCTCCCAGTGGAGCAGATCTATTGCTTTCCAGCGGGATTGAAGCTCTCTCAGTGTGTCTTCGAACTCCCAAAGTTCCTGCATTGTATCTACATTGATGTTGGAGACGGTTCTTATAAACGCCTTGAAATTACTCAACTGCTTTTTAAACATCTCATCGTGCTTGCTGTAGTTACCGGCATTCGAGGTACTCATCATAGCATTCCAGTCCTGCTTACTGCTAACATTTCTTTTTTGCGTAGTGACAGTATCCTCAAAAGCAGCATTTTCATCTTGCTCAGCCTCTTGAGAGATGA
This sequence comes from Udea olivalis, assembly GCA_947369235.1. Taxonomy (NCBI): domain Eukaryota; kingdom Metazoa; phylum Arthropoda; class Insecta; order Lepidoptera; family Crambidae; genus Udea; species Udea olivalis. Next base: position 152,671 of record OX376362.1, read on the forward strand.
GTGTTTCCTCCTGTGAGAGGTTTTTATTTTCAGATGACGTCATGGGCGGTACATCCGCAGGATACTTTGACGAAGTGATACTGTTACTTGTTTTTTCAATGTATAGTTTAGCTTCCATGTAGCTTTGTTTTGTTTGTTGATAATATTCCCCGACGAAATATTCCTGATCAGCTGGTAAAGCTTCTGAAAGCTTCGTATGGTTCGAAGTATATTCATTCCAGTATCTTTCCAGTGATTCGAGGCGTCTCTTGATAAGGTCTGGGGTCCTTCGTGCTGGACCATCCTTTTTGAAGTTTATTAACGTTTTCTTGATTTCTTCCGTTAATAATGCTTGGCGGTAAAGTAGGTCACTCATATCCATCTTGATATAGCTTGATATTTAGGTTCTTCTTGATAATCTGTAAAACTTGCTGCTGACTTGATAATTAGGTGTGAACTCGTAAAACCACTTGTCTTGATTATTTCGGTATACCTTGCTTGATAATAATGATTTTTTGATGCGCGAAAACTTGATAATACAGTAGTGGACTTGTATTTCACAACAAAGGTTCCACACTTGAACTTGCTCTTGTGTCTTGCTGGTTCATAATAATTCAGTGCTCAATGTGCCAACAAATGTTATGTGCGCCGTTCTCAATCCTGTCGGTGAGACCCGCTGGTGGGAGGCCGACTGAACCGATTCGCTAACACTTGAAAAACACAAATAAACACTAAATTATTCACTTCTCGAAGGACCAATATGTTGGGTGGTGCCTTGATGCTGCCACTCAACTAACTTGCTGAATCTTGATATAAATGATAAATCCTTGATGATTATAAAATGTTTATTTACTTGATATATGTACGAGTTCACCTTTTGATGGATATGACGTGACTAAGTAACTTAAGTAAAATGAAATGCACGAATATGAAAATGCTGACGCGGTGACATACTTTGTGCGGTGTAAACCGTACAGCAGTATTTATTTAAAAAACAATCATAATCGTTAGAAAAGGCCTTAATCACTTGGCTTTCCACAGTTATTAAATTATCTGTCACAGTAGAAGTTTTACTCGTACATACTAGGTTTGCAATCACAAATATATCCTTTACAACTTTAATAAAGAAAATACAGTGGTAGGTAAAGATTTGTTATCTGTACGCAGCTACAGTGACAATCATAAATATTAAAAAATATGTAGGTAGAATCACATTCCCTCCTAACCCTACCCCATCCAAAAAGGAATGTGTGACAGACGGTCGGTTGCATCGGATCCGCGGGTCAAGCAAGACGCCTCCGGAAGCTTCCTGCGTGGATTTCCATAACCTGCCCAAACCAACAAAAAGTCGATATTAATCCGCGGCCGCGGTCTTCGCGCGCGTTCAAACCTAACATCCGACAAAATAACGACAATCAGCAGAACATCAGCGAGAGGCGTGGCCCCACACCGAGGTGAGTCCACATTTCTTCCCGTTCCTTAATGCAAATCATCTTTCTTTAATCAACATCCCTTCCTGGTCCTTCTAGCCAAATATCCATGATATTCCCGAACCATCTCCTAGTATTTTACAAGATTTCATCAATTTTAATTTCGTTTGTCATAGTTTGCTGACTCATAGTTTCGTTTCGTTCACTCATCTCACAATTTATTATCTGTCAAGTAGTGTCGATATACATTCCGTATCTTAAAATATCTGTTACAAAAGTAGTTCTAGTGTACTGGCAACATTGCGCAATCGTTCTTTTTTCCGTAGTCTATGGTTCAGAAAAAAGTAACTTGTCAGTTGTCACTGTCACTTCTGACTTAGCGTAAATTGTAAAGTAAACAAGTAAAAGCAGGAAACTTTTCATTGTTTTTTAGCAAGAATGGCTGATTTTAAAAGGTACACGGTCCAATTCAACGTTGCTGCGCGTAATATTCAGGATTTATACACCTTGTCATCAAAGTTATCACAAGAAAAGTCTGTTGCGGAGTTGGATAAACAACGATTTCTTGTTCGATACAAAGACTTAACTGGTAATAAACATTCGTTGGACAATACTTTTACGCATATTATAGCAATGTTAGACACGGATGAGCAACAAAGGAATGATTACGACTCTAAATACGTACAGTTGCAGGACATGTTTTACAGTATTCAGGTTTTGCATTCTGCAATATGTAAGGACATCAATAAAGGAGGTTCCAGTGGCTTTTCTAAATCTACTGACTTCCATTTACCTAAAATCAACCTTCCGAATTTTAGTGGTATACATATTGAATGGCCTACTTTATATCTATTTACAACAGTTTGATTCATAACAACAAAAACTTAGATTTAGTTGAAAAAATGCATTATTTATTGAGTGTGTTAGAAAAGGAGCCTTTATCTTTGGTGAAACATCTGGTGATCTCCTCGGACAATTATGAGGTCGCTTACAAACTTTTATCTGATCGCTATGAGAATAGAAGGATGATCGCTGATAAACATGTTGAAGCATTATTGAACTTGCCAAATTTAAACCAGGTTAATTCTAAAACATTGAGTAAGTTTGTCAATACTTTAAAGGAGAACACACAAGCTTTAAAGTCTTTGAAAATCAATGTTGATCAGTGGTGTTTCCTTTTACTACACATTGTACTAAAAAAATTATCTATTGAACTACGTACAAAATTTGAATTAACTGTAGATCCGGTTGCCATTCCCACTTTTAATGCTTTATTAACATTTTTAGAAAATCAACTTCGTATTATTGACAATGTATCAGGTTGTCATTTGAAGCCCACAGCTGGTAATTCTCTTAACATAATTGACAACAATAATAAAAATAACTTCAGTTCTTGTCCCTGCTGCAAAGAGGCTCATGCAATTTATTATTGTCAGAAATTTAATAGCATGACTCCGATGCAACGCAAGGCTTTGGTTGTTGAACATAAACTTTGTTTCAATTGTTTGCGCACACATAATGTGCAAAAGTGTACTTCTAGAAGTGTATGTCAGGTGTGTCATGGCGAGCATCATACCAAGTTGCACATATCCACTTCATCGCACAGCATTGCTAAGTCTACCGGATCAGAGTCTGCGAAGGTCAGTGAGGTTACTGTACAGCCTCAGTCCTTGCATGGTGTCGATGGCACATCCACCATGATTCTAGGCACTGCCTTTGTTCATGTTCAAGACAATGATGGGTACTTCCACTCTGCTCGTGCTTTAATTGATAGCGGTTCTCAAGTTTCCATAATTAGCGAAAATTTGGCCCAAAAGTTGAGACTTCCTCGTACCAGGTCTGGTACTCTTCTGGGAATAGGCGCTTCGTCTTCAAATGAGACTCGAGGTGTCATAACCTGTTCTATTAAGGCAAAATCAAAACTTCTTTGTTCTGATTTTATTATACTTAAGCGTATCACCAGTCAGTTACCTTCTGTCCGTGTTGATCCAGAGGTGCTGAGGCAATGCGAAAACTTAATTTTAGCTGATAAAAATTTCACTGTACCGGGACAAATTGATCTCCTTCTAGGTGTAGAATACTATGACCAAATCTTTGATGGCAAAAAGTTCAGTCTAGGTGACAACATGCCTACTGCCTACTCTACTGTTTTTGGATGGGTCATCATGGGAAAAACACCAGCAGCATCATCGCACTCTCTTGGGGTTGTGTCGATGGCCTGCACACTTGATCTGAATCTTGCTTTGACACGGTTTTGGGAGACAGAGGAGCCACCCAATCAACCTATACAAGATCCAGAGAATATTCAATGCGAGAAACATTTTACTGATACCTACTCTAGGGATGATCAAGGTCGTTTTATTGTTCGATTGCCCTTCAAGGTTAATCATAAACCACTAGGTGATTCTCATCACACGGCTTTAAAGCGCTTTCACAATTTAGAGCGACGGCTTATTGGAGACGCGAGGTTGCGTGAACTTTATGTAGCGTTCATGCGCGATTATGAGCAGACTGGTCACATGCTCGAAGTGTCTTCCCCTGTAACCAAGGATCGCTATTACATCCCTCATCACGGTGTGCTCAAAGAGCACAGCAGCACAACTAAACTACGCGCTGTGTTCGACGCATCCGCTACTAGCTCTAACGGGGTTTCCTTAAATCAGACCTTAATGCCTGGCCCTAAGTTGCAACAAAACATTGAGGACATCATCTTACGTTTTCGGGTTTACTTTATCGTATTCACATGCGACGTCAAACAAATGTACCGGCAGGTTCGCATGCATGACGACGACTGCAGATATCAAACAATTTACTGGCGTGAATCTCCTGATGCACCTCTTAAACAGTTTGAACTTTCTACCGTCACTTATGGGGTTTCAAGTTCGGCTTTCCAAGCCATTCGTGTTCTGCATGAGTTGGCACGTCTAAATACCGAACAGAGTCCCGAGGTATCTAGAGTTTTGCGTGAAGATACTTTTGTTGATGACGTAGTCAGCGGGTCAGCTGATCTAGATTCTGCCAAGAACCTTCAAAGAAATCTCGTAAACGTTTTGTCTCAGGGTGGTTTTGTACTGAGAAAATGGTCCAGCAGTTCCAAGGATTTTTTGGAATCGCTGCCAGAAGACTATTGCGAAACACCTTATCGATTCGAGGCAGGCGACAACATCTTCAAGGTTTTGGGTATCGAGTGGAATGCGAACTCGGACAGCTTCGTTTGCCATGTGTCGGAGATGAGTAAAGTTTTGACCAAGCGTGGCATATTGTCTAACATCGCGAGACTTTATGACCCATGCGGTTTCTTAGCGCCTGTCACATTCCTTGCCAAGTTGTTTTTACAACAGCTTTGGTCAATGGAATCAGGCTGGGACGATCCACTTCCGGAAGACATTCAAAGGTCATGGATTTCCTTTATGTTAGATTTTCCACAACTCAACAAGGTTACTATTCCTCGTTGCGTGCTTGCTAATCAACCGCTTGAAATTCAACTTCACGGTTTTAGTGACGCGTCTGAACGTGGGTACGCCAGTTGCGTCTACCTACGTGTTTTAGGTGGTGATGATAGCGTTTTGGTTCGACTGTTACTCGCCAAATCACGCGTAGCACCTCTTAAACAAAAACTAACTATTCCCAAATTGGAACTCAACGGAGCCTTTCTCCTAGCTCGTTTGTTAGAGCATGTTTGCCTTATTTATCAAAAGATTCAATTGGACTCTATAATGGCCTGGACCGATTCCAGCATTGTATTGTCATGGCTTGGCACTTCTCCGCATAAGTTGCAGACTTTTGAAGGGAATCGTGTTTCCCAAATTCAAGCGCTGGTTCCAAATGCTGTCTGGCGACATGTGCCGTCCCACATGAATCCTGCGGATTCGGCAAGTCGTGGCGTTCCACCGTCAGATTTGGTCAATCACCCGCTCTGGTGGTGTCCAGCATGGCTCGAAGCTGATTCTTCGACATGGCCTGAAAACGTTCCACCGGTCTCTGAGGCGGACATACCTGGCGTTAAATCTGTGACATCTTCTCTCGTCGTGGCACGTGATGTGGAAGACTTACCCTTGATAACGAACACCAGTTCGTTTCCCAGGCTACAAAACGTCGTAGCTTGGTGCAAGCGGTTTCTCCACAACACGCGCAATCCGTCAGATCGTCGCTCTGGACCTCTCACGGTCTCTGAATTGAGTGGCAGCATGCTCAGCATTGTTTTTTTGGTTCAGAGATCTGAGTTTCCAGATGCACTTCGATTGCTGCGTGCGAACCGAGTTGTCAAGGGTAGTCTCATGCGTCTCAATCCTTTCCTCGACTCACAAGGTTTAATAAGGGTTGGCGGCAGAATACACAGATCAGATTTACGCTATGAAAGCAAGCACCCGCTATTGCTTCCGAAGTCACACCATGTAACTCAACTTTTAGTGGATCATTACCATAGGATGTTTTTGCATCCTGGTCTAAACTCTCTAATGAATTTACTCCAACGTGATTTTTGGATTTTATCTGCACGTAGAGTGATTCGACATCGTATTTTTCAATGTCATCGCTGCTATCGGTTGCGACCAAAATCAATAGAACCCTTTATGGGCAATTTGCCTGCGGATCGTGTGACTGCATGCCGGCCGTACCAGAAGGTTGGCGTAGATTTCGCAGGGCCTTTTCTTTTAAAATCATCCCCTACTCGTAATGCTAAAAGCGTCAAGTCCTACTTGTGCGTATTTGTATGCTTCACGACCAAATGCATCCACTTAGAACTGGTGTCGGACTTGTCCACTGAAGCATTCTTGGCATGCCTCGACAGATTTGTGTCCCGCAGAGGATTACCCAGTGACATTTACAGTGACTGCGGCACAAATTTTGTCGGTGCCCGTAACTATCTTAAGGAAATAATTAACTTTTTCAAACAGTCTAACATCGAAATTCACAAACATTTAGCCAATCAGCATGTAGTTTGGCATTTCAATCCCCCGGCTAGTCCACACATGGGCGGCTTGTGGGAATCCGCGGTTCGATCCGCCAAACTCATCTTAAATCGCGCTAAGGGTGAACGTCCTCTTGTCTTTGAGGAGCTCACCACTGTTTTCGCTAAGGTTGAGGCTGCACTTAACTCCCGACCTATCTGTTCTCTTTCAAATGATCCAAATGACCTCGAGGCGCTCACCCCCGGTCATTTTATCATCGGGCAACCACTTCAGTCTTTACCCGAACACACCATAGACACAGAAAACATCAGCGTACTCAAGCGTTGGCAACTTGTTCGCCAAATCAGTCAACAATTTTGGAAGCGTTGGCAGGCTGAATATTTGCACACCTTACAACAGCGTCCAAAATGGCTTTCCAAGCCTGCTAACATCCAAGTTGGTGACTTGGTTTTGGTGAAGGAACCCAACTTACCGCCACTTCTATGGAAAAAGGCGAGGGTTTCCAGGGTTTGTCCGGGTTCCGACGGAACAGTTAGGGTGGTAGAGTTGCGAACAGCTACTGGTTCCTTACTCAGGCCGGTTACAAAGGTCTGTCCTTTGTTGCCTCATCCGACCTAACATTTTTTTTTCTCTCTTTAAATTAGCTTAGCTTTAATTTCAACTAGTTTTAATTCACTTAGACGTAATTTACAATTACCTTTGAAAATCAGCAAATCAGCATAATCATCAACCTCTCTTGCTAAAGAGCTTAGAAGCTCTTTGGGGGGCGGTATGGTAGGTAAAGATTTGTTATCTGTACGCAGCTACAGTGACAATCATAAATATTAAAAAATATGAAGGTAGAATCACATTCCCTCCTAACCCTACCCCATCCAAAAAGGAATGTGTGACAGACGGTCGGTTGCATCGGATCCGCGGGTCAAGCAAGACGCCTCCGGAAGCTTCCTGCGTGGATTTCCATAACCTGCCCAAACCAACAAAAAGTCGATATTAATCCGCGGCCGCGGTCTTCGCGCGCGTTCAAACCTAACATCCGACAAAATAACGACAATCAGCAGAACATCAGCGAGAGGCGTGGCCCCACACCGAGGTGAGTCCACATTTCTTCCCGTTCCTTAATGCAAATCATCTTTCTTTAATCAACATACAGTCATTATTACTGCGCTGAATTCTGAAGGAATGGTAATTTGTAATTAAAGTTATGGCTAAATTAGGTAGTAAAATATTCAGACACAAAAATGTTTACTATGTTAGCTATGCAGATAAGAATATCTACAATTATTTCGGAACAAAGCCTAGGCTTCAATCAACCTACTCCACACGATAAGCAGAAGAGAGAAAATTATACTTTAAATTTAAAAATATACCTGCTTATAGAGGCAGTGGCCTGATTAGCCCATTCCACATTTCGTAAAACTCTTGTAACCTGTAATTGTATTTAATTCATAATTCATTTATTCGATGCTTCATGTGGTAAGTTACAGGTCTTAAATAAAAATATACTACATACACATGAACCCTGCTAGGGCACTGCAAGATATTTTTGGAATAATTAGGTAAGTTATTTACAAACTTATGTTTTCATGCAAATTTTAACATTTATGATCAATTTAAACCCTTTTAAAATACTCCTGCACAGAATGAAAAAAGTTTGATAGCAAAAATATTTTGACACTAGAACTAAATAAGGACAGACTATATAAACCCTTTATTAAAAGAGGTAATTTATTAAATATCTTTACCGACATGTGGTATGGTCCCGAACTAACAATATGTAGCTTCGTGAGAGGGGCTACCAGTCTGTGTTTGTGACGGAGATTACAGGACTGAGCATAGTAGCTATCAGCTTGTGTGTAAAGGGGGGGATATTTTTTTAACGAAAATGCACATTTCCAATATGTATTTAAGAAGGTCAAAGTTAAAATGTTAAATTTAATGAAATAAGGTCTACATGTTTCTCTCTGCGTTATATTAACTAATATTCGAATACATCGCTTTTGTAGGATAAACATACGATCACTTTACGTACCATTTCCCCAGAGAATCACAGCATATCTAAGCCAAGCATGAGCAAAGGTGAAATAAGCACTAGTGGCTGTTTCTAAATCCGTAACCCTCTTCAGTTGGTAGAGTGCATACGTAAATCCTGACAGTTTACTTGCTAACTTATCCATGTGGCTTTTCCAGTTCTAGGCCTAACAATGTACATATACTCACGGAATCTAGCTTGCAGTAATCGTGAACGTAGTTTAGTTTTAAAGGTTGCTTTTGTCTAGGGTGAAATTGCATTAACTTTGTTTTGTTGAAATTTAGCTGTAAATTGTGTTCCTTATGCCATTCAGTTATACATTTAAGGGTTATATTTAGGTTAGTGTACAATTCCTGATCATTGGTACAAGGGATGACTACAGTAATATCATCTGCATATAAAATGCATTTTTTATCAAGGGTTTTAGGAAGGTCAGCATTATATATTAGAAAAAAGTATACATCCTAGTACGCTACCCTGTGGAATAGAACCTACTACTGTCTGTTTTTGTGATCTAATATTAAGTATACAGTTGGTGCTTTTATCGTAATGAGGTATTTCAACAAATTGTTTACAATTCGATAACTAAGACCTGAACCATTCAAATGCCGGCCCCCGCACTCCAATTCCGCATAATTTATTCAAAAGTATTAAATGGGATACCCTGTCGTATGCCTTGCTCATATCTAGCATGATACTTACTGCATACTGCTTATTATCAAAACTGTTTAAAATTTCGTTTGTCATACTGTAATTGTTTGTATAATTGTTTACGTTGGGTTAATAAATTATTTTCCTTCTTCTTTGGAGCACACGGGCAAGTGCAGCCGCTGCCAGCAAACCTTAACAGAAACCTTATTGGGACAGCAACAAAATATTGCATACTTGACTTTAAATCCAATAAACTAAGGGTTAGTCCAACCTATGCATCTTTAACTCCAGCAACCTCACACTTGACCCGCGTGCTTAAAAGCAACATAGATCAGTTATAATATCAAAACCAATCTTGAGGTAGACCTTTAAGGTTCCACATAATGTAGCTTTATATTGGAAATAATTTTAAAATCGAACCAGTAGCTTCAGAACCTATTCAATACAAACAAACAAAAAAAAAAAAAGTCTTTCCTCTTTATAATATTAGTATAGAAAAGTAATACCTTAATATGTTTCATGCTGGATGGTGAGGGAATTTTAATGAAGCATTTACTTTTGTATATTTTTTTATTAATCCTCATCGCTATCAAGTCCAGACTCCTGAAACAGAAGTAAACAACATTGACGTAAACAACTTAGCAAAACTATTTACAGATTTCTTCAAGTAACAAGCACGCCCGTTGACGCTTTTATTACCAAACGGTAGTTCAATTTTCTGCTGAGCTTTTGTCAAATAGTTTTAATCTAGATTTTTTTTAATTTTTGCGAAAACATCCTTTCTAATTAGGTCTCAGATAACTCATAAATAGGTCTAAAGATAGAAATCCCGCCTAATTTCTTCAAGGTCCGAAATTCGAACTTTTCTAGTTTTTCTTTCTTTAGATTTAATAATAATAATAAGAATAATAATGCCATCTAGTGAGTGGCAAGTCACCGTCTGCCAGGTATTAAACTTTGAGACAATTTTTATGGCAGTGGTCCGTCGTCTCAAGCAATAACCCAGAAATCCAGTCCACCGAATTTACATCCCCATAGCCCAGTTTTTATTGTTTTCTTTATATTGTTCAATAGTTCATGCATGCAATAGTGACGTCTGACCCGGGCAACGTTAGCTTAGGCATTCCTCAGGGATCTTCGCTGGGGAATACTTTTCTTTTCTATTGTTTATTAATGACTTGCCCGCTTCAGTAGCTACCGGCCTTGCTGTGTTGTTCTTCTGATTTACATACCAGTATTTAAAAATGGATATGACTTCCGGAGACAGACTTGTTTAAGAATGCAGCTTATTCCATAGTACGTCGTACGAAACAAGATCGAACGCCTTCGACAAGTCCAAACAAGCATAGACGGAGGTTTTTCTAGCTGTGTAGTACTGAACGGTCTGCTTAAGACAGAAAATGGCACTCTCTGTAGACAGACCTGGTTTAAACCCAAACTGCGCATCATGGCTTTAAATGTGCTCGCCTAATCTTCTATCTAGCAGACCATCCAGCACCTTAGCCATAACCGTAGCTAACGAAATTGGCCTGTAATTGGACAAGTCAGAGGCATCCCCCGTTCTGTTTTTTAAAATGGGTACTACTATGGTATACATTAAGTCTTCCGGAAGGTAACAGTGACTTATACACAAATTAAAGAACATTGAAAGAACTCTTGGCAAATGCCCCCCCGCGTACATCAGATGCTCGATGCTGAGCTCGTCATGACCTGGAGACTTGCCTTTGAGCATTCCCTTTATTGTGGAGGCGACCTCTTTCACGGAAAATCTGATATTTGAGGTCTCAGTGCGACACTCTGCATCGAACATCTGCGATTTCCCAGTGAGAGGGGAACCCACTACAAAATGTTTCCGGAAGGCATTCGCTATGGCAATCGGTTCATTTAAACCATCTACACTCGCAGGAAGACTCGGTTTGGGATTAAGTTTATTGGTGTTTTTCCAAAACTCACTAAAATTCTTGTCTGAGTGATTCTCAGCGATGATATCCAATTTTATTTGATTTTAATTTTTTTGGCAATATTTTAATTTTGCTTTAAACTTTGTTTTAGAGTGACGCATCTTATCTTAAATACAACCCGAATTGTGTTTACCTTTGATACCAAAACCGAGCCTCTCTGTGAGCGACACTCACATGCTTGTTCCAACCAATTATGTACTTATGTTTCCCTACATTCCGAACATTACATGTACTTTTTGCCGATTCTTTAAGAACATATACAATTTCTTGGTACATATCTGTTATTTTCTTTCTATGGTCTACATTTGAACACTTTTTATCAGCACAATTATAAAAATCTTCAGGAAAGTCTATCAAACGTAACTTACTATTACATGCTTCAGTATATCTTTGTATTTGATCACTATCCCTTTCACCCCATCTTACATTATTACAGGATTGAGTAAAGGTAACAAGTTTTGTATGAATTTTATCGATATTACATTCAATTAACAAAGGATAATGATCTGACCAATAAACATTATCACATAAAACTGAAGCATAAACGACAGTTTGTCGCGCGGCGCTAGTCACCAAACAATGGTCCAGCCATCGGCGGGAACCGTGAGCCTCGCTAAAATAAGTATATGTATCGTCAGGTAAAAGTTCCATATCAACGCACAACCACGACTGTTCAGAACAGAAAGTCAAAAGTTCATGTGAAAACTGCTCACAGGGATGTGCATTGAAGTCTCCGAGTACAAAAACCGACTCGATGTTGTTCGTCTCCACTAACGCACTTATTTCACCCATACACTCCGTGAAATCCGGCAGATTCATCGCCGTGTCCGTAGGCATATACACAGATAACACTAAAATCGACTTACCGCTATTAAGGTGAATCTTAATAGCTGATAACCGCACACTTTGACATTCCACTACCGATACACACGGGAACGCAGACTTCCTCCACAATAGTGCCACTCTTCAGAACGGTCTGCCTACAAGAATGCCTTTAGTGGTATCTACTGCTGATTTCCCAGTAAAGGCGAAGCTGTCGTCGATAGTTCCTAGACATGCCAAATCATGCGGTAACAGCCACGTTTCTTGTAAAGCCACAATGTCGGCAGACCGGCAAAGAAACCACAAGCACTCAAGTGATCGGTGTACATTTTTGCAGTTAAATGTAACAATTTTCGTCGTAACAGTCATTATTGTTAATTAGAAATCCAGTTCGGCGCCTGATCACTTCGATACCTTTTTTTGAAGTCTACAAAACGTCTATATGTAATCCCTTCTGGCGAGAATTCATCTCGTAAAAAGATAGAAATTTTGCTTCTTGGGACGAAAGCTTTGTATGCATCATATTCTTTTGTCGTCTTCATATTCATTTTTTCTACTTCAACAGACACGTCAGTTTTATTTTTTATATAACTTGAGATATTCGTCATTGTAACATCCTTGGCTATGTTGTAAATATACAGTGGAATTCGAACATCTGCAGCTTTAAAGTTTCGATTCAACAACCGCCTTTCCTTCATTACCAATAAATCTGTTTCTTAATCTTTTCCGTTGTACCAATACCCACGACTCGTCATTACCTTGTGACTTCCATTCGCCTTGTTTCAATACTTGCGTAAACGTTTTACTATCAGTTGCAGTTTTGTGGTCATTGTAGCGCGGCCCTGCAATCGCTAGACCAGTTGCAGGTAAGAGCGACGCATGAGTCATGCTCGCTATCGCCGCCGCCTGTTCCGAGGTGTTTGAAACTACGGCCGGTCTGCACTCAGCTGATTCGAAACCGTTAGGTTGCGACGCGCCGCTGAAGAGCTTATTTTCATTTCAACCCACCTCTGCAGATTGTTGCTGGTTTTGAATTTTAGGGCTTGGAGATGAAGATGAGCCACGACTTGCATATAAACCTTTATTATTATCAAATGTATGCAGCCCCATAGGTCCACTGTTGTATTCGCAACTGTCTAAAAGACAGGCGCCTCTTTTTTGGTTTACGTTTCGTTAAAAGTTATTCACAATTGACGCTTTTTTAAGATTGTCAACGTCATGTTTCACCGAGTCTAACTGTTCCTTAGTGACATAGGTATCAGCAATTCTTTTTATTTGCTCACTTGTTTTGACTAAATCCTTGAGAATTTGAGTTACATCGACATGGTCGGAAAGAATCGGCGGTAACTTCTGTAATTCCCGGGCAACGAAAATCGGGAGCACGTTTGGGTCCGTTTCCTTCAGCGTACAGAGGATATCATCAATGTCACGTTAGGTCTTCCCATCACGTTTACGGGTCTTCATTGGTTTCGATAAGGACTCAAACAGTAACCGTTTTGCTGTCACAATATCACCTTCGGAGAACGCAGTAACACAGATGCGGCTGCTGCTTTCCTCATCCATAATATCCATCTTGTTACAGATGAACGCAAGTACTTCGTTAATAACAATTTTACAAGTAACACATTTCACTGTTGTTGACATTTTGCTAGACGTCACCTCGCTCGTGACTCAACGACCGTACGCTGGCGCATGCAACGCGAGACTGATATAAAAAACAAGCATTGTCAAATATTAAAATAAACAAAGTAAGTTTTAACCATACTTATGCCCTACTAAAAAGTCGAAAAGATCCTGAAATAATATGACAACTGCTCGACCACAGTTTAGTATTCCAAAGCAAAGACGTGCTCTGGGCTAATTCATAGCACTACGAAATTCAATCTCAGAATATAGATGGTTGTAAAGGTACTTATAGATATAAATTCAAGTACGAGTATCTAAGCAAATCAGGCGGTAGCCATTCCCGTAGCAACTAAGACGCAGTAACTTCATCAATAAAAATTGTGTCAAAGCCTGAGTTCGCGGTGAGCGAAGCGGTCGCATCGTCCGTAAAACTGCTTGATTCAATTGTCTGCTCTCTGCTCAGCGCGCTCGCTCTCTTGTGGGGGGAGGGGGGCAGAAACTCAATCAGGAAACCATCGGGCCTGCATCGGGTACTTACCTCTGACTTCCGACGACTCTGAAGACCGACTTGGTGTAATGGTTAAGAAGTTGGCTACTACACCAGACGTCGCGGGTTCGATCCCCGCACAGTACAAACATTTGTGTGCATGAACATGTCTGTTTGTACTGGTCTGGGTGTCTCCTATGTATAATAAGTATGTATTTACAAAAAAAAAAGAAAATGTATTTAAGTATGTTTATCCGTTGTCTAGTATCCCTTAACACAAGCTTTAATTAGCTTACTTTGGGGCTAGATGGCGCTGTGTGGAATAATGTCCAGGGATATTTATTTATTATTATTATTTATTTATTTACTTACTTAGCTACCTATTCAAATATTATTTTTGTTTTATAAACCTCTTCACCATAAATGTAACAAGATATAAGCAGAGTAAGAGTGGCTACGTGTTTCTATATAGTTGAAAGATACACTGGCTCGCGTACACATCATCCAGGGCGAGAGAGAAATCACGAGGAAAATAGATGATTACACCGATAATTGGCACTACAAAAAATTAACAAACAGATGCCAGACTACGAAATCATTACGAAATATTACACTCGTATAGTTTATCACAAATAGGTATTTAAAGATTATTAGGTGATACTCGTGTATTACATTATCTTATCTTGTAAGTAAACATGTGTTCCTTGGAGGTGTAAATGAATCATGATAATATATCTAAGTACCCTACTTTATATCACATAAACTGAACAGATGTTCTTTTAGTTATGCTCGATCTAATTTAAAGCGTGTATGAGTATGTGGTTAAGACTTATCACAATATGCAACAAGTCCTCGTCTATCCACAGTTCATGTTTGATTTTAATTTACTTGATTTTCTTTAAATAAGTACAATAGTTTTATAATTATACAAAAAAACAACTACACCTGTTCAACTATTTTTTTTTCTCATCAGAGTTTTTTATTCGTGAAATGTAAATATTAAGTATTACTACGAGGAACAGTTGTCTTGTCACATAGATTGAACGAAAACAGTGGTGTCTTCCACTTTTTTTTTTTTTTATGTAATAGGGAGCAAACGAGCTAGAAGGTCACCTGATGGAGAGTGATCACCTCCGCCCATGGACAACTGCAACACCAGAGGTGTCACCGATGCGTTGCTTGCCTTGTAGATGGGAATACGCTCTCTTCTTGAAGGCCCCGATGTCATATCCCTTTGGGAACACCGCCGCAGGAAGATCATTCCATATCTTGGCTGTACGTGGAAGAAATTGGCGCGAAAAACGCACGGTTGTTGAGCGCCAGCCATCCAGGTGATGAGCATGGAATTTCAACTTATGGCGTGTCGTGCGGTGATGAAATTCAGCGGCAGGTATAAGATTATGCAGTTCGTCTGAACACTCCCCATTGTAAAAACGGTAGAACACGCAGAGTGATGCAACGTTTCTCCGTAGGGCCAAGGGATCCAAGCGTTCGGAGATCACAGGGTCGTCGACAATTCGAGCGGCTCTCCGCTGTATACGGTCAAGAGGAAGGAGAAGATACTGGGGTGCTCCCACCCAAAGATGGCAGCAGTACTCCATGTGAGGCCTTACTTGCGCCTTGTAAAGTTGAAGGCGCTGAGACGGCAAGAAATACTGCTTTGCCCTGTTTAGCACACCAGTTTTTTTTGAAGCCAATTTGGCTTTACCCTCCAGATGACTGCGGAACTGTACATCACTCGAAATGTCAACGCCAAGGGTTCCGATGCTAGGCCCGATACTCAAGGAAGAGCTCTCAAACGTAGGACATGAGACAAATGGAGCTTTTTTCGCGGTAAATGCGCAGAGTTGTGTCTTTCAAAGTTTAACCAAAATAAATTGTGTACTTAAAAGATCACTATTATACTTAACACATTTTTAAGCTCCATCGGTCGTATCCAAATATTTACTATCCACAATATCGAAGGGGAAATCTTAAGATGTTGATTCACTCGGTGGGAGCCTTTCTTGCCATTTCAAGCCAATGTTTACTTTTTCCTTTCCCGCACCGATTTCTTTATACCGCACGAGTATAAAGCGTTCCTAGTTAAATAAAAAAGGATAATTTAATCCCAAATTAGCGATAAAAGTGTAATTATTTTTGACCCTTACTTTGCCTTCCAGAAATAGTAGTACGCGATGGTCGAGCGCGGAGAGGGGGATCTCCATTCAATACTAAAAGCTTTTATTGAGGCGACTCTTTGTCGGGGTCAATTATTGTTCACTCGCTTCTTTTATCTTAAACTGAAAGGCGCAATCTTTCAATTTAAACGATTTTTTTTCGGCCTATAGATAGAAAGTGAATGCGTTTGTTTTTTATCAAATAAATTTTACATTTCGTTTTTCATTAACTTCGGTTGCCACATAAATAAAAAGTTAGGTGGTGCAATGCATGGAACAAATTTCTCCTCTTAGCATTAGGGTGTACGTACGACTCATAGGCTCATAGGGATTTTTGAGAAGGTGCATTTAAGGTTGGTGAATAATCTTGGATTCATGTTGTTCAGCTGCACAGTGGCCTCCGATTACATTTAATAATTGAAATCAAAAGTTTGTAAACATTTGCTTCTTCAAGTGCTTTTCGAAGCATGGAGATGCTTAAAAAAGAGAAAAGCTCTGAAATACGTCACATGACAGATACCGCCTCGTCAGTCAAGTCAAGGTACTTGATGGCTTGGTCGCTAGCTAAGCTGTGACGAGAATTTCTTGTTGTGTTTCTTGTTGTGTTGAACAAGAAATTCTCACATCCATTTCAGTGTATGTAATTTATCAATTTGGCGCCATGGAATAACCTCTAAGTTTCTGGTCAGCCAGCATGTATAAAGGCCTCCCTGGAGATATCTTGTTTATGCATCGGACAAAACTTCCAGCGCCTCACGGAGCTTATGTTCAAAGATAAAGCGTAATCGCAATTAAAACAAGTTGGAAGTGCCAGTGCCAGACAATCGTAAGTTGTTGAGAGCGAGCGCGAGACAGCGACTGCGACGTGAAAGATTGCGAGTATTCGCTGGGCGGGGATCAACTTTGTTTCGTTTTATGACATACGAGTATGACAGATTCTTAGACTTTTTTAAATGTTCATTATGAATGCTTTAACATAGCCCGCCTTTGTTCGTATCAGCAGCAGGACAGTGATTTATATTCTATTTGTAACTCTTAATGCAAGTAGAACATCCATAAGTTTATCCTGGAGTGTGCATACATTTTTATATCAGGACCAACTAGTTTGGCCCAGCCCAAACTGGCATATCCTATCGGCCTTGGGACGAACTAGTTTTGCTTAGAATTACTAGACCGTCCTTTGGCCGGTAACATATACTCGTACAACGTCAATGGCTAACAACAAATCGTAATCACTTCAATGAAAGAGCTCAATCACCACCTTTGCTATTGCATATTGACAATCACGAACTCGGTTATGTTAGTCAAATCTAAGAGATCCTTAAATTTAAGGACCAATTTTCAATCAAATCGACCTCTGACGATCATTACCGTCAAATTAACTGAGGTCTAACCGAGCCAGTAATTAATTTATGAAAGTTATCACATACAGGCACCGACCACAGGCTCTCGGCAAGTTTGTTTGTTCGGGCGGCAAACAAAGCGAACTTAGCCAATTTACCTTTATTAGTTATGCATTAGGGGCGACGATTAGCCGACAGTGACGCAGCGCAGCACCAACTTTGATACTGTGGCGAAGGTGGCATGACTGATTGATTACTTGGGTATGTACTAGCTTAGGAAGAGAAACTTCAACAAGATCTAAGGAGCTTCATGGTGTGGGACATAACCTTTATGCCGCGATAATTGCTGCACTCCTGCACCGAGCCCTTGCCCTTGAAGACCGGCGTGATTTCATTGGTCAGGTATCTTCCCGGTGAGAAGAATGCGGTTGAAAAGGTGGGTAAGTATGCCCACACCATGGGAGCCCATCGATTTCCACGCTTCGATAGGGACTACATCGGGTCCGACAGCTTTCCGGTTCTTCATGCGGCGAAGAGCCGACTGGACTTCATCAGGCGTTACCGGGGGCACTAGTCCTTGATTTGGAGTGAGGTCAGGTGGCTGCACCTCTTTGTGCTGCTTGTTGAGCAGCTCGCGCGGTCCTCGCATAGCCAGTTACCGAGAGTGTAATTTATTCGAGGGACACTAAAATTGTTTTAAGGACAATTTTATTTCTTAAATTTTTTCATGATTTTTGGTAAGTTTCAGGTGGTTTCCGTATGGGTTTGTTTGGGATTTTTATGAAGTTTTTACATGAATACATTTTATTGAGCTACCTACGTTAGTAAGACATTGAATTGAATTCAATTGTTATGCTGATATTTTTAGATCATTCTAATAGGAACGTAATCGGGACTGATCAGATCGGGCTTACGTTTTAAATCAAGAAAGACCGGCAGTACTGTCTCTCAAAAATGTTAATTAGGACGACGTTCATTTTATAAGTGTACAGGATTTCAAGTTTTCATCAAAGTTAAAGTAAGAAATAAGCATCCTGCGAGTACATATTCCTCAGCTAGATTAAAAAGTAGGTATTTAACACAAACATGTTTTCGTCAATAACTCTAATAGATTATAACTTAGTAACGGAGGAATACAGTTTGTAAGTATACTGATGAATACAATGTCTGACATTTCATCACCATATCTGCTTATTTCACATAAATCAAAGTTACGTACATCTTTTAATAAATAAAAGACACTATCATGGCTGGCATTCTTCATTTGAAATTATAAATTTCTGCTTCAATAGGCGTAATTCAATATTTAGTGTGAACAAACCTACACTAATTTATTGTTAAGCCAACACGTAATAAAGGTCTAACATTTGACACGGCATACATAATGTGTTTAAGTGAAACTCGCCAGCCTCGCAGTACTCCTCATTCCTCACGAGCAGTCTTAAGGTGGCGACGAAAGACACCACTTGTCATTAGGGGCAGAGACCCGACTAACCTCCGAGCCAGAGAAATACAAAGCCTACCTTCCCTCCTTTGATTTTCTACTTTACCTATTGTCTCGGTTTGTGAGGTAACCACCACTTAAGCAGAAAAGTCACGTTGACGCCTTTAGCCCCCATCGATTTAACTTGTAATTTTAATAATTATAGTGCTAGCGGTACGCAAAATTATAGGTTAACCGCTGTAAAGTCGACTCTCCTGATGGTCCGTGGGACGTGGGGCGAGGGGTAGCATGGGTACGGGTTCTCAACATATGATTAATAAAATCTCTGTGTTGTTATTGACTTTTACTTTACTTATTAATAGTTTTCAAAGATGAAACATTATAGAACGACATAGCAATTAAAATGCAAACAAATTGAAAACACATCGAAAGTAATATAAAAACTTTATTTACACAATGTAGAAAACGAAATTAATGCACATCTAAAGAATAAGGTTGTTTCATTTCTTTCTTCGAAAATAATTAAACCTTCTTATTTTTTTTACGTAGACTTGGCAATTCCATTTTTGTATTTATCTCATGTGGAGCAGACACAAGACTGCAACCGCGCAAGCTTTAACGTTGAATGTCTATCGCTGTCGGTAGCCGACAGGTGACTGATTGAAGTGATTGATTGGCCGAAAGCATTCCCCTCCCGCGTCCCGCGCACCATCAGGAGGGTCGACTTTATAGCGGTCTACCTATAACCTGGGTGTTAAAGGCATGAAAACCGGAACAATTGATCTCTAGGCCATATGAATCAATTTGACCCTTAGCATGGAAATGAGCAAAAAATGGGGAGGAGTTATGGCGTCATCTTTTTTTTGAATGGGAAAAAAAGATTTTTTGATCTGAAACCTATCGTGTGTGGTATCTAATGAAAGGGCTTACTGAGCCGATTCTAAAAAAATATATCGCATCATGACATTTTAGTCACTTGTTTTAAATAAAAATCAGTTTTAGAACATACCAAATTTGGGTTTCTCCCGATATGATACGGTTAAATATTTTGTAAAATATGCTTCAAATGGTACGTAATATTCTCCTATCCTCTCAACTGGCAAAAAACCACTTTCGGGCACCGTCAAAAAAAACCAGTGACCGCTTATCGCGTATTTCGCGCGGGAATTTCTACAGACGCGGCTGTTCTTATCCCTTACGCACCTATATCGATGTGTAAAGGATGTGAAAACTTTTAGTACATAATTATGTTTAGTACAGAGATGCCACAATAAGGATTTATTATCAAATATTCGTCTTGTCTTAATATAAACTTGAGCAACTACTGACTAATAGCACAAATTACGCATGCGGCGCGCCACCCCGGAAAGACAGTCAGCTTAAAACAAACCGCCATTTTGATCACGCACAGAGACACAGTGAGTTTAAAGGCGATACCGGTAAGCATAAGTGGCGCGGCCAGTCGCACTGTCGCTATAGTTTTAGTTTTTGTCGAACTCTGCGCAATTTTTTACGTGATGAATTTTGTTTTTGGCGGGTTCTGTCGAGTATAATCTACCTACTTCATTTTAATTATTCAGAGCGAATATGGTAGTATAGCGACATCTATCTCGCCACATACCAACTAAGAACTGACGTATCCTACATCTCGATATCAAAGTTATCCAAGCGGTTGTACATATATACATGAACCCGACAACAACCGTCGGACAGTAGACCACCAGACACAACACCCGTCTGGTCGGAGGATCCTCCCTTTTCAATGGTGGATGAGGAACTTCACACCCTGTTCCTCACACTCCCCAAACTGGTGACCCCGAGCATGAACGTTAGCACAGAGCCTTCTCAGTGAACTTGGCACAGCACTTCGGCCGGTCAGCAAGCAGAGACGTACTTTTCTCCTGGTCGACGCAGCAGCCAGCCACTACGCAGCGCTACACCACTCCGACTCACTGGAGCATTCGCAGCATCACCCCGACTCACTGGGGCATCACCGCAGACAGTTCCGACTCACCGTGAACTATGCGACATCTGGCTCCGACTCACTGAAACATTCCACTATCGACCTCCGGTCTCGGAAGGGAGTGATGTAGCGACATCTATCTCGCCACATACCAACTAAGAACCGACGTATCCTACATCGCGATATCAAAGTTATCCGTGCGATTGTACATAAATACAAGAACCCGACAACAACCGTCGGGCGATAGACCACCAGACACAACACCCGTCTGGTCGGAGGATCCTCCCTTTTCAATGGTGGATGAGGAACTTCACACCCTGTTCCTCACGACCCCATAGTAGTAACCCTAGGCGGTCAGGCAAGTTAAGGTAATAATACTGGAAAAAGGCGAGAGCGGTTCTTCTGTAAGATTTCTATTTCGTGCTAATAGCCAAAAATTATGCCTGTATTAGAGTTGTACAAAGTACAGTGCATTGATCTGCAGAGCGCGCGATCAGCATTTTATTAATGACCTAAATTATAACTTCGTAGCTTTGTTAATAATTTAAATCATCAGTTCATGTTCGGAAACCATTCGCTCCGCGTGCTCTCATACCATTTCACCATCTTACCATTTTCACCATAATTTAACCATTTTTACTAGTTTCTTAATATACAACATTTTCACCATTTTTTACCATTTTATTTTGTGGGATTTACACCCTACAAATTTGGTCCTTCGAGCCTTCGGAAAGGTGGGATCTGCCGCGTCGCGCGTCGTTGTGAACTTTGAACCGGACGTGTCAGTGACTTTTCTTTTCGTGTAACCAGTGACTTAACCAATTTTGGAGATATTTCTTTGAAAATCGAATAATCAGTGAGTGATAGTGCTGCCAACCAAGAGCGGGATTGTCATTCATCCACCACCACCAGTGCTACCAACCAGGAGCTGAAGTGTCATTCGTCAACCACCACGAGTGCTGCCAACCAGAGTGGAGTTGTCACTCGTTAACCTCCATCACTTGCCTACCAGACGCTGTGAGCCAAGATATACACAAGTAAGATCTTTCCTTTTTTTTCGTCCGTAATAAACGTCATTTACCAATATGACTACCAAGATGGAATTATTTGCTACTCAACAAGAAATCATGGAAAGCATGAACAAGTTGTATATTAACTTTAGAAAAGAAGGGAAGGAACGTAAAACCCGGGAGAGTATCGAACGTCGTCTAATTACTCTGAAAAACTTCTGGACCGACTTTTCGATGAACCACGAAAAGTTGATGAACATTTGTGACGAAACTGAAGATAACCAGTACTTCGAAGACGATTCATTCAGGAAGACACAAGTGTTCTATGAAGACGTGAAAGTTTTTTTATTGAAAAATCTTGAAGCTAAACGCTCGCCATCACCATCGCTGCTACCAACTGTGGGGGAAGCTCAGCAACCACCAACACCATCCTCATTAACCAAGGAGGATGCTAATGATCCAAGTACGTCTGGACAGGGAGTTCCACCACCTAGAAGCAATCTACCAAAGCAAGTCTTACCACGATTTGTTTTTCATGACGTCGATGGCACAAGTAAAATCGACGAAATGATGCGCAGACAGCAAAGCAACTTCAAAGCGTTTATTCGTACCATCTCGAATATAAATATCAACGTTTTATCTGAAAGATGGAAGTTTCAAGACGCTTTAAAGGCAATAGAAGTCCGCTGGGCAGCTATTGACTCTCTGCATTGGGAGATTGATAGTAATCTTCAGAGAGCGGATAGCAAATATGAAGATCTTTTTGCGAACTACGAGAGCGAATATTATGATATTAAGAAATCTATAAACAATAGAATGTGGAATGCCTGTCATAGAGAAAACTCAACACCACAGATGGACATTCCAATATTTCATGGGAATTACCAACAATGGATATCATTTAAAGACCTTTTTATAGAATCTATACATAAAAACAAATCCATGTCTCAAGCGCAAAAGATGCAGTTCTTGAAAGGCAAACTGCGCGGAGAACCTGATAAATTAATCCAGCATCTCCAAATTAGTTCGTCCAATTACCAAACCTGTTGGGACATACTAAACCAAAGGTACAATAATAAAAAACTCATTTTCAACTCACATATGAATGTACTTATGTCATTACCAACCATGCAGCATCAAACAGCAACCAACATAAAAAGGATTCATGATGTTATCAATGAATGTCTCAACGCGATTAAAAACCTTGGGATTAGTACGTCTTCCTGGGACCCAATTATTGTTTACCTGATGTCACAGAAACTGGACACAGAAACACACAGCGATTATATCAATTCATTGCAAGAACCGAGAGATTTACCAAGTTTACAAGATTTCCTGTCTTATCTAGAAGGAAAATTCATTGCTTTAGAGACCGCCCGCCGAAAGAACGAGATAACCAGATCAACCACCAACCATTACAACCAACCACACCATTATAACCAGTCTACAAGCAATGGTAACCAGAATATAAAACCATTTCCTAAGAAATCAAACTTTAACCAAACCAGACACATTGAATACACACCAAGTAACCAGACCAGACATGTAGAATATAAACCATTTAACCAAACCAGAAACGTTGAAAACAGACCATTTAACCAAACCAGATACGTAGAGAATAAACCATTTATTAACCATGCTACTACCAAAACTTACCAGCAAACTAACCAGAATTGCATAGTTTGCAATGAAAATCATTTATTATTCCAATGTGATAAATTTCGGGAATCCAGCAATCAAGAGAAAAGGAAATTAATTTCGCAATGGAATATATGCAAAAACTGCTTAATTAACCACAATGGAAATGAGTGCAAATCGCACAAAACATGTCGACATTGCAATGAAAAGCATAATTCACTATTGCACAACGTTTACATGACTACAAATTCTGTTACCAACCAAACTCACAGCGCACAGCATAATCCTACAAAAATTGTGTCACATGTGGCTAGTGACGATCAGCAAATGACCGACATACTGCTAGCGACCGCCGAAGTGAATGTCCTAGCAGGTGACGGGACTTATAAGAAGATGAGGATCCTAATTGACCAGGGATCTCAAACATCTCTGATCTCAGAATACGCAGCACAACAACTAGGAATCTCTCGCCAAAGATGTAAAGGCGTTATCTTTGGAATAGGAGCAAAGGAAAATATGTGTAAAGGTGTTATCACCATAACCATAGCATCATTATATAACAATTTCACCATGACCGTTAATACATTTATTATGAAAAATTTAATTAAGAAATTACCACAACAATCCTTTACCAAACCAGCTTGGCCCTGTCTCGCAAACTTACAACTTGCAGACCTCAACTTTAACCAAAGCCGTTCTGTTGATCTGTTACTTGGAGCAGACGTGTATGCAGAGATCATAATGGAGGGAATAATCAGAGAAGACAAAACTCACCCTATTGCTCAACAAACGCAGCTAGGATGGATTTTATGTGGTAACGTGAAGTCATACTATTGCAATGTCATTTTAAACTGTGATGACTTCAAGAAATTTTGGCAGATAGAAGATGTGACCGATGAACCAGAAAACCACTCCAAGGAAGAATTATTCTGTCTGGACCAGTACCAAAAAGAAACAAAACGCCAACCAGATGGCCGTTACATCATTAGATTACCAATGATACCAGATGCCAATGAGAAATTAGGCGAATCAAAATCAAAGGCCATCGCCCAAATTCATCAATTAGAAAATAAATTTCGTAAAAATAACCAGTTAGCAACAGATTACAAACAATTCATGAATGAGTATTTGAATCTAGGTCACATGAAAAAGAGCCTTAGTAACCAAGCCAATGAGTACTTTTTCCCTCACCATTGTGTCAAACGACCCGAGTCCACAACAACTGCAATCCGAATCGTTTTTAACGGATCAGCGAAAACGTCCACTGGGTATAGTGTGAATGACCTCATGTTTAGTGGGCCAAATCTTCAACATGATTTAATGGCGATAATTATCAAATGGAGACAGTATAAAGTAGGATATGTGGCGGACGCTGAAAAAATGTACAGACAGATCCTCGTGAACGCACTTGACCAGCATTACCAAAAAATTGTATGGAGAGACTATCAGACCGACCGTTTATGTGAATACCAACTAACCACCGTTACCTATGGAACCAAGGCTGCACCATTCTTAGCGCTTATGACCATGAAGCAGTTAGCAAGAGATGAAGCTCATAGGTACCCTGAAGCAGCTAAAGCTGTTGAGAACAATCTATACATGGATGATATTTTGCATGGTCAGCATTCTTTAGAATCAGCTGAAAACCTACAATCGGAGCTAATCGCATTATTTAAAGCAGGTGGTTTTAACTTACGCAAATGGAAATCGAACGAACCTAAACTGATGGCGAATCTGTCGAATGATAATAACCAATCATTTGATTTCAAACACCAAGAATCAACTAAAACCCTGGGGTTAAAATGGATTCCTTTAAATGACCAATTCACATTTGAGAGCAAAATTTCTCCAGAACCAACCTCCCATGTAACCAAAAGAAAACTTCTCTCAGAGATATCGACAGTGTTTGACCCCCTTTTTTTTTTTTTTTTTTTTTTGTTCTCCGGGTGTGAAATGCATTACGCACTATCCCACTGCCTGGGTCGGGCAGTGGGGGAGTGTGGGACTCTCCGCCAGTGAAGCCGACGGCATACCCACTAAAACACACCCGGGTATACCCTCACCGCTTTGGAATAGGGCGACATGGAGCCTTGCGGATTGCCACGTCGCCCAAGCGGTCGGCCCAGCCTACGTGCCCTCCTCACGCTTAGGGGCGTCCCGGTATACTGGGACACCCCCAGACGGGAGCACCGTGCAAGGGGGTGAAAGCCCCCCGGCCAACACCCCGGTGCTGCTTTTAGGGAGCAGGAGGAGGGCGGCCAAACCGCCGTCTTCGTGCCCCCCGCCGCCTGCGTCGGAGAGGGTCCGCCCGAGGATCATCCTCTCGGGCCCTCTCCGCGGTCTCCTTCTGCGTCATCACCTCCTCGCAGAAGGAGGCCATCGCAACCCATGCCTCTTCATTCCCGAGCATGGCCTTTACTAAGGCCGGGAGCGAGAGGTCGCGGCCAACAACTGCCACTAGAGAGCGGCGCTGACCTACCCACGCTGAGCACACCTCTAAAGTGTGCTGGGCAGTGTCCACATCAGCGCCGCACTCATGGCACCTCGGAGTGGGCTCCCTCCGGGCGATTTTGTGCAGGTACTTTCCAAAACAACCATGTCCTGAAAGTACCTGCACCAGCCGGTACGTCAGGGGCCGCTTTTCCCGACGTACCCACTGTTTGAGCACCGGCCGTATCGCGTCTATGGTGTCGCGACCATAGAGCGAGTCGGCCAGGTCCTCCGCCCACCTCCGAGTGAGCGCATCCTGTGCTCTGCGCCTCAGGCCTTCGACCTCGTCGAACAGGGCCTCAAGAAGACGGCCCAGCGCTCCCGCCGCTCGGATAAGGCGTGGGGCGAGGAGAGAGAAATGCTCCTCAAACCGCCATCGCCCATCCAAGATTAGACCCAGATACTTCATCTGGGCCTTTAACCGCACCTCAGCGCCATTGAGGCTGACTACGGCGCCGGGTGGTGGTCCCTGCCGAGGCCCGTGGAAAAGGAGGGCCTCGGTCTTATTGAGGGCCACTCGTAAACCCAGCTGCTCAATCCGCCCAATGATGAGGCTGACGCCGACCTCCGCCAACCTCCTAGCCTCAAGGAAGCTTTTCCCTCTTGATACGACTAGGGTGTCATCCGCGTAGCAAATGACGCGCAACCCCGAAGGGAGCGCGCCGCGGAGCACCCAGTCGTATCCTAGGTTCCACAATAAGGGCCCGAGAACGGACCCTTGGGGGACACCACACTGCATCGACCAGCGAGCAAGGACCCCGTTGCTGCCCTCGTATACAATGTCGCGGTCTCTGAGGTAGTCCTCCAACAGCCTGCCAAGATAATTAGGCACTCCGAAGTAATAGAGTGCCTCCCTTATCGCGCCGAACGGCAAACTGTTGAAGGCGTTGGCGATATCGAGGCTTATAGCCAACGACCTCTCACCCTGAGCAGAAGCTGCCTCAGTCTCTGCCTTCAAGAGTGCCAAGGCGTCTAAGGTAGAGCGCCCGGCTCGAAACCCATATTGTGTGTCCGACAAATCAGGTCCCACGTCTTTGAGGTGCTGGACGAGGCGGAACGCGAGTACCCGCTCGAAAAGCTTCCCGGCCTCATCCAGCAGGACAATGGGCCGGTACGCACCTGCCTCACCTGGGGTTCTCCCCGCCTTTTGTAGGAGGCAAAGACGCCCCTCTTTCCACGGCTTCGGGAACCGCGACGTTGTTAGCGCGGCATCGAAGATCTCCCGAAGCCGTGGCCCGAGGTGTTTGAGAGCCAGGGCAAGAACCTTGCCGGGCACTCCGTCAGGGCCTGGAGCCTTTTTCCTGGCCCCGAGTCGATCTACCACCGTCTCCATTTCCTCGTTGGTGATTAGTGGGATCAACTCTTCTTCTGTGGCTCTAGCAGGAGGAGCCATCGGCGAAGGAGTATGTGCCGGAGGCACCGGGAAAAGCTCCCGTACCACTCTCTCTAAAACCTCCGGTTGGAGGGTCTCAATCACAGGGGGGCCTTGGTGGCACAGTTTGTCCCGCGCAGCACGGTATGGCCTACCCCATGGGTCCCTATTGAGATCTCCAACATTTCTTGCCGAGCTCTCGCCTTGGCCTGGCATATAGCCAGCTGTAGGGCCTTCTTATCGGCACGGTAAGTGGCATACAGCTGGCCTTCCCTCTCGTTGTCTCGGTTGCGGCGACGCAGTGCCCGAGTGTATGCCCTCCGCGATTGTGAGCACTGTTCTCGTAGACCGGCAACTTCTTCACACCACCAGTAGACCTGGCGATGCCGTGGAGGGGGCCCTCGCACTTTTGGCATGGCGGCATTGCAGACTCCAGAGATTGTATCACGGAACCTGCTTGCCGCCTCATCGACATCCAACGTCATTGAGGTCGAACACCAGGCCGCCACAACCGCCGCCTCCTCCGCTAATTCCCGGTCTAATTTGGAAAGAGCCCACCGGGGGAAGGAGGAGTGGCCCCTCTGTCTAGGTGGCTCTGTGGAGCCGCTGGAGGTGGAAATCTCGAACCTTATATATTTATGGTCCGAGATGGTCTCCACCTCACTTAACACCCGCCAGTTCTGGATGTGGTGCGCAAGAGAAGGGGTAGCGAACGAAAGGTCCACCACGGACCCCCCCACTCTGCGCACACACGTAAGTGCCGTCCCTCGATTAAGGAGACACATTCCAGAACTGGTGGCCCAGTCTTCGACTGCCAGGCCCCTCACATTTGTTGACACACTCCCCCAGAGGGTGGACCATGCATTCAGGTCGCCCATTAAAAGTACTGGGAGAGGTGCCAACCGCAGGATAACAGGCGTCAAACCACGCAAGAAGGTCTCAAGGTGAGCGAGACCCTTGTTAGGGGAGACGTACACGCCCACTATGGCGATTCTTCCCCATGTGACCGCGACGTAGCCAGGTCCTCTTCCCTGCAGGACCAGTGGGAAAGAAGAACCAGCTGCCACCGCAACCGCCACAGAGTCGTCCGTGTCCCCGGCCCATTGGGGCTGGGGGGGAACAAAGTACGGCTCTGCGGCCACTGCTACGTCTATGTCCCACTGCGCCATGGACTGGATCATCAGATCCTGTGCACCGGCGCAGTGGTTTAAATTCGTCTGTAGGAAGTTGCTATTGCGAAATTGATTCATTCCTGCATAGCGACTTCCTCTGGCGCAGACGGGCGCCTTTCACCATTAGCGGCCTGGGTCCTAGGGCTCGCTCGCGCTTTGGTGGGGGGAGGATTACAGTTCCTCCTGCCCATTGTATGGCCCGAAGGCCTGCCCGCCTCCGAGCAGATGGCGCAGCGTGCCGCTGCCATGCAACCAGCCGCCTTGTGCCCCGGCCGTCCACACCGGAAGCACAAGTCATCCCTCTCTTTGTCGGAGGGACACAGCTGGCGCGTGTGCCCGATGCCCATGCATTTAAAGCACCGCATCGGGAGCGCCTCTAGAGCCCGGACCTGTGCCGAGCTCCAGCCTACCAGCAAACGGCCGCCGTTCAGGAGGGTTCTTGCTGCAACCACAGGACACTTTAGAGTAACCGACCCGGTCCCGCTGGGGCCGAAACGGACTTCCCCGGCCTTAACCATTGTAGGGTCACATCCACCCTTAGCCGCCACAGCAGCCACCACCTCCTCTCGTGTGACGGAGTCGTCAAGGCCTGTAATGCGCAGGTCTGCACATTTGGTAGGCCTCGTTATGGTAGCTATGCCTGCGAGTGCCTCGCTAAGTTTTGCTGCCAGACGGTCGGCAGCGTCTGAACTTTTTGCACCTGGCAGCTCCAGCACTCTGGCCCCGGTTGCCGTTTGTCGGGTGGTTACCCCGGTAATACCCAGATCCGGGAGAGCAATCGCCTTCTTTGCCTTGATTAAGGCCGTTTTATAGGAGACTCCTCGCTCAACGGCCTCTGGCTGCAGCGTTAAAACTACAGCCGACGAGCGCGGAGGAGTCAAATTCGCCTTTGACTTCAGAGCGGCAGGAGTGGTAGCAGTCTGCGCCCTTTTAGGAGCTGTGGCAGGCTGCACTGGTTTCCTCTTGAGTGTGGGGGCTAGTGGCGTTGAGAAAGGCTTTTTCCTTCCCTTCTTGCCCCCACCGACAACTTCCCACTTCTCAGTGGCACCACCGGCTACATGGTGCCTCGGCTGAACCGAGGCAGATGTGCTGGCCATGGGACGAATCGTTGTAATAATAGAAGGGCGTCCCGTTTTTTTCGGGCCCCTACCTTTTTTGGTCGCGGTGGCGGCTGGAGCAACCGCAGCCGGAGACACTTGTGGCGCCGAAGCAGCAGCCGCGGCTGCTACTTTCTTTCTATCCGCTGCAAGAGGCGGACGAGTATCCGGCGTTAAAGCACCTTCGATTCGGGCGGTTATTATATCGCCTATCGTCATTATGAGGTCCCGCTTGAAGGCCTCTTGATCAAAGGGCGGGACCACAACCTCGGGCGTCGCTTCCGAGGGCCTCCGTGTCGAGAAGTTCCTTCTGAGGGCTTTTACCTCCGTCTTTAGTTCATCGACTTCGCGCCGGAGATTGTTTTTGTCGACGCGAAGCCTACGAACTTCCTCGCTGGTAGAGCGCTCTAGCGCGATGTTGACAATATTGCCAAGGAGACGGGCATTCTCCTTCAGTTTCTTGATGAAGGTGCCCTTAAGTCTTCCCGACTTTATCGCAATTTCGCAAATGCGAGCGGCTCCTCGCGCTGCCGAGGCTCTCATTTCCTCAAAATCTAGGGATTCGGGGTCTACAATCACAGACGTGCTTGGAGCCAGCCCTTGAGGAGCGTCTTCCGTGGCCTCTTCGCGGACCGGGACTAGCTCTTTACGGTAAGACCGGAGGGAGAGTGCACGGTTGAAATCTGCTTCCGCCGCGACCTCCTTGCGCTGGCGGACCGTCTCTTTACCTCTGGGTCCAGAGTTTTTAACTTTTCCTCTTTTTGACGCTGCCCCTCTGCTCGGTACGGCGCCGTCTACCACTTCTACAACGTCGTCCATCTCGTCTTCCTCCGCAGAGTCAAAAACTGCCTCAGCGGCGCGACGTTTTGAGTGAGAAACCCGAGGGTCCAACTCAACTTCCTTTCGTGTCGACATATTTTACTGAAAAGTCAGCAAACCTCTCAGCGCTATATTAGGCCCTGCTCAACCTGAAACCGGAGATACCTCGACGGCCAGGGAGCTAGGAACACTAATAATCACGGAAATTAAAAAAAAAAACAACACAAATGTTGATTTTCTAAAAAGAAAATCACCTCGCAAGAAGCCTATTAGGCCCTGCTCGACCTGAAACCGGAGAAACCTCGACGGCCAGAGAGCTGGGACACTAATAAACAAACCGCAAGGATTGCCCCAAGTGCTAGAATTTGGTCACCAGCCTGGCACTGCGTTACCGTAACCAGGACTGGGAGAGCCAGGGGAGACGACGAGGACGTATCTAGCACTTAATCACAAAAATCACATGGGGCCTCCCCCAGTGTTTGACCCCCTGGGGTGGCTGTCACCTGTAACCATTACACTCAAATTGTTATTTCAATCCATTTGGCGACTTGACATTAAATGGGATGACAATTTACCAGACAATATTAACCAACAGTGGAATCAACATATAGTAGACTTGCAATTAATAAATAAAATAAAAATACCAAGATGGCTGAAATGTAAGCAAAATGACAATCTAGAATTACATGGATTTTGCGACGCCTCAACCAAAGCATACGCTTGCGTGATTTATTGCAAGACTCAACCAAATCCCCAGGACCCAGCTTCAGTAGTAATTGTCTCAGCCAAGTCACGTGTAGTGCCAGTAAACAAAAATATTACATTACCAAGACTCGAGCTATGTGCTGCACAGTTATTGACCAAGTTAATGAAAACAGTACAAGCATGCCTTTCAGAACATAATATAAAAACATTTGGATGGTCGGACTCTACAGCGGTTTTAGGATGGATTAACGGCGATCCAAACCGCTGGAAACCATTTGTAGCCAACCGGGTCAAAGAAATCACGGAAACGATTCGAAAAGATAACTGGAATTACGTAAAATCTGAGGAAAACCCGGCAGATCCAGCAAGCAGAGGAATAACCACAGAACTACTTACTCAGCATTCACTTTGGTGGAATGGCCCTAACTGGCTTCGGCAGCAAAGTAACCACCAACCTATTGAAAAAACAAAATATGTCACTCAAGAAGAAATACGCAAACAGTACCAAACAAACGTAATCACCAGACCATATGACAGCGACGTAATAGGAAACTTGATAGCTAGACACAGCAATTACACACGAATGTGTCGAGTCATCGCATGGATGCTACGCGCAATCTCACGTGACCAAAACAAACCATCATACCTAACTATAGGAGAACTGAAAAAGGCTAACAACATTTTAATTAACCATGTGCAGAAAATAGAGTTTTCCGAAGATATAACTGATCTTTAAAAACAAACCAGACTGAACGCTAAAAGCCGTTTATTACCATTAAATCCTTATTTAGACCAGGCCGGCGTATTACGAGTCGGCGGAAGAATAAAACATGCAAACATAAGTGAGGAAATGAAACACCCGATCATATTACCAAACCATAACCATTTAACAGATACTATTATTGACCATATACACAAACTAACTTTCCATGGAGGACCTCGCCTGACGCTAGCGTGGTTAAGAAGGCAATTTTGGATCATAGGTGGAAATAATGCTGTGAAAAAAAGATTACGCCAGTGTGTGAGATGCCGACGCGCTAAATTTGAAAACCAAAATCAATTAATGGCTGATTTACCAATTGCTCGAACCAATCAGGCACGCCCCTTTTATCACGTTGGAGTCGACTTTACTGGGTACGTGGATGTTAAGAGTAACAAAGGCCGCGGTGTTAAGTGCACCAAAGGTTATATTGCTGTTTTTGTGTGCTTAGCAACAAAGGCAGTACACCTCGAATTAGTATCTGACCTCACATCGTCATCATTCATAGCTGCGCTCCGAAGAATGGCTGCACGTCGGGGGACTCCGCAGCACATTTATAGTGACAATGGTACCAACTTCGTAGGTGCTAACAACATCATACAAAAAGAATATTTTAGTATAAAACAAACATTGGATGAAGCTTCTTACCAACATTTAGCAGACATGCAAATAGAATGGCATTTCAATGCACCATCATGGCCAAGCGCAGGAGGAATCTGGGAAGCTGCAGTCAAGAGTCTTAAGTACCATCTACGTAGGGTTCTCGGGGACCAAAAGTTGACCTACGAAGAATTTATGACTCTATTAACTCAGTTAGAGGGCTGCTTGAACACACGACCATTGTGTGCAATTACCGAAGATCCAGATGATTTAGATTTTTTAACACCATCACATTTTCTCACTAGCGGACCCCTACTAACCATCATAGAAACAGAAAAGGATGAGCGCACCAGGTGGCGGCTTATGCAAAAAAATTACCAGGATATTTGGAAGAGATGGCAATCTGAATATCTGACACAATTAACGACACGTTCGAAGTGGCGTCAACCAAAAAATAATATCCGGATGAATGATATAGTTATTATTCAAGATGTACACGTGTCCCCTGGGAAGTGGGCTCTCGGGAGAGTAGAAGAAATACACCCTGGGAGCGACGGCCTTGTAAGAGTAGTCACTCTAAAAACCAAAACAGGCATATTAAAGAGGCCGATTACGAAAATTTCATCTCTTCCTATTTACCAAGAAGAGGAAACAGCAAAGTTACCAGACATGTCTCCAAACCAACCAAAGACCCATCAAGAACCAACGACCCCAAGAAACCAGTGAATCAATCAAGACGATCATTTTTTATAACCATGGCTCTTATGTTCATCCTACTACCAATTACACCATCGCAAGGCAGCTATAGCACCACCAGCCTAAAAGATAGTCAAACCATTTATTTTGATAAGATGAGCAATATGAAGTTGATAAGAGACGAGTGGAAACTAGTGGTATTTTATGACATCAATGCATATTGGGAGGGCATGATATTAATGACTAAATATTATGACTATTTGGGAAACTTATGTATGAAAATTAAAACCACATCTCACTGCGAACTCGTTCTGTTACATCTTAAGCATGGACAAGAGGAGCTAAAACATTATAATGAAATCTTAACCAACCATGGCCAACTACCAAGAAACCACTACCGTCGTCGTCGTGGCCTTATAAATGCAGTGGGGTCCGTGGCACACAGCCTATTTGGAGTGCTCGACGACGACTTCGCACAACAATACCAGAAAGATCTTACCACGCTCAGAAACAACCAAAAATATTTACACCAGCTATTGAAAAACCAAACCTCGATAGTAGAATCTGAATTTCATTTAATGCAGAGAATGGAGACCACAATAGAAAAACAGTATAAAACATTTAACCAACACTTAAATGAATTAGATAAGTTAACCAACAACATTAACCAAGAATTACAAGAACATACATTTTCCAACGAGTTTGCATTAATTTCAATCACAGCAAATGGATTACTTACAAACTTGAAAGACATACAACAAATGTTATTAGACACCATTACTGACATATTCCACGGAAAATTCAACATACATTTATTGCAACCAAAGCAATTGAGTGAAGAACTACAGATGATGTCAAGCCAAATATCTAAAGATTTATCGTTACCAATCGATAATATTCAGACAGATTTACCAAAAATATACCATTTATTAACCGTTAAAACCAGATTCACCAAAGAGAATTTGATATTTGAAATTAAAATGCCGCTTGTGAGCAGAGAAAACTTTGAAATATACCGATTAATACCAATTCCGATAGCAAATGGCAATAAGATGCAGAAAATAATGCCTAAAGCGGACCTTCTAGCCATTAATATTCAAAAAGATCTAGAAGTGCCACTCTCAGAATTACAACTACAACAATGTAACCACTATGACGTAGATATGTTACTATGTTCTCATCAAATACCTATATCCGTGACAAAATCGGACAGGTACTGTATTAGAGAAAATGAATCACCCAACTGCAAGACTGAAAACAAAGAATGCCATAATACCTGGGTTCAGCTGACTAAAGTAAACAATTACCTGTACTCATGTTGCGGTCAATGCTCCATTCAAATGATATGTGACTATCAAGTTACCGTCGAGCGATTACACAAGGTCGGGATACTCGCATTAGAGAATGGATGTGTCATCAAGGACGACGGAATAACGCTACTCGCCCATAAACAGCTGACGAGCAATATTAAATTGACACCCAATATTCTAACCATAGAAATACCACCTATTAATAACATCATAAACGTCACCATGCCATTTTATACATATGAAAACACCAGTTTTGTGAAGAACCAGAAAGAATTAGATGCGATTGCGAACCAAATCAATCAAGCCAAAAATAGCACCAAATCAGAGACAGATGACGATGCAAACTTGAGTTCCCATGATATGCATCACTACATTCTTATCTACCTATTATTGAGCGCTGGAATGGTAACAAGTCTAGTGTACATCGTACGAAGAATCCGCGCCCGACGCCAGTGGCCAGCTGCGGCGCAGGGAGCACCGGCGCCCCGGCCGCGACCACGCGCACGCGCTGGCGCAACTTTAAGCACCCCTACTGCTGCTCACCAACCCCAAAGTGAAATTAATAATCAATGTTTTGTAATTAGTGACCAGAGTGAGCCAGTGTATAGTAAAGTGAACCGTGTTAAATTACCAAACTCCTTTAATTTCAGTGTTTAAGTTTAAGTTCATGAAATATTTAAGTAACCTATGTTACTAATTCTTGAAATATTTAAGTTACTATGTTGCCATTTCATGAAGTATTTAAGTGTAGTGTAGTACGTAGGATAGTAATGTTACCATATTATTTTAATAATTACCAAATTATTGTTGCCTCACCTCTTATCACCAGCATCAATGCATCTCATCTCACTTTTTTCTCCCTCGGGAATATGTACAAAGTACAGTGCATTGATCTGCAAAGCGCGCGATCAGCATTTTATTAATGACCTAAATTATAACTTCGTAGCTTTGTTAATAATTTAAATCATCAGTTCATGTTCGGAAACCATTCGCTCCGCGTGCTCTCATACCATTTCACCATCTTACCATTTTCACCATAATTTAACCATTTTTACTAGTTTCTTAATATACAACATTTTCACCATTTTTTACCATTTTATTTTGTAGGATTTACACCCTACAAGAGTCTTTGTTGTGGTTGAATGACTGCATACCGGTAGGAACTGAAATATGTTTTATATTTGATTATTAAATCAAAATAACGAAAATAACAAATAACGTCAAAAAAACATAAAAATGTGAAATTAGACTAAACCAATGTGTGTACATACTACTACTCGTACAACAATTGTATTTAAATACAGTCACAAATTATAAATTAATTTAATCACCAGAATAATCGTAGCAAATATTTATCGTCGAATACTTCCACTTAAACTTCCTTCTCATTCTTCTCACTCCTACACACAATCCTTTACTGTATAATCTATCCGATTGCGCAATTCCTTACCCCTTTCTATTAGGAAATCTCAATCCCTTCCTATCTTCAAGGCAAAGGTCAAATCGCATTATCTTTCGCTGTGATTATTCATATTTATCTTTTTCTAATTTTCTAGCTAGCTTTGGTGTACTCGTTATATGTTTAAAAATAAAATAAGTTAAATTTAACGATAAAATGTTTTTGTGTCATCTATGTATAAATGTTTTGTTTACATTCATACTAAAATATGTATCTATTTAAATATCTTCAAATGACATATAGTATTTTATGAAAGTATATTATTAGGTTTATTTTATTTATGTTTTTATGTTTACGCATTTATGCACGTACTTGCCATTTTATAATATATTTCCTCCACCTGTAGGTTGCCTGGTAGAGATCGCTATTAGCGATAAGGCCGCCTAAATTGTGCATTGTTTTAATGTAATACTTAGCATTAAGTTCCTTAAGTAAAATGTACAATAAATAATATTATCTATCTATCTATCTTATCTTTATTTTCTGTTCTGTGATATATTATGTTGTTCTAGCACTATAAGTTTACAAGAACAGGCATACAAGGAACATCACGATAAGATTTTCGGAAAAAAACAACGTTTCTGAAATAAATATGATAATGATAATAAGTACTGTTATTATAAGAATGGATATTATTAAATAAACCTGAATGTTATAAAAGAAACCAGCTTTCCGTCAGCGGCTCGCCTGGGGTGGCCATATATCCGATTAAAATAGAGCCTGAAAATAAAAAAAGCCAAAAATCTAACCTCTAAAAGTTGCTAAAATATATTTTTTAAATCGGTCTAGTATTTTTTAAGTTTTTTTTGTAACAATCATGCAAAAACACAAAAAACAAATCTGTTCTTTCAAAAATATTACAATCGCCTAAATCCAGTCAATTTAATTCCAACTGAGTGTAGCAACTTCGTGAGTAAATATTCAGCCTAGACTATGCTTTAGTTCCATTTAACCGCTGACTGGAAATTAAAGATCATATTACGAAATTGCTGGCTGCGGTCAGTTTTGGGAATGAACTTAACAAATAATAAGGGATTGTAATGAGGCCCATGAAGGATATAATGACTGGCATCAGCTCAGCTGTTAATCTTAAGCTGGTCTAGCAGTTGCTGTTATTTTTGCATAATTCAAATAAACGATGAACGATGACGAGACATATGACATGATAAAAACAGTGCATGTCACCTCAATAGCCGGCCGTAACCTCCCTCCCTCGCAGTTGAGGGAGGAGGAATGTTTCGTTGTAAAACTCTGAGACTAGCTGATTGATAGATAAGAGGCTCTAGCCAATAGCAACACATTACTATCGTTTCGACATGTCAAATTTTCAAATGAATGAATATGACATCGAATGTCATTACAATAGGGATGTTGACACGTTATGTAAAGCTTGTTTTATACATTTAAGTGTAACGCTCAGAAGGATTTTTCTCGCAATAATACTCCAACTTCACTCAAATTACACTTTATTTCCTTATTTCTACGTTACACATCCAATTTATGTTGCACGGAGATTCAAAGTGGCAAATGCCCGCCCAAAACTGCCCAAGGAATTTATCGAGTAATGCCTAGTCAATATCGAATTGATATCGATGTTGTAATATTTAAATTCAAACTATAATTAGAATTGTAATGCTCGTCACAGTCGGCCATCCCCCACGTAAACTAGCCCCTTCGTTTAACTTATACAAAACAATGCTTGCCAATTCTAATAACTCTACTGATTGCATAATTACTGTTCAGGCGTAAACGTGACGCCTGCGAGAAAGACAACGCAATCATTCTGTGCGGCGCATACGCCGATATACTGTAGGAGTGTCTTAAATTATGTGTCAAATAATTTGTATTGAACTGTCACTCTTTCACTTTGGCGTAGATCGTACTACAGAGCACATCATTTCTTTATTAAATGTTTAATTTTACACCTTCATGGGCATTTTCATTAACACCATTATATCCAATAAAGATATAACATGGTGGCCCATGAGGGGAACTAAAGAACCCGCGAAATAACATCGGAACCTCACGCGCCGACAGCACCACGTTGCCGCGTGGTTTGGATCAAGAGGTGGAGCCTTGCAGTGGATGGACTAAAGCCACGGGTTCAACAGTGATTGAAGACTAACAACAGCACAATCCAAGGAGCGAGGTTACGAGCAGTGGTACACCGAAAGTAACACATCGGCAGCAGCGCGTCCACCCAAAGATAAGTGTTCATTCAATCACACACGTTATCCAAACATCCCCATACCTATAAAATCCTTTCTTTACTATTCAAATTTCAAATATTGAATTCATTTGTGTAAAGTACGAGTTTTAGTGTGTTTAATCATTGAATTTGCTCCAATAAGTGTAAAATAGAATGACGAAAATATTTTTCTACCGTCAATAGAAAAATAAAACATAGTTTAGGTTATTGCTAAAACTTCGAATTTTACTACAAATTATCAATAAATTCTACAGTTTCGTCAGTGATTTCTTTCTGTTAAGCATTGAACAATAAATAATTTGTGGAACACTAATAAAGTTAAGCCGATACGATCTATTTAGTCAATTCTCAATCATCCTCCCAGTTACAATCGTCAAATAGTAACGACATCATATTTAGTGCATTCTGCCGACGATTTCAGGGTGGCATAGGACCTATCTACATCGGTTTACGTGGCGTGCTCCGGTCGCCCGCATACCTACATACCTACCCACCGCTCGCTGAGCTGCGCGCGCTCCGTCAGCGCCTGCAACCAGCTTCCTGGACGGCAGGTGACACCGAAACGAGGAACGTGAGCCAAAGCGATTTTGTCTTTTGTTTAAAACCGTCAAGACTTTAAATTTAGTAAAATAACTCCATTCTTTTCCTTATTTTCTCGCATTTATTACTGTAAGATCCTTTTAAAATGCCAAGTGAGTCATTAAACTACAAACAATTATTAACAAAACGGTCGTCTGCCAAAGGACAGATCACTAAGTTAAAAAATTATCTAGGATCAATTGCAAATAGTCCAGACTCAAATGATATTGAATTAACTGAACTAACTTTAAGACTTGCAAAATTTGAGGCTCTTTCTGTAAAGATTGATGAATTGCAGAGCGAAACAGAGGTCTTAAGTCCTGAAGACCTTTCTGCTGAGATCGAAGAACGCGATCAAATTGAGAAAGATGTAATTTTACTCATAGCTACTGGAAATAATTTAGTTGAAAGCTTTTCAAGGAAATCTGTGTGTGAACAGAGACGTTTTTCCGTTCCCAACACTTCATGTTGTATGGATGATTCTCAGACCGGTCAAGACATAGGTTTAAGGCTTCCTCAAATTCAAATCGCACCATTTGATGGTAAATATTTCCGGTGGTTGGCATTTCGAGATACGTTCGAAAGTCTTATACATGAAAACGATCGAATTTCAGACATAAATGAATTCCATTATCTTAATTCTTACCTGCAAGGTGATGCGTCAAGAGTACTCGCTAATCTCGAGGTTTCTGCTAAAAATATGCAGAGGCATGGAAATTGCTCTGCAATCGTTACAATAATAAGCGATTATTGATCAATCACCATCTCAATTCATTAGTCAATATTAAAAATCTTCCACAAGAGACAGAGTGGTCTTTGAGAATGTTAGTAGACAATGTAACCAAGAATCTGCGTGCTTTGGCTAGCCTTTTTTTTTTTTGCGTCAGGAAATGTATTTAGGCATTCCCAAGGCCATGGGTTCGGGACACCTGGGATATGTGGGACTCGGAACTCGTGGGAAAACAGAGACCCCTACCCACTAAAACCTGACGGTGGTCATCTTTGACGCAGAATGGAAGGGACCCGGGATCCCCAACGAGGGAAAGACTCCTCGCAGGACCCTTCGGCGCGCAAGGCCGCCTGGCAGCCAGCCTCGGGAGGAGCAAGCTCAACTCCAGTGCACGATAACACAGACCACTGTGTCCGAAGACACGCGTTACCGTCTTCCTCGGGATCGCAAACCGAAACACACGCAGGCCCCCCCCCGCGTGCGCTTCGCGACCCCAAGGGCCCTTTTAGTCGCCTCTTACGACAGGCAAGGATACCTCGGTAGTATTCTCGTCCCCTAACCGCAGGGAACCGCCGGGATTACGCACCACCACCCCGGCGGCCTCGCCTCCGTGCTTTGGCTAGCCTTTTTTTTTATTTTTTTTATTAGCGTGGGGAAATCCTCATGGATACCTCGTCGCTCGGGGGAACGACGAGGTTATGTCGGACTTCTACCGACTAAAACCCCACGGTACTCGACCTCAACACTTCAGCGGCGAGGCGGGGTCCCTAAAAAGTTTCACAACGCCCCGCCGCCAGTGTTTCCCCGTATTGGGGCCTCCTCCAGCCGACCCCCCAATGAAGGGGGGAGGCCACGGAAGTACCTGGAGCACGCAAGTACTTCCGCCGTCGGGGTGAAAGCCGTGCATTGCGGGCAAAAGCACCCCCGTACTCAAGCCCGCTGGCTCCCACCGTACGCGGACCCTACTAGGTCCGCAACCACGATCCACCTAAAAGGTGGATCCGCTGCCACATCTGGCGGTGCGGCCCCGCCGAGCCGCAGTGCACAGGGGGGGCCAGCCGCGGATCACTGACCCCCTCCAAACGGTTGTGCACCGCGGCTCCCACCTCGC
The DNA here is from genome assembly GCA_947369235.1 of Udea olivalis. NCBI lineage: Eukaryota > Metazoa > Arthropoda > Insecta > Lepidoptera > Crambidae > Udea > Udea olivalis. Next base: position 193,232 of record OX376362.1, read on the forward strand.
GCCCTAAGGCGCTGCGCCCGTGGGCGCCCCTTTGGGCGGGCAGTGGTAGCACCATACCACCACCACGCCCGGCGGCAGGCAATGGGTGGGTGGGAAGTCCACCGCATTGCCATGCCTGAGCCCTCTTAGCTTCCCGGTGGTTCCACCTACCACCAGTACTAAGCCCCCCCGCCACGACAAGGCGAAGGCTCATGGGGGGGGTGCTTTGGCTAGCCTAGATCAACCAACGGATAAATGGGACGTGCTTATAATCTTCATGCTGTCTTCCAAATTAGATAGCAGTACTTTACTAGAGTGAGGAGTGTAGTAACAATTTAACTAATGATACTCCTACATTAGAGCAATTTTTTAAGTTCCCCACTGACCGTGCCAACGTGCTCGAGTCACTGAGTCGTAATAGTAGGTGTGATAATAATAAAACGGACAACAATAGGTCTGATATGAATGCACCCAAGGTCCTATGCGTTTCACTCCTAGGTATGGTAACAATTGTCAAAGGCAGGCTCAGAATAATTATGTCAAATCATTTGCCAGTAATTTTATTATCAAGGTACTAAAAACTCTAATAATTATCAAAACAAAGGCCGGATTGTCCTACATTCAAATCGAAGGGAATTGATGATAGAATGAAGGACGTAGTTACGTACAAACTATGTGAAAATTTGATATCCGAATGCCGCATGTGTCCTTGCCGCGAGCGAGGTTGTACCTGGGTTGCCTTTGGAGGCACAACAGCTTACTGCATCGCCCTCAACTGTCTTCTACCAACCTCGCATCAATAGACGAGGAAGAAGACACAATTATTCTAACAATTCTACACAGAGTACAGTTCAAGTCATATTATCAACTGCTATGATAGAAGTCTCGAATCCAATTAATCAGCAAAGGATTAATGTTCGAGCACTCTTAGACTGTGGTAGCCAAGGTAGGGTATTTGCACAAGTAGAGGCAATTTTGAATAGACGTCCCTTGTGCCCTTTGTCATCCTCTCCTAATGACCTCCTCTCCCTCTCCCCAGGACACTTTATCATCGGGAGACCGTTGACTGCTGCACCGATACCGAACCTGTTTGACCTGAAGGAAAGCCAGTTCAAACGCTATGAACGGCTTGAGAAAATACGTTTAGACTTCTGGAAAAGATGGCAAAGAGAATACGTATCAGAGATGCAGCAAAGAACCAAATGGAAGGTCAACTCAGAAACGTTAAAAATTGGAGACATGGTGCTATTGGCAGATGACAACACTCATCCCCTCGCCTGGCGGCTCGGCCGCGTACTCCGACTTCTATAAGGCTCCAAGAATACTTTGCGAGTGGCTGACGTCATCACAACCAAAGGATGCGTACGGCGATCCTTGGTCCGTCTCTGCAACAGGCGTAAACGTGACGCCTGCAAGAAAGACAACGCAATCAGTCTCTGCGGCGCATACGCCGATATACTGTAGGAGTGTCTTAAATTATGTGTCAAATAATTTGTATTGAACTGTCACTCTTTCACTTTGGCATCGATCGTACTACAGAGCACATCATTTCTTTATTAAATGTTTAATTTTACACCTTCATGGGCATTTTCATTAAACACTATTAAATCCACTAAAGATATAACAATTACTAATGGGAGGTTACTGCCTTCACCAAACATTTCTAAGTCGTTTAATTGTGCATTCTTAACTATAGCTAGCTTATGAGGTTACATCCTTCACCTAATAGAACTAAGCTGCATGTCTCATAACATAATTTGGACAGCGATGTTCTTCCGCTACTGTCCTATGTTATTAAAAACTCCCTAATCTATCCTTGTTCCTTTATTCCTCTAATATCCTTCCCTTAATATGTATAATAATGTATATCCTTTACTTATTATATTCTGACCATATCCTGATCATATCCTTATCATGTCCTTATCACATCCTGATCATATCCTTATCAATTCCTTGTCAAATCCTATCATATCCTCATTTAATCCCTATCATATCCTTAGAATGTCGTTAACATAATATCATTATTATATCTATTTTTAGCAATCAGAAGCGGATTTTATTAAAAAAAACAAAGTCTAAGGAACTGAATACATTTACTTCACAATGATTTAATAAAATCACAACTCAAAATTAACAATCAAGCATCCACTGACTTTAAAAGAAAAACCACTTTTCACAAGAATAAATAGTGAGGGTATGACTTACAATAAATCGCGCCGATCACCAATCCAACAACCTTACCGCTCGGAGTCGCTCGGGCAAATGAGTTGTCCGTGCTACTGTCGCAGTATTTATAGGCGTTTGGACTGACGTCACAAAAATTAAAATAAGTCATACTGAGATATGCTAATACGGCCTCTCCTGACCGCGCGCCGTCCACGGCCGCACCCGCAAGAGCAGACTCAGCTGGAGATGGAGGACCCTGCTTCAGGGTCGTCATCATCGCTGAGAGCGAGGTCCATCCGGAGTATGTCTTCGGCCGTCTCTTCTGGCGTAGCTCGTACGCCTTCGAGGTTAGACAGACCTGGAGATGGGCCTGCCTCGTTGTCGTCATCTGGACCCTCATTACCTGTTGATAGGAAATAAGTTAAGGGTTATGCAACCTATTCTTTCATTCATCGCACATACAAGGCCCTCTTTCAATAGTTCACACAAAGCTTTTTATGGTCTACACCTTTTACACACTCACATAATTTCTTGCACATGTGTGACACTCATCGTACTTACAAGCTCAATTAACAACTTCTAGGAAACCAATGAACCCGCAATAGCTAAACACACGGTAACAAACGTGTACTTACGCACAAGGATATGCGTCTGCAAGGCCGTAGCCCATACGCATTGAAAAATGCGTCTGCAAGGCCGAAGCCCCTATGCATTGAAAAATGCATCTGCAAGGCCGAAGCCCATACGCATTGAAAAATGCATCTGCAAGGCCGAAGCCCATACGCATTGAAAAATGCGTCTGCAAGGCCGAAGCCCCTATGCATTGAAAAATGCATCTGCAAGGCCGAAGCCCATACGCATTGAAAAATGCGTCTGCAAGGTAGAGGCATCCTCCGTACCCAACGGACTGCTCGATCACACTCGCTAGTCACAAATCCAGCTTATCAAGCTCCAGGCTTCTGCCTCGCTCCACGTATACACACACACGCACTCGCTGAAGGCGCGATATGCATGCACGTAGCCAAGTAAGCTGCAACATAAAACTTTAGGTTATGGGGACGAGTGTGAAACTTACTTTCGAAGAAAGCTGCGCAACTCTCAGGGCACCATTCTCCCTTCCAAGGCACCATATATTGTGCCGCTGCTTGAGTGGTCTTGCCTCGTGCACCACCCAGCAACTTCAGCTCATAACGTCCACTTGGCAAGATTTTGATCACGCGGTAGGGCCCTCTCATGCCTGAGTCCAGCTTTCCCGTAGATTGGGAGTACTTGATGACGAAGACCTGGTCATTAAGTTTGAATACTCGAGGAGGGTTTCGGCGGCGATTCACACGAGAGTCTTGCTGGTCTTGATTTTTCTTGAGCAAGTCCTTGGCTCGGTGTCTGCTCATTTCTCTCAGCGCCTCATGATTAGGGCTGCTATTTTCAATAGCTACATCTCGGACAAGCGCACGAATGACAGGAGTGGTCGCATTAGTACCAATTAACAGATACAAAGCTGAAACTTGAGTGGTTTTCTGTTTAGTTATATTTAGGACTAGTTGAATTTTACGCAAAGTCTCGGACCAGGATGAGTTCTTATGATAACTTTCAACACGAATCAGGTTGAGGACTGTCCGTACATAACGCTCAGCTTGCCCATTTGCATGGTGCATTTCGGGCGTTATGTAGTGGATGTCACATCCTAACTCGGATATCCAGTTTGTAAAACTGGACGCTTCAAGCATGCGCCCTCTGTCACAAACTATTAGTTTGGGTGCACCAAACAATGAAATGGTTTCGTTAAAAACACGTTTGAGTTCGTCGGTATCTTGTCTGTACATGGGGAAAAGTAGGCAAAACTTTGTAAATGAGTCCACAATTATGAGCACAAACTTGTAGCCATTCGATTCAGGTAGTGGTCCTAACACGTCCGTATGAACAGTATCAAAAGGCGTATCAGACTTTTCCCAAGATGTAATAGGTTGACACGGGGCTCTGGGAATTCTCTTTTTGGAAATGCAAATTAGGCAATGCGATGTGTATTTTTGGACAAATGACTTGAGACCAGGGAACCAAAAATGTTTTAATATGAGGTCTAGTGTCTTTTCTGCCCCCACATGTTCGTGCTCATCATGGAAGACACGCAACAAGCTTAGTCGGTGTCCTTTAGGTACGAAACATAACAAGCGTGACTCTTCACCTGTGGGTGAATACCGGTAATACAATAAGTCGTTCTGACACACGTAACGATTCGAATCTAAAACACCGTCCCTAAATTTTTCGATCAGATCCTGCGTTTCGCTATCAGCGTTCTGAGCCATTTGTGCCCAGTTCAAAGGTCTCTCGATGTGATTGATTTGCATCGCTGGTGGGTTTCTGCTTAAATAATCGGCGTGGCCCATCATTGCACCTTTTCTATACACAAGTTTAAAATTAAAATCTTGCAAATAAATCCACCAGCGAGCAACTCGCGGAAGCAGATCCTTCTTGCGCTCGGTGGCCAACAGGGCATTGCAGTCTGTTATAATTTTAAAAGTTACACCTACTAGGTAATGCCTGAAATGCTGCAGTGCCCTGACGACCGCGAGCGTCTCCAATTCATATGAATGGTATCTGCTCTCTGCGCCTTGGGTGATCTTGCTGAAGTAGGCTACCACCCTTTTACTACCATCCGAGTGTACCTGCATTAGGACAGCCCCGTAGCCCGCACTACTCGCGTCCGTGTGAAGTTCTACAAGTAAGTTGGGGTCGAAAATTGCAAGTATCGGTTCATTAGTTAACTGGTGTAGGAGATATTGACGGACTTGATCTTGTTCCGGTCCCCATTCGAATTTAACGTCCTTTTTTGTAAGTCGTGAAATACTTGCAGTTTTCGTCGCGTAATCTTTGATATAGCGTCTAAAATACCCGGCCAAACCTAGGAATTGCCGCACTTGTTTGACGTTTGTTGGGATGGGTGAGTTAATTAAGGCCTCTATTTTACCGGGGCTCGGTCTAACCTGACCATGACTAATCACGCGACCTAGGTATTCTATTTCTGTGCTTAGGAAAGAACACTTCCGAAGATTGATCGAGAATCCGGCTGTAGTCAAAGTATCCAGGACTTCGCGTAGCAGCTTGATACCTTCGTTTACCGTCATACTCAGTATTAATACGTCATCGATGTACACTAAGACGTGGCCCGCTTCGATCAATTTTCGTAGCGTATTATTGATAATTCTCTGATATACGGTTGGAGAATTGCAAAGGCCAAAAGGCATTTTCAGGTATTCGTAATGAGATTCCGGGGTTACAAAACCGGTTTTATGTATCGAGCCTTCATCAATCGGTATTTGGTGAAATCCCGATGCCATATCGAGGCTGGTGAAGAATCTCGAGCATCCAAGTCGGTCTATATGGTCCTCGATCAGCGGGAGAGGATATCTGTCTTTTATTGTGATGCGATTGAGTGCTCGAAAGTCCACACACATCCTGTCAGTGCCGTCCTTCTTTTTGACCAGGATGATTGGGCTTGCGTACTCGGAATCTGATTCCCTAATAATTTTTTTGTCTAACAAATCCTTCACAATGTCGCGAACTTTTAATTTTTCTTGGTACGACAATCGGTAGGGATGATAAGCTTTTGGGACATCACTTGTAAGGTTGATGTGCATTTTACCCGTTTTTACTGTCGTTGTGGCGGTACCATATATTAAAAAGGAAGAAAAGTCATTTACCACAGTCATCAGACTGGAAAGTTCGTCACCGTGAAGAGGCGTATTTACTTTATCGAGATGTTTAGGATTAACGGAATTAACTTTCGTGACCGTACATGAAGAGTGAGTCAAGTACTGCCTATTCTTTGTTCTCACAAATGTTACGCCATCCCTATTCAGGACATCCGTCCCAATAATTATTGGTGTATTCATACACGATGCCGGTACGACCACAAAATCAACATCTAACGCAATATCACTAAACTCAACGGCGAGTGTGACGTATTCTTTGGCAATAATTTCGTTGGTTCTTATTCCTTTTAAGACACAATGAGTTTGTTTGCGTGGGCCAGAAAAATGTTTGAGAGCGGCTGATGAGATTAAAGAAATGTTAAGTGCGCCACTGTCTATCAAGACGTCGACAGGTATGCCCTGTATAACGGCCGTGCACACGTCATAGTTACCGGTTTGGTTCGAAAGCTCTTTACAAAGGTTAATCTTACGTTGGTTATTATTTTGGCCTTCCGATCGAGCTTTAGCGAAACAGTCGCTTTCTTTATGGCCTGTCTTTTTACAAAAACTACACGTGACTTTAGAATGATTTTCGAAGACCTTACGCTTCTTAAAGCAATTTGCGCTAATATGTCCAGTCTGGCCGCAGGAAAAACATTTATTTTCAGATCTGTCAACATTTCGTTTTCTTAATACATTAGGGGGTAGACGGTTATCAAGTTTGCTACGGCCAGGCTTGACATAAATGGCTAAAAACGACACTAAATTTTCCGTTGTAAGGTTGGCATTCGCGGCTGCCGCCCTCAATTGTGCGTCACTTATGCCACGAATTACAATTTGAACCATTAGTTCTTCACTTATGCCCTTAATTACGCGTAGGCGTAGCAACGAGCGGCGTGCGTATTCCGCATAAGTAGGAAACCTATCCGAACACGTGTTCATAACCTCAAAGAGCGTTTGAGCATAATCTAGTTTTCGCGGACAAAGCGACTTAAATTCTTTAACAAAGTTAGACCAAGAGCGGTCATTAGTAGCCCATTCATTAAGCCATGATTTAGCATCACCTTTCAAACAATTCGCGACGCGAGATAAACACTCCAAGTCCTCCCAACGGTTAGCTAATTTGGCGCGCTCCACCTCGGCACACCACACCTCAAAGTTATTAAAAGCTGGATCGAAGTTTGACACATAATAGTTCTGTGGTTTAGCTCGATTTATTGCATTAAGGGCGTCTGCAAGAGCTTGTGTAACCGACGGTGGGTCATTATTTGGCTGAGGTGTACTGAAACGGTCAGGTGGAAATGGATTTTGCGATATACTCGAATTGTTTTCTTCAATTGCATTTAATCGCGCTATTATTGAACCTAACGTTTGCTTCATCGAGTTATCGCGAGCGCGAGAACGGGACCGATCGCGGTGTGACCGCGACCGAGACCTATGGCGACGCGACCGCGATCGAGGCTTATGGTTGTGTCGGCGCGATTTGCTACGAGTACGCCTCGCCCTGCGGCGCGGCGTCCCGTCTGAGTTTGATCTTTCACGCGAACGAGTCGAGCGTGGCATGATTTCACATAAAACAGCGGTTGCTTGATTGTAGGTAGGTAAACAAAACGAAACTGATCTATCCTTATAAAAGCCAAACTAATGTGAGCACAGGTGAATCCCACTTCTGATTTTAGCAATCAGAAGCGGATTTTATTAAAAAAAAACAAAGTCTAAGGAACTGAATACATTTACTTCACAATGATTTAATAAAATCACAACTCAAAATTAACAATCAAGCATCCACTGACTTTAAAAGAAAAACCACTTTTCACAAGAATAAATAGTGAGGGTATGACTTACAATAAATCGCGCCGATCACCAATCCAACAACCTCACCGCTCGGAGTCGCTCGGGCAAATGAGTTGTCCGTGCTACTGTCGCAGTATTTATAGGCGTTTGGACTGACGTCACAAAAATTAAAATAAGTCATACTGAGATATGCTAATACTATTTAATATTATTTAGCAATATCCACTTCCTTCTGTTGTCATTTGAAATTGATGAATCAAATCATTTGCTAAATAACATCCTTCTACATTCATCATTTATATATTGTTTCTATCTTTCTTCGATCTTTGAATCTACACTGGTAATATATCAGGATTTACATCTAAAGTCTTTCCTAACTCGACATTTCAACTCAAAATTTAATAAGAATGAGTTTATTATATTCGTTTACTGTGCACCCTTATTCTTAATCATGTTAACTCTAAGTAGACTTTTATGTTTTATTAACGTTAATGGTGTGTCTACCAAAATATATCGCTCAGGCAGAACTTTTTCAATCATAAACGGGCCCTGACATCTTGACTCAATTTTTTTATTTTATTTCCCTGCACCTCCTACCAAGTCACTTTCCTTTTATTTTGTACTTATAAAAGGCATAATCAAATTGAGACATCCAAAACGTCTTTAGGCTGGTTTTATTAAGGTTAAATTTATAATAGGATCTGCTTAGTGAGCGATCTGCTAAGATGAAGTTTTATTTTCTTTTCACTTGACTATAATGTTGTCTATTTAAGTTCGGTCTATTGATTTGTGCATGGCGTCTAAGGAATGTTGTGTGCTTAATTACTAGGAAGAAGTTATTAAATAACTATAGAAAACTCACTCCGTGCCTTTGATTTCAATAGGTTATGGGCCCAGTAGCGTTTTGACTGAGTGAAGAGCAAAGAAAACTCACGAAAAATAAGAAAAGGTGTTGCGAACGGCTACTAGAAAACCTGAAACAAAATGGAGGTGTCATGAAAATTAAAAAGTTTGACGGGATGAATTTCAGGCAATGGAAGTTTCAGGTGAAATGTGCACTAAAAGCAAAGGGGTTAAATATTTATGCACCGAAACCCGACAAAAAAGAGTTTTTGCAGCAGTGGTGTAAAGATGACGGAATGGGCATGTTAATACTAACTTCGTCCATGGATTTAAATCAAATTTCGTTAATAGAAAACTGCCAAACTGTGAAACTGCCAAAGATATAATGGAAAAATTGGAATCAATTTACGAACAGAAGTCGGGGTTTAACAAAATGATTGTTCACGAGAAGTTCTACTAATATAAGATGTTAGCCACTAATAGTATTGCTCAACATATATCGAAGGTGGACAATTTGGCAAAACAACTGGATAAAAGTGGAGAAACAGTTAGCGAAACTGTAATTATGACAAAAATAATAAGTACCTTGCCGGCAAAATACCGATCTCCTCGCCATGCATGGCTTGCCTTAGACCCGAAGCTGCAAACGATTCGCATCTTAACCTGTAGGTTGATAGATGAAGAGGCCAGCTTGACGAATGTCAGCAGAAACTGCATTGTTAACAGCAAAGAGGTCAGAGCAAAATAAATGTGCTAATGTGCACAAAGGTAATACAAGTTTTACTCTGAACACACAGCACAGATTTTTATGTTATAATTGCAATAAAAGAGGTCATTTTCCAAGAGACTGCCGAGCTCCAAAGAAGAAAATGTTAGACTGTAAAATGATAGCATTCAGTGCAGAGCAGTGCTTGCAGTATGAGATAGATGTGAAAGCGTGGATTCTAGACAGTGGCGCATCGGCTCACATGACACAAAGGCGTGAATATTTTAACGAGTAACGATAACGATAACGACATTCTTTTGGAAAAGTTAGCTGGGATAGGATTTGTACCGAAATTGTTAAACTTTTTCAGTAGTTACTTCCTAAATCGCCAGCAGTACGTTGGGGTGACTGGTTATGAGTCTAACTGCTACTATACCAGATCCGGGGTCAGTCAAGATAGTACGTAGGGGCCCACGCTATTTTGAATTATAATCAGTGATCTCCCAATGGTAGTACGTACAGCAAAGTGTCTATTATTTGCTGATGATTTGAAATAATTTCTAAGTATCCAACAAAAAGAAGATAGAGTCCATTTGCAAAACGACATCGATAGCGTGGTTGAGTGGAGCAAACGGAATAAACTTCCTTATAATGACAAAAAGTGTAATGTAATTACCTTCACTCGTTAACGTTAACCTATAGAAATTGAGTATACGCTATCGGACGCTCTTTTAAATAGGAAATTTGACATGCGTGGCTTAGGATTGGTTTTGGATAATAAGTTAGATTACCATAAACATGTGACTGTAACCTGTAAGGCTGCTAATAAGTTATTAGGTTTTATACTAAGAACTGCAGCTAACGTCGACAACACCTCGGTTGCTAAGGTTTTATTTAATGCTTATGTTCGTAATAGATTGGAATTCGGAGCAATAATTTGGGACCCGCATGAAGACAAGTACAGTCTTATGGTGGAAAAAGTACAACGTAAATTTTCTAGGTGGTTGTATAAAAAAATGGGTACTATCCATTTATGTATCCATCACTTTAAATGAGTGGTTCAAATACAATTTGCTTTCCGTAAACGCATCTAAGACGTCTTACATGATCTTTGCTGCAAAGAATAAACTTCTTCCACAAATCACTACTCTTACTATAAAAAATGAAATAATTCAGCGTTCTCAGCAGGAAAAATATCTCGGCCTATGGATAGATGATAAACTCACATGGAAGCCGCATATTAACTCTGTCAAGACAGAGCTAACGTCACTACTGGGAGCGCTGCGTAAAATATCAAATTGCATTCCAAAAAAGTAAGCACTATTATCTACAATTCACTACTTAAGTCACATTTAGAATACTTAGTCGAAATGTGGGGCACAGCTGCTTCAAGTAACCTAAATCCTTTGCAAAGAATCCAAAATAAGATAGTCAAAGTGCTATTTCATTATCCCTACCTAACACCAACCAAAGAATTGTATTAGAAAACCGGTTTATTAAATAATAAACAACTGTACGCTTTTGGCACCTGTATTTTAGTCAAGAAAATTGTTACAGGTTCCATCCAGACTAGTATAAAATTACCTAAGAAAGTAAACAATCATGGCTTAAGAAATAGAAACAAACTAAGTCTAATTAGCACTAACTACGGCAAAAGAACGATATTGTTCGAGGGAGCACAGCTGTTTAATGGACTACCCAGCGACATAAAGGAATGTGATAGTGTCCATACGTACAAATATAGACTTAAGAAACATATCCGAAAGTTGTAAAATGTAATGTAAATGTAAATAAATCCAGAAGCAACCCATAATAATTATAATAATGTAATATAATAATAATATTGATATAAATTGACAATAATTGTAATAATTTAAATGTATGTACTTAACTCATTGTAAGTGAACTATTTAGTTTTTATGAGAAATAAATTTCTTTAAACCTAAATAAAATAGTACATATCGTGACTATACATAATGTGAATCTACCACCGGTTCGGGCGTTGCTTCTTATCAAGAAGACTCCGGCAAGAAACTCGATAGTACTCTTCTGAACTTTGTTTGTTTTACAAAAAATAAATTCAGAGTACAGTTCAAAAAAGAACACAACATTCAGCAGAGGAGCAGATTATTCCTACTATGACCACAAACTTTTGTCGCTCAAGTAATCCTCTACATTATAATAACCTTGTTTAATTAACTTTGCTTCAATTGCAGACTTAAACTTGTGAAGAGGTAAATCAACAAGACTTTGAGATATTTTGTTAAAGTATTTCACAGATTGACCCACAAATGAGTTTTTCACCTTGTGTAGCCTAAGACTGGGAGTTTTCAATTTGTTTTTATTTCTGGTATTATGTTTATGAGTATCACTGTTTTTTTTTAACAGATGCAAGTTTTTGCGCACATACATTATGTTATCTAAAATATACTGAGCATGCACAGTTAAAATATTGATCTTCTTAAATACTTCCCTAAGCGAGTCGCGTGGTCTAAGTTTGTAAATGAAACGGATGGCTCTTTTTTGAAGTACACAAATGGTGTTCAAGTCTGCAGCTGAACCCCACAACAGTTGACCATACGACATAACACTGTGAAAGTAGCTAAAATATACTATTCTTGCTGTTTCAATATCAGTCAAGAGTCTTATTTTTCTAACAGCACAAGCAGCGGAACTGAGTCTCCCTGCCAGGGCCGTTATATGCGGACCCCATTGTAACTTAGAATCTAAAGTTATTCCTAAAAATACAGTAGAATTTGTTAATTCTAATGGCTCGTCATTCATAGTTACAATAGTATCCACCTGTCCTCTCATTGGGCATAGATAATTTGATGCACTTTGTTTTTTTTGCATTAAGTAATAAAATATTACTAGTGAACCAACATAGTACTTTTGAGAGAGTATTATTTACATCGTCAAATGCTTGCTTACCTCTGTCGACTTTAAAAATCAACGAGGTATCGTCAGCAAATAATACTATCTCACAACTATCTTTGGCATAGGTAGGAAGATCATTTATATATATAAAAAAAAGCAAAGGTCCTAATATAGATCCCTTGGGCACTCCCATACGTATGGTGGCACCGGAAGATGAAGTTCCTTTGATACTAACTTTTTGAGTAAAGTTTACAGATAAGATAGAATTGTATTAATTGAGATGAAATACCTGAAACACCGTAATGTCTTAGCTTAATCAGTAATATTTCATGATCCACGCAATCAAATGCTTTTGAAAGATCACAAAATATTCCTACTGCATCTTCCTTGTTTTCCCAAGCATCAAAAATGTGTTTGATAAGTGCTACACCTGCATCAGTTGTGCTCTTGTGTTTAGTAAAACCAAATTGTTTCTCATGTAGTAAGTTATTTGAATCAAAGTGTGAAAGCAGCTGGTTCAATATAATTTTTTCAAAGATTTTACTGAGAGCTGGTAGTATAGGAATGGGCCTTTAATTAGATGGGTCACTTTTGCAACCAGATTTGACAAGCGGGATGACCTTACTAAATTTCATTAGGTTGGGAAACTGACCTTGGTCTATGCAATTATTAAAAAGTTTAGCTAAGTGGAGTGATATCGTATTAATGATTGATTTGAGTAGATTAATCGAAATACCCCACAAATCTTTGGTATTTTTTATATTAAGTTCCTTAAATACCTTGAGGATGTCATGAGAATCAACATGATCAAAGCAAAACTGATTTGTGCACCCATCAACACTAGATGTTAGCAGGGACTCAGCTATATGTGGACTAAAATTTAACGTGCTTGTAGTTACAATATGTATATTATAAAAAAAAAATCAAATGTATTTGCTATTTCAATCTCAGACTCAATAACATTATTTTGAATTTTGAGAGAGAATGAGTGATCGCGAGGTTTAGATTTACAGGTATCTTTAACTTAATAACATTATTTTGAATTTTGAGAGAGAATGAGTGATCGCGAGGTTTAGAATTACAGGTATCTTTATCAATTATGTTCCAAGTGGCTTTGATTTTATTTTTAGCCTGTTTTATTTTGTCTCGCAAAAAAATGGACTTTGCAACATGACATGATTTCTTGAATGTTTTTGAATATAATTTAACATGCTCAACTAGTTTTTGACAGTTTGAGTTACCTTTTAATCCATATAATTCGTATAATTTATTTCTACTTTTATGGATGCCTGGAGTGGCCCAATCACTAAATTTAAACTTAAAATTATCAACAGTTACTTTCTTCTTAGGAAAAATATGGTTATGTTCATGCAATATTATCTCAAAGAGATGCCTATACTGATCATCTATGTTATGGTGACCTTGAGGCAGTAGGTTAGAAATATTTTTATTTATATAAGTTTGAAACTTTTTTAGTCGACTCTTGGTAACTGGTCTATAACTAATATCTTAATGTGTTTTATTACTCATTACTTATCGGTACTAAAACATAGGATTGACGGTAAGCGGGTGCTGGAGAGTTTATCCCTTATGGTTCCTAGGTTCTCCGTGCTTGACTTAATCCTTACTTCTTCTCCAGACTTCGTTTCGAAGCATGGGCAGCTCCTTGCGCCTGGGTTCTACCATCACAACTTAATTTATCTGTGCTACAATATTCGCCTTCCCAAACGCAGAGCAGAGTATGTCAAATTACGCTGCTTTTCAAAAATTGACGTGGATGAGCTGTGCCTGGATGCGTCGGCCATTGACTGGTCCTCGTTGATTGAAGCTGACTCAGTTGATGATAAAGTCAATTTTCTCAATATGGCTATCCTGAGTCTGTTTGATAGTCATGCGCCACGCGAAGCTGTTAGGGTGAGGCGGCCTCCTGCTCCATGGATAACGGATGCTGTTTGTACGGCTATGTCTAAGAGAGACAAAGCTTTCCGAAGCTTCAAGGCTGACTGCAGCGTAGAGAAATGGGATCTCTTCAAAAAGCTCTGAAATCGTTGCAACTTGATTGTGAGGACAGCAAAACGTCGCCACATCCATGAGAACGTGCTGTCTTCTTCGTTTTCAGACGTATGAAAGTTCCTCAAGTCCCTCGGCTTCGGAAAACTTCATCTGCTTCCCCTCCTTTGACTTTCTCTCCTGATGATCTTAGCAATCATTTCTCTTCCTCTACTCCACTCGATAGCACTATCTTAAACTCCACCATATCTGCCATTGATTCTTTACCTCCCTTGTCTTTAGATAACTTTTCCTTTTCACCAATTACCGAGGATGATGTCCGCAAGATCGTCATGGCTATCAAGTCTAAGGCTGTTGGCTGTGACGACGTTAGCAGATCAATGATCATTCAGGTTTTAGATTATGTTCTTCCTTTTATTACTCATATAGTAAATTTTTCCTTTGATAGAGGGTTTTTTCCTTCTACATGAGCCAAAGCCTATGTCGTTCCGCTCCCTAAAGTCCCTAGTCCCAATTCACTCAATCAATTTCGGCCTATATCAATACTGCCTTTTCTATCAAAAGTTTTAGAAGCTGCTGCTCATAAGCAATTCTCTGATTTCATATTTAATAATAATCTCCTTAGTCCTTACCAGTCTGGCTTTCGTCCGGGTCACAGCACCGCTACTGCCCTTATTAAATTTACTGATGACATCCGAGCTAGCATGGAGGAGTCGCGTCTAACGATACTTGTATTGATTGATTTCTCTAATGCCTTCAATGCCGTTAATCACGACATTCTCCTTGCAGTTCTTTGACATCTTCGAGCTTCCCCCTTAGTGCTTGAGTGGTTCTCAACGAATCTCCGTGATCGAAGGCAAGCTGTCCGCATGGGCGACGTTGTCTCCAATCAGGCCAACTTGGATTCTGGTGTGCCACAGGGCGGCATATTATCCCCGTTACTTTTTTCCATTTTCATAAATATTCTTGTGGGTTATCTTGGCTGTCCTCACCATCTGTACGCTGATGATTTGCAGATGTACGCGTCGGCCCAGGCCAATGAGGTAAACAGTGCTATATACCATCTCAACCATGACATCAAGTGCGTTGCTGATTGGTCTGCTAAATTTGGCATTAAGGTTAATCCTGACAAGTGCCAAGCGATTATTATCGGTAGCTCACAACAACTGGTTAAACTGGATACTTGTTCTGTTCTAACTGTCTTAATGGACGGTGTCGTGGTTCCATACTCTTCCAGTGTCAAAAGTATTGGTCTCCACTTGAACAGCACGCTTAGTTGGACTAAGCAAGTAACTGAACTCAGTAGAAAAGTTACTGGGACTCTTCGTGCTCTCTACCGATTCAAGAACTTTCTTCCCACATCGACCAAGGCTCTGCTGGTACAAGCTCTCATCCTGCCTCTCATCGATTACGGCGATGTTTGTTATAGCAACATTTCACATGATCTCCCAAATAAAATTGAACGTCTGCTTAACAATTGCATTCGCTTCAGCTTTGGGCTTCGCAAATACGACCATGTTTCTAGCTTCCGGATGAAGCTGAACTGGCTACCTACCCGTCAGCGAAGATGTATTCGTATTTTGTGCACCCTTTTCTCAATCCTCTTTGACTCTAATTCTCCTGCTTATTTAAAAATAAATTTATCTTCCTTCATAATTCGCACAGTCGTCAATTGCGCTCTGTAAATACTCTCTCTCTCCTTACACCCGCTCATTCTTCTGGCTTTTTGTCTAGTTCCTTCACTGTTTCGGCAATACGACTTTGGAACAAACTGCCGTTCTTGATTAGAAATGCGTGCAGTAATATGCATTTAAAAAGGCTTTGCGTGCGTACTTTAAAAGATTGACGCCCCAAGAACTGTAGTTTTGTTATTCTCTTGGATCCACCTGTCATCTGTCTGTATTAGATTTATTACTATTGAAATTTTTCTTGGGACAATCTTTATCAGTATGACCAATGAATTTACATGAGGAGCATTTGTTCATTGGAATGGGTCACTTAAAAACTTGGATGGCCTGTCTCTTTGCAATTGAAACACACAAAAGATGATTGGTACGGGTTTTTGTAAGGATCAACATTTCTTTGAGTGTTCGTCTAAGTCAAATAATTAGAAGAGCGCCTTACGTCCCTGTGAAAGTCCATGATTTCTTTAGATCGAGTTTTAATCGTTTTGAAAAATTCTAGTGCTTCTTCAGGCTTGTCGAATTTACCTGCTTGGGCACTAAGTCGACCGGTCTTATATTTTACCCCAAGAACTATGCAGTCAACTGCTTGCTTGGGAAGCAAGCAGTTGACTGCATAGTTCTTATAGGTTCTACACTTATTTAAAAGATTAATCTTCGAGAAGTAATATAGCTCTAAGGGGAGTCTATGGGCATGCCCTTCTATCAAGCATTTGCGTTAGTAGCTCCGCGTAGGTTTCAGTTCACAGAACTGATTCACTGAGCAATTTCTTCCACTGTATCCATGTATGCTTAATCGAGGGCAGGCCCTGGTACCAAGTTTTAGCGTTACCTGTCAATTTAAGTAAAGCGTAATAAACAGTCTGTCTGTCATTCCATCCATAAATCTCCATACACTCATCTACCTTATTGAACCAACAGTTAATGGTCTGTTCCATAGATAATAGGTTATAGTCAGGGATGACATTTATAATCGCTGGTAAGAACGCTGGTTCATAAGCCTCGCGATTCATATCCCTACCCTGAAAAAACTTTACGAATTCCTGAAAGAAATCCGTAGCGTCTCCGTCCTTTCGTCTATCCCTGTCCGTGCTATCAGTTCTTTGTCCAAAAGGGCTGCGTTCAATGTACGTTCAATCTCTCTGAACGCTTAACTCGCGTGACCCCGCAGTTGGTGACGGTTTCAAGCCTCCTTCTCCCGGAACTTTTACTGTGAGCCACACGCATCCCTTAATCCCGTTTAACCAACTGGTTCTCCAATAACGTTAGCAGCTCACGTAACTCACGTCGTTCACGGCTGCTACTTCAACTATGACGTTTCGATATGCGACGTCTCACGTACCTATCCCTATCACGGCTAATTATTTCTCGAGTCCGACTGCGGTTCTTTCTGTGTTCTCGAGTCCGAAGTTGGATTACCTCCCTGCCGTTGCTGATGCTCCGTAAGCGCCGACGGCTGCCTTGCCTCGTGCGGCTTCGACTGTGCCGTTCACTCTCACATCTGCTTCCACCCTGACCCACATTCGACCGCCATTTGTTCCGTTTAGGTGTTTCCCGTTTATTTTCATCGTCATCATTGTCCCCGTAGGTAATCTATTCTGAAACTTGAAATATATATATGTAAGCGTTCAATTGCTTGTCTAAAATGTCTAATCCCAGTTTTTTTTCCATAACACGAGGTACGAGAACGTATCACAAGATTCGTCTATACATCGAAATTTAATTATTAACTGCCATAAAATTATTTATTTTTAAAACCACTAATCGAACCTTAAAGTAGCTATTGTTCTTTATAAATATCTTATTCTATGTCACATTATTGTGAATAAAATTGTGACTTATTTTTGTAAAATATTGTTGTACCGGACGAGGTTGCAAAAGTAATAGCGATAATCTGTGTTTATTTCATCAATCCGCACGTCGAATTGCATGTAATCTTAGAAATTAATTTGAAAGTCAGTGTTATGCTCGGTTTATGCTTTATTTCAGTAAAAAGATACACATTTTTTACTAATAAATAGCTCAGTGAATTTTTATTTCTGGGACCCGCTTGAGTCCGAGGATCAGGTTGAATTTTTCTAGTTTCTATCTTAATAATAGGTATGAATAAATTAAATAATTAATGTTAATTACGTCTTCAGTTATCTGGATAACCACTTCATTTTATCTCATTTTAATTCTCGTCGTCGTTTTGATCACATTAGTTAAACAGATATTTACCTAAGTACCCCCTTATTTCATTTCATAGATATCGTTCAAAACTTATCTCACGCTTCAATAGGATAGTGCTAATGAATATTAAAAAAAAACTTCAATATTTTTTCAGTAAAGCAGGATAATTTCATGGCTTATTATTTAATTACGTGGAGTGCTATTTTGTCCATTAACCTAACAGTTTCCGTTAAACATATAGGTCTATGCACCTGAATCAAAGCGAAATGTTTAACGATAGAAACTTAACATTGTGAAAACGAAATAACAAAAATCCTGCGACATGTTCTGTTCAAATTATACCAGCGTTAGCATTTAATAACTATTTAATTATTGTTGATTAATCCCTATGTTCTAATGAGTTTAGGTAACGGTTTGTTCAATATAATTTAACATGTTATCATTACCTTGAATTTTCCGTGGGCGTTGCAAAATAGATATTTTGCGGTAATCCCACTTCTGAGCTGAAACGTTCAGAAAGATTTTTCTCGCAATAATACTCCAACTTCACTGGAATTACACTTTATTTTATTATTTCTACGTTACACATCCAATTTATGTCACACGGAGATTCGAAGTGGCAAACAAACACAGAGAACATTATATAGACTGTGGCAAACGACCGACCGAAACTGCCTAAGGAATTTATCGAGTTATGCCTAGTCAAGATAGAATTAATATCGATGTTTTAATATTTAAATTCAGAGAAATTGAGAGAGTAATAGTGGCATTAACACATTACTTATCCATAATTCATCATACCCTTGACAGTCAAGCGGTGGTGGAGAGGGTAGGCCTTTCGGTGCCCAGGTACTTGCGACGTGATGGGGCAGGGACTGTAGCTCCGCGTCGTAGGCCGCGCCTCCTTCACCAGCCCAGAACGCGCACCAAACGGGCAGCACAGGCACCAACCAATCGTACATTGCGACTGATGGGTGACATACTCGCTCGGCACGATGAAATTGACTTGTTCGCTGACCGTTTGGGAAGTCTCCTAAATAGATTCCGAGCAATCATAGACGACATGCTGACTGACTAAGATTATTGTGACTTTATATTATTTTATTCTTGTTTTTGTTTTCATTTTATCCGTAGTTTTGGCATTGTTTCTAATCAATTTTATGTATTTCTTTTCAACTAGACACTGTATCTAAGAAAATGTATTTCCTACTGGAGTTTATTTAGTTTAGATATTTAGTTTTAATGCAATTTTATCTTGTATGCGCATTGGTAATAATAATACTGTAAGCATGCTTTTGAGTCTAAATAAATAAATAAATACAGCAGACGTCCGCCCTGACGAATAGATACACCGGCTTAAGGTTGGAAGGACTCTTTCAGCACTTAACCGGGGTAGTGCAGGTATGACGTATCGGCAGGGCGGCCTATCTGTGTTTCCGTCAAAAAGAGCATCGCAGGCCTCGCCGTCTCAAGGTGTTGATGACGTGGTGTTCCGTGACGCGCAGCTCCTGCTTGTGTCACTCTAGTAACGGCCATGTTTCACTGCCATATAAAAGGACAGGCCTAATGATGGTTTTATAGACCTGCCCTTTCAGCTTGATCGGCATTTTGGAGTCACAAATGACACCAGCCACCTCACGCCATTTAGCCCAAGCCGCGGAAATTCGGGCTCTGACGTCGTTTTGATCTATATAAATGACCTGCCTTATTTTGTCAAAGACCTATGTGGGATTGTATTATTTGCTGATGACACTTCTCTGTTTTTTAACGTAGATAGAAGTAACAACTCTTCCTCTCGCCTCTGTGAAGTACAGACGCGTTTTAAGCTGAATCTACGTTGTTTTTTATTAAAAATAAATCAAATGAAAGTGAATTTTCGACAAAATAATACAACTGAAATAATAGGAGCTCATAAACGCGAAGAGCTGTGACTTGCGATACATCTCTGTGCGCCTAGTACCGCGCCCGTCCTGAGTCACCACACACTACGGTCACCGCCCCCAGCTGTTCGCCGCCCGCCCCTGGAGGTGTAACCCTGACCCGGCCAATCAATCTGCGCGTGCGACTGTGTCATCGCTGTGAACTAACTTTCATTACTCATCGCACCCAGAGGCGCTTGACGGGAAATGAACCGAATGAGCTTGCTTTATCCGAACATTTTGGTGATTTTAAAGTAGAGATGAGAAAACTTATCTCATATTACAATAATTCGCAAAACAACAACCTTGCAGAGGTCAACTCCACCCTAAAAGAATTGATCGACTCTAATCGAAATATAGAGAACACTATAGCTTTTCTGACATCCCAAAGTATAAAAAGAGAATCGAGTCCCTGGAGAACAATGCCAAAGAGGAGAGGCAATACATTATGTTTTTAGAGGAAAAATTAGAAGATTTACAAACTGGTAGCAGAAAATCTAATTTTGAGATAAAAAATGTGGCAAAAAAAGAAAATGAAAACAAACAAGATCTCATCGATATGGTGGTATGCCTTTCAGAAACTATAGATTGTCAAATAAGCAAAAGCGATATTAAGGATATCTACCGCATAAAAAGTAAAAAATCGGCAGAGAAGAACTCTCCCATTGTGATAGAAACTAACTCAACGCTAATAAAGGCCGATATCCTCAAAATGGCAAAATCCTATAACGTAAGAAATAAAACAAAATTATGTGCTAAACATATTGGACTGAAGACCAACGAAGATAATCCGGTTTACCTATCAGAGCACCTTACTGCCAAGGCAGCACGTCTCCGTTTCCTGGCGAGAGACCAGGCAAAATCAAAGGAATACAAATTCTGTTGGACGGCGTACGGAAAAGTCTATGTAAGAAAAACTGAACAGTCACCCATAATTTTAATCCGTAGTGAAGATCAGATCCATAGTTTGCTATTGCAGGACTGACTAACTGTGAATACTCAACCTGTTTCTAGTTTCATTAAGATTAATTCTTTACCAGTTTCTTGTGTTATGTGCGCTGCTCAGAACTTATTTAATATCACTATGCTGTTAATTGGTTTTTTAATCGCCATGTACACAATTTTTTGTCTCCTATTGTCATTGCTAATCTTAAATGGCCGAATTTCGGACTGTTTCTTGGTTCATTATTATTCAAGCGATTGGCATTGGTGCCACGTACATTATACTCAGATAAATATACAACACAACACACACACACTAACATTCACACAGAACTAAATATTTTCATCTCTACACAACAGCAAACATACACACAGTGTAACAAAAGTGACCCGATAAGAAGCCTTAAGGTCAGAATAAAGCGGTTACACATCTATACCTCCGTCTTCTTCAATCGTATAAATGAGAATTACCAATTAATTAATCTGATAAAGCCCATTATTTACAGAATTTGCTTACCCACTGCCTCCCAAAATGAGTGACACAGCTAAAACAATTCAGGAAATAGACGCACTGGAGGTGGCTCGTTCGTTTGAATGTGACGTCTCGGAACTGAAAAACTGTATCAAACTAAATAAAAAAGATTTCACTATGATCTCCCAAAACATTCGTAGTACCTACGAGGGTCATTCAATAAATACTTAGCCTACAAAAAGTAAACGAAAATTTTGGAATAGTGGCAATTTATCTTTCAACATAGTCTCCTTTTAGTTCGATACACTTAGCCCAGCGATGCTCCAACTTTTTTAACCCGTCCGAAAAATAGTTTTTGTCAAACTCTGCAAAATAGGCCTCCGTGGCGGCGATGACCTCCTCATTTGATCCTTATCTATTCCCGGCGAGTGATTTTTTCAGATTAGGAAACAGAAAGAAGTCACAAGGGGCCAAATCTGGAGAATACGGTGGATGGGGCAGCAATTCGTAGCGTAATTAAGCGTAATTTGGCCATGGCAACGGCAGACGTGTGAACCGGTGCGTTGTCGTGGTGAAACAGCACGCCAGATGGGGTCGTTTTTTCTTTAATTCGGCTTCGAATCGGCCCAATAAATCGGCATAGTAAAGTACTGTAATTGTTTTACCCTTCTCGAGGTAATCGATGTAGATCACACCTTGTGAATCCCAGAAAACGGTGGCCATAACTTTTCCGGCCGATTTTACAGTTTTCGCCTTCTTTGGAGCACGTTCCCCGGTCTGGATCCATTGTTTTGATTGCTCCTTGGGCTCTGGTGTGTACCAGTGGATCCAGGTTTCATCGACGGTCACAAAACGACGCAAAAACTTCGCTGGATTCCGCTTAAACAGCGCCAAACACGTCTCCGATGTGGTCTCACGGTTGCGCTTGTTTTCCGGTGTGAGTAAACGCGGCACCCATCGCGCCGACAGCTTTCTCATGCCGAGTTCCTCGTGAAGAATATGATGCACTGTTCCTTCTGAAATGGCTACAGTCTCAGCTAGCTCCCGAACCTTCAATCGGCGATCTGCCAATACGAGATCATGGATTTTTTTAATGTTTTCCTCCGTAGCAGCTGTTTTCGGTGCACCTGGACGTGGTTCATCAAAAACCGACGTACGGCCACGTGCAAACTCGTTGAACCAATTCTTGACGGTGGCCATCGATGGAGAAGAGTCACCGTACACAGCATCCAAGCGCTCTTTGATTTCGATGCGCGTTTTCCCTTCCAAAAATAGGAATCGAATCACCGAACGATATTGCTCTTTTTCCATTTTTGTAAAACCGATCGACACGTTCGCTTCCATAAGTTGTCAAATTAAAACAAATGAAGGGATTGGAATGAAAATTTGAAAAAAGAATTAAAAAAGAATGTGCTACACTGTGGTAAAACTCTTTTGAAACTACAGCGCCCTCTGGCGATGAGGCTGGGTACTTATTGAATGCACCTCGTATATACAAAAATTTTGACGATCTCGTAGTAACCCTATCAAATCTTGCAATTGACATGGATATTATCTCCTTAACTGAATGTTGGATTGATAACAACAAATATTGAGATTAGATAACAAATACGAGTATAGATAGATATTTTAACTGTGTACTCTCAATTTATTTATGATAATGTAGTATATGTCCGTAAAAACTTGCATCTCTTCAAGAAAAACAGTGATGTTCATAAACTCAATACCAGAAATAAAAATAAGCTCGTAACTCTCAGTCTAAGACTGCATAAGGTAGGGAAATCATTTGTTGGTCAATGTGTAAAATATTTTAATAAGATTCCGCAAACTCTTGTTGAACTGCCTCTTCACAAGTTTAAGTCACAAATTAAAGCTAAGTTATTTCTTAAATGATAAGAATTTTGGTCATCTTAGGTATAATCTGCTCCTCTGCACACTTTTTTGTTATGACTTTCCTCTGTCAATTAAATTTTTGTGTATAAAACCAAGATTGGAAAGAGTAACCATCGAGTTTCTTGCCGGAGTCTTCTCGATCGGAAACAACCTCCAAACCGGTGGTAGAGTCACATTATATTTAATTATGATATTAACTATCATAGTATCATTGCATGTAAGTTTATTTTTATTCAGTATATCTTTTGCTACTATTGTTTTTTTTGTGTATGACTTGTCATAAGTACTTTTTATAAGTCTATATGAATAAAGATATTTTTACTTTACTTTACTTTACTTTTTTTTACTTACTTTACTAACAACTTTCGACATAAACTTATCATTCGATTTGTATTATCATACGTCAACAAATATTCAGTAAACCACAAATAAATTAGTTCACATACTAGTTAAACGTGTTTGCATTCAAACGTTATGGCGTTGATATTTTTGAAGGCACAGAATAAAACATGTATTAACTTTAACTTGGTGATCATTGAGAACCATTATTCATCTACGAGGGGCATGTTGAGAAATTATTCGAAAATTATAAAAATATAATTTTCGATTAATTTCTTCGACTGCATGAACGTTTTCTTGTGTGACCGCGGTTGGCGGCCGACCCGTCTTCTCTTCATCTTAGAGACATCCCCGTCCTCCTTTAAATTAAGCAAACCAATTAAATAATGTTGCTCGTGAACAAGCAGACTCACCAAAGTAGTAGCCAAAAGTTCAAAACATTCTTGAGGCTTTAAACCTTTTTTATAGTCATAATAAATCATAGCGCGAAAATCACGTCGACTGAGCTTCATTGCTGCAAGCGAATTCCCGCCAGATTCTTGGAAAAATGATGTTCATTAAAAAAATATATTTATATGTGTGTTCTATTTTCAAATATATCAATAAACAACCAGCCTATGATGGTGTAAAACTTGCCAGTGTCAATCAAATGAGTAAAGAGTATCTAACTTCTTTTGGCATGCCCCTCGTATTACTCAGAACTATCTACTTATAACTATCTAGTACATTTAACTAATCTATGTGACCAGACAATGCATACATTTAATTAAAATGACGCTACTGCAAAAGGTTTTCTAATAAGCCTAGGTATAATAATGACAGTTCAACAACTCCTCTGATTCTACGCAGACGCGGAAGTGGATGGTCCATCCAAGTATATTGTCGTTTATTTGATGTTTTTCACCAGACACACAGCTGCAGCCGAGGAGATAACGCGATACACTGCGCGCGCGTTGAGCCGGCCAGTCGCGCTCACCTTCGGCTTCCGTCAACTTTTCTATAAATTATTAACAGTCACGCAGTAAGTACGAAACAAGTTTCATTAAGTGGCTACTATACTTTATTGTGCAATCAAATCTAACTATACCCCATGCATTTGGGCTCACTTTGTGGTAAAAGGACAATAAACATTATTACTTTTAAGATTTATGCCGAATTTATTAAAACCTACTTGTATAGCTGCTGTCACACTTAATTGTTCTCATTTAACGTAAAGTTACTTCAGAATTGATGAGGCTTTTGCTTAAATAAATTCTTTCGTCTTGATATTAAATACTCAAGTCTCTTGGAGCTGTGAAAAAATCAAACTTCTAAGCCAACGCAATTAAAAGGTACAGCCGCTTATACCGCAAATTTCCGCAAATTTTCGACACTCGCAAGGGAATCAAAACCTGCAGGGTACTTCCCGTGAACTCAGAATCTTGAAATTTGTTATGAAGTGACGTCTTATAGCACAGATAAAGGAGAAGTAAGTAAGTAAAGTAAAAAATCATTTATTCATTTAAGCTTGTATAAAGCACTTATGACATGTCAAAAAAAGTATACAGAAATAATAATAATAAACGTAAATAAAATAGTACAATATTAGTACACATCGTGAATATACATAATGTGAATCTACCACCGGTTCGGACGTTGCTTCTTATCGAGAAGACTCCGGCAAGAAACTCGATAGTTACTCTTTTCAACTTTGTTTGTTTTACAAAAAATAAATTCAGAGTACAGTCAATGCGAGTAGAAAAAAGAACACAATATTGAGCAGAGGAGCAGATTATTCCTACTATGACCACAAACTTTTGTCGTTCAAGTAATCCTCTACATTATAATAACCTTGTTTCATTAACTTTGCTTTAATTGCAGACTTAAACTTGTGAAGAGGTAGATCAACAAGACTTTGAGGTATTTTGTTAAAGTATTTTACAGATTGACCCACAAATGAGTTTCCCACCTTGTGTAGCCTAAGACTGGGAGTTTTCAATTTGTTTTTATTTCTGGTATTATGTTTATGAGTGTCACTGTTTTTTTTGAACAGATGCAAGTTTTTGCGCACATACATTATGTTATCTAAAATATACTGAGCATGCACAGTTAAAATATCGATCTTCTTAAATACTTCCCTAAGCGAGTCGCGTGGTCTAAGTTTGTAAATGGAGCGGATGGCTCTTTTTTGAAGTACAAAAATGGTGTTCAAGTCTGCAGCTGAACCCCACAACAGTAGACCATACGACATAACACTATGAAAGTAGCTAAAATATACTAGTCTTGCTGTTTCAATATCAGTCAAGAGTCGTATTTTTCTAACAGCACAAGCAGCGGAACTGAGTCTCCCTGCCAGGGCCGTTATATGCGGACCCCATTGCAACTTAAAATCTAAAATTGCGAAATTGCGAAAACCGTGAATCTTTGGTTACGTCATATAATAAAATATTTTTAATAAATACCTACAGGTTTGTACGGAGCCCCCGGGGCGCGAGTCCGACTCGCACTTGGCCGGTTTTTTTTTTATCAATGTGCCTACTCCATTTTCAAATAGAACCATAATGAATGCAATTTGCTATTCCTTCTGGGTAACTAGGTTTTAAGTTCTTTGCATCGTTATATCTACCACCTGTACCTATAATGTAATACACATTGTAAGCGAATGTGAATAAATAAATAAATAAACTTAAACGAGTACGTATGCTCATAACAAAAGTCATTATGATAGACAATTTTCCAAATCATAGATTGGTTTCAATCTAGTTTTCTAATTAGTTTCAGTTAAGAAATAAATTGCAATTGAAATTAAACAATGAGAATCACCGTTACATGAGAAACCCCCAGTACTTGTGATATAAAAACTATTAATAGATCGGTAAACACACGTTATAAAGTACTCATGTACAGACATGTTGTAACTACTATTCAATTAACGTTTGCTCATAGCATACTAATGGTAGCCATTTTCTCTACTTGCATGTTATTGAAGGTCACCTAACGAGCTATGAATTCTCTGCGTGGCCCTCTGGCTATGCTCAGCATTTAACTACGTGATCTTACTAGAAATGAAAACTAAAGTGACCGTTTTAGCCCAATTGATAAGTAAGTTGAAGAGGCAGTACCCACAGGTAACTACATGATCGTTAGGGCAGAAACGGGCCAACTTACTTTTTGGAAGCAATCTCAACATGAAACGGCGTCCTAAGTTTGAGAGATGACCTCATGGAGGTGGCAGGATTCCAGTGGATAAAGGCCACTCTGAAAAGCAATGAACGTCTTAAGTGGATCTTCGATGGCAATAGTGTCCATAGCGAAGGTTGAACTATGTGGATCCCAACCAAAATCTAGCAACAGTGACAAGATCTTCCATTGTTCAGGAGGGGCACTGTGGGCACTCGAGCAGGTGGCCCATAGTTTGTGGTGACCAACCACAGTTGCACCTCTGGTCTGTTTCATCAACGAACCCCATTTAGCCGTGTAATCCGTGTTACGACTAACCTGAGAACGCATGTAGTTCAAAGATTTCCAAACTGACCAAGGCTGCTCGTCCTGGTGGTAGATGTTCAGCGGTGTAAATTTTAAATGTTGACAAATGATGATCCATTGTTTCTTCAGCGATGTCGCACGCAGTAGTGCGGGGGCGCCCTACTCCCGCGCAGCTGTACCTGGACTCCGTGCTCGACGCGGTGCTGCGCGCGCGCGGCGCGGAGCCGACGCCGGCTGCGCGCGCCGAGTTGTCCATGGCGCAGGTCATGCACCACTGCTTGAGGATGAAGCCTGACCATGTTTTCGTGGTAAGTACGAGTGGGTAAGCTTTGTTTTAATTGCTAATGTAGGCAGAAGTTTGACCACAATCTTACCTGATTAGTGATCATGTGGTAAGAGTTGAAGCCAAGGAGATCAGTTCAGTTCTTTTCCATGTAGTTTAATGTAATGTCTTATGTCATAAATTAGTTGAACACAGCACATTCCATTTTTCCATTTACGATCTGTGGTTGCTACCTATTATTTAACTTAAGATCAACCTGTTTAGCGTCCTGGATTTCTCCTAATTTAGCAAAGGAAAGTAGTAATTGGTTCATGTACTATTTGATTGCAGACCAATGGCGCTACTGGTGAAAGTTTCACCAGTAGGCAGATTCTGGAACTCTCGGTCCCACTCGCATGCGCGATGGTTGCCAGAGGTCTGACCGGCAAGACAGCGCTGGTTGCCGCACGCGACCACGAGCGCACCCTAGCCGTATACCTGGCGCTACAGTTCGCAGGAGTCGTGCCTTTCATGATAGATCCAGCCAGCACTAAGTGTGAGTATTGAACAAACGAGCACGTGATGGCATGTATAGAAATACTACTACGTGTACTACTACGGATGGGTATATCCATACCTGTATTTAATTAAGTTATCTCGTTTATGTCATAAACGTACTTATGTTATAAAACTATTTGCATATTGTTGTATGAACTATGCTACCATCTTATTCAATATAAATTACCAAACTATACAGGTGAAAACTTTTCTCAGAGACCTGGGCAATATGTGAAGTTGTGTCAAATTATTTACTCATTTATTAGGACAGAATATTTAGAAAGAAAGGAAGACTTCTTACCTTCAATGTCTGTAAGCACTAACAACTCCTTTATAGTCAGCAGAATCAATCAATTTTTCACTCTAAATAATGAGATGTTTGGGTACTTGTAGTACCCGTACATCCAACTTGAACGATCATTCAGAACACGCAGCCTGGTGTTCATCCGCCAAATTCGTAAGCATAGTACCTAGGCCATACGCTTGTAATGTGATAAAAGACAGATTAAAATATTTCCTTATCATTAAATTGTCTTAGTAAGTATATGACGTAGCATATGAGAACACTGACTGTATAAACATAAACCCGTTATGTTTTGAACGTTGCAAATTAATAAACAACTCGACAACTCAAGGCCTTCTTGTTGTATTTATAATAGTTTTTGTTGTGTTGCCTGTACATGTAACACACTCGTAATTAATTTTAGTTTATTTGTGATATAAAGAACTTTCAAACAGTTTGTGATATATAAGTTTTGGTCATGAAAGTAAAATGGTTGCTACCCATGCATTGTACAAGTTCGGCTTACTTATAGTTTGAGGTCAAATAGTCACGTAGAGAAATGTTCAGAAACACACCAAGATGGCTCAATTTTATTTTGTAACGTGTAATACGCAGTGTTGCATTGCATAATGGTTTCAGTATTTTACGACAAATGGAGGGATGTATTACACCGGCTAACATGTCCAATAACGACATTCCAATGTTCACGAGAGGGTGCACCGAAAACCATAGAGAGCGGAAAAAACTATCGTACCTGATTACTTTTGATTTCATTGCAGTTGAGTTGCAACATTTCCTGCGCCTGATAGAGCCCAGCTTGGTGTGCTGCGATGCTGCGACGCAGGACGGCGTGGTCGCGGCGGCCGGCGACCTTGGCGACGCGCGACCGCCAGTCGTGCCCATCCACACCGATGAGCTGCTTGAGTTTGCAAAAGGTCATGATGAAAAAATTGATTCGTACAGGTGGGTGGGTGTTTGCTTTATATGTATTTGGTATTATCGCGAAGCCGAATACTAGGTGCTTTAAAGTAGCCCTCAAAAATACTAACGGAGTTCAATCGCATTAGTTTGGTAGCCAGCTTAGGGACCCGATTTTGTACTGTCTCGTCGCGGCGCGACCCGCCACCTTTTGGAAATATTCTCCAATTCTTTCAGATTGAGAATTAAAAAACAGATTTTATACAGACTTTTGAGCCCTATTAAGTTCCAACCGGCGCCCGTGACAACTGCGCTAATAATTGAGTCTTCACCATCATCGTAAATGTACTAACTTTTGTTACGGTAGAGTCCCCGATGCCGACCCCTACGCGCCCGTGCTGCTGCTGCCGACCAGCGGCTCCACCGGCCTGCCCAAGGCGGCCATCTTCAACAACCGCGGACTGATCGACCACCTACCTGTTACATGGTATGTGAGATGTTTGCATAAATGTCGTGATGGGCATTCAGTTTGAGTTTTCGATACTAAAAAGTTGAATTCTTTTAATTTTTTTGCATGTTCTTCATTTGCTCGTATATGTATAAATTGCGATGTTTGTTGTGAATATTTTATTTGTAATGGGAATAAATATGGAATACATAAATCTACAAATCATTAACGGAATTATTTGCATAAATCACTTATTTATAAAAGAATTATCAATTATTTATTTATTCTTGATGGTTCCGGTCATGCACATCCAAGCATTACGTTCATTTATGTTCTGATAACAGCAGCAAATATTGATACAAGTAAAATGCCTATAATTTAATCCGTAATAAGTGAAGTGAGTAAGAATAATGAGTATTGAACAACATCATAAATGAAGTAGGTTAACGAATATACCTCTATATGCTGAACTATTTAATAGTTCAGAGTTAACAAACTATTAGCTATGAAGTTCCTGCAATGGTTTATGCATCATTCATAAATATATATAATATGCAGCAGACAACATACCTCTTGTGATGGTCTCGAAATAGGGATTAGTATCCCTGTGTTACGAGGTACCACACAAGGAAATAAGCTAGGGACGTCTCCCAGCACACTCAGACCCGAGTCAGTTCAGCAAAGATCGTTTCCTGAATTGACCCGACCGGGAATCGAACCCGGGACAGTACGAAAATCGAGGCGAGAAACCGTGCTACAGCGCACTACGCCAGTCGTGTCGTCGTATATCCTGAACCTCTATATGCTGAACTATTTAATAGTTCAGAGTTAACAAACTATTAGTTATGAAGTTCCTGCAATGGTTTGTGCATCATCCATTAATTCAAACCAAAAATTAATTTCTTAAATAAGTGTGTGCTTTGCCAATGAAAAAAAAACAAATCATAAAACAGTTGGTTTATATGAGATATTAAAAAAATTGGATAACACTTATATTTGTAATTGAATAGGTATCCCTCATTATTTTATTGTAATGATGAAGTTCAACACGTTGCATTTTTGACTCATTTCTGCTTTACTAAACTCCCTGCTATTTCAAATCCATCACAAACATTGATCTCTTTCTCCAGGATGCACCACACCCAGTTCCCTACGCCCACCCGGCGCGTGATGCTGCTCACCTCGCCGCAGTGGGCCACTTTCACCATGCTCGTCACCTGCTGCCCCGTCTACCAGGTCGAGCTGCTCATGTCCCCCAAGCTGCCCACTGTGGAACATGTGCTTGAGATGATGGAAAAATACCAAGTTAGTCAATCATATAATAACAAACAATCTTTTTTTTTATAATGAATAATGTCTATAGATACTAATATTTTAAAAGAGAAAGATCAGTCCGTTTTTATGTTTATTTGTTTGTATTGAATGGGTTCCGAAACTACTCGACCGATTTCAAAAGTTCTTTCACCAATATAAAGTTACATTAACAGGGAGTGACAATGGCTATATTTTTTTTATTTTGGGCTATATTTTGACAGGAAAGACAGTCTAAGCGGGCGAAACCGCTGACGGACAGCTACTTATTAATAAATAGTAGCCGTAGAGTTAACAGCATTTGATACAATATTGTTAAAAGAATTGATGTATGTTGCGGACCCCGACGTGACATCACGTCGGGGTCCACCACTGTTGCAGTGCTGTCGAGGAGACGCAATAAGACACAGTTGGACCTTAAATATTACTATATAACCACAGACGGAATGGCAGTG
This sequence comes from Udea olivalis, assembly GCA_947369235.1. Lineage (NCBI taxonomy): Eukaryota > Metazoa > Arthropoda > Insecta > Lepidoptera > Crambidae > Udea > Udea olivalis. The sequence continues at coordinate 224,415 of OX376362.1, forward strand.
AAATGAGACAACAGTTGGTAATAGTCTGGTTTAGCATAATTCTACTAAAGCTTATATACGAACTCATACACGTACACTGTGTGTGCCAAATCTTACTACGAGACCATCCGGCACAGTACTCCCCCCTTTAAAAAAAAACATAATTTACCCTCTTGCAAAATTGAAGTCCTGAAAAATAGCAATGACAGAGGATGTTAATTATATCACTTCAACGGAATCTGAGCACTGGTTTGAATAATCTACCTGATCTTATCATGTATGTGCTCTTGTTTTTTTCCAAACCATCACGTTCTCGAACCATTATTTATAATAAACGCTGTGCAGGCGCATTTTGTATGCCTATGCACTTTTACGACAATATTGTCACGGCCACTTATGTGTGCAATATTGTGAAATAAAATCTTCTTAGCACCTTTGTTGTCCTCGGCTTGGGGAACTTGTTGATGCTTTATAATGTTTCTTCTTCCTGGCGTATCCCTTGGCTCGTTTCGTTACACTATAACCTAAGAAATCAAACTCGCTCTGGAGGAATTAACTAACCAATTAGTTAACCCATTTTCGTACTATTTTTCGAACACAATCTCCATGGGTTAATTTTTGAACCATCTGCGGCCTAGATGTAGCTTACACTTACGGAGATATTTGGTCCGGTATCGTTAAAATACCTCATACCACCTTTTCGGTCGGTAACAATGAGGGGTTACATTAACCAAGATATTCGCTCCGGCATCGAAAAAACCTCAACCTCGACCTTCTCGGTCGCTAAAAAGGGTTGCTTCCAATTGCATGGTTCCTCACATCTGTGAGCATATTTTCCATATTTACGATGATAATGACAAATTGTTGCTTCTTGGTTACGCGATCTTGAACTTGACTTTAGCGCGTAATACATACTTGCGATAATTGCTGCGTCGGCTATACATGCGTTTCGTATCGTTTTTGCACACAACTCCGTTTGTACTTGTTTTAGCTGTGTCAGCACACCTTCTAACATTTTATAATGACCTTCGCTTGCGCTGTCGTATAAACAGGGTGTCCTTTATGTAGATCCGAAGATTCTGTGACGGCTTGCTTTTGTAGTGCGATGACTGCTTCAAACTGGGCAAACCAAAGACGGGCTGATCCTTCCAGAATTCCGGAATATGGAATATGACGGCGGTGCTGGTAGCGACTTCTTGACTGATACACGATTTGCGCGGAAATACCATTTTGTTGTTTCTGGGTTGCGTATTTGTTCCGACGCGGGGTCACCACTTAAACATGCTTTTGGTTTTATAGTTGGTTATCTTTATAATGTAGATAATATGCATTGTTGGAGAATAATAAATAAATAGATGCTTATCTTTGACATACAAGATTGCACTTTAAACACTGATAAACGGTGATAGTCATAAAAGTAAAAGTGGTAACAGTGGTATAGGTAAAATGAAGAATAGAATATCGAAAATACACAATAGGTAACTAAAATTTAATAAAAGGTAAAAAATAAAACCACGCTGTAAAGGTTATGCCTCGGCACTTCATAATATAAATATCGTGCACGACGTGTACAATTAAAACTAATACGAGTATTATAAAGAGGGTAGCATTTGTGAGTTTGTCAGTTTGTAAGTTTGAGGCAGGTAATCTGCAAAACTACAGAACCGATTTCGAGAATTATTTCACTGTTAAAAAGCTACCCCGATTGCTAATAGGCATACACATTTTTGCAAAAACGTTTGGGATCCGATTGAAAATTTGATATATGCAACACAATGTATCTTCAGAATTTTTGATGACCTAACATCAAAAAAGATGCTTTTCTTGTTTTCCTTTGAACAATTTCAATTAATGTTTTGCAACATTTTCGTGTTGTTACTTTAGCCTACGTGGACATTCGTGGGCCCCCCATTTGCAAAGATCCTCGTGAACGAGGGGAAGCCGCACCATTTTGCCTCCCTTGAACAGTTGATGACGCTTGGTTCGCACATCACACCCGAACTCCTAGCTGCTCTTAAGGTACGAAAAAGAATACGATTATATTGGTAAGCGATTTTAAATAATGATCCATTAATGAACAAAACATAACAAAACATACCGTCACATTATTTTCCCAAACGGGGTAGTCGGAGGCAAGTGACTGTGTCGTCATGGTGAACGGAACACTCAGAAGCCCACTTTTCACTAATGGTATTAGAACCTAACGTGGTAGGTGGTGAGCCTTCCGCCGTTATCCGGGTTAATTTGGTTTTTTATCGGTGTTTTCCATCACCAGAGAGTTAGTCAAAATTTAACAATGAATACAAAGATGTGGTTCTAGCCAGATTTGAACTCGAAACCACATGATCCACGATCTGAGTTAAGGTGCTGAACCCCTAGGCCACGACGCTCTCACCCATATAATGATTAGTCATCAAAACAGAAAATCTATGAAGGAGGTATTATGTTCAGCTAATATTAGTTATACCCCTGATTAAAGCGAGAAAAGTATCGGCAAGAAGCTAGTCTACATAATAATAATTTACTCGGTACGGCGCGGAGCTCTTTATTTGCTTAGTTATTTTCAATGTCACAAAAATTTTCCTCAGCGAATACGAAAAATAACTTCTAATTCTTATATTCATTCTGAAGCCAAGTGGTTACTGAGCTCAGCCCGAAATCACAATCCTGAATTTGGCAAGCGTGGTGATCAAGCCAAAGCCTATTAAATGTAGCGATTACTTGAATATTGAAGGCCTTTGGCCAGTACTGGCACAGTTTTAAGGCTAAATACTTTACATAACATTCATTCATACAGGAGAAGATGTCGCCTTCGAGCAGCGTGATCGACGGCTACGGCATGACGGAGGTGCAGGGCTTCGTGGCCATCACGGGCCCTGGCGCGCCGCCCGGCTGCAGCGGGCCCGTCGCCAACGTACTGGATTACAAAGTTAGTGCTTCACTGAATTCATACATACTCGTACCATCACGTCACGATATCCCAAACGAGGTCAGTCAAGAGCCGAAGTCAGAGGCAAGTGACTGTTACCGTCATGGTGTACGGAACACTATGAAGCCCACTTTGTACAAATGGTATTAGAACCCAATGTGGTAGGTTGTCAGACTTTCGACGTTACCTGGGTTTTTATCGATATTTTCCATCACCGGAAAGTTGCGCGCAAAAAAGCGCGCTGTCACTCAGATTTTCAGAATATTTAAAAATTCTGGCTGATTTGACTGATAAGACTTACCTCAAAAAAAGAGTTTACAGAAGGACCGCTCGCACCTTTTTGCAAAACTTGCGTGAAGCGCCCAGGGTTACTACTATATTCGCTCTGAATTTTTAAAATGAAGTAAGTAAGTTATACCTACTTGACAGAACCGGCCAAAAACAAAATTCATCATGTGAAAAATTGCACTAAGTTCGACAAAAACAAAAACACTCGCGACAGTGCGACTTTCCGGCTCACCGAAGCTCACTGACTTCGCTTGTAAACTCATGTCTATGTGTGCGTGCGTCAAAAATGGCGTGTTGTTCTAAGCGGGCTATCTGTCAGAGCGCGAATTTATGGACTTACCGTCAAAAACCTTTTGCGCTCATCCTCGAGACTGATAACACTGTCAAAGCCATCTGCTAAAGACTATAATTAAAAAAATATTATTTCTGATCATGAATAATGATCATGGCAAATATCGAATGCGAGACGAAGCGTGTTCTAAATACTTAGCACGTAACTCAACAATGATACACATCTTCGCAGATTGTCAAGGAGGATGGTGAAGAAGCAGCCACTGATGAAGAAGGGGAACTGCATCTGAAGGCCGATTGTATCATCAAGGTAGAAACATTGATTGGTATATTCCAAATAAAACGTCTCGTTCAGTGTCGCTAAGTTCGACTTTTTAAGATGAGAGATATATTTCATCAACAAATACAAGTATTTACACAAAGTAGAGAAGTTGTACAATTTTGGTTTTATCGTTACAAAGCGATCTCTTCCATACAACCTTCGGTAGAGAAGTTTCTACAGGAGAGTAACATAATATCGAGAAAATATAACTCAGATTATCATGTTTACTCTTCGTTAGAAGGTTTTAATGAAAATCTTTATTGGCTGTCTGTTAGTTTCTTAAGCAAAAAATGTATCCAACCTACGAGTAGGAGCTGTGGATTTTGCAATAGTAAAAAAAAAGAGAACGCTTTTACAAAATTACAACACAATATCAACTTCTTATCGTTATTTCATTATCAAATGTTGCTGGGATTATATTATTACATAGACTCATATTTTATGAGATTTTTTGTTATTTTGCACTAATGGTATTTTTATCTACAGTACGTCTACCACTAGTTGCAACTTTAAATGTACGTTATCGTTCGCGTAAAAAAATTGTATTGGGATTTGACATTGTCATGTCATGTCATTTACGCGAACGATAACGTACATTTAAAGTTGCAGCTCGTGGTAGACGTACAGGTATAAAAATTAGACAAATAATGTAAATAAATGATTACTGCCCCCAGTTGAACGAAGTCTGAGAATTCGACTCCGGCCTGATTCCTTGAGCATTTTCTGTTTTCTTGAAAACATTTTGTGTAATATCTACAGGGCTACTTCAAGAACGACACGGAGCTGCCGGCGAGCATGGTGGACGGCTGGCTCAAGTCCGGTGACGAGTTCGCGCAGGACGCCCGCCGCCGCCTCTACTACCGGCGCCGCATCAAGTTCAGCTTCAAATACAACAACCGACACGTTTGTGTTTTTGCTACTAAGATAACAAACACCTCAGGCTAGGGCAAAAGCAACTCGTCACTTTTTACCTACATGCAGAAAATTTCAAATATACATGTACGACATGAGACCATTCCTAATTGTCAAAACTTGATGCAGAAACTGAGAGACGGTTCGTACTCCTCTAGCGCCTCCGGTCCCTAAAAATAAGTAGGATAGTGCCTACAAAAGGCTGCGGTTTGAAGCCTGGTGTACGTCAGAATGGAGGTGCATGGGTTCATAATCGAACTCAGCATGTTACTTTTTATTTGTTAATAATATTTGAACTACTGATAATGGCGATGCAATCTGAAACGTCGACGGTCTACTTATACAACCAATCTTTCTTACGATAAATCCGTCCGTAAAAAAAAATCAGGTGTTAAATTCATTGTTACATTATACATCATCATCATCAGCCTATCTTAGCCCACTGGCTTTACCCAATGCGTGCACACTATACATTGCACCCTATACTCAGTTTGTCACATCCACATTCTGCCAGCCACACTTACAATATAGAAATTTAAGCAATGACAAAAGTCTTAAAACAAGCTGTTTTCTCAAAGAGAAGCTTAAATGCATACAAAGGGATTGTTTCACAAGTTAAACGTTAAGTTTTGGAGCAAACTTTACTACCGTTTGCGAATACATCAAGCAGCTTGTCGCGGTGCCGCGCAAACGGCGAGTTTACTAAATAACGGAAGTGCTTTTTTGGCTGCTGTTCAGATAAATGGGAAGGTACAGAAGCAACATATCAAAGAGTTGAATCTTAATTTTTCCTTCTCACGATAAACTTTGCAGAAGACTGACAAAGTGAATTATGTTTGACCACGATATATTTCATGAAAGCGTTATTAGTCGTCTAGCGATCTTTTTGCGAGTTTCAGTTATTACTAAGTAGATCTCGTACCCTATCATTTTGGGCACCTCAAATAGTGCGAAGAACTGACGGCTGGTGGGTTCGATAAAGTTTGGGTATTATTCAGGTTGAACTAGGCTGTCATGAAACGGCCTTTTGAAAAATGTACATTGTCATAAATTTTGGGCGGTTGGTGAAAATGTCAATATTTCCTGATCATTAACTGGGTCAATCATAGCTGGTGAGTTTGGTGACACAGTCAATATGAGTGGGGCTTATTTGTGATCTTTGTCCTAGATTCCGATACGAGAAGTGGCCAATATTCTGTACTTAAACTAATTATTGTTCTTTGATCTTGAGAACACCCATCTTGAATCTTGCACGTTCGGTATTCAGGAAACAACAAAGATATCGAATATCTTAGAGTTTGTGTCTAAACGTTCGATGTTTATTATATCTTCTAACTTTTCACCTTAAATCTTGCTGAAAGTTATATACTGCTGGCGCGCAAACTACAAATCCAACAAATTCAACAAAACATTTGGACGTCTGATCGAATGTTGTTTAGAAAGATATTAAATTATGACACAAATAATCTCAGAAGAATAAAAAACTGTGTTTTCGAATTCAATAGTTAAGTACAACAAGTAGGCAATAGGCTACAAGGAGTACCTACGTTGAACAAAAAGTCGATTTTATAACTCCAAGTAAAGACTTGGAGCTCGAAATCAATTTTCGGATTGTATTGGTCATATTGTGGTCTTGAAAATAAATAACATTCATTACATTTAGGTTGTGGTCTTGTAGTGCCTAATGCCAGTTTAATCTTCGACGAACATCCAGGGCCATTTGTGTCCGTTTCAAATCTAGGCACTTTATATGTGACTATATGTATTTAGAAATATCTAAGGATTAGTATAATACAAGATCTGGTTCAGATAATCTTAGTATAAATTGTTTGTTTTTTATTGGTTTCTGAATATTTTTACTATGTATGCATATGTTTGGCAGGTGTCCCCGGAGGAGGTGGAGGGCGTGGTGGGGTCTGTCCCCGGCGTGGTCGAGAGCGTAGTGTGCGAGAGCGCAGGGGGGCCCGCCGCCGCCGTCATCCTGCGCGACCCGGCCGCCGACCACGCCGCCTTCAGGGCGACCATACACAGCGTCGTCAATGGTACAGACGGATAATGTCATAAAATTTGTAAATGGATCGACACCGTTTCGCCTTCTTTCGTGAGCTTTTCCCGAAGCAAGGCGATTTCGTAACGATGCTAATAAGTGTACGTTGCACATTTCATTCATAGAAAAATAACGGTTTCTGTTGATGCGGAGATTATTTTTCTCCGGGTTTATATGAGATCTTAAGGTGGTGGTTGCCAGTGCGATCGAGACAGGATACACTACTTATCCCTATAGCTTTGTATCTCGGAGTTGGAAACGCGAACCTACCCATACAAAGCCTCAAGCGGCCCCTTTAGGTGTTTTGGTAAGTGCGATTTTGTCCACACTAACTGCCTAACTTACTGTTTCTAAGCAATTAAGCGTCTCTTGAAATCCACTAGTACCCATTAAGAGGCTTTCGCGGCCAACATAGATTAGGAACAAAATCTGTCTTTCAGTTTTTTGTTAAAGTCATTTGAATTCAGAAATTAAAAAGTATTAAGTTACGCTTAAGATCAGAAAATGAAAGCTGTTCAAGAATGCTTATGGCATGGCCGTTTCACCATCTCACTGATGTAAACTATGAATGTAACTATTGCTTAAGCCTTGACAGGTTAGTTATCCAACTCTAAGCTGGTTAAGTAACAAAATAGATATCAACAGTACATACAAAGAAGGCAGGTATAGAACAATGTGAACACAATTTAACAGTTGATAGACAATTAAAAATAGAGCAACGAATGCCAAAGGCAAAAGAGAATAAAATCGAGAGAGATCGTCGAACCGTCCCGCGAAGTTTTTACTGAGCTTCGTTGTTAGCTAACAAGTTGATTTTAACCAATTTCTCGTTGTTACACCTGATATCCTGCGATGAGGACGCGTCGTCCACATAGCGACATGCACCAAAAGAGAACAATCGGCTGAAAGTCGATTTGTGAATTTCACCAAAAACTCCTTAAATCTGTGTTCGAAACGTTTTAACGGGACATGGTAACGTTACCCTGTTTTTTTTAACCTATTGAAAGAGTGTCGCCAACACAGTCGAATATATAGTGGTCACATTATTAGTTTTTATTTTTCTTTTGAATTGATCTAACGTAAAACACGTTATAATTGGTTGCATTGAGTCAGACACTACACGAAGAATGATCCCGAACCTGAAATAACTGGCCTGTTGGTGCAATGGTAGCGGTCCTGCCTTTAGCGCCGGAGGTCGTGGGTTCGATCCCCACTCATGACAAACATTTATGTGTCGCACGTTTATATTTAAGGATATTCAAGTATGGTTATCAGTCTTTGACACCCAATAGTACAAGCTCTGCTTAATTTAGGGTCCGATTTTGGTGTATTTTGTCCCAGATATTTATTTATTTAATGAACCTGCATACTTTCACTATTCAGGTGACTGCTCTTACACCTTGATATTATAGTAAAGTTACATTAATAAAAATAATTTTGAATGCAAATAATAAATTGTAATAGCGAATATGACGTCGTGATCTAGGGGTTAAGCAACCCAACCCGGATCGTGGATCGTATGGTCCCGAGTTCAAATCAGGTAAGAACCATTGTTTTTCCTACTTACTCTTCAGTGATAGAAAACATCGATAAAAAAACAAAATCAACTCGGATAACGGCGGCGGAGCGCTCACCACCTACCACGTTGGGTTCTGAAATATGTTTTTTCTGCGAAATTCAAAATTTACTAGACAAGCTTAGCAAATCAAATACCATATAAAATATAAATATTTATATTTTTAAAATATTTTAAACAGGGTCTCTCAGCGAGCACAAGCGGTTGACGGGCGGCATCGCGTTCGTGACGTCACTCCCGCGCACGCACACCGGCAAAGTCCACCGCCCCAACAGCCAAGAGATGTTGCAGCAGCTGATGCGGGACGGACTCTGCTTTTAGAGGCATCGACGCAAGCGACGGACTCTGCTTTTAGTTGGATGCACTTTTGCTTTGCAATCTTCAGACACCGCGCACATAATAGAAGAATGTTGTGTCTTAGAATGATAACGCATAGAAGGCGATTTCGGCAACCCATGGTGTTTGCACCAATGTCTACCTATCTTGGTTCAATATGGACTTAAAGTAATGCTCAATTTAAAGTGCTTATGGTAATAGCTCCAACAGAATGTTTATTTGTGAAGTGACAGTGACAGCTGTAACAACAATACAGTTAAGCACAAATATATACAAAAAATCGTATTTTTAATGAGACGAAGTAAACTGACGTAGTTGTCAGGTTTTCATGAAACAAAAATTGTGTCGCGGCAAAGTGGATGTATCAGACAACTATATGTTTTTTATCATAAATAACGTGTGTAGTATTAATACAACGAGTAGTACTTTCGGTAGCTTATCGGTAGCTAGAACACCGGACTACCGATATCGGATCCCGAGTTTTGGCAACATTTTTTCAGAAAGTGACATTAGCAGCTGTCAGTTGACTTCGTCTAGTCAAAAATACGACTGTAGTTATAATGTTAAAAATTTAAACATATTATAATTAGTGTATTAAAAAAATATTTTAACTAGGTGTTATTATTCTAAGGTAAAGTTTAGGAAGTTTAAAAATTACAAAATGAGTTACACTATGCGCATTAACTAATTAATGTAACCCGGTAATTAAACAAACTTGTCGCTCCTGTTTTTTGCCGATTACACATTACTAATATTATAGTCAATAAAAATCTCAACTATGCTTTATATCGTTTTTTTAACAGCCATCTAACATACACCGTAAAACACAACAACATGTAAAAATTCAATTAATTGCAACTATTGTTACAAAAGATCATGAATGCAGACTACAGAACACAGTAATTTATTTTTCTAACTTTGATGTTTCCATGAGAAAATAAATAATGATGATTCTTTCTCATGACAAGATATCCCGTTTAATGTACTTAACTAAAACAATTCTCGTTAATTATCTGAAAGCTTCTCAGCAAGATTAACAAATATTACTATAAAAATGCGTTTAGCAGAAACAATAGATGAATTTAGCGGCTATTTACCTCGTTTTAAGGACTTTTTTACATAGGACTAGACAGTCAGTTGATCGCAATTGCACTAGATAGTAAGTGACGATGCGATCTATGGTGGTACATGTACATGACTTTGCTAGAATAATTTATTTTCTAACTAAAAAAAGAAAATTTTATAACTTTAATCGACCCTTAATTTGAACGCATGTGTAGCTGCTGAACGTTGCAAGTTGTTGGACTCTTAAAAAAACGTAATATACAACAAGAAAAATATGGCCTCACACGTCACGCACCAGGAAGATAAAGGATCAAGCGCATCCGAGCGCGCTCTACACAATAATTTGATTTATGAAAATGAGGTCGACTGTGTTCGCTTGAAAGAAAAAGAGCACAATGTGATTCTGCTGATAAGCCATTTAGGGTTATAATATAATAATGTCCATTGGAACCAGCAAAGTGCTTAAGAAATTGTGTTCTCATGTGAAATAATATTTTCTTAATAATTAAATAAAATTGAGATCAAGTAATTTCCTTTTTCGGACCTATAATCATCTTTACACGCTACGATAACATACTTAAGTTTAGCTTGTTCGAAAATGTAATCTTCAAATCAAGCTGCATGAACAAATACGCATCGTCTCTAAATATTTTTTTCACAGATGTTACAGGTTTCCTTTCCTTAAAATAACTTTTCAATCAGTGCCTTTGTAGTTCGCTTATTACGAAAGTGCACCGGCCGGGTGTCTGGCGCGCGCCACTATTTTATTTAGCCGTATCTAAACTCGCGAACGGCACGTCGCCTGTGTTTCTTATTGATTTTGAGTTTCTCAGAACAGAAAGTTTTAATCCGCCAAAATGGATAAAAGTTTCTTAGCCCACTCGGCAGTGTAGCTGCAGGAATTCGAGCTGCTAGATTAGAGTATCCAGTTGACAGCACTCTTTGTTAATTTTTTTAGAAAATTCGTTAAACGTCTTACTGCTTTCGTCAGTGTGCAGCAACTGAAAGCAGCATGAGGGAGCGAGCGCGCAGTCAGTTAGCTTCCAGGCAAAAGAAATCTTTGGTACATCCATAAATAATACTAAAAGTCTTTTTTCACTTTAAACTCATAGGAGAGAATTTTGCAGTCTGTCTCTGTTTGATGATATATGCAAACTAATGATCAGGAGAGTGAAGGTTCTTATTATTTGAGTTCAGAATAAAATTTTCGAAAAGATGTCATCTACTGCAAATACACCAAGCTTGTGCCCAACTAAACTATTTTAATTGAGAGTGTCTCCGGGGGCAGTTGAGAGCAAGATCCCGGTAGTTATTGAAGACGTTAGTAGTTTGATTGTATCGAGTGGAAGTCACTGCATACCCCCGGTTCAGTCCAATCGCCGTCGGTCTCTCGGGAGGCCGGGTACACAAGTACGTCCCGTTCTGAAGTGGCATTGAGTTTGCAGTGAGATCTGAGGAACATACAAAACCCACCCAAGAGGAATCTGAGACGTACACGCTTCACGAAATCATCTATTTCTTGGTTAGTCGTTGGTTGTAAATAGTTTATTACATATTTTTAAAGCTTCTCCCTCATTTCGTAAGACAACTTTTATTATAATGTCACTTTCAGGTCGTTAAATCAATAACATTTTTTTTATACTACGTCGGGGACAATCAAGCACGCGGACCAAACATTTATTAACTGTGTCGTGTCATGTTGGTGCAATGACAGCGATCCTGCCTTTAGCACCAGAGGTCGTGGCGTCCTCCCTCCCCACCCATGACACACTTTAGTTATGTGAAAAACATTTGTGTTTGTTGTGAGTCTGGGTGTATTTATGTATGTGTTTAGAAATATTTAAGTGTGTTTATCAGTCTCTGACACCCATAGTACAAGCTCTGCTTAGGTTGGGGTCAGATGATATTGGTGTAAATTTTCCCAGATATTTATTTATTATTTATGATAGCTAGACCATCACAACGTACAGGGCTCATTATTTGCTGAGTACTCAAGTAGTTATGCGTGTGTTTCTCTTGTGCTACACTTACATCTTGGTTTGTAAAATTGACAAAAGGACCAAAGAAAGTGACATCAGGCCTGAATAGAATAAAAAAGCTTTAATTGAACCCCGTCGCTCAACTCCCGCCGCTCTACAACATGCTCATTGGTTACACTACAAATGAAACTTTGAAGAAGACGGTTTGAAACAAAAGTTTTCTTTTGCCAAATGTTTAACAATGCAGGTGAACAGATTTTTGGCGTTAAATTTTCGAGTTGCAAGCTGTTTTTTAATTGCACTTGTTTCCAAACTGTGAGATAATACGACAGCAAAATAAGTTCACATGCCACCCAGCTGTAGATGAAAGTTACAGCGCTCTGTGGCTCAGCGCTCTCGAGACTCAGGATCATAATTTGATTTCAGAAAATAAAATTCCCTTCATATCTCCGCTTGGAAGTAAAACACAGCAGTCTCCCGCTACTCGGCGTTGAGTGCGGTTCGTTATTGATAAAGATTGTATCTACCTACTACAAGTCTTTGAGATAAGGGCAATCGAAGATTCGAAAGCCGTCATGAACAAAGTCTAACCTGTCTCATGACTACAACCCTTAAAAACAATTTTGACACTATCTATCAAGCTTTGCAATAACGTTAAAAACTCAATAGTTTATTGCATTCCTTTATGTTAAACGATGGTACATTATAAACAAACGTTAAAATTATGAACTTCGTCAGGTATTATCTTAACATTACGCTCCTAAAACGTTTGTGTCTGTGCGTTATAATAATAATCATTCTTTATTTACTTGAAATACGGCACATAAAGGTTACATGGTTATAGTGGTAGATTCACATGTTTCGCCAAACATAATTATGGCATGTAAATTTTGAGTAACTCTCCAACACTGGTAAAATTACGAGTATTATCTAATTGAAAAAAACTGTAATTTATTATAAAATAATGGCAGTCTTAGGGATTTTAACATTTCTGGAATTTTGTAATACATTTTTATGCACATATTCAAACAGTTTCTCATGTAAAGAGTGGTTCTGGGAGAAAACTTCAGTACTAGTCTTTCTGGGGTTCTTTTATTACGAGGGTTAACGTCACCAGCCCTATAAAATAGTCCAAGATTATTTTTTACAAATTTACATAATTAAAATGTAAAGGCTTGGTAATGTTAATAATTTCAGTTCCTTAAAATGCGGTTCACATTGTCTGGAAGGGAGGAATTCCGACTATCGCACGCACACATTTTTTCTAGGCTACAAACACATTATGCACATCAACACTATTTCCCCCAGAATACTAATCCGTACCGTAATATAGAGGCTACGTTTGATATTTCACGTTCGATTAATACACCCATCATAAGATAAAAATACCGTAATAAGAGCCCAGTAAAGTAGATGTTGGGGTAAACCAAAGCAACAAGAAAGACATACTCTACTTACCGCCACGTTCCTATTTGCTGTGCAGAGGGGGAAGAATTGCAGCCCTATTATGAAGGATGCCCTGGACGGACACTGGTAATGGGCATCCCTAGCCTCCTTTCATCAGAGCGCCGCGACCCCGCAGTACTCAATAGCGCCTTCACACTTTGTTACGTGAAATAAAATAACTACTGAATGAATGTAAAATATAATGGTAATATTATGTGTAAGTTGTTAGTTAAACAAGCAATAAATATCAAATAGTTTGTTCATAACATGTTTATAATAATAATGATAAATCATTTATTTCGGACATCAAATCCATATTGGTTAGTTACATATTTGACTTATGGCTAGTGTTAGTATGTGTACAGTGAGAAAATACAATAAAGAATAATGGGCCCGTTATATTTAAACCGTTCAACTTTTTTTAACGGAACACCACTGAGAGTAATATTAGGTATAGTGTTGTAACGCTTCCTGTCTGGGTTGAAAATCATGAACTCACTTTTATCGGCATTATATTTAAGCCACTGTCTAGTCTATTTATGCAATAGCGCAAAAACTAAAATAAGTTTCGAAAGATAGAGAACTAAAAAAAAGTCCTCAGTGGACATTTTCTTTGCGGATTAGGCATTCTTGACCTCTGCGGACAAAAGTCCTTCGTCTGCGCATGCCTTAATAGACGACTAACCCCATTTGGGATACATCATGCGCCTATCCATGTGTAAAAAACACTTGTGAATGCGTTGAATCATCAGTCCGTAGCTCATTAACGTCGCTCGGACGCCCACCCCGCGGTCGGTTGCGACATTATTTGCGTTAATCATCGCAACAACTGCGAATAACGTTTAAACGGTTTAAACGCGTTCCCAACGAAATGTATTTATTGAAATAACGAGAGTAATTCCACTGTTTTCGGAACAAGATTCGTTGGGATTCAGATAGCAGCTGCGACTGAATTAATTTAAACTCGTACATTAGTCGTAATAGATAACGCAAGTCACTCCGTCGTGCTTGTATGAAAACCAAGCCAAACCAAAAACTTTTTTTGGAAGAAACAAGTGGCGTAGTACACTGTGGCAAGGTTTCTCGCCTTGGTGTACGTGGTGGTGGTCCGATTCCCTATAGCGTCAATTCTAGAAACGAACGTTTCTGGGTAGGTTTGGGTTTGGGAGTACCGGGAGATACCCATGGCATAAACCCTTGTATGGAACCTCGTAACATAGGAATAAAGTCAAAGTCAAAGTCAAATCATATCAATCCTAACTAACCTTAAATATTTATCCTTACTACGAAACCATGACAAGTTTTTTGTGGTCTGGCGTATAAATGTATTTGTTTATCATGACATCCGTTGCTATAACATGAAAGGGCGAACAAAATGAAGTGCGTCAAAAGATGGGCATTGCATGTTCCTTCACAATGAGGCCTGAAATTATAGATTTTGAGTTTTTGTTTGACCATTTCCTTTAAATTATGTGTTTTTTTTTCTTTTTTTATGTATGCCTCCGTGTATGTTTTCGAATAACTTACTTTTACGTTACTTCAATCCATTTTGCCACGCAGTTACACACTCGCGTCGTCTATGTCAATGTTTGTCTATGTTTACACATTTCGTGTGCCAAAGTTTCATAAACGCTGCGTTTCATTTAAATTCTGATAATGTAGAGTTTTACCAATTGTATACCCAGTACTCAATTGAAACGTGACCTTTATTTGTCATCATCATTCGGTGATTATTACAACACAATCGCTGCGTTTTCATTCTATCTCACTGCCACCAGCGTGTTCATCTTCACGTAACATTGTGCCATCTAAGTAAGGCAATGTTACGTGATATACTTATAGTTTGGGGCAGGCATAGATATCAAAGGCAACATCATGCTACAGTAATTTAGTAAAAGTCAAAGTGTTTATTGCTATCATTGAACATAATAAACCAGTAGGTACCAATAACATGAACCCTGTCAGAGCATCGCAACATAATCCAATAAAAAAAAAAGTTAAAATTATTTAAAATAAATCATACACAATAAAAATAAATAATAATAAATTAAATGGAATATATATTCACAACACAGAATAAAATAATATTACAAAATGAGTGAGAATAATAAAAAAAAGAAATTAAGCCAACATTCTTGCAAATCAGACAGACAGAATCCCAAATCTATAGTTTACGATCAAAAATTCCTTCAATAAATTTTGGTAGAAAGATACATGGCTATTATTAGACTAAAACTAAGTAGATATAGTATCTTATCTTAGCAGTCTGAAGTGAAGTATTATCTTTCAAATTAGATCTGAAGTTCTGAATATAAAGCGCCTCTGACGGGTTTGTTTTGAATTAGTTTTTTCTTTGAGTTATTTTCAACTTGACGACTGTTATCTTAGGCTAAGGAATAAAAATGGTCGAGGACAAAGTTTAAGTTGAAAGAAAAATATTAAAATCTATTAAAAATCTTAAAGTATTCACATTATTATCTTATTGTTGATACTAGGTGTCAATATTACCATAGTGTACAATAAGTACAAACACTGCAGGGTTTATCAACGAAGGTTTATTTTAAATGCACTAAGATATTAAAGGCGTTTCTCTATCCTGAACATTTTCTCGACAGCACAATGAATTATGACATACTTTTTAAATGATGTCCAATTGCCATCAGTGATACCGTAAATTATCTGGGTAATTTGAAATGGACGAAGAATTAAAAAAAAAACTTTCACCACGACCAGTATTCAAAAAATAAACAATTAAATTACTGCCTCTTTCACGTAATACGAAATAAAATGAAACTTATTGGTGAAGGACAATATTGAGGCCCTATTGTAACAATCTTTTATAATAGTTACTTCGTTTCAATGTAAATCGTACCCGAATTTCCCTCAGCACGCACCAACGAACCTGCTTATTTGTGCGAAAAATATAACCAATATTAATATTAGGGATACCAGGTTCTTACCGAAGTAGTTTCAGTTTCCACAAAAAATATAGGCACGGATTGTACATATGTTAATAAATAGTAAGGAGAAGGTCGTTCTTTTATCATAAATATCTATTCACGCAAAAATGTGGGCATAAAACATGTTTTGCCGATAGTTGGCGTGTAAAAATTTTGAAATATTATGTATTATTTATTTATTAAAAAGAAAAAACAAAAATCTAAAACCACTTCAAAATAATAAGAAGAAGATATACTTATTTTCCGAGATCCGCTAGGTTAGTAAGTAACTTAGATCAAAAGAACATTTTTGCTATTTACCTCGAATACAGCATGTCATTGGCTGGCAAGCTGTCCAAATGCGAGCGACTAGCAAATCTAGCAATAGAGACACGTTGCTGCTTAGAGAGTAAGGCGGTCGGAGGGTAGTTAGTAAGACAGTCCAAATTAAAGTTCGGTTTGATTTAATGTCTTTATTTCTCGTTTGCCCACACTCACTTTTTTAAATAAGTAAGTGTGGGCAAACGTAAATAAGTAAGCTATAGTTTTTTCAAGTTAGAATTGTAGGACTTGATTTATACGCAGATAACTGCTTTGTAAATGAAGCCTTTCCGTCAAAAGGCTTAGATTTCCAGGGTGGCTGGTTGTAGTTATAGCAGTTGCCTCAATCGACCATTACTGCTCAAAACTTTAACAATATTTTTTTAAATACTTCTATATCTTAAACCAAACTATTTTCTCTGATCTGGCAACCCTCCGTAATCGAGGGAACTGTTCCGGTCAGGTTGATCCTATAATGAATATCCCGCATTATCCGTTGTCGTTTGTCCGGAGTGTCGGGGTGTCAGGGTGTCTGGGGTGTCGCGGTGTGTCCGGCCTTCTACAGAACTCCAGACTTATATATGTATATGGTGAGCACGTGTGTTATTGAAAAAACTATTCGGAATACGAAGAAATTCTGAGAAATTCGACCTAATTACCACTGATTTTCCTCCATCTTCTTCATTTCTTATAAATAAGTAAATATGCTATACTATTTATTAGGTATGTAAGTATTTATATAATTATATAATAAATATATATTGCATTATCATTCATTGATTGATTTAGGTTTCATGTAAAGTAAGTTTAAGTTATAATAATATATACTGTCGTTTTAGTGTCTATGTTTCTTTTTTTTTCTCAAATCTAGTTACCACCTCCAACAGTATTTCTGTTCCGACCAATGGTTGACTGGTAGAGAATGCTTTGAGCATTAAGTCCGCCCTTCGAACTATTTTTGTGCATTAAAGATAAAATAAATTAATAAAGGTGCAGCCTCATTAGCTTTTTAAACTATTCCTCTTAGGTCTTAGATCTTGTAGGTTCGAAATGTTTCACTGCTTTTTGCAAAAGTACGAGTATGTCAGTTCGTATCCTTAAAATGAATAAGTGATTTATTTTAATTTTAATTTTATTTTTTTACTGAGTTAACGCCTGCGCGGCTGAGTGGTAACAGGGGGCGTGGCCTACTCGCTAACAGAATGTCCGTAGTTTCGGGAAAACTATAAAATTAAAAATGTCTAAATTTTCAAATTCCTTTATTTGTGATTATAGGTAGATAGAACAGATGTTAGTGATATAATAGTGTCCGCCATAAACAACCGTCACTGGGTATACAAATAATCTGATACATTTTAAATTATTTAAGTCATGCATCATTAATTGTTATAAATCGATTGTACAGATATTTATTTAGAAATACATTATAAACGAAATTATGGTAGTACATTAACATTTTATTCTCATAAAATCAACCATAAATTTAATTACAACTATTTATTAGTCATCAAACTGCATCAAATATTTTTATGTTAACTAATTGATAAAATAATTTAAACTATTATAACATTTATTTAATAAGAATTTCTTAAGCTCCTTTTTGAACACATCAAAGTTAAGTTTTCTTACTCGTATATCTGGGTACTTCGTCATACATTTTCGGAGCCGCACACTGCACACTCTTGTATAAAAGAGCAGTATTTGTCTTAGAATTAAAAACAGTATCACTGTCGCGCCTGTTACGATTCAGAACCTCTGACGTACGCTTCAAAAGTTTAGGGTTAGATTTTACGTATAGAGCACATTCAAAAATATATTAAACAAACAAAAAATATCTTCATTTAAATAGACCTGTAACAAGTACTTTTAAATCGTCATTACAAGAAAAAAAAAACTTAGTAATAGACTTAAATACTATAATTATATGAATACATAAATACACTGTATACAAACATAATGTGACTCTACCACCGCATCGGAAGTTGATCTTATACTGAGAAGACCCGGCGAGAAACTCAGTACTTACTCTTTTAAACTTGGTTCGGTTTCACAAAAAGAGTTAGTAAAGTACAAAGAGTATTTAAAAAAAATGCTTACGTTCTAAAATTTCCTTAAAATATGGACCTAAGAGTACATCTAAACTACTGGATATAAAGCAAAAACATTGTACAAAGTTTATACAATTCAAGCCTAGAAATTATTAGATTTTTGTTAGTCAGTACAAACTAGTTATATAAATATTACAAGAGTTAACTAATACCGAGTAAAGAGCTTAAACCCAGGCCTTTTTATCCAAAAGGTAATCATTTGTAGTGTAATAGCCCTTTTTTGATAATACTGTCTTAATGTGGTTTTTGAATTTGTTTAGTGGTAGTTCACATATTGCCTTTGGGACTTTATTGTAAAAGTGTACACCTTGCCCTATACATGAACCTAAAACTTTCTGTAACCTGAAGAATGGGAGCGCAATTTTATCTCTATTCCTGGTATTTTTGCCATGTATATCACTGTGTTTAGTATACAGGCTGATATTTTTTTTTACATTAACATGGATAGATATGTCATGATAGATATGTCATGATAGATATGTCAGATTTGTCATCATATGGTAGTTCATATTTTTTGAAATGTGGTTTACAGCAGCTGTCTGTCTGTCGCAAACCAAATATTGATCTTAGGCACCTTTTTTGCGATTTGAACACTAGCTCTTTGTTTGTGAAATATCCCCAAAATATGATACAGTACCTCAAATACGATACGACTATGCCCTGGTACGCAGTAAGTTAGGAATCTACATTTAGCGACGGGGCCAGCTCATATAAGTCGTGGGCAGAAGGCCTTAATTTCTTACAGAATATCATATTGGTGCAGGTTTTTTGGCACATTAGTTTGACCGAACATTTCGATCACGAGTAGGCCCCCAGAGCTCGGCCCGAAATCCGGAGGCCCAGGATACAAATACCGGGTCGGGCAAAGTGTGTTTTCTACTTTTTGGCACATAGTTCTGGTTTGTGATCACAACCCGCATTTGGCGAGCTTGGTGATAAAATCAATACACATCAATTGTGGCGACGACTTGATTTTAATGATGGGGGGCCTTCGCCCAGGAGTGAGACAGTAAACTGGCTGATTACTACTACTAAACTTTTATTTAATTACAGTGAAATCACAAGCTATATTTTTCCAGTTAGTTGATCTGCATTCTGAATCCTTAAAGTTCGTTTAACAATTTATGCGTTGTTCTTATATATTTTTTTATGAATTCAAGGCAAAAGTGTGAATAAGCTTCAGTTTAACAAAGCTGGGAGTTCCTCAAGGGTTCTACTCATGACTATTAAAGGCACGAATGTTCTTAAAAAAGAACAAATGTAACGATGCTGCCTTCCTTCCACCCCCCACTTCCATGCGTGCCCTAAACGCCTAATGAACAATTACCCGGTTTTTGCGTCTCTTTGACGCGTAACGAAGCCCTCCTGATGAACCGACGGCCTCTGTCAGCAACCTGCGAGCCAAAAATTTCATTAAACCACCGGTTCGCTTTGTCATATTTAGGGTTCAACACAAAAATATACAGCACAGGAAGTTTTATAACCTCTGGATTCTGGAAGCCATGTTGAAGTAGTCCAATTTGAACTACGACCCAGTACAATTACTAAAAACAAAAAGTTCTAACTGAAGATGAAAAAGAAATCCTAATTTTTTTCTGGTATAAAAACAAAAAATATTCACATCTTGTCATTTGACATTCGCGATGCATTTTTATCTTGAGCTAATAATAGAAAACAACGCCCTAGAAATTTCAAATAGTTAACCTTGAAAAACTTCGGAAGACCGAGGTTTTTTAATCACTACTACCCATAGTAGTTAACCAATTGTTCATATAAATTGGACAGTAGGTGCTTTAAAACAGCCACTCATATGCATATTATGGCAATTATAAATCAGCACTAAATTATGCGGTCATTATAATTCGGTCACGTTTTAACGATTATAATTTCCATGCCGAATAATAAACGCTATCAAATTTGCAATTAGTTTTCGGGAAATAAATGTGCAAATGTTCGACACAAATAGTTACAAACAAATGGCTTTTGTTCATACTAATTTAGTTGATCACGTTACGGCACAGTACGTCTACCACTTGCCACTTTAAATTTACGTTATCGTTGCCTTATTTTTTTTTTATTGGGATTTGACATTGTTGTCTACTTCATTTAACTACCACTAAAAATCAGCGCCTGGGCCCTCAAAGCCCAGGCTGAATGCTGAGTGAGGTTCTTCTATTTTTGGGCATCGTGACGTCGCTGTCTGATGGTATTGTTTTGTCTTGTTGTTATTTGGTTCTGTTGTCTTATACCTACCACCTACGGGTTTTGTTTTCCTCAAATGTAACGATGTCCAAAAAATTAATAAATGTTTTCTATTTCTAAGTTGTCATATCCCAATACATTTTTTTTACGCGAACGATAACAAGTGGCTACTCGTGGTAGACGTACAGATTACTTAATAACTGATACACGTAACGTAACAGATAAATCACATCCATTGAAAAATGTCAATTTTCTTAATCCTATCCATATATTGCCAGGGCCACCTCTTTCGGTTACGATGTTACTAGTCAGCACTTACAGTGCGTCATCCCGTCAGTTCAACCGCAAAATTAGCGTACAAATGCTCTACGCGGCTGTTGACAATCAACTGACAAATGAGTCATAGAATACCCGGCGGCTGGAAGGTAATTATCGCGTGCAAGTACATGCAGTGACAGAGGCCTGGTTACGGACTTTTTTGTTAAACATCTGTAGTAAAGAAGCATCATAAACTAGATAAGTGGTGGCAGCTTACACTTGGAGAGTTTTAAGAGCCACCCCATTGGCGCAACGGCTTAGGAACTTAGGCATCTGGTTTTCTTCTCCCGGCGTGGGTTTGATACTCAAATATAAAAAAGAAGTGAAGAGACCATGAAGTTGTCAGTTCATGTCTTAGTGTGGATATTTTAATGAAACATAATGATCTGTAAGTGAGCTTTTATTTTCAGCATTTTCTTTCTTCCTTTATGTTCAGCCTATAGCAGTCCACTGCTGGACATAAGCCTCCCCCAGGGCGCACTACAAAAATACCAACAATAATAATAGCATTTAACAATGCACTAAAATATAATAGATAGAATCTAAAACAAAACTAACAAATCCTACGGACTAAAGTGGGATTGGAACCCACGACCTTCCACATTCCGGGTAGCTGATCTTCCAACTGAGCTATCGAGGCCTGGTGAATTTGTCTATAGTGTATTATTTGTATTTTTAATAGTGTATTTTACGTTGTAAGCCAACGTTGTTCCATTAAAGTTATAAGGCAAGCGCCTTTTCAACACCCGTAAGAAATAATTTTGCACGTCGAAACCCGCTTGGGACACAAGCATATAAACTAGAAAAAGGATCGGCTCAATTTTTTCTAGTTTATATCTTTGTGTAGAGAACATTTTTTGTTTTTGCACAATAATTATTAAATAATAGCTAATTTTAGCCACAGGGATTACTTTTTCTGTATTTTTTTTGATAAGCGGTTTTCTTGCCTCTAAGATAGTAAAAAACTGCTATTCATAACGAGTAAAAAGCGGTATTATCTTAGCTTGTCCAAACCCCACTGTTGGGGTTGGGTGTTAGTAAAGTGTAGGGTTTGATATACGAGCTTGGCTCTTCATAAGATCAGATAACTTTTTCACACCAAAAGAAATCCTTATCTAGGCAATATTTCACCAGCCATTGGCCAGATTGGCCAGATTACATAAAATCTTTATAAATTGTAGCCTATGTGGTATTATGACGTATCAGCTTTATACCTGTAAAATTTAATCGAAATTCGTTTTGTATTTTTTGCGTAAAAAAGTAACAAACATACATAAATCCTCACAAACTGTCGCATATTTTATAATATTAGTAAGAAGTAAGATTAGTAAGATTGTCAGCTTGTTCTTGTATGGAGCACTGTAATCTTTAAGAGTTATCTGCAAATAGAAAGGTCACATGTCTTCCAACGTGTAACTCGGCCATACATCCTCGTTAGGGCCTCTCGTTCGGTTACACTTGTAATCCCATCCATCGTAGTTAGCGCTGCTCGCTTGCTTAGCAGCGCAAAGTGCAATAATTACAGAAAGTGCACTTCTTCCGCTAGTGCACTTCGTGGCCCGCTGCATTATGCAGGAGATGTGGCCATTAGAATCGCGAGGACCAGCGGAGTTATCTTAAGGTTCGTGTAGCTCAGCGTATGGCCGCAGGGACGGGACTCGGCCACATTGCAGTGAAAAATACGGGGGGTAAAAACGATTTGAACCTTCTCATACATTTAATAATAAATAAGGATTAATCTGAACGAATAAAAACTAAAAAATAAATATGTAAATAGATAGCAACCAGAAAAATATACCACTGCAGCACTGTATCACCAGTGAGTTTGTAAAAAGTTAAAGTTGAACTAACACAATTGAAAACTTGAAATTAATTATGCCAGCCCAGAGTCGTAGTCGTGAGTGCGTTTTGGAGAGCTGGTTTAGTTAGTTGATGCCTTCAAATGAAGAACTATCGAAAATATGACTTCGTTGACGACTTAAATTTCAGTTGCTATGCAAAGTACAAACTGTTGTAATAAATCATCTATAGTTCCTTCACTAGGCTAGGTCAGGTACTAAGTTGACAGAAGATTATGTGTGAGGAAAAATAAACCGTGTCGATGAAATAGCCAGTAGTTTGCGGTGGCGCCTAGTGAAATATATCACACAGCAATATGCGAGCGTTTTACGCAAAGAATACGCTGCAGGCACAACCGCGCATGTCTAATTTGTGCTGCAGGTGAGGAAAACAGATGTTGAAAACGTCGCGTAATCTCTCGAAGACAATTCTCTACACCCGCCGTGTTTGCTGCGGGTGTGTAATATAAGGCTCTAACACCCAAATCCAGAAAAGTCAATCAAAGCTGAGCAGTCCTTACATGGATGACTGTCCCTTTCATTTCTATTTGACATGAGACAGGGCAGCATCAATTTGAGGTGTGCTGAATTTTTGATTTGCATTTGTGGATACGAGGGTAAGGGTTTCACGAGTATGTACTTAATGACAAAGCGCGCCCGTTCCATATGCTAGCCCGTGTGTTCACACATCTCAGCACCGGTCCGACTTATCAGCGCCCGCGGGCGAGCGCTTGTACCGCAGTGTAATGGCCCCGGCAAACTCGCCCAACCCTCGTAATGGCTGACTCGCCGCTTGGGCGGGATGGCCCGCTTGCGGACAATACCGGAGCTCGTCATGAATAACATCTACTTGATACAAAACAAAAGTTACGGTATCCTCTGACACGAGGCTTGGTATTTTACTTTTTGAACTTTTTTTAGCTCTTTTTTTTACCTTACAAGGGCTTTCTGAATTGGCGTCGATAAAATAAATAAATATCCCTGGACATTATTCCACACAGCGCCATCTAGCCCCAAAGTAAGCTAATTAAAGCTTGTGTTATGGGATACTAGACAACGGATAAACATACTTAAATACATTTTCTTTTGTAAATACATACTTATTATACATAGGAGACACCCAGACCAGTACAAACAGACATGTTCATGCACACAAATGTTTGTACTGTGCGGGGATCGAACCCGCGACCTCTGGTGTAGTAGCCAACTTCTTAACCATTACACCAAGTCGGTCGTCAAATGTAAAATGACCATTTGATGTTTCGTACCATCGTTTAAAGACCGTTCGACGTTCCGTTTTCGATGTCGCGACATTCGACGTAACGTTTTTCGATGTTAGGTTTAGGTTTAAAGACATTTATTCTCATACAAACATACAGTTCTTTTACAATGAGATATAAAAGTGAATTAAATTTAAAATAACAATATTTTGCCTCTGACGTCGAGCAGACATGATACCATATTATATTACATAACAATGTTACAATAAAATTATAATTGTATTTATGATTATTTCATAGCAAGATTACAATCATATTTATAATTGTTTCTCAATATCTACATACGAGCATATTATAATATAAAAACAATATTTGTGGTCATTCTGCATTTCAATAATTCAAAAATAAATACATTTTGAATAAGTTACAATGTGCACACGTATTCTTTTAGTTTAGTCTTAAATGAGTTTATGTTATCACATTCTTTTATGTTGTTCGGTAATTTATTGTATAGCTGGACACCCTCAAACAGTATAGTTTTTTGTCCGTAGTTAGTACGTGCTTTAGTTAGGTGAAGTTTGTATTTATTCCTTAAATTGTGCGTATTAACTTTTTTATGTATCTGTATATTGGATTGTACAGCACTGTAGGTAATGTTTCTCAGGAGTATACAAGTGGAGTAAATATACAGTTGGCGCAGGTTTAGCAGTTCTGTTTTTTGATACACTATTTTAGTCGACATTAGGTAGTTATAACAGTACAGTACTTTTATTATCTTATTTTGTGTTCTTTGTAACGGTTTAAGGTTCGTTTCAGCGGCGGATCCCCACACTTCTATAAGATAAGATAAATGTGATTTGACTAACGAATTGTATATAAGGGAACGCACTTTGTGCGGGATACAATTCGATATCTTACGTAGCGCTCCAAGCAAGGTAGTCCACTTCGATTTTACGTGATCGATGTGTAAACTCCACGTTAATTTGTCATCCACCCACAACCCTAGGTATTTTTCTTTGGAGGTTTGTTGTATGACGTCATTATTTAAAGTGAGAGGCGTAAACGCTGGTATTTGTTTATTTTTTGCTGCGAATATCATGAATGATGTTTTTGAGGTATTAACAGTCAGTAAATTGTGTTTTAGCCATTCGTTTAGTATATTAAGATCTCTTTGAGCATTGGTTACTATTTCATGAATCGATTTACCGAAGTAAAACAGACATGTGTCGTCAGCGTACAATGTTAGATGTCCAGTCATGCCAATTTTATCTATATTATTAATATAAATCAGTTATGTCCGATCTCCGTGAGACATGACCATACCAACGAAGGTGGCACTCCTGCAGCTTGTCTGCGATGTCAAAGGCTCAAAGGAACCTCCTACGTATTCATAAAGTAAAGTGAGATCGAAAAATGGAAAAAAATTATCGTAAAAATATAAGTACCTATGCAGTCGATGTGTCAATATGAAACCGATTTCTTAACAATACTTTTCCAGCCTTAGTTACATCAATTTGACACCTGACATTCTAATTAAGCTATATTTTACGGACTATAGAACATTCTAGCCTAAATGTCTCAAACTTTGCAATGAGGGTTTTCGATACTTTATCTGCCACTTTTTGAATTTTTATTGTGTTTGATTGGTATTATTGATTTAGTATGGATAAATGCCAGAAAGAAGTCACCGAACTGAAGATTGAGCTCAATAAGAGGGGCGCAAAAGCCACTGGTAGGTACTGAGGAAAAGCTCATTGAAAGGAAACTTAAGGCATTAGTATTTGTTTACACAATTTGATTTGGTTTTTAACTTCTAAGTTGCAGTTATTTGTGCTTCATTGAGTTGTAGTTGATTAATAAAGCATAATAAACCAAGCTTTATGAATGTGCAGTAATCAACTACAACTCAAAAAACACAAAAAACTATATCTGTATAGTTCATTTATGCATAAATTAAGTTTTTCTTGTGCCAATAGATGGCGTTGTGTTGATAAGCTATTTAATATTCCTAAATCACGGTGTTAGGATTTTTCTCCGGTTAAATAAGACTATTTTAGAACTTTGAATAAATGTCGCTCTTTGAAACTACTTTGACGTATTATTTATTCGACCATTGACCATCTGATTCATCTGAACTAGCGCTTTGCTGTGGGTTTGTTCAATTTCAATAAAGCATAGTAAACCATGCTTTATTAATATACATAAATCAACAAGGCAATTTTTTTGTTGGAGTAAATTTATCAGCGCGAACGGCTACAAGCTACTGTTGTAATCGGTATTTATCTCCCGTAGGGAATTTATGCCCCCGTTTTATTTGTACACATAGGCACTGCACGACACTGTGGCCTTTAAGAAATAAATAAATAAAATAAAATAAATATGCGCCAGACAACACAGCTCTTGTAATGGTCTCGAAGTAGGGATTAATATCCCTGTGTTACGAGGTACCACACAAGGAAATAAGCCAGGGGCGGCTCCCAGCACACTTAGACCCGAGTCAATTCTGAAAAGATCGTTTCCTGAATTGACCCGACCGGGAATCAAACCCGGGACACTACGGAAATCGAGGCGAGAAACCGTGCTTCAGCGCACTACGCCAATCGTGTCGTCAAAACAATATTTCTTTAACTAGTGTTGTTTAAGAATAAATAAACCAAAAAAAAATTTCGAAAAATACATATAATGTTCAGATACATACATTATTTGTATTTTTCTGACAGTTATCATTGTCATCTGACAGTCATCATTATGTCAATAATGTATGTATCTGACAGTTGATTTGGACCTGGCGCTACAGAGCCTTTGACATCGCAGACAAGCTGCAGGAGTGCCGCCTTCGTTGGTATGGTCATGTCTCACGGAGATCGGACATAACATCGAAAAACGTTACGTCGAATGTCGCGACATCGAAAACGGAACGTCGAACGGTCTTTAAACGATGGTACGAAACATCAAATGGTCATTTTATCGACGGGTTGAATTACCGAACGATCCTTAAATTGACGGTACACCACGTTGAATGTCACGACATCGATTGTCACGATAATGAATGGAACAGCTACCTGGTGGTTTCAACACCGCTCGCAACCCGTCCCGTGTTTCTATTGTTCAGGTTTTTGCATTGTGAGTCATTGTTTGCAATTTTTTTCTTAGGATTTTCTTACGAGTATGAACACCCGTGTGTTCAGCTGACACTCAAGGGGTGTTCAATTGCCGGTACATACCTGGTGATTATCAAAATACTTACAAGAACGATATGACATCTCAAGGAGGCAATATACCATCTCTACCTCAGTGAAAATAAAATTTATTTAATTAACTTTCATGTCAAGGCCACCAAGATTTTTTTTATTTTTTATTGACTTTGTTATGGACCACGTTCAACACTACAGGTTGACCTATCACTAGTCGACCTAATAAGGTGAAAGAACTTTATTTTGGTAAACAAAACAAAAAAAAAATCTTAAGGAGGTCCTTCTCACTATCACTTATTTATAGCTCCCCGTTGAGCTAGAATATAAAAGATTGCCAAAATATAACTATCGAGGCCTTTTAGGCTCAGCATCTTGAGAAAGTCATTCATGTGTAGCAAGTTTGAAGATCGATATTGTGTTGATTAGACACGATGCTATACAAACTAACAAGTCTACGGTCAATGGAATCTGAAATCACTAGTCTTGCAGCTCGTATACACGTTAGATTTCTCCTGGGTAGTTACTGTTGTACCACTGATTTTGGCTCGCCTTGCTTCCTGCCAGCGATGCGTGTAGTGAATACTTCTGTACCTTATCGATTGGACATAAGAATGTATGTGTAACAGTAGCCGCTGTAGTGAGCAGTGGGCCTTCCGGGACCGGATGCAATTTGAAGCCGACCGAGCAGCGCCTTTAGTTCAGGAATACAATCTAAGATCTTAGGTTACTGCAGCTCAGACTTCATAATGTCTAGGGAGATAGGCTAGAGTGGTTTAGGTTACCTCAAATTTGTTTCAGTAAATTCACATACCTACATCGTGTCTTCACATATTCTGTTTAAATTCGTAAAAAAAATTGAAACATTTATTTTTGCAGATACTTTTGTCACAAAGTACGCATGCGGCGCGGCGTGTCTGATAGTTAGTCCGCCTAAAACAAACCTGCCATTTTTATCATGCACACAGACACAGTGAGTTTACAGTACGTCTACCATGAGTTGCCACTTTAAATTGTGACAACTCTTGGTAGACGTACAGGCGATACCAATGAGCTTCAGTGAGTCGCCAAGTCGCACTATCGCGAGTGTTTTTGTTTTTGTCGATTTTGGTGCATTTTTTCTCACGATGAATTTTATTTTTGGCCAGTACTGTCAAGTTGGTATAAAATATCTACTTTATTTTAAATATTCAGAGCAAATATAGAAGTAACCCTGGGCGGTCAGGCAAGTTTAGGAAAAAAGCGGGAGCGGTCCTTCTGTATACTCTTTATTTTTTGCTTGGGTTTGTCCGCAACACGCAATCACTTGATGAGGGGGTCCACTGGGCACTAATAAACATTTTCGGCATTTTCCCTTCTTTTTCGGAACAGGAGTTCCGTTCTATAAATTCGTTGTTTTTTACATTTTAGTCCGTTGGTAATCTCCATAAGCGCCACATCGGCATTTTCTCGTGGCAAAACGCTCTCACGCACGCGGCTGGTTTCGCATGTTGTCATTGTGACATTGACAGTGACAGTAAACCATACCATAGATATTTCTCTCTTTTTTGTTTTTATTTATTCTTTTATTTCTCATTGACTTAGACGTAGGCACTCCACATTTACTCACACTCAACTTCACATTCATGCACAGGTTCACAGTCTTCACACATGGGCATTGTTATTTTCTGTTTTAAGCAGCGTCGTTCTCCCAAGGTTTAATTTCTCAATAGCTCCACTGTCCAGTTGCGTTATTTTTACAATTATTTTGACAGGTCATAACCACCCCCTGTTTTATGCACTCTACAAGTATTACATCCTGCGAAAGTACGCCCATACAAGCACAGACATAAATAATCAAAATACTTATTGAGAGCTTAATTCTCTTTTCTCGACTGCTATGGCTTCGTATGCTAACATCAAAATATAAATTTGCGCCAGAAAACACACCTTGTGTGTTACCGACTAGACAGGGAAATCAGCGAGGAGCGTCTCTCAGCACACGCCTATCCAATTTAGAAAAGACGCAAATTTTTCTGTGAACTCCATTCAAATCGAAATGAAACATCAAAGTAAAGTAAAAAATATCTTTATACATATAGACTTATAAAAAAGTACTTATGACAAGTCAAATACAAAAAAAAATATAGCAAAAATATACTAAATAAAAATAAACTTACTTAAAATAATACTATAAATATCATAATTAAACATACCTAATGTGACTCTACCACCGGTTCGGAAGTTGTTTCCGATCGAGAAGACTCCGGCAAGAAACTCGATGGTTACTCTTTTCAATCTTGTTTTTATACACAAAAATTGAATTGACAGAGTAAAGTCATAACAAAAAAAATGTGCACAGGAGCAGATTATACCTAAGATGACCATAAATTCTTGTCATTTAAGAAATCCTCTACACTATGTATAATAACCACTCCTATCCCTGAGGGACTTTCGTTACTTCACAGTACATTTGCGAAAAAAGTGGCGCTTTCTTTCCCGACAGACGAAGAACCCTGTGTTATTCAATTAGGTGTATATCTGTGGGAACACAAGTAATAATTCAATATGGAAACAAGCTCGCGTCGCAAACAAACCATGATACAACATCGGTACGATCGCAGTCATTTTCTCGGTAAAACAATATTGGGGTTTTATTTATAGCACTCGGGGGGTCGTGAAAAATAATACAGTACTTGGGAAAGAAAATGGCTAAAAATATTTCCATGAAGAGCCTTTGGTTCTTTTTAACCGACTTTAAAAAAAGGAGCAGGTTCTCAATTTGACTGTCTATTTTTTTATGGTTGTTACGTCATAACATAACTTTCGACTGGGTGAACCGATTTTGATAATTATTTTTTATTTGAGAGCTGATGCTGCCCGTGTGATCCCTTTTAAATTTGGTCTAGTTCTGACAGTGGCATCCATGGGAAAACCATATAAGTCTTAAACCTAGATAAACTACATTTATGCGCGACAAATGGAAGAATAACTTAATCTCACGCAAACCGATTTCGATGTTTCTTTTTTTATTGAATTGTGTGTTATTGAGGTACCAGTTAAAGAATCATGCCAGGGACGTCTTCCAGCACACCCAGACTCGAGTTAAGAAAATAACGTTTCCTCAATTGACCCGACCGGGAATCGAACACCACGCAAGTCAAGGCGAGAAGCCGTTAGGACGGCACCAGATCGGTGTGCCTAAAGGGCTTATCTTCATCTTTAAATCTAAATTGTATGGAGATCTACACTTTTTGTTCGTTACCTTATCAGATCTAGATTACTTATTGCTATCAGATACGTAACTTTTTGATTTATAACGTTTTTGATATCTATTATATTTCTGACGTAAAAATGTTATTTGTCCCGTTTAGTATTTGTGAAATTTTTCATTACCATAAGAGCCTTTCAATTTCTCGGGCAAAGTAAACACAAATTGAAACAAAAATCAACACAACACCACCCAAACAGAGCTGTTTTTTGTGAAAATCGGAAGACTATAAAAACACCTAAATAGAGTCCATACATACACTTATTATTATTATAATAAACAGAGGTTGTTAGCCAAACCCCTGACACAATAACATCCCCCGCAATCGAGGCGTTAAACCATACATCACACAAATGTATGGTTGTGTTT
This sequence comes from Udea olivalis, assembly GCA_947369235.1. Classification (NCBI taxonomy): domain Eukaryota; kingdom Metazoa; phylum Arthropoda; class Insecta; order Lepidoptera; family Crambidae; genus Udea; species Udea olivalis. Next base: position 255,341 of record OX376362.1, read on the forward strand.
ACATGCAACCGCTGACTCGTAATGACGTGAATTATTTCACCATTAGTACATTTATTAATTAAGTTAACGTTATTTGACACATTTGTATAACATCGGGACGCGTTGTCTGGTGGTATTTTTATTCTTTGTTTTGGTTTAATATTTAACATAAAGTTGTCCCTTTAACAAACATTTTTTTGTAATTTTTAGGGTTCCGTACCTCGAAAGGAAAAAACGGAACCCGTAAAGGATCACTTCACTTTGTTGTCCGTCCTTCCATCTGTCTGTCTGTCAAGACCCTTTTTCTCAGGAACGCGCAAAGGTATCAAGCTGGAATTTACATATATCAGATACTCAAGTCAACTGCTCCTTAGAGCTGTGAAAAAATCTAACTTCTAAGCTAACGCAATCAAAAGATACAGCCGTTTATGCCGCAAATTTTTGACACTCGCAAGGGAATCAAAACCTATAGAGTACTTCCCGTGAACTCAGAATCTTGAAATTTGGTACGAAGCACTGCTTATAGCACAGAAGAAAAAATTGCGCAAACCGTAAATTTTTAGTAACATCATATAATCAAAATATTTTTAGTAAATATACCTACAGGTTTGTACGGAACTCTCGGTGCGCGAGTCCGACTCGCACTTGGCCGTTTTTTTTTGTTATCATTCTGATAAGTATATTATTTCAGCTTTTCCGTTTATTTTAACCGCCTTGTTATTTAAACAAACATTCATAAGACGAACAATTGAGTTTCGGGTGTTAAAAACACCTGCCTTATAACATTGATGAAACAACGTTGGCTTACAACGTAAAATACACTAGACAAATTCGCCAAGAGCTCAGTTGGAACAGCAGCCACCCGAATTTTGGAAAAAGCGGTGTTGCGTCGAGCTTGAGCCCTAGGATTCGATATTTTTTGTAGAAAATAGTGCATTCTTAAAGGCTAAAAGAAAAAAATACTTATAATAAATAAATATCTGGGACAAACACACCAAGATCATCTGGCCCCAAACTATGCAGAGCTTGTACTATGGTTGACGGAGATAGATATACCTGACTCAAATAGATATATATTTATTTAATTACTTACAACCGAAAATAAAGCAATAAGTGCAATTAGGAATTATTAGGCGAGCTTATATGGGTTCTTCAGTTGATCCGTTACAATGGCGAGTTTGTGTTTGCTATTCAAGGTATTTTCTTAAAGTAGGAGACCAGTATATCAGTCTACTTCGTATTAGAAAACGCCCTTACTATTGAAGTTGCGCCAAGTTAGATAGCACAGTGGTTTTCGTGAACTCGTTCAATAGAAACATTGTAAAACAAGCGACCGCTTCCAAAACCAATGTATCATTGCATTGCACTGTATCGGCGAGAGTCGAACGCGGGACGCGCGCTCCAGCTTGTAGTCTGAGATCCGGCGAAAACATTTGCCAGCTATAAAATAAATAAAATATCTTGAAAAAATCACACCAAGATTGTCTGACCCCAAACTAAGCAGAGCTTGTACAGACTCGTTGACAGCCATGTTTACAAAAGGGTACCTTATGCTGCTGACATAAGATCCATTTTGCAATGGTTTTGTAATGGTTGATGTGAACGCCTCTGTACTATGGGTGTCTGAGACTGATAAACATACTCAAATATTTTTAAATGCATACTTGGATGGATAATGTAATACCACCCAGACACAACAACAAATGTTCGTCACATAAATGTTTGTCATGGGTGGGTAATTGGGGATCGCTGCCATTGCACCAACAGGCAAAGCAAATTATTAATCTCTTGAGTCTCATGAGCTGGTCGCATACAAGCATAAGTCCATAGTGGGAAGTTTAATAATGGTTGAGAAACTTTACAACATAATTATATGAGAACCACTGAAAACATACGCGTAAAATTTATATATTATAGTCCACTTTAGAAGACCCGATCTTTTGGAAACAATCTTAAAGGGACAATATGTGGAAGGAGAAGGTGAGGAAGGCTAGACAGAATACCCCAGCACTTTCAATTTTCCATCCGGATTTAATATCAAACCACCGAATATAACAATCGTTTCACACGGACAAAGCCCTGTGAAAAAGCTGGTAACATTTCAAGTCCATCATGAAAAATTTATCACCAATTGGGTGGAAGACCCAAATATTACATTGTTAACCTATATTTCCTGGGAAACCCTCTGATTTGGTGCTAATAGACTTGAGTATTTACTTGTACCAGAACATCAAGCATTCTTCGTTTATGAATTATTTCTATTCATGCGATTGCTAACATTGAGATGTTTTGTTGCAACTCGATCTTAAAAGCCGAGGAAGAATGTTACATTTACCTAGATGTTTTTTTAAAAACATAATCATTTTGACTATTTGAAAGTACTGATTAAGTCTATTTAAATAAAGCTATTTGAGTTTGAGTTTAAAGTTTTTGTGAAAGGTATACAGACCAATGATTTTGTTTTAAAAAAAAACATATAAATGAAACATTCTTGCTCTAGTCTATACCTACTTAGCTTTTAATTAAGGGATTACATTATGATGCGCGCAAGCTTGCAGCACGCTCCCGCACTGCTGGCCCTGACCAGCCAATATCGGAGTTATCGGTCTGGAAACTGCCGCGATGACTGCTGCGGACGACAGCTAATGATATTTTACATTTCAGCGGATCCGTAGCACGTTCTGTACCTCTACTACGAGTTTCAGGCACGTTAACTACGTTACAGCAACGACAATGAGCTAAAATGTGCTAATGTAGAAGCTATAAAAGTGGCAGTATCATTATGGTCACACAAAATAAGATGTTGCTCTTGATACGACAAATAAAAGGCAACGTGTACCTGGTTTTAGAGCCATTTTTACCAGAGGCACTGTCGCTAAACCTTATTTACTCTTAAATACTATACAACAGCCGCTAACGACTATCGTCGCCGTACATTTATGTTGATCGGTCATATTCGTGATGTGAGGCTGCCCAAGCAGCCAACGTCGATGGCGAGTCGCAACCCTTTCCATCGACAGCCACGACTACTCTGCCAAGAGTGCCGGCTAAGAAGATGCACATAGTAGGGGTACTGGCCGGAGCGTACTAGTAATCCGCTTGTGCAATTCTCCCTGCTGCTTGGCGTCGAGAACAGCGACGTTTAAACGAATATCCAACGACCTTTCAAAATACCTTATTAAAACATACGACATATTATCGTTCATAAAAATTAACAGCTTCTGGAAAATTATGATGAGGTTGAAGAAAAAGAAGTTCTGGGCATATATGGGTTAAATGGAGCGAGATTGCCCAGAAATAATACAAATATTTGTACTGTGCGGGGATCGAACCCGCGACCTCTGGTGTAGTAGCCAACTTCTTAACCATTACACCAAGTCGGTCGTAGTTTATTCACTCTTTTTTATAATAAGTGGCTATTGCTACCGGCTACATATCGATTTATGTATATACACTAGCTTTCCGCCCGCGGCTTCGCCTGCATGAACTTCATTTTTATGACATACGGGATTTTTTCCGACTTACGATACTTGTTATTCACAAAATCCTGTCCTAAAGAGAACCCCTAGGCGAAATTTGAGACTCCTAGCACTTGAAGAAACAAAGTTTTATACAAACATACTATCAACCCCAAAAACAAACCCTTAGAGGTCGAATTTCGCTAAGACCCGTCTTAGTGAACACCTACGTCCAAAAACCAAAATTTTCTCATAACGTACCTTATAGCTACTTATTTAAGAAAGATAGATGTATTGTGACGCAGACTTTTTTATGGATTTACTGAAAAACTATATTTTTGTAGTACATTGTATGCACGTATAATCAACAGTGGGGCCATGGCACGCACGAAAAGATTTTTGATACCTAACCCTTTTTTTCCAGGATTACTTTATAAGTGTTAATTGATCTGGCTGGAAACTAATTATTTTAAAACATATAATATATGTAAAAAGCTACATTATCCATAGGCATATATTATATTTAACAGTGAAAGATTTTTTGAAAACGGTTCGGTAGTTTCAGAGATTACCTGTCCTAACATACAAACCCACAAACGCTTGCCTCTTTTTAATAATAGTATAGATAGATAAAAAATGGTCCAAAAAGCAAAGTATTTTGTGTTTGCTTGTTTCTTAAATACAGACGTCCTTATGGATATTTAACTACATGTATAATCTAAATAAGCCTCATCCGTTATCGCACCTCAAATTTACAGATAATGATCCAAAATAGCAGTCCTACCTTTAAGTACAATTAGATCAACCATAGTTCTTCAAAAAAACTCTCAGAGCCTCTCCACATACTTCTGCACCGCTCTAAACCCGACAAGATTATTGGATGCAAGTCTCTCCAGTGTCCTATATACTAGTTTGAATAAGCGAGCGACCCCGCTCAACTTCTTAATCCTCAATTTCTTTAACCTTTCATTAGCAGAGCGAAAACACTCACATCGATAGGAGCGAAGGGTCACACGGACCCCGGATGGGGAAATAGAATTGGGACGAATTGCAAATCGAGCAGATGATAACGAATAATGGGTTGGTAGAAAAACGTCTGTTTAGTTCAACAACATGCTAGAAAATATTGCCAGATCTTTAAAAGTGGCGGCTATTCACCAGGATTCTTATTCCTACTGAGGATATCAGTTATAACAGTTTATCTTCTCAAAAGTATTTTTCTTACAGAGTAACAAAAAAATATGCCGTGCCTATTTTAACAAATTCATATAGTTTACAGGAAGAAAACCTGTAAGATAAGATAAGATAAATAATCTTCAGCTCATAAACCAACAAATAATACTGGAAATAAAGAGAAGACATTTCTACAAGTGCAAAAGAGGCAATCTTATAGCTACGTTAACAATCTTGTCCGAACGATATTTGTATGTACAAACCTTTTAATAAATTTTCTACAAAATTTAATTACTTATTAGCTACTAAGCACCCACAAAAGATCTGTTCAGCAATTTTTGGGACCCTGCTGCCAATACAGGGTTAAAGAAGGATTTTGTAGAAGAACTTAACTGGAGTTCCGCGGACAAAGAAGTCGCATAATGCGTTTATAAGAAGCGGAACAAGTTTGAAGTTGCGAGTTGGCAAGTTCAGGCTTTTGTAATTAAATAACGCAGAGATGGTAGCTTCTTGCGCTTAGTAGTTACTAATAAACTTAAACGCATTTTAGTTTATTATATTCAAAGGTTTAAATCGTATTACTTTCGTTTCTTTGATGTTGAACCGATGAACAAGAGCTAAGTTCTGGCCTTTGTGATCTACAACAGGCAGAACTGATGCAAGTAACTATTAGCAATCACGGATGGACGCATTCGACGATCCGCTGAGAGAAGTTCTTGCTTCGCTGAGATATACACTAACTTCGATCGCAATAATATCGCGGTTTTAACCGCGGTTATTGCAATTTGACGTCAAATACTGCATCGTTATACTGTTAAAAAGCAATCGATTCGCGTTGCTAGTTAGAGAAAAAGTGTGCCGGTATTGAGTCTCCGTGTTTGTGGTACCAAAATACTTTCGGGCTACGTGCTGTCTCAATTTATGCTTTTTAAATATCGGGTGATTATCAAAAGACTTACAAAAACGATATAGCATACTCAGTAAATGATGTAGTAAGTGAAAATTTGATTTTTCAATAGACTTGTTTAGACTGACTTTGTACAGTTACATTGGAATTAAAAAACACATTTTCATTTACAAAGCTACTACGTCGCTAACTACGAGTAAGTAATAAGTATGCCCTATAGTTCTGTAAGTCTTTTCATAATCACTCAGTATATGGTATTAATTGAATTATGGCGGTTTATTTTGCACGAAATATATATTACTACAATACATGTAAGATGTAACTGGTTTTGGCCTTACTTTTTTTTGCGGTAGTTCTACTGACATCTCTGCGACAGCCAGGACAGGTAAATAAAGACAGAATATTTACAGAACAACAAAATCTATTCAGTTTCTTCACCGTCAAATATTTCCTCATACATATCCGCTTTTCCCAGTGGCCCTATTTATGTTATATCCGAAAAAAAAACTCATTCCGCGAAACTTATTTCTATGTAACAAATATGTTGTACAAAGGAATCTTCCGTGACGCAGTTGGTAGGTAAATCTACAAGGATCACATGATTTGATAGGCATTTGTTTTTGTTTTCTACCAGCTTATACGCAAAACTAGCAAGATTTATATGTTCTCATAAACTAACACAGTGACAGACAGACAGGGAGATATAATCCCGCTATGAGTGTGCTTTTTTACGGACGAATTTATGTGATTCATATCAAATTCATTAGCTACTATTAATAATTTTCAAAAACTTTTTGGTAGAAAACCATAAAGTTATTGCTATTTCTATATTTTTAGGTGGATTAAATGCGGATTAATGTCCTCTGTACAATGGTTAGTAGGCTGGACTCCACACTGAGGGATGTGGGTTTAAATAGCACCTACGAGTAGGACAAACGTCATTCCAAAAAGTTATGTTTTGTAACCTAATCTAATCCAAAAAGTGAAGTTATCTTCCAAAAAGTGGACAACTGCAACACCTCAGGTCACCTCACCCCACCAAAGCTTTGCTTATTTGCTAGATTTCGTCTCGAAGGCCTATTGTCACATTCCCCCAGCAATACCAGCGTAATGCCATGAACCTCCACTAAAACGAAGAAGATAAATGTGGTCGCATAAAAATCAGGGCCCCTTTATTAACTGAAGCCTTCTCAAGTTGCGTCATCGCTGTTTTATAGGTGTCGTAAATTTCCTAATGAACCCGACGAATTTCATTTCACTTCATCAATTTGTGGAGAGAGATGCTGACTGATCGCGGTAGTTTGTTCGCCAGTTTCCGTCGGGGCGAGTTCGACTCATTGTTTTGAAGAACATTGAAGAAGGAAATAAATTAATAAATAAAATAGCTGGATAAATAACCCCGGAAGTGGGGAGTTTAGTTGCCGAAGGCGAGCATAGAAGAGTCCCTTTGCCCAGTTGAGGGACAGAACGGGCTACGTAAAAGTACGATTACAGCTGTATAAAAGATAACAAAAATTAAAATTGTGTTTGTCTGAATGAGGAACATGTTATTATGAATCTTTATTTAATTGTAGACTAGGCAATCATTTGATCACAATCAAATCTGTTGCTAAATGACGATTTGGTCTATGGTAGTATTTATGTCTGCCTAGTTAATTACTTTGATATATTATATTATGAGCTTTTTGAAATTCTTGAGAATACATCTAAATAGAGCCGAAAGGACTATATGTATTCAGTTTAACTAGTTGCACGAGAGTGAAATCGTAGGCTGGTTTATACAATTATCGTGAATATTTTTTCACTGAATTCGGCAAAATGGATTGCGCAGGTGGAGAAAAATATATCGAACCTACGACCTCCGATAAACCACCTACGTCCATTAGCGCCAAGTCGATATCGTAACGTAAGCGACTACTACCGGTGTGCGGAGCAGATGTGACGTAATTCCGGTCCTTTTACACATTTATCCGCACCGGAAGCGACCCCGTTGCCATGGTAGCCGTTAGGATATATCCTCGGTGTAATGTAGACGGAACATGCACGTTGTACTAATGAAATGGCACTTGCCAGGAACGATGTGCTAATGGGGTAGAAAAAGAAGTTAGTTTTTGTAGCCGATACTGAACGCTAAGCACGAACCACTATACGACTGCTAAAGTCCATTGTTTAGGTACTCTTAATCAAACAGAAATAAAACTTGAAGAAATATATACATACATGTTACCTTTATGGGGAGCCCTACTTGGGAGTGAAAAAAAGTCAACGAAAATAGGATCCCTCCATATAATATTTACACAAAATTATTTACAAAGAAACAGAACAAAAGATCGCGTGAAAAATTAGGAGCGAAACCGGGCGTGCATTCGCGGTGCTAACTAGGAACGGACTGCTGGCTGCTGATGGTGTCGGCCGGCGTCAGCGGGCCGCGGTTGCGCGCGCAACCGCTTTCGACGCGCGCAGACGGCTCCCATATTGAAATGGTACCGCCGCACTGCGCAACGCGGTAAAGCGTGAGAGGTTTTGCCTCTCTAGCCCCACGCCCGGCCTTGCTCGTACAACCAAAATATGTATCTAAAAAAATAAGAATAAAAATAAATAAACTTTATGAAAACACACGAGTGACGCCACACCTTTATGTTGTTTGATTTTATATTTAACTCAACTGAAGCCTTCTCAAATGGCGTCATCGCTTAAATCTAGGTCTTTTAGGGTATATTTCTCAGTCAGGGAAAACTCGTATATAACAACACATTAAACAAAGGATTAATTGCCAAGATTAATAAAGTGGTTAGTTATTTACTCCATCATTATAATATGAAACAAAAAAAGAAGCAGTGCACTAATGATAGCGGCAACGTTTAAATAACAACAAATTATGTTTATAACTTTAAGCAGTGTTCAAATTTACATTAATGACTATTTTATCATTAGTTACAAAATGTGAGATTAGATAAGATAAGATTATATATACACACATCAAAAGTGTCCAGGGATCAAGCATTTTTAAGCGGATTTCTTGAGATTGAGATGTGGCTTTGTAATAAATTTATGATTTTATAAATTTATATGGATCCTTTTTGGTGCATTTCATAATTTGAAACAGGAACTGTCAATCAAATTCGAGTAAAAGATGAAAATCAGCTGTCAATATTTTCCCTATAAAAACATACAACGCATTGAAGACATTATTAGTGCTACTGTTTCCCTACTACTGATTAAAACCAACGTTATTATGGAGCGGCGACGTCATTTAAGCAGGGAAGAAATGCTCAGAGCCGTGGGAATGATAGAAGCTGGTTCCCGGCAACGTACTGTGGCTTTAGCTCTGAATACAAGTCAGAGTGTTATCAGTCGACTTTGGACACGTTACCGAAGCACTGGTACCGTGGCTGAGCGCCATGGAGGACGGTATATAATATATGTTGATCCATAGACACTTTTGATGTGTGTATATAGATTCTTTATTGCACAAATATAATAATTACAAAAATAAAGTTTACATAACTTATAAGTGCAATTTAAGTGGCCATATCGCTAAAAGTGATCTCTTCCAGGCAACTTTCGGGTAGGGAAACTAAAAGAGTAAACAGTTGCGGTGGTGCAAGATGAGCAGTTAATCAATAATCATAAAAAAAAACAAATTGACTAAAACAACAGTTATACATATTAAATTACTTGACCGTTACTGGAAGCTTATATTGAGAGAGCATTTCCGTTTTCCGACGATTTCCTGTAACTTTTCGTACTTTTAAAGACCATGACGTGTTTCCTGTTCAGTGGCGCCACCTAGCGACCGCGCGCTTTTTAGTTTTCGTGAGGAATGTCGTGCCATTTTTAGATCATTGGCGTTAAGTTTTCCGTCGAAGCAACTTGTGCGCAGTGTCTCTGTCAGAACCTGCAATCGTTGCATAATAATTTTATGGTGAAGTATACAGTGTGTGAATAAAAAGTGATAATATTGTGTAAAGAAAATTTCCTGTAAGTACTAAAAATTTCTTTTTCAAATATTATTTGTACGTGTTCACTATCTTTAACAGAATTTACCGTTCGAATCACAGACTATATTTAATCTTAAATGTGTAGGCTACTATCAAGTGTCGAGTGATAAAAACAGACGTTATCGTTTTAACGGCCTTTTTCGATGCGGCACTACCCTACCCACATTAAATTATAAAAAAATATGTGGGATAATTTAAGATTGTCCTGCTCAAATGATTAGTTACAATTTAAAATAACAATACTTTAAGCGAGGTGTTTAACTAAATTAAACATTAGTTTCTTGTATCATTGCTTTTAAAATTAATAGTTTTGTACCTTGTAAAAAACAAGTAAAATTAGGGTTTGAATAGATTTTAACCTGATTAATTTTCAGTGATTCACCCTTCCGAAACCAAGCCGCAGCCTGTAGCTGGGCCAAGTGGTACGTCTCTTAAGCGGGTACGTAGCAGCAGCAGCTCTGCGAGCAGAAGCTCTTCGAGCTACTCTAGTTCAAGCGTCAAACGAGATAAGCGGCGCGCCGCCACCGCCGTAAGAAAAATAAACGTGTTAGCAGATCTAGCCGAATGATAAAGAAACTTTTTAAAGAAATGAATGAAATCCGTAAATATATTGCGATGCCAAATAATGATGACCTTTTTCGTGACACTATCCATTTGTTCGCGAGTTAGTGGGGGGGGGGGGGGGGGGACCTTTATGAATAACATTACGCATCTGACGGACCTAGCCCTATGGATGGACTTGAAAGTATAAATTCTGGCTTTATTTTTGACATTGAAACGAAATTTAAGGAACCGTCTGTTCCGAAAACTTCAGATAACTTTTGAAAATGTTACTTGATGTTCAGTATTTAGGCAGTACCTCATGGTCAGACCTGAGATACGCTGATACCCAAAAGATCTACAATCATGCTCCAGGTTTCATAGACTTGGAAACAAAAGAAAAGGTGAAAATCTATGACACCTTACGCCACTTGGCAAATGTGGATAGTCATATGCAGCTATAACCTACTCCATATTAAAACAAAAAGAATCATAACTGTATACGAAGTCTTCTTTCCTGGACAAAGTATACAGAGCTGACATGTGATAGTTTAAGTATTAAGATGGAGGAATTATTTCAGAAAGGTGACTTTCACAAAGTCTCTTCAGATTTATTGCAACTTGTTAGCGGCTACCGTGCCGAAACATTTGAAATTGGTCTAGAAACAATCACAAGTCAGGTTAAAGATTACCTAGTTTAAGCTTCACTAAACAAAATACCCGCCTTATCGACTAACTTGTTCGAGTCGGAACTTTTCACATCTGCACTAGAAAAGGCTGGGGGGTCCATAAAACTTTTAAGCCCCCAAAAACGGATATATTCAAAGTGAAACAAGCTAACCAACGCCTCTTGCGGGGGCAGGGTACGCGAAAACATGCAGTTCCATCGCGTGTAACTCGATACAGTGGTCATGAATCAGGTTTTGCCTATGCAAGTGCATGCCTGTAATATTACACGCGGGGTGGATAGCTTCACTAAGCAAAATACTCCCTTTATCGACCAACTTGTTCGAGTCTGAACTTTTCGCATCTGCACTAGAAAAGGCTGGGGGGTTCACAAAACCTTTTGGCCTCCAAAAACGGATATATCACAATTGAAAGTGAACCAAGCTAACCAACGCCTCTCGCGAAGGCAGGGTACGTGAAAACATGCAGTTCCATCGCGTGGAACTCAATACAGTGCTCATGAATCAGGTTTTCCTATGCAAGCGCATGCCTGTAATATTACACCCTCGTGGGGTGGATATCAATCCAACCAAAGGTTTCATCAGGTTCAACAACAATATTCGCAACACTAGCACAGAGGCAATAGAAGAGGTAATTTTCACAACCGAGGCTCGCGGCCTGACGGTAGAAATACCAGAGGTCGTTCGAATTTTACAAGGGCCGCTAAAGATGTCAATATAAATAAATAAATAAATAAATAAATAAATATCCCTGGACATTATTCCACACAGCGCCATCTAGCCCCAAAGTAAGCTAATTAAAGCTTGTGTTATGGGATATGACTCGCAACAGTTTCAAGCCGGCCAGTTAGCAAACTTCCAATCAAAATGGGATGAATTGGGGGCACCACTGATTATACTGAAGTTGATCCAAGGGTATCGCATACCATTCCATCAAAAGCCTCCACTTATGTACCCAAATGTACTCAAAGGCCTAGTTCAAACTCCAACGTCCATTTGATAAATATGTATCGCATATCGGATTTCCTCCAGGCTTGAGATTGGATGTTCAAAATCGATCTTTCTCAAGCATACTTTTACTTGAAAGTAACAAAATACCACAGGCGCTTTTTACGCCTCATACACAAAGAATAGTAGGACTAAAGAAAGAGAAAAAAGGACGGAGGTTTCGGTAGCTCAGTGGTTCAAAGCAGTCACCCGAATTGTGAAAGACGCGGGTTCGATTCCAGCTCGAGATCATCAAGATCCGAAATCGATATTTTCCAGTTTTTCTATCTTTAGATATGAAAAATTCAATAATTAAAATATACTAGTAGAACTATTGAATTTTGTCAGTTTTGTAGTCCCGAGGGGTCGCCTGAACCATCGGTAGTTGTTAATGTTCATGAACTCACTACCAGACCCATCCGCAAATTTGCTTACACACTACCATTGGGTGTAAAGAACGAACTGAATTTGTGGATTCAGAATTGTCGGCTATCAACCCCCTTTTTACATTACCCTCCTTCAACTCATTTCCTGACCACCAACGCATCGGATCAGGCTTGGGGTGCACAATTGAACAACATAGCGATAACAGGCAGTTGGTCGCAAAAAGAACAGACTCTTAAATGTTTGCAATTCTTCATGCGTTGGAGTACCACGCATACTCGCTTTGTCACAGCTCGATTCTCGTACGGTGCGACAGCAAAACTCCTGTCGCTCACCTGCGAAAGGAAGGAGGTACGAAATCGAAATGTCTGATGAAAATAACTTACCAAATTCTAAATATGCTAGATCGACATCAAATCTAATCTAATCTAGGTTGTAATACCATTTGTGAAAAAGGGCTTCTGAGTGTTTCGTTCACCATGACGATACAGTCACTTGCCTCTGACTACCCCGTTTGGGATAAAGTCGTGATGGTATGTTATGTTATGACATCAAATCCATCTCAGTGTTCATTATATACCAGGCAAATACAACAGCCACGCCGATCATCTGTCCCGATATCGCTAACCCCCAGAGTGGCACCTGCTGCCAGTGTCTTTGCAAAGTGGGGAATCCCAATGGTGAGATCTATTTGCTTCAGAAACAGCACATGTAGCAAGCAACTATGTCTCACGGGATCTGAGAGACACTCAAGCGCTATTCCACGACACGTTCAGTTTCCCTTGGAATTGTCCACTTGCGTGGGTATTTCCGCCACCGTACCTAATACCCAAAGTGTTGGCCCACTTGAATCGTCGACCGGAGTGTTTCTGCTAGTAAAACCACGATGAACGATGGTTTTCTGGCGAGCTGATCTCAAAGCCTGAGCGCTTGCAGCACCTTTAACGCTAAGGAACCTGCAGAAATATCTGATCGATACGTCTTCCGGCCTGCCACCTCCGAAAGTCGAGAACATGACGCTAGAGATTTGGAAATGTGGGGGTGGTCCAAGGCGGTAAAGTCATGGAACACTGAGCAACTTTCATTACTTAAAAATTCATGGCGTAAATCCACAAGAAAACCTATGAAGTAGCTTGGCCGGTGTTTATGGGCTAGTCAAAATAATGTAGATATTTAAAATATCCTACTGGATCACAGTTAGCACAATGTTTGTATGATTTATATTTAATCAACAAACTCTCTTAAAATACAATTCTCTTACATAAATCTGTGGTCTCCATATTGTGTAACGCTGAAAGCTCAATTCAGTTCAGTGAAACACATTTTAAAGTCAATTGCCCTGCCTAACTGACTAAATTCGGAGCCGTCAAGGTCCAACCAAGTGTAGGATGTCAGTAAATTAACAGATTTTTTAACCAAATACGTTACAGACATTAATAACACATTTCAGGTCATACGAAAATTACTTATTGTTACTACTTTGTTCAGGTAGGCGTGTACATGATTCAACCTTGCTTAGAACAGATCCAGATTTTTGCATAAGATCAAGTGAAAGCATTATATTTTGGCCACAATTCGGCTCAAAAACGGATAGCAGTAATTATAATCTGGTTGGAGGCTGTTCCCAAATACTAACTAAAGATCATAATTTAAATCTTATATTCTGGGTAGAGAAGACGATAACAGTACTTAATGAAAGACTAAGTACTGCGAAATCTTCTAGTTTATTTATTACTGTTAGAGGGGCAGCTAAGTCTGCGTCACACACTGATAGCGGGCTGGATAAAAACTTTGTTTATAGAAGCTATTACAGCTGCCCCAGGAAGCGTGCGATTACCCGTTCTCTCTCGAGAAAATTTTAGTTTGGGAAATTGGCAATCGGCTAATACATTTTAACGTGAAGTGATTAATAGCAATAATTCAGAAGAAGTAACGCAATTGTTTAAGCGAGTGAAATAAACATAATATATCTTACTTAATAGATATTATATACATTATTTTAAGTTTGTTCCTACAATTGAATAGGTATTTCTGATTGTTTTGTCTAAGCATTACGTATGCCAATAATAGTTAAATAAATCGAATTACGTGTTTACACAAAAAGTGTATAATGATAATCACATTGGCGTCTTTCTAGTTTACTAGTAGTTTCAAGTGACGCCACCAGGCGATAACAAGCAGGTCTCAATATAAGCTTCCAGTGACGGTCAAGTAATTTATTAGCAGCGTTATACCCTAAAATAAAACGCATATTAAAATACTTACCTAACTGGAAGCTTACATTTCATTTCTGCCTGGTGGAACTGAGCCAATGATCTAAAAATGGCACGACATTTCTTATGAAAACTAAAAAGCGCGCGGTAGCTAGGTGGCGCCACTGAACAGGAAACACGTCATGGTCTTTAAAAGTACGAAAAGTTACAGGAAATCGACGGGAAACGGAAATGCTCTCTCAATATAAGCTTCCAGTTAGGTAAGTATTTTTTCACACCACATGCTCGACAATGCCGAATTATATGTCATGTAAACCTTACCGAAAGCAAGACATTATATCTCTTGGCTTTAGCCGGGTTATAATGTTCTATTATAACCCGCTGGTCAATAATGTGATTTTCACTTTCATAATTCTTATTGCTATGTCCATAAAGTCTAATTTCACTAAACAGAATGTGTCCTCAGCGGGCGCGGCCAACTCAATTTTCGAAGACCGAGGCCGTGGCCCACTAGATTCGCATTGAGACGAACTTCATTTGTTTGTCAAATCGAGTAGGCCACGCCAGCTGAAAGAAGTTGCTATAGCCGTAGCTAGTAGTACTACTAGCTTTAGAAGATTCTATAAATATTTCAAAGAAAAAATAAAAAATGTCAAGTGATGAAAGTATTTTGACTCCAGAAGCTCGAGCTATCGTATTGGTGAAAAGATGAATATGAAAACATCGTCTACAATTGATGATCCCTGGACGCCTCTGCAGTCATCTTCCTCAAAACACGTCACATTTACGGAGGGGTGATATACATCTAACTTTACCCCAACCTGTTTGGTAAAGTTAGATGTATATCACCCCTCCATTTTTTTACTTATAACGCTTACTAAAGCTGAAAAACCGCTTAAAAAACAAACAATATACTGTTTTAGCCAGGCAGACTACGAGTTAATTAATCAGGATATTAATAACATAAACTGGTATGAGTTGTTTCAGTATAAGTCAGCTGAGACCTGTGTTGAAATATTCTACGAATCGATAAATGATGTCATACGTAATCGCATCCCCACTAAAACGATCAGGAATTCTTGTTTCCCTGCTTGGTTCACTAGTTCCCTCATTAATATTTTCAAAAATAAAAACAAATCATGGATAAAGTGGAAAAAGTACAGAAACCAATCGGATTATGAAGTATTTTCTATGTTTAGAGATAGATTTAAAAAGGAATCAAAAATATGTTACAATAAATATATGAACAGAGTAGAAGATGGAATTAAAGAAAATATTAAGTACTTTTGGAAATATATTAACAATCGCAAATCTCAGTCTCATATTCCCAATAGTGTGTATTATTTAGATTTAAAAGCCAACACGCCAGGTGAAATTTGTAATCTGTTCTCGGCTTTCTTTCAATCAGTATTTCAGCCAACTAGTGTTTGTGATTCTTTTAGTGTTGATGACATCAACAACCTAAATTTAAAAACTCATTCTGAAAATTTGATTTCTGACTTGAATTTTACGGCTGATGAAATTTCAAAAGAGCTTAAAACCTTAGATACTACCAAAGGAGCCGGAACGGATAACATTCCATCTCTATTCCTCAAAAACACTGCTGAGACTATCTGTAAACCACTACATTATTTGTTTAACAAGTGTTTAAGTGAGGGTGTGTGCCCGCCTGTTTGGAAATCAGCTAGAATCGTGCCCGTGCACAAAGAGGGGACCAAGAAAAATGTAACTAACTACCGACCTATTTCCATCCTCCCAGCTCTGACGAAGCTTTTGCGAGGCTAATACAACATATACCCACTTCTTCATAATATTATTCTTACAGAGCAACACGGGTTTGTTCGTAAGCGATCCACTGTTACTAACCTCCTAGTTTACACCACTGAACTATTTGAAAAGATGGACGTGAATGAACAGACAGATAGTGTTTATACTGACTTTAAAAAAGCATTCGACAGAGTAGACCACAAAATACTGCTAGAGAAGATTGCTTTTAACGGTATTTACGGAAACTTATGGAGATGGTTTAAATCTTACACAACAAATCGTACGCAAAAGATTGTTATTAATGGACATGAACCTAATATAGTTACCATAACTTCTGGTGTTCCGCAGGGCTCAATATTGGGTCCCCTTCTATTTATCTTATTCATTAATGATATAAACAACTGTTTTAAGCACTAATTTTTTGATGTACGCTGATGACCTTAAAATTTATCGTACGATCCGGAGCTTCTCTGATCACCAACTGCTACAAGAAGACTTAGATAATTTCACTATGTATTGTAACAATAATAAACTAGAACTGAACCTCAACAAATGCAAATGTATAACTTTTACTAAAAAAAAACTGAGTAGTAAATACGATTATTCTCTAAATGGTATTCATATTTGCCAAGTTCAAAAAATCAGAGACTTGGGAATCACATTGGATTCTAAGCTGATATTAGACACCCATGTTGAGAATATTTGTAACAAAGCATATAAAATGTATGGTGTCGTAATGCGTGCTAGTAACGATTTCAAACGATCTACAACCTATCTTCTTCAATTCAAAACCTTGATACGATCGCAATTAGATTATGCTGCATGCGTTTGGGATCCGTTTTATAACATTTATTCTGATAACCTTGAAAGAGTCCAAAAAAAATTCCTGCGACGTATGCATTTCAAATGCTACCGTGGTAACCGTTTATCATACCCTAACTTGTTAAGTAAATTTAAGTTACCTTATCTCAAATCTAGAAGATTGCAATTGCAAGTAATGTTATTATACGATCTGCTGCATAACAGGTATGACTGTAGTAATTTAATAAATAAAATTCGGTATAGAGTGCCACTGAGACCACATAAGCGCACTTGTCGTAATATTAATCTGTTTTCTACCCCAACATTCCGCACTAATGCAGGCAAGCGTTCGCCCATGTGTCGTCTTGTTGATATTTATAATAAGTATTTTAATACGATAGATATGTTTGCTTATAATGCTAGAACCTTCAAAAATACTGTAATAAGTAAAGTATGTGAAATTAATGCGTAGAATACTTGTAAATATACCTGAAAATAAATTGTACTAACAGGCCCATGGTGATGTGTAGTGATCTGATGCAACACTGATTGTTTTCATTATAAGACACTAATATTGAGTTGATTTTTTAAATACTGGATACAATAATTTAGCATTCACCTCTCAAGAATAATGTAACAACCTGTGGTTAACGGTGTTGGTATCACAATTATTATTTTAAGTTACTTTAAATATTATCTGTAACCTTATTGTGATATTGTTTGTTTGACCCCAATAAAAAAAAAAAAAAATTACTTCAAGCCCACTGCATCAGAGACGACCTTCTCAAAACCTTTAGGAACAACTCGTCCCTCAGACACAAGTGTCCGAAGCCTTGAACACAACTCAAATAAACTCTAGCTCAACCTCGATAAACGTACCAAATAAAATAATAACGTTATCTTTCCATAATTGGACTAATGTCTCCAATATCAATTTGCACTTTTAATATGCTGTAATAAACACTATCTACAAAGCCTGGTTTTTTATTGTCTCGCATAAAGTGAGAAAAGTAGAGTATACACCACGGGGATAAAACTGTTTTTTTCTTGGGCGCTTGAATCCCTCACTGCACTCAGGACTCAATCTTAATTCCCTCGCTTTGCTCGGGAATTAACTTATAACACCCTCGCTGCGCTCGGGAGTTAAATTTGGAGTCCTTCGTTACGTTCAGGATTCAATGTAGCGCCCGTGACATAAAACAGTGCTTTATCCCCTTGGTGTATAATCTACTATAATATGCGTTTTATTTCAGGGTAAAACGCTGCTATTAAATTAATTAAGCTTGACCTTATTCAAAGCTTAATAATAATGAGAGAGGCTTTCCTTTTTCGCGCTATTTTCTACCTTTTCTTCTCCTTAATTCCGTCCACACAGCCACAAGCGCCATCTAGCGTCTTCACCAGGCAGTGTCCGTGACCTAATTATGTCGCGGGCTTCTAGCATCATTGGCGTTTCGATTTTCGCAGAGAGCGGTCGGTCTGACAAAGTACACAATTTACCGACCATTCGTTTCTACCTTCATGTAAGTGTTTTAAAAATTATTCTGACTCTTACGAGAAAAAATGTTTAAGGTTTGATCGTTCGACTTTGGTTTTAGTTTTATTGAATTATCTTCTCCGGTTTCGTGATTTTGGTTTAAAGTGTTTGAATTTTCGTATGAATATTTCCTAAAAGTTAATACCTTACTAAACTGACGAGATATTGGCGGTAATTCTAACAATTGTGAAAATTTTTTGTTTGATATCGAAACTAAATTGAAAGATCCAACTATTCCAAAGTCTACGGACGTTTATCTTAATATTCTTAATAATTTACAACATTTTAACACAAAAGAGTGGTGTGAAGTGCGGTATGCTGATACGCATAAAAATTACTGTAGATTTCCAGGATTTGTTGAACTAGAGGCGAATGAAGAAATTAAAGGCTACGATACACTTCGTCATTTAGCACATAATGAAAAAGCTTATGCCGCCATGTCATTTTGCCTCATAAAACAAAGGGAATATTCCCAAACCGCAGTTAAGAATTTTTTAGATTGGTTGAAAATTCCAGAACATTTAAATTATGATCTTATTCAAGATAAGCTAATAAATTTATTTCAGAAAGGGGATTTTACTAAAGTAACATCCGACCTGTCTACAATTGATTTGTGATCATAGGGCTGAGATCATTCAAATGCGTAGGGATCGTATAACCAATCATATAAGGGATCCTTTAGTGAAAGCAGCAGTACGCAAAATTGCGCCATCGAATGAACACCTCTTTAATGCTGATCTATTGACCGCTACTCTTGAAAAAGCTGGTGGTGTGAAAAAAGCTTTTATGCCACTTCATAGGTCTAATGCCTCTGCCTCGCAGGCAGCAGCTGCTATAAATAGGACCACTTCCCATCTCTCGCAGGGATTGGGTGATCGCTATGTACCCTCGCAGGGTAAATTCATTGGTGGATCTGGTCGTCCTCGATTTCAACCACCTTATTATTATGTACCCTCTATGGGTGAACAATTGCGTCCTCCGCAAGGATATGCTAACAATAATCGCAGAGGGGCAAGCAATTCTAGAGGCTCCTTTCGCTTTCGTCAAGAGCGTCAAATCAGACCTAGCGAACCCTTCAGGACAAATCGAGGATTTGCGGCTCCAGGGCCGAACTCGAAGCCTGATACAGCAAACAAAAAGCGAAAATCATGACTCACTTCAGCTCCAGCAGGTCAAGGGGTTCAGAGCAGGACAATTAGCCAATTTCATTGTTCAGTGGGAAGAGATGGGAGCTCCAAAGTACATCCTTCAAATCATAAACGGCTATCGCATCCCATTTGTTCAGAGACCACCTCTCTTAATACCAAATTTAAAAAATAAGAGATGACGTGTCTCCCGTTTGGCTTAAGCACAGCCCCGAAACTTTTCGCGTCCATAACAAATTGGATCGCCCAGATTCTAAGAAATCAGGGAATACGCATTATTGTTTTCATAGACGACTTCCTATTGGCGCATCAGGACGCTACAACCCTGAAAAACCAAGTGAGCATAGTAATAAAAACCCTCCGATACCTGGGGTGGCAAATAAATGCCAAAAAGTGTCAGTTAACACCTTAAAAACAATGTGTGTATCTGGGTATCCAATGGGACCCTTGGCTAAACAACAAATATCTCCCGCAAGAGAAACATCGAGGGTTTGTCACAAAAATAGTACAGGTCCTTCAGAGAGGATCAGTCACCCTAAAAGAGCTTCAGAGCCTCGTAGGCTTATTCAATTTTGCAAGTTTTGTAGTACCAAATGGCAGGTTGAATTACCGTCATCTTCTCAAGTTACTCAATTCGATTCCCAAAACGTACGCACAGCAAACGTATGTCTTGCCACAGGATTGTCTCAAAAATCTAATTTGGTGGCTTCAAAATTACAGTAAAGTAAAGTAAAGTAAAAAAATCATTTATTCATTTAAGCTTGTACAAAGCACTTATGACATGTCAAAAAAAAGTATATAGAAATAATAATAATAAACGTAAATAAAATAGTACAATATTAGTACACATCGTGAATATACATAATGTGAATCTACCACCGGTTCGGACGTTGCTTCTTATCGAGAAGACTCCGGCAAGAAACTCGATAGTTACTCTTTTCAACTTTGTTTGTTTTACAAAAAATAAATTCAGAGTACAGTCAATGCGAGTAGAAAAAAGAACACAATATTGAGCAGAGGAGCAGATTATTCCTACTACGACCACAAACTTTTGTCGTTCAAGTAATCCTCTACCTACATTATAATCACCTTGTTTCATTAACTTTGCTTTAATTGCAGACTTAAACTTGTGAAGAGGTAGATCAACAAGACTTTGAGGTATTTTGTTAAAGTATTTTACAGATTGACCCACAAATGAGTTTCCCACCTTGTGTAGCCTAAGACTGGGAGTTTTCAATTTGTTTTTATTTCTGGTATTATGTTTATGAGTGTCACTGTTTTTTTTGAACAGATGCAAGTTTTTGCGCACATACATTATGTTATCTAAAATATACTGAGCATGCACAGTTAAAATATCGATCTGCTTAAATACTTCCCTAAGCGAGTCGCGTGGTCTAAGTTTGTAAATGGAGCGGATGGCTCTTTTTTGAAGTACAAAAATGGTGTTCAAGTCTGCAGCTGAACCCCACAACAGTAGACCATACGACATAACACTATGAAAGTAGCTAAAATATACTAGTCTTGCTGTTTCAATATCAGTCAAGAGTCTTATTTTTCTAACAGCACAAGCAGCGGAACTGAGTCTCCCTGCCAGGGCCGTTATATGCGGACCCCATTGTAACTTAGAATCTAAAGTTATTCCTAAAAATACAGTAGAATTTGTTAATTCTAATGGCTCGTCATTCATAGTTACAATAGTATCAACCTGTCTCACATTGGGCATAGAGAATTTGATGCACTTTGTTTTTTTTGCATTAAGTAATAAATTATTACTAGTGAACCAACATAGTACTTTTGAGAGAGTATTATTTACATCGTCAAATGCTTGCTTACCTCTGTCGACTTTAAAAATCAACGAGGTATCGTCAGCAAATAATACTATCTCACAAATATCTTTGATATAGGTAGGAAGATCATTTATATAAATAAGAAAAAGCAAAGGTCCTAATATAGATCCCTGGGGCACTCCCATACGTATGGTGGCACCGGAAGATGCAGTTCCGTTGATACTAACTTTTTGAGTTCTATCTGTAAGATAGGATTGTATTAATTGAGATGAGATACCTGAAACACCGTAATGTCTTAGCTTAATTAGTAATATTTCATGATCCACGCAATCAAATGCTTTTGAAAGATCACAAAATATTCCTACTGCATCTTGCTTGTTTTCCCAAACTCAAACTCAAACTCAAACAATTTATTTGCATAAATTTTAGGTTAAATAAATACATGTGTCATTGTTATTGATCAGGTACACATAGTCTCACTAAAATTTGCTAAATTAACAGCGTGCAAATGTTCATTACATTAATAAATTATATTCATTTATGGCATTACAAAATTATTATTTACAAAAGACATTAAAATTACTATTCCTAACAAAAATTGTTAAATCACAATCATAATAACACTGAAATTACCAATACAATATAAATTAACAGATTAAATGCATTAGGTAACTATACATGATAGCAAACATTAGAATAATCATTAAAACACTTTAATTACCCATAAAAGTTAAATATAAAGTAAAAATAAATAACAATATAAGATTAAAATTACTAATATCATTGATTATAATGTCAAAAATTAAAATGTCACATATATCAATTTAGGATGCTTCGATTAAAATATTCATTTATAGAGTAGAAGGGACGTTCCACTAGCCAAGCCTGCAGTTTAACTTTAAACAGAGAGCCTGTAAGTTCTCTTAATTCTTCTGGCAGTGCATTAAATACTTTAATAGCCATTACAGGTACATTTTTATGTGTAAGAGTTAGTCTACTTGCGGGTAACTGTAGTAAGTTTGCAGGGCGCTTCCTAAATGATTTTACTGTTGCAGTCTGTTTTATTGGAAAAAATTTGAGTGCTGCTTTACAAATAGACAGATTTGTTTGATATAGAGGCTTGTAACGGTTAGAACTTTTAATCTTTTAAATAATGGTCTGCAAGAATCAGTATAATCAGCACTGCATATTGCCCTCATACATTTTTTTTGTGTTTTCAGAACCCTATCTATATCAGTACAGTTTCCCCATATCAGAAGACCGTACTGCAGGATCGAACCAACATAGGCATGGTACGCTTCCAGAGCCACTTCAATAGAAACTGTCTCTCTGAGTTTGCGTAAAGCAAACACGAATCTGCTGAGCCTGTCACTAACACCATTTATGTGAAATTTCCAGCTACAATTTTCATCAATAATGATGCCTAAGAATTTGGTCATTGGCACTTGTTGTATGGTCTGACCTTCATACTGAACGTTTAGGTTTGGTATGTTTGCTTGGTAGGTTTGAAACTGCATCAATTTTGTTTTCTCAACATTCACTCTTAAATTATTTTCATTTAACCAGTCCATAGCCCGTCTTATAGTTAAGTTAATGTCAGTTTGCAGATGGTCTCGACTGTCCGATTTGATTATGAATGTTGTGTCATCTGCGAATAAAACTGTTTGGTGATCTGTTATGCTCGGTAAATCGTTGATATAGATAGAAAACAGAGTGGGACCCAAAACACTTCCCTGTGGGACACCAAATTTATTTTCTCTGAACTCTGATCTATATTTGACTAGTTGAGATTGTCTGTCTTTCTTCTCCATTCTACTAATTTCAACACACTGGCTGCGACCTCTTAAATAGCTCACGAACCAGTCATTAACAGTACCACGGATGCCATAGTTTTGTAGCTTTTTTATGAGCCTATTATGATCAACGAAGTCGAATGCTTTGCTCATATCGAAATAAAGTGCTGCTACTGGTGTTCTTTTATCGAGGTTTTCCATCACAGCTTTAATCAACTTAAAAACAGCTAAAGCTGTGTTATGGTTTTTGCGAAACCCATTCTGTTCCTCACCCAAAATATTATTTTTGCCTATAAAGTCAGTTAGCCTAACGTGTACCACCTTTTCGAATATCTTCGAAAATATAGGTATAAGAGTGATAGGCCTGTAGTTGTTGGGATCCTTTCTGTCTCCACTCTTAAATAGAGGTTTGACAACCGATAATTTAAGAGAACTTGGAAAGACGCCTTCATTGAGCGACAAATTTATAATATGGCTCAAGATAGGTGCTATATGGATTGCAACTTGTTTAAGTATGTGCGTAGAAAGGTCGTCATATCCAACTGAGTAACTGCTTTTTAAAGATCTGACTATTTTAAGTATTTCATTAGGGCATGTAGGGTAAAGGAACATACTTGCCAAGTTGCTATTAAGTGTAGTCTTCAGTTGATTATTATTATTTGGCATGGTACAATTCGAGGTTTCTATAAAAAAATTATTGAGTGTGCTGGCTATATCATGCGGTTCAAGTATTTTGTGACCACCGTACTGAATTTCCTTAATATCAATCCTGGATTTAGAGTCTGATACCTGTGTGTTCACAATATTCCAGACTGCCTTGGATTTATTTTTGGAATTCATCACATACATCATATTACCCTGCTTCTGGAGACCCACTATGCACCGTCTCAGTGTTAACGCATACATTTTATATTCATGACCACGCAAAAGCTTTTCTCTGTTATTAGCTACTTGAAAAGTCCTATATAGGCGTCTCTTAGTCTTACAGCTTCTTTTGACTCCTTTGGTAATCCATCGAGCTTTGTTTATTTTTCTATTTACCTTAACTTTTAGTTGCGGAAAGCAAAGATTATAAAAAAGCAAATACAAAGAATGAAACTCATTAAATGCTCTTTCAGTGTTTGTTTCCAATACTATGTCTGAAAATGAGAGCGGTTTAATGCAATCACAAAACTTTTGGACGTTTTCCATACAAAAATCCCTTCTGATGTCAGACCACTGCATAACCGAGCCCGTCACTTTGATATTAAATACAGCTGTTTGTCCTGTATGATCAGATAGACCCAAATTATGAACTGTAGCCTTAGCTCGTTTCATATTGCTCATTATGTGGTCAATGCATTTAAGAAGCCTTGTGGGTTTAGTTATATGCAGTGTGATATTGTAGGTGTTAAGCAAATTAATTAGCCTAATTGAATGTGGATTTGATGTTATTGTATCGATATTCAGGTCACCTGTGATAATAATTCTTTTTTTTTTCTTCATCAACTTTGACAACAGGCCTTCGAGCTTGTCAAAGAAAGTATCTGTACTTGAATTTGGTGTGCGATAGATACATAATACAATTAAATTACTGTTTTTTATGTCAATACCGCAGCATTCAAAGCTCTTATATGTAGCAAACTCTTCGGCTATCCTAATTGTTTTTGCTGAAATGTGTTCTTTTATTAATATACAAACTCCTCCTCTCCGTTCTTTTGGCCTACAGTAATAAGCAGCCATCTTGTAATTGAGAAGCTTTACATTTTTTTCATCTCCTGTTTTAAGAAAAGTTTCTGAGGCACATATTATACTTATATTTTTGCCTGAGTCCAGAAACTCCTGTAACACTAATTGAAGATTATTTAATTTATTTAGTAACCCAGCAAAGTTTTGATGAAATATGGTTAACCCTGTATTCAAATGTCTAGGTACGAAAAAACTTATTTTCAGAGGAGTTTTGGCTATCCTTAAGATTATTAGTAGGTATGGATTGGGTATTATTAGATTGTAACTTAGAAATAGCCCTAAAATAGTAAGGTATTGTGCCTCTAACTGGCACATTACTTGACCTGTATGACGGTTTATTCTCTCTTAGTGATAAAACTGTTCTGCCGAGTCTGCATATGAATTGCGATTCATAGACTGGATAATCAATTGTGGCGTTTACTTTAATACTCATCAACTCTAAAAAGTTTGAATGATTCATGTTAAATCGATCCATGCTGTGAATCACACAGTTGGAAAATAAAGAACAAAACAATTTTATATCGTGATTTAACTTTCTTACATTTAAATATTGATTGTCGATCAATGGCAAAACAATGACATTAACTTCTTTTAATACATGTAATGCAATACAGATATTTGAGATTACAGTATTGGGATTAGTATCGTGACTCCCCGTGCATATAACAACAAAATCCCCCCCAGTAACATCTTGCTTAATATTAATACAATCTTTAAGTGTCTCTGACGAGCAAGCGTTCGGTTTGATCAATGCAAAGGATTTATATTTATCATTCCATCCATTCTTTCTCTGTTTTAATATTTTACTAGACAGACCAAGTACCTGTTCATCTCCCAATATTATAATCTTACGTTTCAGTAATTGTTTTTCCTTATTCGGCGGAACCAGCGGTAAGATTGTACCAGTGGCGCCTTCCTCAGCCGGTCTTTGGTCGCACTTTAGATTGTCGCCTTTTGAGTCGTCAAAATTTGGTGCGTATGTTGCTGCTAGGAGAGGTACTTCACAGATCTCTGGGTTCTCATCCGAAGGACTCGAAGAACAGGCCCCCTTGAGTGTATGAAATTCAGCATTCTCACATAGTATTGGAGTAGAACTTCCGTCGCCATGTTGAATCCTTTTTTTTTTTGGTAAACTTTTTCTTGAAATATTTCTTGAACTTGATGGAGAAGATACAAATGGTGAATTACTACCCAAACTTAAGTTAATATCGTCAATTCCTACAGTTTTAAATATTTTTATAGTTTTTTCTTGATCCTGGACTATTTTAGACAGTTTTCTGTTAGCCATATTCAAGTTATCAATCTCTCCAGTGGCCGTGTCTAACTCTGACTGTAATCTGCTAATTTCGTCTTTTAGTTCCTGGATAAGTAGGTTTTCACCAGAAGAGACATCTGGCAGGCTTTGGG
The DNA here is from genome assembly GCA_947369235.1 of Udea olivalis. NCBI lineage: Eukaryota > Metazoa > Arthropoda > Insecta > Lepidoptera > Crambidae > Udea > Udea olivalis. The sequence continues at coordinate 281,634 of OX376362.1, forward strand.
ATTCAATGTAAAAACAGTTTTGGCCAGACAGTGTTAAGTACGGTAATGATGAGGTTTTTTTTTGTCTCGGTAACTAGGGATTTTTTCATTCTCAACCATCTTGTTGTCTGTTGCCAGTTCCTCGAATGAGTTTTCAGTACATACATTAAATAATAAGTTTTCACGCATTTGTTCTTGGCCATTTTCTGGGGTACTGGTTCTGCTTTCAACCACATTTAATTCTTTTGCTAGGGGTTCAGCGTTTTTTTTAGAATTTTTATTTGTTGTGTTGGGACTATGCAGCTTTAAAGATTTTCTCTGGTGATGATGACAATCCATACACTTCCATTCTTGCTTATTTTCTTTAGTCATAAGAAGAAATCTTTTAATGGATACTTGAGTGCACTCGATGTCATAAGTTTTTTCACAGGTGTAACATTTTAAATATTGACGAGTTTTTATCACTTTATTACATTTAAAACATTTATTCACACTCAATTTTGAGTTGAATTCCATGTTTATGCCTGAGCGCCCTCTCTTGGATGCCATTTTAGCCAGTGAATCTAGCTATAAATTAATAATAGGTGTTGCTTGAATAATTTTAAAGCACAAACCTCTTTTCCACTATGTTTTTATTGATAATCGTTACGTTGGCTTTAGCGCCATCTATTCTCGAATATCGTCTTTGCATTAATTGTCGCATTTAACTTTTTGTATCATATTTTAAGTATTTGACATTCTGTTTCCCTCCAGCACACTTGACGAAGAAATTATAACTTAGCAAAAAGGCAATTGCTAGGATTGAAACCTAGCCGTTCTCGATCGTACAGTGTAAACCACTATTATCACATCGAGGCCATTAGATAAGATGGAGAGATAGACGAATTTAAGGGCCACTAGTAGTTGTAGTCCGCAACTTCTCCGAGTCTCAATATATTATGTCGCCACAGTAGGCTAGTATTGATGTTTAACATTTAATTAGGACAGCGGTCGATAGATGGCGTTATATTCGGTTTAAGGCGTTGTGGTTATTGTAATAAGCTCCTTAGAAGTCACAATTGCTTAACACTTTGGCCAATTTAAATAAAATTAACCGTCACAACCAATGATTTTCTCAATTTTAGCCACAAAGTTTTCGTATTGTTCACAGATAGATACGTTTCACAATGTTTAGTTATTGTTGAAATAGTTTTTTATTTCACTTTTTGTTCTTTCCACTGTCACTTGGGTGTATTAGTTCCACAAAATAGCATTCAACTTGTGTGTTCATTTGCTATTGAAAAACGCCGAATCTTCCAGAGATAACACTCACACGGGGTAATTGTACTGCACTGCACTTAACGTTCACAAAATGGGTTACTTTTTCTTAGTTAATGATATTTTAAATGAGTTATAACTACGGAGCCGATGTTTACATGACGGCAGCGCCATCTGTCCTGTCCAATCTGTCCATCTGTCTGTCCTGTCCTGTCCAAGCATCAAATATGTGTTTGATAAGTGCTACACCTGCATCAGTTGTGCTCTTGTGTTTAGTAAAACCAAATTGTTTCTCATATAGTAAGTTATTTAAATCAAAGTGTGAAAGCAGCTGGTTCAATATAATTTTTTCAAAGATTTTACTGAGAGCTGGGAGTATAGAAATGGGTCTATAATTGGATGGGTCACTTTTGCTACCAGATTTAAAAAGCGGGATGACCTTACTAAATTTCATAAAGTTGGGAAACTGACCTTGGTTTATGCAATTATTAAAAAGTTTAGCTAAGTGGGGTGATATCGTATTAATGATTGATTTGAGTAGATTAATCGAAATACCCCACAAATCTTCGGTATTTTTCATATTAAGTTCCTTAAATACCTTGAGGATGTCATGAGAATCAACATGATCAATGCAGAACTGATTTGTGCACCGATCAACACTAGATGTTAGCAGGGACTCAGCTATATGTGGACTACAAAAGGGCATCCCCAGTTCACTATCCCGCACCAAGTCATTATTTGACGACAGACGCATCAGATGTTGCGTGGGGTGCCAAGCTGAACAATTGCTCTCTCTCGGGGACGTGGGACAAGCTAGAACAGAGGTTACACAGCAATCAGAAAGAATTGCTGGCTGTCCTAAAAGTTTTACAAATCAAATGTCAGTCGCTAGCAAATTCAACAATGTTGATCCAATGCGACAACAAGACCACGGTTGCGTATCTCCGCAATCAAGGGGGGACCAAATCCCCTCTTTTGATGGACTTGACGTACAAGGTTTACGAGATTCTGGAGCAGTTTCAAATATATCTCATCCCCCACTATCTGCCAGGAAGATTCAACGCTCACGCCGATTCTCTTTCCCGCCTTCGCCAGACCGCAGAATGGCATCTTCAGTCTCATTGCACCGACAAGATCTTCAATCGATTCGGTGTTCCGGTTATCGACTTATTTGCCTCAAAGACGGCACATGTAGTTGCAAACTATGTATCACTCGATCTGGCCGACGAACAAGCGATGTTCCACTACGCGTTCTCCAAAATGTGGGACTATCACCTTGCATGGATCTTTCCGCCACCTTACCTCATACCAAGGGTTCTTACCCACTTAACCAAGCGAAAGGTTGCTACATTCTAGTAGTTCCTCGGTGAGAACGGGTTTATTGGCGGGCAGATCTCAAGCAGAGAGCGATTGCGCCTCCGTTTACAATAAAGAACCTCTCCAAGTGTCTCGTGGACCCCGTAACCCATCTACCTCCTCCCAAAGTGGAAGAGATGACGCTGGAGGTATGGAAATGTGGGGCTGGACTAAGGATCTAGGAGACTGGAATCCCGAACAGATTGAGCTACTGAAGTCAGCGTGGCGTGCGTCAACGCGTAAAACGTATAAAGCTCCTTGGTTGCGCTGGTTGAAATGGGCACGCTCTCAAAGTATAGACCCAATGTCCCCTGAAGCTTCTAGTGTTGCCAAGTTCCTAGCAGATCTATTTCTAGTTGATAAATTGTCCTATAACACCATTTTACTACACAAGTCTGTAATTTCAACCGTATGCAATGTCAGTGAATCTGGCAAAATTAGTAATCACCCCCTGATTAAACATGTACTAAAATCAATTGCCCTCAAACAGCCGGTAACAAGAAAAACACATGTCTGGAATATTGATGATCTTTTATTACACTTAGCTAACAGTAAAATTGATTCTAATAATATATTTGAAACTTCCAGTCATACTGCTATGTTGCTATTGCTCTGTTCCGGAAGAAGAATTCACGATTTGACACTCTTGAATGCTGATGCAAACCATATGATCCAATCCAACAATAGCATTACCCTCTGGCCAAGTTTTGGCTCAAAGACAGATTCAGCTACATATCAGCAGTCTGGCTGGAAAATTTTACATAATTCTGTAAATAGAAATTTAGATCCTGTTTATTGGGTGATTCGCACGAAAGATTTGTTAACTGACAGGCGAAATGAAGCAAAATGTAATAGTTTGTTTATTAATCTCAGAGGTACTCCTAAGCCCGCTTCTCGAACACTCATAGTAGGTTGGGTAAAAACTCTTCTGGTAAAAGCTGGTATATTCGCATCTCCGGGTAGTTGTAGATCCGCTGTGGCATCCAAAAGCTGGGCCAACAAGTTAACGATCGACGATGTACTTGCGAAAGGCAATTGGAGATCTGAGCAAACGTTCAAAAAATTTTATAGAAAAGAAATTATACCAGTTACATCAAGCAGTAGCATTATGGATTTGTTTGCGCCAGTAAATTAATTGTGATTTTTGTTTACATAGGTACGCATTATTTTTTGGTTTGTTTTTAATTATATCCAGATATAAGTATAAAATGATCTGAGACACCATATTAAACTTGAGTAGCTACATTATGATAAAAATATGTTAAATATGTAACAGTATTATTACGTTTTTATTGTAATGAATATAAAAAAATTCAATTTCTGTTGGCAGATTGTTTTTGTTGTTTAAGTGATGAAAAATAAATTGTTACAAATATCAAATGACACAGCCATCGTTTTAATATTAATCCTTTTAATACCTAGTCAGGCTGAAAGTTTTCCAAAAATAATAGGTCGGGTTAATAGCAGAGAATACCTTGAATTACATTCTAATACTGACTCCTTCCTATTTGTCATTTATCACATTGGCGTTTCTTTCACCACCAGGCGATAACAGACACGTCTCATTATTACTAAGCTTTGAATAAGGTCAAGCTATTTAATAGAAGCGTTTTACCTTACAATAAAACGCATATTAAATACTTACCCTATTCAAAGCTTAAATTTTAATCCTGCCTGCTGGTTTAAAATTTTTGCAATGATGCTAGAAGCCCGCGACATAATTAGGTCACGGACACTGCCTGGTGAAGACGCTAGATGGCGCTTGTGGCTGTGTGGACGGAATTAAGGAGAAGAAAAGGTAGAAAATAGCGCGAAAAAGGAAAGCCTCTCTCATTATTATTAAGCTTTGAATAAGGTAAGTATTTAATATGCGTTTTATTGTAAGGTAAAACGCTTCTATTATTAAGATAGCAATAAATAAAATTACATAAACATACTTAAAGTAATAAACATAAAGTTTTGTATGGATTATTCAGTAGGCACCTAAGTAATCACACGGAATCATTAAGTGAAGTCAAAGTGGCAGAAAATATGCTTTGACCCGTGATTTAAAAAAAAAAAGGTAGGACTTGGAAGACCTTTTAGAGAAGAGCAAGGAATTCCATAGACGAATAGATTGGACAGTAAAAGATGTAGAATGTAATTAGCATAAGTTCATTAAAATTAGTAGCGATGGAATTAAGATGAACGTTTTTTGTAAGTAGGATAAAGAAAAGTTGTGTGTACAAAAATATAACGCAATTTGCCTATTAGTAATTAAATTCTACATCCACTGATCAAAGCACAGCTGCTTTGCTAATAAGTGTGCCCACGTTCGAGGCCTAACGAACGAGCGGAGCGGGCGAAGCGAGCGAAGCATCGGTCACTGGGCTCAGCTCACTTAACTACAAATCCGGATCGGACCGGACCGCGGCGGTTCCGGCAGGTGTTGATTAGGGCGCCTCGCCCAATTTGCGGGAAGCGCAAACAACTTCATGATAGGGTTGTCATAACCAGGTGAATGACGTTCATTTACCGCTACTTACAAAAATGTATGGAAACTTGAACGCCATTGCAACGATTCATTTATTTTGATGAACGACTTTCTGGATACTGTACTCGTTACCAGATCACCATTTTATTGTTTATAATGTTAGCTAGCAAAATATTCTGTTATTGTTTGATTATTATCCGACTACCATTATCTTTATTGTTTTTCATTTGAATGGTTCCTTAAGTCAAGGGAGTTATAAAGGATAGTTCCTTTACGCCCCATGCACCAACTTATGTATCACTAAACTAAAATGATCGTCTCATTTTGGGAAAGATTTCCTTAAATATTTCTGACTGTTGCGTTAACTAACAGTTTAACTGTTGCCTAAGTTTGGTGTAGTTAAGCTTTAGTATTGTGTGTTTGTAAACCCGGAAAATAACATGCACAATTACGGCATTTCAATTGCACCGAGTGTTTGCCACCGCGAACTTCTGGCAGAATTAGACGACTAATGCTTTTAGTGAAGAACGCTGTTGTCTTTCAATAAGACCCCATGTATGTTTTAGTTGAAGTAAAAAGGTATCATCAGATGATCTGTGCGCCAACAGCTAGGCTAACAAAAAATCAGCGCCTGTGCCTATGTTTTATCTCTATTTTTTAGATTCGATTGGGTACTCGTATCTTTTTTCATTAGTTATTAAGTCATGTAAGTTGCCTAGTCCTTTATTGGTAAGTCTATTCTATTTTTTGTTCTTTTATTAACTATACTAATAAGAGATCACCAGTTTGAAGGCAGAAGTCTTGCGAACTGGAACCCTAGATTGCAATTACTACAGTTCTGTTGTAAATGTTTACTGTTACTTTTACCATAGGCACTTTTTCTTTCGATTATACTTTAATAACTTGATAATATCCACTCGATTTTCTGGCTCTAGCTACTTGATTCCCCACCTGCAAAGTGAACGGACGACCTGATAAAAGTTATGGGATAACATCAACAAAATTTAAAAGGAGACCTAGAATTTGATGCTGAAATAATGAAAAAAGTAAATGTTACAAAAATTACCTTGGCCAAAAAAATAGAACCAATTTGAACTTGAATCTTTTCGCTAACTGCTCATACCATTAAGCTACCGAGACCCGTCTCGTGACCCGATCAGATCAGTCTAACATTATAACTCTCCTAAAATTTTCCAAACGTCAATCAAAGCCAAGAACCCTTCGCATCGATGCTGTCACCCCATAAGTAAAACGGAAAGTGATTGCTATACGCCCGAATCCACAAACGTCAATCAAAGCTGAGCAGTTCTTACGTGTAAAGCATCAATTTGAAGATTTCTCAACTTTTGATTAGCGTTTGTGGATACGGGGGTTAGCCACTTTTGTTGGTTTCTTAATTTGAGTGAAACAGTGTTACAGAATTCAGAGGCTAGGCATTTTTTCAATTTAAAATGTAGATTAAATTATGTAGAATATTTCAATTCTTTATTGCAAACCATAATGTTCATTGAGATAGTGGGCTCAAATGTTGTGGTATCAATTATGGACCCTGTAGGGCGCCGCAAATATATTGAAAGAGGGGCTATTTTAAACTTCAATTATAAATTATGAGCATGCAAAACCTTAAAATCATAAAATAGCCGATTCCACTGCATGTACTTCTTTAATGTTAATCTTTGAAATGACGATACGATTGGCGTAGTGAGCTGTAGCACGGTTTCTCGCCTCGATATCCGTAATGTCCCGGGTGCGGTTCCCGGTCGGGTCAATTCAGAAAACGATCTTTTCTGAATTGACTCGGGTCTGGGTGTGCTGGGAGATGCCACTGGCTGATTTCCTTGTGTGGTTACTGGTAACACAGGGGTATAAATCCCTACTTCGAGACCATTACTTACAAGAGGTGTGTTGCCTGGCGCATGTTTAAAAAAAAAGTAAGAAAGAAATGAAATAAAATTGTATTGTGATTATTTATAAATTTGGGTACATACTACTTAGCAGTTACAGTTGCTTGAGAGAGAATCTCCAAATTTTACCTTTTCAAGCGTATTCACATACTTTGAAAAAATTAATAAACCGACATATTTATTTTGATTAACTAATAAATTAAAAACTTAAGCTATATTATACAAAACAATATTATTATTTTGTTTAAATTAATTATTTTTTGTGTTAAGTAAGTTGGCAGCCCTACAGCGATCACTTCATGCAAATCCAGTGATTACTAGTTTTACACGCAGCGCCACCTAGCGGCTTTATTATTGTTCCGCGACCCAAAAATAACTACGAGGGTCATTTGAAAAGTTCTTAGCCTAGCATAGAGTCATTGGATGTTTTTATAACTACCCTCATTTGGTTGCTACATTATTTAGTACCAACTATGCACTGTTTAGTTTATTCACAATAATTCATTGTTCATTTACACGTGATACCGTAAGTCAAGTCAGAGCCATTTTTGTAAAGAAATAAAATTGAACATCGTTCAGTGATTAAATTTGAAAGGTTGGAGGAGGTGAAACTTGAATTTGAAATGTTTAACTCCAAAAGCAATACATGAAGGCATGTCTGCTACTTTAGGTGAGTCCGCTCCTTCGTATGCTACTGTTCAAAAAATTGGGTGGCAGAGTTTAAACGTGGTCTTAAGACCATTCTAGTTGAGCCCCGTAGTGGCCGGACTGTTTCCACGAATAAAAACAAAGAAAAAATCTGTGATTTAATTTTATGTGATCAAAGATTGACTATCGAGGAGATAGATAAGAGTGTAGGCATCTCTTCTGAGCGGACACATGATAATTACTACTAAACTTGGATTCTATAAGGTGTCTGCGCGGTGGGTACCGTGGCTGCTTTCAGTGGAACAACAACACAACCGACTCACAACTTCCCGCGACTGTTTAGAGTTATTTGGAGCTGACCCACTAGAATTAAATAAATAAATAAATACCTGGGACAATTCACACCAAGATCATCTGACCCCAAACTAAGCAGAGCTTGTAATATGGGCGTCAGAGACTGATAAACATACTTAAATATTTCTAAATACATACTTAAATAGATAATAACACCCAGACACACAACAAATACAAATGTTCGTCACACAAATATTTGTCATGGGTTCGAAAAGGGAATCGAACCCACGACCTCCGGCGCTAAAGGCAGGATTGCTGCCATTGCGCCAACAGGCCAGTCAAATTCATTAAAAGATTTAATTTATTTAATACACCAGAAACTCAAAAACAGTCGAAAAAATGGAAAAGAGTAGGATCACCTACTTCACAGAAGGCAAAGGTGGTTCTATTGGCCGGCGAAGTCATGGCATCGGTTTTTTGAAATGAAATGAAATGAAATTTTATTTCACATAAAATAGTGTCTTGCTGTTTTATTTTGGTCCAAACTATCTTACTTAAAACTAAGCATGTGAATGTTTACAAGTACATACGTGCATTAAACAATTATGATAAGGATTTGGGATGATAAGGGTATTATTCTGGTAGATTATTTAAAGAATGGTAAAACAAGAATCTCCAATTACTATTGCAACCTTCTGCGTCGTTTGAGAGAAGCAATCAAAGAAAAACGTCCAGGATTATTCAGAAGAAACGTCCTGTATCATCAAACCTTTGCGCACGTTTTCACCTCTGTGCAATCCATCAGTGTGGCTTTGAATTCCGTCCGATTTTTATCTGTTCCCAAAGCTAAAAAAAAATTTAAAACGCGAAATTTTTTTTTACAAATGAAGGTATAAAAAGGTAAAAGTCGCTTATTTTAAGGAGTTACACGAAGATTTTTTTTAAACGGGTATCGGGCTCGGGGGAGAGTATGTTGCAAAATGAAAATAAAATCGAAATCCTGTGGTTTCATTAAGTATGTTAGGCTTAGAACTTTTCGAATGACCCTCGTAGATACGCATCAAACTAACGCAAATTAGGAGGGACGGGTCCGTGCCTGTACTTCCTAAGTAATATAATATGTATTGCAAACTGAACCTCATTTTATGACTGTTAAAGTATAGAGTTTCAAAATATAGTCCTATGTAATTGTGGTTGTCTTTAAAAGCATTATTTTTAGATGTGGTCCTTACCCGATTTAACCTTAGTTTGATAGGTAAATCATTAGTAAGTTGACACAATCAGTTTTTGCTTCTTTACGTCTACCACGAGTTGCCACTTTAAATTTACATTATACATACATACACACCATCACGCCTTTTTCCCAACGGGGTAAGCAGAGACCACATCTTTCCACTTGCTACGGTCCTGACACACCTCTCGCGCTTCTTCCACTCTCATTAATCCTATCATACATGCTCGTCGATTAACGGCACGTCTTGGATTTGTCCTAAGTACGTCCGTCTAGACCTTCCAACAGCTCCATCCACCCTCGCCTTGTAGATTTGTTTCGTTAATCGCCTTTCATCCATCCTTTCCATATGTCCAAACCCATTACCATTCCCATCTCAACTTTTGTCAGAACATCCTCTTTCACACCACAACGCTCTCTAATTATGCTATTTCTCACTTTATCACTCAATATCAACACTCCTGCAATACTTCGCAATGCTCTCATTTCCACTACATTTATCCTACTTTCATCCTTTTTTTGCCATACCCAACTCTCACTTCCGTACATAAGCGTTGGCACTAACACCCCCGCATGAACAGCCAGTCGCGCCTTCTCTGACACTTTCTGACTGTTAATAAAGGCATGTATATAACATATTCCCTGTATTCACTCTTCTATCAATATCACCCTCATGCCTTCCATCCCTCGTGAACCTAGTCCCTAGATACACAAATTCTTTCACTTGTACTACCTTTTCAACTCCAATGTGATGTTTTAACATTGTGTCATTTCCTCCTCTTTTTCAAAAAACCATGGTTTTTGTCTTACTCACGTTCACTTTCATACCTTTCGCTTCTAACGACGAAGTCATTAATGTATGTTACCATTTCCTGCAACTCGTCGGCCGACCACGCCAGTATGACTTGGTCATCAGCGTAGAGAAGGCATTTAACAATCAACCCATCCATTCTCAGTACATAATCACTGTCTTTCAGATCTGTCAAACAGTCATCCATGAGTAGGTTGAACAGCCATGGGGACACTACAAAACCCTGTCTAACCCCTTTATGAATGTCAAATCAGTCAGTGTACGCCCCGTAAATAATTAATACATTATCGTTCGCGTAAAAACATGTATTGGGATTTGTCATGTCATGTCATGTGTCATCCCAATATATATTTTTTTACGCGAACGATAATGTACATTTAAAGTGGCAACTCGTAGTAGACGTACTGTGAAGGTTTATTTGTAGCTATTTTTTCATTATTATCAATGGAAAGAAAGATAAAGATAAAAAAAAACATATTTTACTGGGCTAACAAGAAAAAAATACAGTAAAATTATAAAATTTACAATAAAACAACAACGACAAAAGGGTTACATAAAATAATCAGGCTCTTGCCTGACTGTGTTCATCAGTGGTGGTCATAATATATTGATTCTGAAACGTCGGCAGAAGTAAGTGGTCTTCGAAAGGCTATCGATACATGCAACATCAGACTGAACTCATAGAGCAATGGGTAACACGAAAGGATTAAAAGGTTGAGGCTGCTTTTCCCCCAGAGAGGTGCTATGCAGCTAGGATGTGCAAGCTAGGCTACGAACCTACTTATTAGACCGTTTTCACTGATGCTATGTTACGGAGCGACTAATATGTGCTTCGAAGGTACGATGCCGCAAGGTAGCTGTTCGAGGAAGATGCGCATTTCAAGCTATGCGATATATCGACCGAAGGGAAGGAAATATAAATCATTTATTAAATTTAAGGAAATCGTAACATTTTACAAAAACACGTAAGCAGTAGGCATACACCAACCAAACAAAATAACAAAAACACAAACAAATACTATCAGACAGAAGTGTCCGGATGCCCAAAAAATAAAAGGACCTCACTCAGCATTCAGCCTGGGCTTTAAGGGCCCAGGCGCTGATTTCCAGTAGGCCCAAACTGAGTAAACGCACGGACATCTGCGGTGGAAATACGTATGTGAAATATTTTGTGTAGTGTAAATAATTGCAATACATAGATGACAGATACGGTGCCGGTTGTATAGTGTGACACGCGTGCCTTCCCTTCTCACAGCACGCATCCTTATGACGTCTTCATAGCATCGCATCCATGGGCTCTGTCATGCGTCATATTATAAGCTTAGCTTACTAGAACCCGTTCCCACCAGTGCTATGCTATGTGGACCAATGAATGTCGTTGGGGAATATGAAACGCATCCACAGCAACGTAGCGTAGCACATCTTTAGTGGAAAAGCAGCCTAAACTTCCGCTTTAGCGTGCATTTTTGTTTCTGAAACAATTATATTTTGTGGTAGGCTTCGATGTTTGTAGTAGCATATGTTTATTGCTTATGGTTTTCAGATTCCATCAAAAAACTCCCGCGCTGGGAGCGTGATTTTGTTTCACAAGAGCACAGTGTAAGCTATATTTCAGTTGCAGCTGGTCTTTAAAAACTCTTGCAATTCTAAAAGAAAAATCATTGGTGAAGAAAATGTTTATCAGTATCGTGTTAGTCCCATATAAATGGAAAAGTTGTCCGCCCAGAGCTATACACGACACCTAACGACCGTTGTCTTTATCTTAAAGAGTTCTTTTTTAGATAATCCTCATAATAACCAACGACATGAGAGCATCGTGGGCTAGGGGTTAAGCACCCCAACTTGGATCGTGGATCATGACGTGGTCCCGAGTTTAAATCTGCCAGAACTAATCTTTGTGGTCATTATTGAATTACCAATTTACTCTCCGGTGATAGTAAGCATTGATAAAAAACCAAATGTTCCGTTCACCATGACGGCCATAGTCGCTTGCCTCTGACTACCCCATTAGGGATATGGTCGTGATGGTATGTAGGACAATAGCCGACAATAGTAGTAATCATCAGTCAGCGAGAGCTCTACGGACAGAAGATTTTACCACCTGATGGTCGTAAAACCTTCGTTACCGAGTGGTAAAGGTAACAACAGAATTCGGCCTTCAAGTTTTACGTCCAGATCGGGCAAAAGTATGTTTTCGGCTTTTTCGGAACATGGCCCGGATTTGTGATGTCAACAACCCGCATTTGGCAAGGGTGGTGAATAAACCGATGTCATCAATTTAAGGGAAGATTTAATTTACTTGATGCAAGCCTTTTCCCAGACGTGGGACTGAATAAAGGCTTATTGCTTCGTTTCAATAGTTGTTGGTGCGAATAATGATAAGATTCCATTGTGATTAAAAACTTAATACAATTGAAATGTATTAAGGAATAACTAAATCACATACACAGAGGTCCTGAGTTATACTGACTTTCCCTTCTGTGGGAAGTGTAAACATTTTTTTATCGACGTATTTGCTTGCCATCGAAATAATTTTGTTTTCATTCAAACACAAAAAATATAATAAAAAAAAAGTTTTATTATTTCCAAATATAATACAATTTTATATTGATGAGTCTTCCCGTTGAGTAGTCATAGACACTCGTTATGGCTCGCTACTTCCCTTAGTACAGTGATTTAGAATTTTAATATATGAAAACAAACAAAATACTTAAACTATTATTGTAAGACATTTGGTCTCCACTCGATGTGTGTGTGTGTGTGTGTGTGTGTGTGTGTGTGTGTGTGTGTGTTGTGGGTGTGTGTGGGTGTGTGCGTGTGTGGTGTGTGGGTGTGTGCGTACGTGCGTGTGCGTGTGTGCGCATGCGCGCATGCAGAATGTAACTAAATGCCATAAGAAATTAAAAATAAATCTTGGGTTTTGCTGAGTAGAAACCACAAACAATTATGTAACCCTTCTTAAAAGTTCTTCCGCTTCATCATGAGTAAGTGTGTGTAGCCAAATTGGTTACTTCTATTCTACATGAACGTGTCTCCTTAGGGTAAATGTTTAAAATTCTATTTACCGTGTTGTAGATGAAAGATGATTGACAGGTATATTACCTTTGGGCAAATGTGGTACGAGCTTGGTGGGAGATAATATACATATCAGACAAAAACATTTTTTATTTATTTATTTTTTATTGCACAATTATAAAAATAGGTACAATGGCGGATTAAATGCCTAGAGGCATTCTCTACCAGTCAATCGCAAGGTTTAACAGATAACATACGAATTTTGGGCTGTGCAACGTATGGAAATTGGTGCGAAAAATACAAAAACAAATTTGTTACTTAACTAAAACTTTAAAACCTACTAATACTCAAACTAACAAATACCTAATATAATTTGTGAACTTAAATAAATCTTAAATAGATCATAATATACATAAATACATATGAATTATATAATATACTTATCATGCCAACAAACATACTTATTCATATACATTTAAAATAAATATACTAATATAATATAATATTAAATAATACAATCACAAATATTATAACTTAAGCTGGTATTTAAGAAAGCTACCAACAAACGTCACATATTATTTTCTTGAAGATCTGAGTGAGGATTTCATATTGTGAAATGTCGTTTACAAATCTCTACTCAAAAGCAGATCAAAGTAACATTCCAGCGAGCCTTTATTTGTAAAATCATTGATGTTAACGCTTGTCTGTGCATGTCTCTGCTATTATTTATATGGAAAAAATTCTAGCCATTCCATGTTCGCCCTACTTTGTCGTTGATTGCAGTAGAAACTTTATGTCTGTGCCGTGTCTGTCACGTCACATGCTCAAATTACTAAGAAGAATTAACATGACGACTCGTTAAAATCTACTAAATAAATAAATAAATATGCGCCAGACAACACACCTCTTGTAATGGTCTCGAAGTAGGGATTAATATATCCCTGTGTTACGAGGTACCACACAACGAAATAAGCTAGGGGCGTCTCCCAGCACACCCAGACACTAGGGAAATCGAGGCGAGAAACCGTGCTACAGCGCACTACGCCAATCGTGTCGTCAAATGATATAACTTAACACACAGCGTTGCCGAAATACCAATGATGACAAATAGATAAAGCTAAGCATGGTAAAACACGACCAATATTATTTCCGTTCCAAAAAAGAATGACCAATCCAATCTTTATCTGATTTTTACATCATAATTCATAAGTCATGAACATAATATAGCAATTGAAATTATACAAAAGTTAACCCTTATGTTAAATCAACCAACGAAAAAGTATTTGAGGCTTCATAATTAATTTGCCGCCTAATTGTAGAGTACATGTGTCGTATTCAATCTCTCTACATTTCCCGCAGTATTATTCCGTTGAAAGTCAAACATGGACCGCGAGAGTCCGAATAAAATTACATTACAGAAGTTGTGTCGAACCGGTGATATATCACGCGTGCCCCCACTGGTGGGGGGTGGACGTCCCCCAGGTGCGATCCGTCAGCGAGGGTTAAAGCCACTTTTTTACATTCATATTCGACAAACAGGAAGTTTAAAATGAGGTGCATTGTGAATATGAGCTGTGTGAGCTGGCACGGTGCACGTATTGTTGGGAACACTACTGAGCCGCTCAACGTAGCAAAAATAGGGTAATTTACTTAATTCGTGTAAAAGCGAATTTTGGCACAAATGTAAGGAATGGTGTCTGAAGCAACATACTCAAAGTACTGATGGATGAGAGTGGAGCTAACGGGTAGGTGGGGGGTGTAAAGGTAATTTTTTAAAGTTTTTCTTAAACAACTCGTCAACGGTGGCTCTTAACAAAAACACTCTTTAACTCAAGTAATCTACATAAAATTTATAACTAATAAGAATAAAAACTTTTCAAAATAGTTAATTAATGTTATTAAATTCAAACAAACATTACTCATAAATAATAGGTTGGGGGAAAAGTTACTTCGCATTTTTTAAGAAAATTCAAACCATTTTTTAATATAGTTTTTTTTTTTTATAATGCCCGTCAAGATGACCTCACTCCACCTGATGCAAAGCGGTCGTGAGGTCCAGATATGAGGTTGACAAGCCCAGTCATTCAAACGAATCACTGGGCTGGCCATCCTCACCTTGAAGGCCTGCAGAAATGCCTTTTCAAATTATTTACATTTATCTGTAGTATGTAGGTGCCATTTTGTTTAATATTTTTTGCCATCTTGTAGGTAGGGACATGATCCCATTGCTATAGAAATTTTGAGGCTTCTGAGCAAAATACCGCGGCAAGTGGTTTTGGCAGTCCTCTCGTGATGTTAACCTGACACTGCCTAAAAAAATCTGAAGAGACTGAAAATGTGGAAATCTGAAGGTGCCAGGTCAAGACTATACAGAATATGCATTAACGCCTCCCAGCCAAACTCTCTTATTTTTTGCTGAGTGGCTAAAAATGTGTGAGATATCATGATGAAAAACCACACATTTTCTGTTGATTATTTCCGGCCGCTTTCTCTCAACTTCTTGCTTTAATCTCATCAGTTATTCGCAGTAGAGTTCCGAATCGACGGTCTTGCCTGGTGGTAACAGTTAATGATGAATAATTCCCTTCCAATCCTACCACACACAGTCTGTGAAGCTTGACCGGCCTTTGACCACAACCTTTTTTACACGTTCTTGTCGTACGTGATCCATTTTTCATCACCAGTTATCAGCTTCTTCAAAAATGGTTCGGTTTCATTACGTCGTAGTAAAGAATCTCAAATGAGAACACGTTTCATAAGGCTTTTTTCAGTGAGCTCGTGTGGTACCCAAATATTGAGCTTTTTTGTGTACCCAGTTTTTTTCAAATGCGCCAAAACTGTTTTGTGGTCAATTCCCAGTTCTTCAGCTACGTCGTAACTACTGATATGCCGATCTTGCTTCACTTTTTTAAAAATGGCATCCATTTTATCCGTAATAGGGCGACCAGAGCGACGTGCATCTTTGACATCAAAACTTCCGGATTTTTGAAAACGCTTAGACCAAATTTGTGCTACTCTCACAGACATTGCCCTAGGTCCATAAACATTGCAATTTTTTTTTTGCGGCTAGCGTTGCACTTTTACCTTTTTTGTAGTAAAATTTTAAAATGTATCGAATTTCTTCATCAGATACACTCATCTTGACAAGAAAAACAAATTAAAATCACACATTTTCCTAAGTTGAATTTGGAATTATCTTCTATAAGATTTATTCTTTTGATGATACCAAAATCAGCTAGATATAAATAGTATGGCCAAAGAGATTTTATTACAAGTGCATACATACTTAATGCGAAAAAACTTTTTCTTCAACCTAATATTTTATTTTTATTATTGAATAGTTTGTTGTGTATAGTTAAAATAAATCTTGACTAATGAAACTTTGGAGTTGTTCTCACTACCCCGAAAACCGTTTCATGTTTTATTTTAAAAGATACCAGAATTCATCAATAGAGAGGTTTAGGCGTGAAACGTTACAAAAATACAGACATGGTAGCAAAATGCCTTGATTTCAAAGCTGAAGACCTTTGCCCAGCAGTGGGGAAGGCTAATTACTTTAGATTCATATTTAACTTCAGCACATTATCCTACTTTTCGTCAAAATGACGGGCACGCTTCCATTGGCGGCGGGCCAGGCTTCCCGTCCGCCCAGAGCGCGCCCTGAATTAGCCCCACTGAAATATGCTTTTTAATTATTGGAATTAATTCCCTCTCCCAGAAAACAGGGAGTTCTTTATTTTCTTCGTGTACTACGCGGTATGGCACTCCATTTAGTAATTCCAGCTCCTTACCGGAACTACTTTTGAACCAAATCTCGTTAAACTTGAAGTGTTTACTGTAAAACATTTTTCAAATTCAGCATCCCAGGTTAAAAGTTGAGGAATTAAAAACACTGGTTATTATAAATGGCATATTAGCACAGAAAGGAAATCTGCCTTTTTTGTAGTTAGTCAAATGCCTCATGGATACCACGCTGTCCGGTGGAACAACGTGGTTTTGTCGGACTCCTACCGACAGAAAACCTGTCTTTTTTCCCTTAACCACTTTTCAGGACGGAATAGAAAAACGAGTATTGCCACGTCGACCCCGTGGCGTGGCCAGGCCTGATGGTAAGCCCGGTTCTTGCTTCAGTAAATCCGTGCAAGGCGGATCAAGGGCCTACGACCTGACCCGCTGGATTCACTACGGTAATGGGGGCCCGCTGAAAGGGACCACCTGCGAGATACTCTCACCATCCCACGCCGACAAAGTAACCACTACAGGTCCCAGCCCGCATCCAGGGTGCAGAGCGTCCGCCACGGAGAGTGATTCATTGGCTGGTTCAGTGCAGAGCCCAGAGGCGCGCGTCAGGACATCCCCCTCGCCCAGCGGAATGCCAGCGCAAGCCTAGCACGCCCGCAACCCCACGCTACCAAAAAGCAGCCGCTGACTCGTAAGAGTCCTGAATAGGACCACATCCCGTAACTCCTCCCGGGGGAGGATTATGGGCGCGGTACCTCTCCAGCCAAGTATTTCGCCAACGAAGAATAAGAACTGCGTCAGCAGGAGTTTTTCCACTTTGTCCAGGGTGCACCGGAACAGATGCTTGCCGTTCCGCAGTAATTAACTATAACCGTACGGACAACTAAATCCTGCACACGCGAGGAGGTAACTTGGCGTCACACCACTAGGTAGATCTACCTAAAAGCTCCGAATACACTGAGTACTTGCACGTAAATAAAAAAAAATAAAAAAAGTTGAAGTTACTCAACGGATTACTAATGCTTTCAAAATACTTCTTCAGCGGTAGAAAAGTTTCCGCTTTTCTGCGAAAGGCGTTTTTAATAATGAAAAATTTGTTTTTAATTTTCATCATAATCCTCTTGATTCTTAATACACTTGTTAAGAAAACGTTATTTTACCTTTAAGATCTCTTCAGCTTTGTTAAAAGAACATTTTTTTTTTAGGGTACCCCACTGTACATTCGAATACTAAAATATATTCGTTTGAAACGCGTACGGAAGTATAGGTTTTCAATTTACTAGGTTTAATCAAGGTCTGGGCTAGGACATCTTGCGATGTTAGCCAGAACCAACTACTTAAGGTCTCTATCGGAGCACGGAGACCCGAGTCTTAAATCCTCAAATTTCGGTCGGGGTGGTCACCCACGCCTTTACCGATATGGCGTGGTTAGCTTAACATCGAGTTGTTGCGCTTCCGTTGTCGCCACCAAGCCATGAGCACCTTTCAAACTGTCAAATGATAATCGGTGAAAATGAGTTTGCAAAGGAGTTGGTGCGTAATTATGGTCGGGAAGTAAAGTGAATAAATTATGGTCCCCGTTAGCTGGCTGGCCGACCGCCAGTGGCGGCATTCATCGACCGGCGGTCGTCTGCATGCGTCGCGTGCGCCGTGCTATGAACGCGAACGTTTTACAACCTCCCATTTCAGTTATGGCGTTCAAAGAACCTTTGAAATAGGCTAAATTTGAAAGTCTAGCGGTAAGGTCCAACATTTTGAGGCAAAAGGCGTTCAACCTATAAGTTTCTTTCAAAAGCAAAAGCTCAAGAGCGAACTACTGAACTGCTTGAACTGGGCAAGCTTTGAGGAGAGTTATGCTAAAATACAATTTGCTATGCAATAGAATAACAAATGAAGGGACCTCTAAAACTGAAGTAAAACCTTTCAAAAACGTAGGTGAATAAAGAATGGCTAGGCCTAGTATTGTTATTTATTTCAAGTTTATGAATATAAAAACTAAGACTTTTAAACTCAATGATGACCCGCAAAACTTCACAACAGTACCTGTTAGGTTAATAGGTGTGTATAAAACCGATTGTAATGTTCTTAAAGTTAGTAGTTCACAATACAAAGCATAAGGATCATCACGTCTGTGTTTTTAATTCAGTACCTACGCAAATAACAACCTTACATCGAGCTATCGGAAGGAACAGTACCCATAGCGCCATCGGCTTAGCCTTTACTTTGAAAGTCGCTGTGACAAATAAGTACGTGTAAGTGGAAACAGGGACAGGGAGAACGTCATGGCGTAGGAGTTAAGCCCCAACTCTGATCATGGATCGTGTGGCCCCGAGTTCAAATCTGGCCAAGTACCATCTTTGTGATCATTGTTAAATCTCCGACTAACTCTGCGGTGATGGAAAAGATCGATAAAAACCAAATCAACCCGATTAATGGCGATATTTATTTATTTATTTATTCTTTATTGCACAATCATAAAAATAGGTACAATTGGCGGACTTGATGCCTAGAGGCATTCTGTACCAGTCAACCGCAAGATTTAACAGAGAACATACGAATTTTGGGCTGTGCAACGTATGGAATTTGGTGCAAGAAAATACAAACAACGTTACTTAACTAAAACTTTAAAACCTACTAATACTCAAACTAACAAATACCTAATACAATTTGTAAACTTAAATAAATCCTAAATAGATCATAATATACTACATATTTAAATACATATAAATTATAGTTATATACTTATCATGCCAAAAAACATACTTATTTATATACATTTAAATAAATATACTAATATATTATTAAATTATTAAATAATCATATATTATATGAAATTGAATTGCCATTAAAAGAGTTAAACGTAGATGCCTGAATCTGAACTCAATGAAATGGTTGACTGAAACATCAGCGGCTCACTTAAAATGCTCACGCAACGACCTCTTCAGAGCAAGTTTGGAGGTAGATTTCTGAATGTTGCTTGGAAGAGAGTTCCAGAGCCGTATGGCAGACAGTCTGAAGGAGCTTGACTTGTAGGAGGAAATAATAAATAAATAATAAATAAATATCCCTGGACATTATTCCACACCGCGCCATCTAGCCCCAAAGTAAGCTAATTAAAGCTTGTGTTATGGGATACTAGACAACGGATAAACATACTTAAATACATTTTCTTTTGTAAATACATACTTATTATACATAGGAGACACCCAGACCAGTACAAACAGACATGTTCATGCACACAAATGTTGGTACTGTGCGGGGATCGAACCCGCGACCTCTGGTGTAGTAGCCAACTTCTTAACCATTACACCAAGTCGGTCGTCGTTATTTTTTAGGTACATCGGAGAGTTTGGATCGAAAAGAATAGAAAAAAGAACACACAAAATTCTTACTTTTCTGCGTTGACGAATTGGTAACCAGATAAGCTTAGATCGATAAGGAGAAATGTGATCGTACTTTCGCAATCCGAAGATAAAGCGGATACAGTTAAGGCTTCAGCAGACCAAGCGCGGGTCAGTAGCAGCGCTGTTTAAATGCGGGCCCGCGCAAGTTGTAATACAAGGAACTCTTTGAAGTGTGTCACACCAAATTTGAACGCGGGCCCGCGCTGCAACTGCTCCGCGCCGCGCCGCACTGCAACTACCGGACGACAAACCAGGCGGCGCGGGAGCGGGGCAGAAGCAGTGCATGCGCGGGCCCGCGCTGTTGTATTACTATAGCGGCCATATTAGCATGACCATATTAGCGCAGCGCGTTGAAAGCGGTTGACAAATATTGTATTTATTTACAACCGCATGATGGATACTAATGAAAAACTAATCGAATTAGTACGTACAAATAAATGTTTATATGATTTTGAACATAAACATTATAGAAACACAACATACAAGCTGCGATTGTGAGAGAAAATTGCACTAAAACTAAATAAATGAAAAGTAAGAAAAACTCTATTGTTTAAGTATAATTAATTATTTTAATTAAGTATTATTACAGAGAGGCGAAGAGGTGTTGTTGAAGGTGGATGTTAAAAAATATTTTAACTCAGTAGACAGGGGTGCTCTGTTGACCCAAGTCCAGGACAAGACTAGCAAAACTTACAACTTTATT
The DNA here is from genome assembly GCA_947369235.1 of Udea olivalis. Classification (NCBI taxonomy): domain Eukaryota; kingdom Metazoa; phylum Arthropoda; class Insecta; order Lepidoptera; family Crambidae; genus Udea; species Udea olivalis. Next base: position 302,450 of record OX376362.1, read on the forward strand.
TGGCAATGTTATGGTAAACCCTCGAAATTAATTTACAAAAACCATCTACTGCATTCGTCGGTTGGTTGTCAGCAGGGCGACCCACTTGGCCCCGCCATTTTTAGTTTGGCAATCCATCCAATTATCTCGGCCCTTAAATCAAAATTAAACATATGGTATCTCGATGATGGGACTATTGGCGGAGATGTTTCGACAGTTCTTGAAGACCTTAAATTCCTTATAAATAGTTTTCGTGAAATTGGCCTAGAACTAAATTTTAGCAAATGTGAACTTTACATCCCCGACTTCACTCCTCATAGACCAGACATAATAAATAAGTTCTCTGCTTTAACTCCCAACATTGTCATCCTCAGTGCTCAATCACTTCGCCTCCTTGGTGCCCCAATCCTCGACCAAGCCAGACCCACTTTTATATCTGAACAAATTTTAAAATTAAATAGTTCCTCGGATAAGCTTACCCAAATCAACGCACATATGACCCTGTCTGTAATTCGCTTTTGTACATTTGTACCAAAATTTATATATTTCCTAAGATGTTCGCCGTTTTGGAAATTCAAAAATCTACTCCACCCTTTAGATAATCTACTCAAGTCTTTAGTGTGTGAAATTCTAAATTGTCCCCTTTCAGATCGTTCCTGGGCCCAGGCCACGTTGCCTATACGTTTTGGCGGCCTAGGTACCCGCCTAACGTCTGATGTTGTTCTACCGGCATTCCTGGCTTCAGCTTACAGCACATGCAACCTCTATCATTCAATATTAAATTTGTCGCTTGGCGATGTTGAGGTTGCATGTTTAGCTGATGCCAGGAATGCCTGGTCTTTTGCTTGTCCGGGTGAACTTCCCACCGTACTATCTTTCCAAAGGCTCTGGAACGAGCCTCTCTGAAAGTCGCTCTACCAGGGTCTTTTATCGTCTTCGACGACTGATACAGAGAGTGCTCGTCTCATTGCCACCGCCGAAAGGGAGTCTGGTTTTTGGCTACAAGCGCTTCCGTCTGCTAACGTGGGGACTGTTTTGGATAATATTTCTTTATCCATTACGGTCTCCCTCAGACTTGGCGCCATGATCACCCATCCACATCGATGTCGTTGTGGTGATTTTGTTGGGCATCTGGGCCACCATGGCCTTTCCTGTGCCCTAAGCGCCGGACGTATACCACGCCACGCCAGCATTAATGACACGATCCGAAGGGCCTTTGTAGCAACCCGCATTCCGGCAGTCTTAGAACCCCTAGGAATTTGCCGAAATGAAGGTAAAAGGCCCGATGGGATGACGCTCATCCCTTGGAGCTGTGGCAAAGCGTTGGTGTGGGATGCCACGTGTGTGGATACCCTTGCCCCTTCCCATGTCCATGCCACGGCACAGAACGCGGGCGCGGCGGCAGCAGCTGCAGAGTTGAAAAAAATAAATAAATACTCGTCACTTGGCAGCTGCTACCGCTTCGTACCGTTTGCGGTAGAAACTCTAGGTCCATGGGGCCCAGAAGCTCATAAAATATTTAGGGAGTTGTCCACTCGCCTGATAGAAGTCTCCGGTGACCAGAGAGCTGGCAGCTATCTCGGTCAGCGTATTAGCCTGGCCATCCAAAGAGGTAACGCTGCCAGCATTCTGGGCACCCCTGAGATCGAGACGGTGGACAGTTCTCTTTAAGTTTGTTTAATTGTATATATATTTATTTTTTAAATTTCATTATTATTATTAAGTAACTTTACTTAACTGTAAATTGTGTGTAGTATTATTAATTATTATTAAAATGTGTCACAAAATTCTTTTATTTCGTCTTAGAGCCAAAAGCAGTAGGAATTCTTCTTCATCCGAGTCCGTGTCGTTCGAAGCCTTTATTCAGAAGTCTGTCAAGTTTGTTGAGAAGTTCCTGTGAGATATTAGTAAAACAATCATTAGCACAGTCGAGAATAGGCAGGAAAAGAGCCTGAACGAGCAGAATTTTGGTGTTGACTGGTAAAAAAAATTTGAAGCGGTAAATCACCAGCAGCGTCCAGGTTATCCTTCTGCTCATCTCCTTCACCTGCTGGCCCCAGCTCAGTGTGCTGTCCATAAAAAGATCAAGATTTTTGACGCATTTTGAAAATGGTATCAAATCGCAGTCCATCACTACCGGAGTAATAGGTGAACAGCCAGTCGGACGCAACTGATAGGAGCTAGCAAACATTATAGCCTGATACTTGCCCGGGTAAACTTTGACACAAAATTTGAGTGACCACTCCCTGATACAGCTGAGGTCAATGTTAAGTTTGTCAATGGCGATAGTCTCACCACCTTCCACAGTGGGTTCTACCATTGGTAAGGAGTGTTCCGTAAACGTTCACCATGACGGCAACAGTCACTTACCTCTGACTCCCCGTTGTGGATGATGATATGAGTGCAAACATAGCATGAAACCAATTTGTAAAGATCTTAGATTTAAAAAAAAAATATATTTACCATTTTAAATAGTCACACAACTCAATTAGTTATAATTGAGCATTCGAAAAACTGGTAAAGGATTTCAATGGACTAAGTCACCTACAACCGATCATTTTTTTAAACTATGAAACAAATTCTTCTCGGAGTAAATCGTCGTCTTTTACGAAGACCGTTTGGTGTCCAAGTTGGAGATAGCTCGTCTAACCATTAATCCCTCCCCGTAATGAATCTCTCTGAATAATCGCATCGTGCTTTAGAACTTCTTATTCCACACGCACGCACAAGTAGCCATCGTTAACCTCCTGGCCACTTGCCAACTCCTCACTCCGTCACATCGCTCCCATTCGAGGGGTAACGGCCATCGAGGCGTCCGCGTTTTATAACGTACCATTAAGAACATCCGTGAAGCTTTAGAATATTATTTGATTTTATATGAGCGAAAACACTTTATAAGGACTTCAAAAAAAAAAAAAAGCTGAAAATTATTTTTGTAGCTGTAAAAACTACCGTTAAATTGTGGAATGAACGAAATCTTCTTTATTAGAGCTTCAAAATATAACATACACAAACAATAAAAAAGGAAGAAACGCAGAACTACTCAACTTAAAGGCTTCTCTTACCGCATCAGCAAATTTCGCTAACGACTTTTTCGCGAATATCAGCAAACAGCTAACCCAAAATAACATATTTGGGACTGTTGACCCGAGTAAATACCTGCGTAACTTACCCAAATGTTACCACTCCTTTGCACTATTACGTACTGACTACGACGAAGTGAAAAATACCCTAATGAGTCTTAAATCGGATAGTGCCCCTGGGTGGGACAACATTTCTATTAATTTCCTAAAACTGGCACAGCTAGAAGTCCTTCCCATCATAACTCATCTTGCTAACCTCTGCTTTGAGAAGGGCATCTTCCCGGATCCGCTGAAGCAATCCGTTATCACGCCGGTTTACAAGGGTAGGGACAGAGATGATATTAACAATTACAGGCCTATTTCGGTGTTACCAGCGATTTCTAAAATATTAGAAAAGTAAATAACGCAAGATTGTTGAAGTATTTGGAAAAATTTAACATACCATCTCCCTCCAAATTTGGCTTCATACAGGGGAAATCAACCGAGGATGCAGTCTGCGTTGAGTTCTCTGGTGAACGAACAGCTTGATAACCGAAATAAATGTCTATCAGTGTTTCTTGATATGAAAAAGGCATTCGATACTGTCTCCCCCTCTATCCTTGTTCATAAGCTAGAAAAAATTGGCTTAAGGGGTACCGCGCTCTGTCTGTTCAGAGACTATTTGTCAAATAGGAAACAAAAAGTAAAACTAGACAGCTATACTAGCGGACATTTCGAGGTGTTGTACGGCGTTCCTCAAGGCAGTGTGCTTGGATCTACCTTGTTTCTGATATATATTAACGACCAATGTAATATGCATATTCAAAATGCTAAAATTTTCACGTACGCGGATGATGATGCTATAGTTTTCATGGGCAATTCTTGGGAAGCTGTTAAAAAAGTACTGAGTTAGGATTGAAACAGGTTGACCAATGGCTACGTTATAACATTCTCACGTTGAACACTGCAAAAACAAACTACGTATGTTTTAGTATTTATAACGACTCTCAACCAACTGCGGATTTCACCATCAAGATTTATAGCTGTAACCCCAATGCAAACAATAGTCACTGTATCTGTACCATCATCCAGAAAGTTACTCAATTTAGTTTGACTTGGGCGTCGTGGTGGATCAGCGACTCTCTTGGTATGCACATCTCGATAATAATTAGATATTATACTAAGAAATAGAAAGCTCACCTGGATGTTCAAATCATTAAGACATGTGTTGCCAAGACCAGTGTTGGACTCGCAGGAGTCCAATAGAAATATAATAAAAGTGATCTATACATAGGTATCCCTTGTGCAGTCTATCCTGGTCTATTGCATATCCATCTGGGGTGGAGCAGCGAAAACGCGTTTTATTGAGGTCGAACGTGCATAACGTAATCTGATCAAGATGATGTATTTCAAACGTATGAGGTTTTCTACAGAAATACTATACGACATATCCAAGCTACTTTCGTTCAGGAAACTGTACATCAATCACGTAGTCTTAAAAAAACACAACTCCTTGCCTTTTGACCCAAGTTTAGGAAATAAAAGGAGGAAGGACGCTGTTGCTGGGGTACCCAGAACGAATACCACATTCGCAAGCAGGCAGTATAACAGGCGATCGGCACATCTGTATAATCTGATAAACAAAGAGCTGAAGTTTCACAATAAGTTATACCACGTATGCAAGAAAATAATACCAGTATGGCTGGAGAACAAAACTTACGAGGAAACCGAGAAACTACTAGAATAGAATAGATAACCAAATCATGGAACTAACGTGCAACAAAACCATAATTAGCGGAGGCTGTGATCGCAGTCTCCGATCCCAAGATACGTCGGAGCCCTCCGACCTCCGATAAAATATTAAAAAAAAAATATAAAAAAAAGGCATATAAACAAATTAAACATTTCAAAATAAAAAGACAACTAATACATTAAATACACACTTTCTTCTATACACATAAACACAAATCTCACATACACACATTTAGATACACACACACACACATACCCGCCCACCCGAAACATATAATAGTATGTATTACTGTTTTAAATGTACTTTAACCCATTAATTGCTATGCTGTTATTGGAGAGCGGTGCCCCCTGTCACAGGCTTTCATAAGCCTAAAAGGAGGCCCCAGCTTTCACAGGCTGTCTTCCTCACGCTACGGGGGCGTCCCGGTATACTAGGACACACCCAGACAGTAGCACCGTTCAATGGGATATGGGCCCCCGGCTATCAACCCGGTGGGGGGCGAACCGCCGTCTTCTTGCTTCTCGCCGTCTGCGTCGGAGAGGGGCCACTTGAGGATCATCCTCTCGGGCCCTCTCAGATGGTGTTTTTATCCTGATGTAAGTAGTAGGATGTTCAAGTTATTCAAACTCAAACTCAAATAACTTTATTCAAATAGACTGTATCAGTACTTTCAAATCGTCAAATTTACAGCAAAATATACTAAATAATAGAAATAAATACCATAATAATATGAATATGTAAATAAACAGTATACAGACATAATGCGACTCTACCACCGCGTCGGAGTTGTCTCTTGCTGAGAAGACCCGGCGAGAAACTCAGCAGTTACTCTTTTAAACTTGTTTTGGGTTTACAACAGGCGTTAGTAAAGTACAAGCAGTGTGTCATTTTGATACAAATAAACCTAAAAGAATATAAAACAAAGAGAAAAAACCAACCATAAAAGAATGTAATAACAAAAATTCATTTAAACAATTCAAAAAGAAAAATTGTTAGTCAGTACATACTAGGTACCTATTAACTATTATTATTAACATTGAAATAAAATACGGTCTTTATCTTGTAAACTTTGTACAATCTAACTTGTACTATAAGAAAGTTACAACGTTGTTTAGTTTGTAAGCTTGTACATGTATCGCAATCGCAACGACTTTCATTTACGAGCAGACTACAGATGTAATAGAAAATAATACAAAAAAGAAGTAACCCACAGATTACTCAATAGTTACTAACGTAACAGATAAATCACTACATAAAAAAATACACATTTTGTCAATTTTAAATCCAAGCTGTCATGTGACACGCATATATTGCCAGGGCTACCTCTTTCAATAAAGATGTCAGTGGTCAGTACCTACAATACGTCATCGCGTCAGTTCAACTGCAAGATCATTGGTACACACCCTCAAAAGAGTACTTAGACAGTTAAAATTAGAAAGTTACTGTGGTCTTGAATCTATCTCTGTCACTTACATAGGTTGTGGTCTTCCTTGTCTGATTAGAACTTGGGAAAAAACTTAGAAGTATTTGATAGGATGTTCCCAGTTTTTTGCTCTCTTAAAACACTTACCGATTGGGAGCTGAAAATGGGAATATCAATAGGCCTATCCCGGGGTCAAATTGTAGTCAACGGGAAGCCTCCATAGAAGGAACACCTCAAGAAAACAGTGAAAAATAGTAGTGCAGTGTTCTTATACCTAGACTAGGAAAAGTAAAGTCAGAATAGGTCGTACAGTGCTAGTGCCAACACACAGTTAGTGCAGTATACGTATACCTAGATTAGGGAAAGTAAAGTTGAGAATAGGTTATTGCAGTGCTAGCGCCACGACCTGGACAGAACAAGTGTTTGAACTTGAACAGTCTGCAAAAAGAATAGTGATCTTTAGAAAGCGGATAGTTAGTGCAGTACTCTTATACCTAGTGTCACAACATAAACAGTGCAAGTGTATTGAACTTAAATAAACATAGGAACTAGCTGCCTGTATAGTATAAATACGGTGTTTTCATTCGGCCACCCATCCGATCCGTGCCTGATGACCTTAACATTACCAAAATAGAAGTCGCTATGATGGGTACTACGAGTTTCTACGAACTTGCTGCGACGTGTCTACGACTGGGGCTACGAGACTACGCGCCGATAGTACGGATCTTAAGAAAGATAGGGCTATAGAACGCTTCTTTACGCAATCCAGTGATAGGTGCAAATAGGGGCCTCAAATAGTAGAGAGTGGGGTCCCGCACACATTTTTAAAGGCAAAGGATCTAGGATATTTTAAAATAAATACGTTGGCAATCTGGGGTCAAATGAATGACCCCAGATTGCTAACGTCCGCAAAGAGTACAGCAAGGTTCTTATTGGACTCTTGACGGTAATCAAATTGCCATCTCACAATTAAAAACCTATTTGGTCGTTTAAACGTCCTTTCACGTGATTAGTTGATAATCTATCCATTAATCAATCAAATGTAGCGATCTATATCATTAGTGAAATTTTTAGCTAGGGGATTCTACTTCATGGTGTTTCCAGATAGCAGATTTTAAATTCCCCCCGTTAAACTTTTTTCTCCACAAAGTTATTTTTAGTAATATACATTAATTTACGCCCATTGCTCAGAGGGGTGGGTAGGACCTAAAACAGCCATTCGCTATAAACCCAACCTTTTCAGGTGGGGCTTGGGTTCATGAATATGGCAAAATAAATGTTATCTGAAGTACTTCTCACATTCTCGTGAGATTCTACATGATGAACGGCGAGCTCTGCTTCAGCCGTAAGTGCATTAAATAAGTAATTTTCTCCTCATAATTTATTTACTATGGGGGAAAAAACACAACACACTAAGCAAATTTGTGACGTCATGAGTTCCGAATGTTTAAAAAATAATAAAAAATTAACTACCGGCTAGATCAACGAAATATTCAAATTTGTTACTTAAAATAGTAAAAGATATTGTAAAAAAAAAAAAAATTTGTTCCCACACCCAATTACATGAATCCTATTTTCGTCATAATTAAACTTGTTAGAAAAGTCAGTAAACGTTAACATTTGATGTGATCTGTCTTCTAAAGGTAAACTGGAAGTTGGTAATGTACTAAGAAAACATGTGCCAATTACCAGCGAACTTTCCTCAAACACATAATTTACCAAACATTATTAAATTGGCCCCTCCCTAAAGAGTCAGACTTTTTTTAATTTCTCAAAAACACGTCCAGAAGTTTGGAACACGGAGCTAAACTCGAGGGATTTTATTTTTGCTGCGGTCCAAGTTCCAACAAGCCTCAGTGCTGGGACACACTGGGCCACAGGTTGCGGCCACAGAAAGCCGTAAGCTACAGAAGAGATACAATACTAACTATTAACATTATTTACTATAGTCGTATAACAAATACAAGGCTATTTTATTTTTTAAAAAATCCCTCATTTCCGAAAGCCTATGCAACTGTTTTTATTTGATAGGACGCCCGAAATAGCCTATGTTGAGCAGTAAGCCTCTTAACACCCAGAGGGTGTGTCTGTGGTCTGGGTGTTAACACACAATTTAACACCCAGACAGTAAACAAACACAAATGTTCATCAAATTAATGTTTGTTCTGGGTGACGACTATTGGTGCTAAAGGCAGAATCGCTACTTTTGCACCTAAGGGCCAGCCAAGCTTAGAGTAGACAAAGCAGAGTGAAAAGATAAGCCTTGCACTCTCTTTTGTCACGAGAAGTGTTTACACTCACGTAATCCATTTTGATTCATGTCATTGGGCGTTGCGGCGACATGGCGCGCGTGCCGGCGACAGACGTCGCGTCGCGCACGCCGCTGACTCGCCGCGATTACTGTTTAATGTGACATCTGTGCGCTTGTCACTTTGGACGGAACAGGAAAACTGAACTAATTGATGTTCCAGCAGAATATTAAATACAACGAACCGAAATTCAGCTAATAAAGCAATCACTCTGAGTCCATTCAACACTAAATAATAATCTACTCCTTTATATGATTAATTATGACTAGATAAATTAAATACTACTACAGTATATTCATTTATACTCGCACTATGCGGGAATTGAAATGACCTATTCAATATACATGATGTTCTAATTTTTTTTTTTTTTTATGTAATAGGGAGCAAACGAGCTAGAAGGTCACCTGATGGAGAGTGATCACCTCCGCCCATGGACAACTGCAACACCAGAGGTGTCACCGATGCGTTGCTTGCCTTTTAGATGGGAATACGCTCTCTTCTTGAAAGCCCCGATGTCATATCCCTTTGGGAACACCGCCGCAGGAAGATCATAATAATTAATTATTACTCAAATAGTTTCTAACCTATTTAAGTAATAATTATTTACGCGCTAGGTACACAAACAAGCTGCATCGCAATTTAAGAGTATTTTAAAAATAAATGACAGTAACCAGTTCTCCAGGTAATAACGAATAACCATGCTGTGTATTCTATTTGTGGATTACTATCTAGCCTAGTTTAATTAAAATATGTTTTATAGTTATTTATCGACGATAATCTGTCCTATGTACCTTTTTACCTATTCTGAATAAATAAATTGAGCATTTTAAAAACATACGTCAGGGTTTGTTTAAAAAGAGAATAAAATACAACTCATTTATATCAGAATTTTTCCATTTTTAGCATTATACAATGCACTATTTTCTACACCAAGATAAGGTAATTAAAATTTTGAAACGGCTGTCAATGGTCATTGGTCAACCCTTTACTGCCACGGTTATAATGTAAAACAGTTAATTTACTACAATGGCATGGTGTGTGTATATGCACACCAAAAAAAATTACGTCCGAAAATTTGAACTTTGAAAAACGAAAATATCGCTACGTGAGCCTGGAAAGAGAAATTAATTTATGAAAATCCAAATTCATTGTTAGGGACCAAGATTTATTAACATTGCATGCCTGAAACACAAATAAGGCAGGTCGTGTAGGCAACCTTTTGCCGACTCATGCAAAAATGTTAATTTCCTCCGTATCTCCCCCTCCCCCTCCTACAATGTGAATAGGCGACAAACTGACAGGATGTTGTTAGGATGGACAGTGGCTCGGAAAATTGGTTTGCTGATGATATCAAGTCATTGGAAAAAACTCGTAGAGGCCTCGTGGACTCTGAAAAATTTATTGAAATCAAATCAAGTCTAATCAAAGTTGACTGGCTTGTTGGCTTGATTAGAAGTGACGCGGCTCCAGCTTGAAACCTGTGTGTTCTAGGTTTGATTCTGGCTGGATAACCAAGTTTGTGTTCACTTTAGTGGCTACTGGATGTAAGGAAAACCTTTTCAGGTGAGAAAATAAAGTTATATTATTAAATTATATTATTTTACTGATTTTGTCCCGTAACATCAAAAAAAATTGTTAGACCACTGAATCCCGATGTCCAAAAATAAAAAGGATGCCTGGGCTTGATAGGCTCAGATTTCAGAGGGCCCAGCGGAGTAAGCACACGGACATTGTGGTAGTGGTGGTGTGAATCGCTATCTAAAGGTAAATACATACAATTTTTATAACATAAATTACAATTCTTTCTACTCCTATTCCAAAAAGGTCTCTGCTCAGCATGATATCAGGGCTGAGAATGCAAGTCCATGCCAGGACGCTGCTATTCTGCGGTACCATGCAAATGAAACTCAGAAGTTCACAATAACCTTAGGTTAGGTTCGAACACGCTCGGCGATGTGTGGTACTATTATTTGATACTATGCTACCGTTGCTCGACACGACAATGGTCATTAATTCGTAACATCATTCGAGGGTGTAAAGTGGAAACTTCGCGCCAAGTGGCTAATGTCACCCGTCAGAACGACTACGCAAGTCTCATTACAAAGTTAAACATCTGCAGAGAAGCCCATTCAAGGTAAGTATTCTTATTTATTTATTTCTTTCACGTTGTATGTCAGATTAAGGTTATAATGTCCCACAAAGAAAGCAACACAGGTTATTGTTGCAAATGTGATACCAGATTTTGATTCTAAAATTCAGTACGACAGTGCTGTGCTCTTGATTGACGCGAAGGGGTAAGATACCCGTTCATGGGCCGCTTACATTCGTCTCGAAATTGTACGAGCAACGAATAAAATTAAACACAAAGTAATGCGTTAGTACCGCCAAGTGAATGCGCCCACCGTGACATCTGGCGGTAATTAGTGCAAACTCGTTATATGAAACCTGGCTGATTAAATACCTACTTGGAGGTAATTTATATGTTGAAGTTAATATCATCAACAGCTTTTACTTCTTCAGTGATGGATGATTAAAAATAATGATTCAGCGAAAAAATAAACGAGTTTTACAATCGCCGATTGCAGCGCACCCTAATTTTTTTTCTGGAATCTATGATGATGGCGGGTCGCACAACCCGCTATGTCACTGTGACATTGCTGCCAACGGTGATCAACGTTCACTTTTTGGATAGAGCGCTTGGCTGTGAGTGCTGTGACGGACGGTCACTCGGTTTAGGTATTTGTGACCTAGGTCTTAGTATGTTAGTATTCTAGTTATTTGGTCTTAGTTATTTTAGGTTTCGTTGTAGTAATCTGTAGCAGTTATATTTTTCATAAATAAATCGTTATCGTTATTAGTTAATTTGTGCTACCTTTTTATTTTTTATCTATTACACCTATGATAGAACATGTCTGTTTGTACTGGTCTGGGTGTCTCCTATGTATAATAAGTATGTATTTACAAAAGAAAATGTATTTAAGTATGTTTATCCGTTGTCTAGTATCCCATAACACAAGCTTTAATTAGCTTATTTTGGGGCTAGATAGCGCTGTGTGGCATAATGTCCAGGGATATTTATTTATTTATAGACACGAATCGCCGCCCATTCAAACCCCCTAGCTGCCTCTCTACACGCATCCCCAGAAGCTAAAAGGCTTGAAAGATTCCACATCTGGGAATTCGCAAATCAGCGAACTAACAAACAAACAACAATTTGACAGGCTAAACAGCCAGTCTAAACATGAGTGGCAGATCCTTGCTGGAGGAATAAGCCACACTAGGTACCCCCCCCCCCCCCCCCACCCCGCACACAAAAGATCTGCTAATGGTTTTGTTTAACCGATTGCAAGATGGAACTAAAAAAAAAAAAATTACACCTATGATCCATAAGACGAAATATATTTTGTAAAGTGCTTGTATCGGACGCACTGGAACGCACTATTAAAAACTATTTTGAGCGCTAAGGAATCATAATAACCGATTTATTATTTGCAAAGGTCTCAAAAAAAAATCTGGCAAATGTTACTTTCGAAGTAACAACATAATTTCTGGAACTTATAACATGAAAATAAAAAGGAAAACCAAATACAATCAACCTATTTGTTAAGAAAAAAAAAAGAAACAAAATCACTTTCTTCTCAAGAAATTTTAACGTAATTAAAGCTCATTTATGCTCGAAAAGTGACTCAGGTTCGTTGCTTGTGGGCTTCACAATGATATTCGTGTGTCTGTTTAAAATCCGGTTAACCATTCCTTGCCTGCCATACTATCGGCATTCTACTTCTCTGGATAGTCCTTTTTATATTTGACTGCTTATGCCATGTTACTTTAGTACCCAGCTTCTTTTCTGAGGTTAAAATGGCCGGCGATTCAAACGGGAACATGCAGCTCAAAATTGTTTATCACATGCTAAAGACAACAAAATGACAAATTACTAAGAAAATAATGACACTGATAACACAATTTTAACATTGCGCTAATACTTGAGGAAAAATCACAAAAAAACTTACTTTTGGTGAGCAAAATCACTTGACGTCTCCTAACACAAACTACGACCGGGGTGCAGGCGCGGCGACTAAACGCATGCGTGAAGCGCGTTGCTGCCTGACATCGGAGGAGCGCGCGAGTCGTTTCGGTCACTATACGGGTCTACCAGAGTATTTGTTACTTTCGAGACGCGTTACTTTTGTACCTGGTCTCCCTTATACTATGTTCAGAAATGACGGACTACATCACGAATGGCGTAGTGCACTGTAGCGCTATTTCTCGCCTTGCCTTGCGTGGTGTTCCAGGTTCGATTCGGTCGTGTCAATTCAGGAAATGAACTTTTCTAAAAGGTCTCTGGTCTGGGTGTGGCTTAAATCGTTGTTTAGTACCGCCTAACACAATAATATTCCATGCAATAATAATAATAATTGCAATAATGCAAGAAAATTATCAATTTTTTCTGTTTTCTTCCAGATCAATAGAAAAAGCAAAAAAAATTGACAGAAAATATTCATTAATAAAATGAAAAAAGCTGTAGGATAAAACCCAGCAAACAATTCTCCTCTCTAACGTTTCTTTTCAAATAATTTCACATAATAGTTAAGTATAACCAGTGCCATTTATTTTTATTTAACATCCTTCGCCGACCATCTGCTTGTAATCTTATAATTAACTTTTATTAAATTAGAGCTGGAACTGATCCCACAAAAACAGCGCAATGAAAAGGATTCACGGTATCCTTGCTCTAATAACATTGGCAATGTTCAGTGTTCCTGTGTTAGAAACGGCACGTGCTGATACTGTACCGTAAAACTATTGTTGTTGACGTCTGAAACAATATTATTTTGATAGTGAAAGATTGCCAATTAACTTAAAATCTGTTTGTGTCTGTTTGCACCAAGATCACCTAAACAAAGAAAACAAACAAAGCTGATTTCTACCTATATGACTGCACCCGTACTACTGCAACCAGCGAATACCTGGACGCCGACCCGCTACCTCCTACCGCACTGCGAAACACCAGCTAGTTTGTCATACGGTCGCGTCACGCGTTTCCGGCCACAAAATTAACTCGTCCCACGCCCGGCTCCACCGGATTTTCAATTTTAGTAATAAATACATTAATCAGTTTAAAACCGTCACAATGGGTTACAGAGACTGATCAACATGAAATACAAACTTCAATCAAAAAGTTTTAATTTTATTTTTTATATTGCCGGTCAAGATGACCTCACTTCACCTGCTGGAAATGTCGTGAGGTCCAGATATGAGGCTGACAAGCCCAGTCATACAAGAAAATGACTGGGCTGGCTATCCTTACCTTGAAGGCTTGCAGAAATGCCTTTTCACGCCCTGCTTGAAGCCACCAGGACTATAAGAGGAAGGAAACACATGCGCTGGAAGAGCATTCCACATCTGGATGGTACGACGAAGGAACGAGTCACCGAACCTTTTAGTGCGAGCTTAATGCTAGATCGTGTGTGGATGACTACGTAGTCCAGCAAGCGTAGTGCGGGAGTGGAAGGGTGAGGGATAAGCTGGAATAACTCTTCAGAGCATTCCGAGCAAGGTTTTACCTTCTGCAGATACTAGAAAAACATCCATGGTCGTGCCAGGAAGTACAACACGTTTCTCTGTACTGGTTGGGATTGAAGCTTGGAGCGCTGAAGGCAGGACTTAAAATATTTTATTTAGTCATATTAATTACTATTAGTTTTGATCTGTCGATGCAAGTATCAGGCCTGAAATACAAGAGTCGTAAACTTCACCGATAAATTGTAAGCATTTTTTAAAAATATTAGGGCAATAGCGACTATCGTCAACCCGCAGTTGGCAAGTGTGGTAATCATTCAATCATAATAATTTCTGTTATTATACTTAATTAGATGACCTAGGTAAACACGGGTACAAACCGCAAAGGAAAATTGCGTGGGCAGTGTTACTTTGAACCACAGCTTGCATTGTTCACTGGAATTTCAATTAGAATAAACGAATGAATGAACGTTAAAATTCTCTTTGTCTTTACAATAATTAGTCGACTCATGAACCACAGATTAAAGAGAAATTAATTATGAGGGCGCGGTGTTCAAATGGTTTCAGATTTGGGTGGCCTCCGCTTGGGCAGTACGTGGACTTGCGGCCGCTTAAGTTAACATCCTGCAGAAATTTATAATGTTTAAAGACCTTTCGTAAGGATAAATGATGAATAAGACGGCCTCAGGGAAGGTATACTCAATATAAATGGTAAAATTTTTATCTTTAGAAATTAGGTCCACAGTTTGCTGCCTGTACATCTGAAAAACCACTAACAGAGATATTTAGATGAAAAGTAGGTATAATAAGCTTTATCCTCACTATAGAGTTAGGATACTACATAGAATAGTCTAGTATCGACAAAAGGATCGTCACTTAAAACGTTAAGATTCAATATGTTGGCGAAATGTGGGATGAGTTTGGAGTGGTCCGCTCAGCAGGCAGGCAGCAGTTTGGCGTATAGCCGTGAGTGTATTTTTCATTATTTTATGTATCTAATACGTGCAGTGAAAATGCAGTGAAACCTACCCTTATACACCACACGGTCACTATACATGAGGTGGGAATCCTTTCCAATAATTTACTTAGTTTATGATAAGGAAGTACAGTAAGTTTTTGAAGCTGTTTCTATTTTTCGAACTTCCGAATTAACTTTCTATCGCTTGGGAAACACAACTTCCTTATTTTTGAAGCATGAATTATATATGCTCTTTTCTTGTTAAGTTAATTTAGGTACCGAATTTTATGAAACAAATTTAAACGCAGGAAAAGTTATTAAGCCATGTATATTATTAAACAGTTTTTCTTGTACCGATTAAAGCTAGGGAATCCTATCGGAGGTTTGATATCCAACTTTAACATTTTCAGGGGAGATGGAGGTATTGGGGGTAATTCATTTTAGTGGAGCGGTTCGTGTCATGTCATGTACTAAAATTATGATCATGTTGAATGTTGATGTACTCGTTTAAGAAAGGATATTTTGTAAAAATATTAAACTAATTAATGATTTGAGTATTTATGATTAAACGTACTTAAATAATACCAACATTATGCAGCGGAGCCCAATTAATTGTGTGAATCGATTTTAAACTGTTAAAAAAGGGTATAAAATATATGCAAAGATTCCCCACAAGATATTGTGTTTAGACACACGAGTCTATAAGGAACAGTGACAAAGCTCCTGTACCACGGAGGTATGTGTACGAACGCACTGCCGGCCTACGGAGAAACCGCTTCATACCGGCTTGACCAGTGCTTTGTGCCACATATGTGGTCAAGGTTTGCAAGTTTCTAAAGCTATGCTTATTACGACACATCGTGCCACGAATGTACAACTAGTTGGGTTCGGAGTGTCGACGTCAGGTCCGAATCGTACGGCCGCATATTGGGCGGTTTCAATCATGTGCATGATAATAATTCGATTCGGAACTGTGAGTGTTTTGTGAAAAATTATGATGTTAAGACAAACTAGACTATCTATTGCGTTCTTTACTACCCAGTATAATTATTCCTTATTTTATTTAGTAGCAAATGACACTGGAAACGTGACACGTAATTTGAATTCTTGATTTAAAAAATAGTGCTTTTTTGTTATGAGTTGAGAACGTAAATAAATACATCTATAATGAAACGCAGCAAGCGACAGTGCATTTACCAGCCAACCGGCCGGAAATGATAATATGAGATACAATTTCTGTGAAAGGATATTCTAAAAAGCAACAAACAACCAACCGCAGTTTTTTTTTTACGCCAGACACCACACCTCTTGTAATGGTCTCGAAGTAGGGATTATTAAATCCCTGTGTTACGAGGTACCACACAAGGAAATAAGCTAGGGGCGTCTCCCGGCACACCCAGACCCGAGTCAATTCAGAAAAGATCGTTTCCTGAATTGACCCGACCGGGAATCGAACCCGGGACACTACGGAAATCGAGGCGAGAAACCGTGCTACAGCACAATACGCCAATCGTGCCGTCATATAATACTTATACGTCATGTTTCTCATATTTTTAACCTTCACAAATAATCAAATTATTTCCATACGCGTCATGTATGCGGTCGCCCTGCTGTGCGTGAAGCCACATATCGCCGTGTGTAGTTACTCGTGCAGTATTGCTGTAATACGATTTTGACGCCGTGAGCTAAACGCGATCTGGTAGACGCTTGCGCCACTGAACCGTCCTCATTCACTTATAACTACATACTATGTCACTGTTAAACATTCAGCTTATACTGTCTGTTTGGTTTTATTGAGAGCCAGTTGAACTTAAAGCTACAATTTTCAGCACCGAATGCCAGGATTTGCTATCGAACGTTGCTCGTTCCAGAACTTTGCTACCTTAAAAGCCTGTCAAATTTTAACTAAAATTATTCTCCGTTGTTATCTTCAGTCGTATTTATTTTCTAAAAAAAACCAACCTCAAAAAAAACTATTTATTTCTATACTTTTTAGTGCTTTGTTTTGGAATAGTTTTTTTTGAAGTTTTTTTTTTATTGTTAAAATTTTTGTTTATTTCTTGATTTTCAGTGAATAGTTTTTATTTATTTTATACATCGAAAAAGTATCGTACAATTGCTCCTAAGAATTGAAGAGTTCCGTTACTTTGTAATGGATCCCATAATCAGAACCTAACACTCATCAAACTACCCTTGAAGTATATCCTTTCCAATAAAAAAAAGAAGCATCGAAATCGGTTGGCGTGATAATGAGTTATTCGTCCATTTGTCGCGCATATGGTTTATCTAGATTTAAGACTTATATGGATTTCCTATGGATGCCACTGTCAGAACTGGACCAAATTACAAAAATGGGACCACACGGGCAGCATCAGCTTTCAAATAAAAAAAGAATTATCAAAATCGGTTCACCCAGTCGAAAGTTATGAGGTAACAAACATAAAAAAAAACATACAGTCGAATTGAGAACCTCCTCCTTTTTTTGAAGTCAGTTGAAAACTAAGACAGAAATAGTGAAAAAGACAGGAAGTTTGTTAATGCAGACTGCCTTTAACCGGCTTTACAAGTTTTTTCAGCAGCAAATGTCTTCGTGCAAATCCTGTGTACTTTCTATATTAGCCAAATACTCGACTGCATTCTCTCAATTTGATGCAAACATTTTATTTTGACGACACGGTTGGCGTAGTGCGCTGTAGCACGGTTTCTCGCCTCGATTTCCGTAGTGTCACGGGTCCGCGTCGCGGTCGGGTCAATTCAGGAAACAATCTTTTCTGAATTGACTCGGGTCTGGGTGTGCTGGTAGACGCCCCTGGCTTATTTCCTTGTGTGGTACCTCGCAACACAGGGATATTAATCCCTACTTCGGGACCATTACAAGAGGTGTGTTGTCTGGCGCATATTTAATTATGTAATTATTACTAAGTATGTATTAATTAGTGTTTTATGTATTTTAGTCTTTTTTCTAAAGCACTACGTAAGGTAAATGCCTGCTACACAGACATCACAGGAATTCACGTGACATGTTCTAGTGCTCGCGCAATACCACTGTGCAATAATCTAATTTAGGAGCCAGCAGGTGAATGCGGAGACGCTCGGTAGCGGTAGGGCGCTTTGACTGACTACCTATAATTTCCACAGGTTTAAGACTTCTGGCATTGAAATCATATCAATGTTAGTTCTCGATGACGAGGGTTGAGTAGCGTAGCGTAGACAGATAGCTAGATATTGTACAAAAAAACAAATAGTTACATTATTGTGTTATTATAAAGGTGGCTTTATTGATAGGTTGAGGAACCAAATACTCGTACTAAGACTTAGAATATATTAGTGTAGTGGAGTTAATTCAAGTACTACTTCTTAAATATATCAACATAACTTTATAAATAAGGAAAGCAGAATTATCGGCCATTTGGTTGGTTATTGTCTCTCTCCTGCGACGAAATATCACACCTTCACGTGATTTATTTATTTATTAATTGCACAAAGTAGGGAGCACAATTAGCAGACATAATTACTTGGCAACCACAAGCAACTACTCTGCCAAACAGATAAATTACATGCTGGGCAAAATATGATATTTTATGGCCATAAGAAACATAAATAATAAACATTTCGTGTTGGTGCTGAGGGACAATTTACAATAAGATCATCTGACCCCAAACTAAACATAACTTGTGCTATAGGTGTAAGACCCCCGTATCCACAAACGCTAATCATAAGTTGAGGACACCTCAAATTGATTCCGCCCTGTCAAATGTCAATAGGAATGAAAGAGACAGCTACATACAGGCAAGGACTGCTCGCTCAGCTGTGATTGACGTTTGTGGGTTCGGGCGAGAGACTTAAACATACTAAAATATTTCTAAATTCATATTTAAACACCCAGACACACAACAAACACAAATGGTCTTCACTTAAATGTTTGTCATGGGTGGGGATCGGAACCCACGACCTCCGGAGATAAAGACAGGATCGCTGCCGTTGCACCAACAGGCCAGTCAAGAGGGGCCGGGCTATAGATTAAAGCATTCTCTTGTATCAGAACATCGAGCATTCGTCGTTCTTAAATTAATTCGAACCACAATGCAAACATGACGCAAGATGTTTTGTTACAACTTGGTTTTAAAAACAAAGCTAGAATGTTTATGAAAAAATTTGACCTCTAAGGGGTTGTTTTTGGGGTTGATAGTTTGTTTGTATGAAACTTCGTTATGTACTTCAAGAGCGAGGAGTCTCAAATTTTGCATAGGGGTTCTTTTTAGAACGTAGGTGCTAACTAAGACGAGATTTTGTGAATAACAAGTATCGTAAGTCGGAAAAAAACCCATAAATCATAAAAATGAAGTTAACGCGGGCGAAGCGGCGGGCGGAAAGCTAGTACTAAATAATTGCAATTGCATTGTAAGTTTTCGGTTTGGTTTTGTTTCAATGCTCAAGCATGACATGACAAGCCGCGCTCCGCCGTGGCAGCTGCTACTCTAAGCAATGTTGACAGTGATATGATACCTTTCAATTACACAACAAACTAGCGAGTCTAGGTGCCGAGTGCGTTCAGTACTATGTTAAAGTGAAAATACTCAAGTTAGCACGTAGCACATTAACATTAAACACACAAGGTAATAGAACACCCGCGTCGTTAACGGGCGACGTTGGCGAGAGAGCCGGGGTTTTTGCGCGACGACAACACACATGCCCAACAAATTGGAACTCGCCTTTCGGTGCTAAAACTAGACGCCGACCGACTTATTAATGTGACTGGCAAGTACGGAACCATCATTTGAGTTTAGACTACCCTCGCTTGGTCGGTTTATTTCTAGCCTCAAACTTTCAACGTCAGAAATATTTTAACTTCAATAGACCTGTGAATACGCTAATTCGACATGTTTTTTATAAAGTAACTTCATCACTTTTGGAGAGCTGATGCAGTATGGCAAGAAACTCAGCAGTTCTTTACTCTTTTCAATTTTTTTTACCCGACTGCGCCAGAAGGAGAGTTTTTGTTTTTCGAGAGTATATGTATAAGTATTATTGTTTGGCACGCCCTGCGGCCTGAACGGTTCGATGGATTTTAGATTGTAGGGTGTCAATAGATTCGTATTTATTTACTGTGAGAGTGACACTGGGTATATCAAAATAAAAAAAACTTTTTTTTTTTACCAACCCCTATTAAAGTGAAGGGCTGAAATAGCGATTCCATAAATATTCAATTGAATGAAAATAATTTGCTTCGAAAGAAAAAACTGAGTTTCGGAAAGGTGCTAGAAACAATGCTAAAAACATTCTAGACTAGGCCACTTACTGGTTATTCAACTCAAAAGTCGGGGACAAAGCAGGGAATAACTTAGTAGTTACTTATACTTCTACAAAAAGCTTGTGGTTATGTTTCATAATTGTTGCTCCCCGCCGCAATAATTGAAAACGTTGCGAACGAGCTTCTTTTTTCGTTTTTTTAATAATTAGTTTTTATGGTATAATTTTTTTTAGTTAGTGAATCACATTCATCATCACCATCATCAACAGCCTTTAGAAGTCCACTGCTGGACATAGGCCTCCCCCATAGAACGCCACAGCGAGCGGCTTTGGGCTAATTGCATCCAGCGCTATGGAAAGAGCTATGCTTGGTGTCTCTTTGCGTGATAAGATCCGAAATGAGGATTCCCGCAAAAAAACCAGAGTGACCGACATAGTTCTTCGGGTAACCAAGCAGAAGTGGTGATGGGCGGGTCACATTTCCCGCAGGACTGATAACCGCTGGGGAGTAAGGGTCCACGAATTGGAAGACGCAGCGCAGGTAGGGCCACCCACCCGGTGGACCGATGACTTGATGCAAGTTGCAGGAATTACATTTACGTCTCAGAAATTATGGCATGACACACATACAAAAGATACTATACGATAAAAAACCAGTAATTATACATTTCGAAAGCTGTTGGTGTGTTTAACAAGACTTGGACTACGGCGTCACCCACACACAATTCAACATTTGTTGGCCCGAACTAAAAGGTTCGGTGACTCGTTTCTTTGTCGTACCATTCAGACGTGGAACGTTCTCCCAGCACATGTGTTTCCTTCCTCGTATAGCCCGTGTTCTTCAAGCGGGGCGTGAAAAGGCATTTCTGCAGGCCTTCAAGGTGAGGATGGCCAGCCCAGTGATTCGTTTGAATGACTGGGCTTGTCAACCTCATATCTGGACCTCACGACCGCTTTCCATCAGGTGGAGTGTGGTCATCTTGACGGGCAATATAAAAAAATAACAAGACTTCATATCAAGCGGAGATGAGCTTACATTGTTGGCTAGATAAAGTCATGCCTATTTAGAACATAAGACGTAGTCAATAATGATGTACAAAGGCCTCCCGGCTCTAATAGGCACGCTCTCCGTCGCAGCGCAAAGGCCAGGGCGCCTGAGTAGGGTGGACACACGTACGCGACATATTAGGGCGGGCGGGCACTGACTTCTAATACGTTTCACTCTCCAACAGATATCACACGTAGTAACAGTGGATATGACGACCACACGGTAGGCGTAGTGTGCAGTGGCTAATGATGTACAAACCTCGAGGCGTTGAGTCCTACTTCTGAAGCTTCGAGGCGGATTGGCCGGACTCAGTGAGTCCGGTATATAGGCTCCGAGCCCAGCCGAGATGCGAGCTCCCTGAGCCACGCCTCGAGGCTTTAAAGAGTTCAAGCCTTCAAAAAAATCGAACTGATTAATAGAGACCGAGCCTTCAAAAGTACTCGAGTTTTAAAAGAGCTCGAGTCTTCTTAAAACTTTCCACTACAATATTTTTCATGGTGATTAAAATGTTCTTTTCTGTCAATTAAACCTCTATTTCTCAAAATATACTTCTTCTTTTTCTGGTCACATAATATTATATCCCACAAACACATATTTTATTGCCTGCTTTGAAAAGGAAGACTCCAAATGGAAACTAGAGCAGAACAAAAAGTTATAATCTAATAAATACTGCTGGAAGAGGTTACAATGAAAAACAATTTTGAAACTTCGATTTTAAACTAGTTTGAAACATGTTTTTGCTATTAATAACTGACTTGATGTAAGTATAAATTCAATTAAGTTTTTTTTCGTAAATTGTAATATTTGACAGGACAAGTATCGTTTTGACCACGTCATAATGAGCGTAGTGCGTTGTTTTCGCGTTTTCTCACCTTGGCTTGCGTGGTGGCCCGGATTAAATTCCCAATTGAGTCTATTTAAGAAACAAACTCTTTTGAATTGGCTCGTGTTTGGGTGTGGAGTAAGAGCATCTGGCCTAAATTCTTATCTGGCGCCTCGTAATACAAGGATATTAGATTTTCGATGATCGGTTTTGCCTTTATTTATTTACATTTTATGATTACAATTTGGTTACGTACGCCATTTTAATAAAATTAATTAATAGAATCAACTGATTACAGGAAAAAAATACGCCTGTTCTGTCAAAACATAGTGTGAAACTAAATAGTTATACAAGATGCCTGAAAACTATAAATGACTAGTAACATAACACGTTGTCATTCCCCAGAGAACACTTAACAGTTCACATTACTTGCACGTAAGACCATTTAAGGCGGACGTAATGTGCCCTTGGGAGACTTACTTGCTACACCTCCCCTACTGTTTATTATAGATGAGTTTGGATCACATAAAAATAACTTATTATAGTAAAAGCATTAGTCTAAGGTCGCAATTATATTTTTACATTTGTAACACTAAAATAAAACAGCCATGAAGTTATCGCCTTATCTGATGGGTATTGGCTCGATCATCATGCTGGCCAAATGCGGGTTGGTTATAACCATGTACCCGAGACCTCCTGTTTCGAGCTGAGCTGCTTTAACCACTCAGCCACGGAGTTGTCCATATTGTAGAGAAATAATAAACCTTTCCGAAATTCATTCATCTCATTAATAATACAAACCACAGTCAGAATATTTAAATCCGAAAATCTGATCAGTAGAAAATATTTAATATAGGTACCTAGACCAACTTTACAAAAGCTTTTTCACTCAAAGAAAATACTAAGACAACAGCTATTCTTGGCCTTAAAAATAAAAATCCGTTGAATGCTAATTTCGAAAAGCTTTCAACATTAATTTTCTATTACTATGGCAAATATTTTACTTCTGGAGCGTTTTTCTTAGAAGCTCGTTAAGTAAAACATAGCAATTCAGTTAAGAACTTGATTAAAATTGCAATTAGAAAATCAAAGGGACTCTCCCTGAGCAAAACTATCATAAAAATCTTGTTGGCTAAGTATGCACAGGAAAATGGTCCATTTGAATTTAAAGCAAAATTAGACTGCTGCTCAGATTAAGGCGGCGTTATTGCAGATTGCTCGGAAAACCCTTTTTTTCGGTTCAATCTTCTTATCGTATCGAGTGGTAACACTACACTACGTGCGACCAGGATGCCGCCACTTGAACAGCGCTCGATTCAATGGTTTAGGTGTTTATTTTTTAGTAATAGTCTTGAAAAATATATGATACGCTTAAGGATATTGTCTAGATGTACTTTACTCGATCATAAAACAATCCGATACCAGGCTATAACATAATTTTTAAACGAATTATTACTGGCTAGAATGTGAAAAAAATAACATATATTTTTTAAAGAAATATTCGTCTTTGAATTCTTTAGTGACTGTGCTAAATTTTTATTTTCAACAGACGTCATTTATTCAATTAAAATGATATTTATCCCGAAACTAGATCGATCGTTGCCCAGCGTACGAGTATGACGACATGCCCCGCCGCCCGTCATCCCGCCAGTCGCGCTCAGGCGTTTGCCAATGTCGGACTTGCGTCAAATTTTCCATACGAAAATGTGTTTTTTTTACCTTCAACACATATCATTTGAATTAGAATATATTAGTTATTAATTTTATTGAATATTGCAGGTGAACCAGTATTTTTTAATGGTTTTGTTATTTTACAAATAAATTTTAAAGTTACACTATGCGAATGCCATCTAGCTTCGAATAGCCGAAAAGCAAACAAATGTGTTGTGTCAAAGTCATACCAACTTATATTTATTTTATTTAATGAAATATGATCCGTAAGTGTAAAAGTGTAGTGTCATAAAAGGTTAACACCGGCCAATCAGTCCCAAGGCTACCCAGCTGCCCCAGGGTGCCTACCACAATTGCCTGACACTTACTTGGATTCACCGATATCCCGAAGCTGATAAACCAGTCAAGTTGTGGCAAAATCCTTGTTGCAGGCCAGCAATACAGGAGCCGGGGCGCCGAGACTCGTCACACAATATTTAGGATTAGATGTAGTTATGGAATAATGAATAAAAGATCAGCCAATCCAGTGACTTGTTTATTGAATAGAGTAAAAGTATGAGTAGGAAAGAAGGACCCGATACACGGGTTCCTGTTACATTATAACTGTTTACAATTAATTATTTAAAGTATTTACAAATGCACCATCACGTAATTTAATTAAACTTATACTGGCAATCTGGTAAACTGCTGGTAAGCTCTGTTCAGGTCAGGGATACTTATGCAGGCTACTTTTCCGGTAGCTAGAGCATGGTATACGGGTACGCGACCCCGGCCCCCGAGCTATTACTGACTCACCCCAATCCTTCCGAGACAGTGATATCCTTGTCACCTTCTTCCTACCTACGCTCTAAACATCCTTTGTTTGTTAATTTCCAATCCTTTTCCTCTTCCCTTCTTCCCTCTCTACTCCGCGGAGGAGAAACCTCTAGAAAAAACCCTAAGCTAAGGCGTTACCGACCGTGCTGATAGCTGAATGGCTGAGGGTAGCTCAGTCCCGAACGGTGGGTCTCTGATACCGGGCGACCTCAGAGACTAATTAGCCTTACCCCCGCACGCGGGGCTCTGTGGGGGCGGACGAACCTTTCCCTTGCTACTCGTGGGACTCATATGGATACAGATTTATATGACCTTGATATAAGGGACCTCAGTAGCCCCCTATCCCTTACTGCGGAGGAGTCCGTGATGGCCTCCGCAACTACCGAAGATGCCTTGGTATCTAAGGTTGCTGACCAAGTGTCTTGCGTTGAGATTGATGGTGATGGCATGTCTCATCTTCCTCGCGCAACCACTGACGCCACTGAATCAGGCTTGGGCAACTCTGCCCTGCAGCCTACATCGGTCTCGACACCGACGCCAAAGGCAGCTAAGGCTAGGCCTGGGCTCAGACTGGCTGGCTCTCAGAAAAGGAGGCTGTACAAGCTTCTAGCTCAGGGAGTTAGCCGGGAAGAGGCTCTGGTCCTATGTCGGGTGCCAACCTTTGGCCAAGGACCACAGGCAGGCTCTCCGCCTGCCTCAAGGCCTAACGCTCCTGTGGGACCCGCACCAGCTGACGACCCTCGAGCTCCCAAAAGAGTGCGATCGGAGGAGGAGTCCCCTAAAACCAACCCTAAGAGATCTGCACGGGGCGTAGAGGGCCGACCGGCTTTCAGCCAAGTTGCTGCATCTCTTAGAGTTGGGATTAGGGATCCTAATGCACCTCTGACCGAGGAGCAACAGATTTTGGTGCGGGAATATCTTCTGACCCGTATGGATGAAGAAAACCAGGGCGCCGGAACGTGTCCCCGGTTTATGGGCTCATCAAACAGGCCGGGATGGATGCTATTCGTCTGCGCGGACGACTTCACTCGGCTCTGGTTGGAGAAGGTAGTACCAGAAGGAAAACCTTGGCAGGGAGCAAACCTTCAGGTTATGAAGGCCAGTGAGTTCCCTAAGCCGCACGTTGGCATCCTTTTCATCCCAGGGCCTAACCCAAGGGACCCCGCCTTAATTGAACAAAGGTTGCGTGGGTCTAACCGGCAACTTGGCCCAGGGGAGGGATGGCGCGTTCTGAACGTCCAGTATAAAGAAGACGGGCAGGTCGTAGCGCTCGCACTGGACGACGAGGCTCTAGAGGCCTTGAGAGAGCTCAACTTCACGCTTCACTTTGAGTTCGGGTTTTTCCGAGTGAAGGTGAAAAAGGACCCTAAGGCGAAGGCTGCCAGTGAGGGGAACGCCCAACCCTCGACCTCGGCACGGGGGCTGACTAAGCCGCCGTCCGTGGTCGGCGGAGGGGTGTCCCTCCCACCTATGGAGGGGGTTATTGGCGCATCGGGTGGACCTTTCACGGCTACCCATGGGGACAATAACCTCACGGCCAGTGTGAGACCGGGGGTTCAGGTGGACACGGGAACTGCAGCTGAGTCCGCCATCACTGGTGACTCGGCGGCGGGAGCCGAATCGTCCTCCCAAGACATGGACTGGCAGGTGGTCGGTCGCAACCGTACCTTTGCCCTGCCTGCGGGTTCGTCAGCACCACAGGTGCTGGAGTAGAGGCGCACGCGTCGTCCGCTGTCGGTCAAAGTGGGGAAAAGTGGCAACCGCAACCCAGCACTAGCCGGGCCCCAGTGCAGGCTTTTCCCTGCCCCGTTAGGGGCGAAAGGAAGCCCAACCTCAGCACTAGAGGAAGTTCGAGTCCTCGACCTGCGCGGGGCTGGGGGTGGAGAGGGGTGGCGCCCACGGTGCCGCCCCAATTCGTTACCCAACGGGCCGGGGCACTTGCTGAAGGAGCAGTCAGAGGAAGGGCGGGAGGACCGAGAGGGTCAAGAGGTGCAAGAGGCCGCCCAGCTCTGACCAAGGAGCACTCCAGCAAGAAGGCCTCTAGAAACCTACTCCAACATAGGCAGTAGGTTCCTTACTACACTCCACACTCACACAAAAGTCACACACACACACACTACTACACACGGTATTGTACATATATATATATAAAACTAATATCGTATTTATCTTGCATATTTGTATATATATATATCTCAATACACACATAACAATGTTAAAAATTATCCAAGCAAACCTTCACCACGCGAAGGGTGCCTCGGCCGTCCTGAGCCAGAGGTTCCTCCGCGAGGACTTGGGCATAGCTTTGATACAAGAGCCGTGGCTGAACAAGAACACGGTGCTCGGACTGAGTGGCGCAGGTAATGTACTTTACAATACTAGCGGCACCCGGCCTAGAGCTTGTATGGTTCTTAAGAAAAGTATTAAGTTCATCCCAATTCCAGAGATGTGTGGCGATGACCTCATTGCCGCCTACGTCTCTTTGCCTAGTTCTCATGGAAGGAAGATTGTTGTCTGCTCAGCATACCTTCCCGGAGAGGCCTCTAACCCGTCACTTCAACTTGAAGCCCTCGCTGACTACTGCAGGGAACAAGCAGCCGAACTGGTAGAGGGCTGTGACTGCAACGCGCACCACACCATTTGGGGAAGTACGAATACAAACAATAGGGGTGAGTTGCTCTATGATTTTATTTTAAGTTACAACCTAAATGTTCTGAACGAAGGATGTGAACCGACCTTTGTTACTAGGAGCAGGCAGGAAGTACTTGACATCACTTTCTGCACGGGACAAATTCTTGGCCGGGTCAACGGCTGGAAGGTCTCGTCGGAAATCTCACTATCTGACCATAGACATATCAGATTTGACATAGGCAGTGCCACCCAGCCTACTGTTTCCTACAGGAATCCTAAGGCCACTAACTGGGGCAGATATGTAGAATGCCTTAGTGAAAATCTGGGCACTGTCAACAAAAGCATACGCTCCATTGAGCAGCTTGAATCAGCTACAGCGGGCGTAACCAAAGGCATGATCAACGCCTACCAGGACAATTGCCCGCTTAAACAAGGCAGCAGGAATCGTAAAAACATTCCAGGCTGGAATAAAACCCTGTATCGGCTTAGAGCCAGGGCTCGCGAGCTATTTAACATTGCTAAGCGAACTAAACAGTGGGAAGATTACTCCAAGGCTCTCACGGAATATAACCGAGAGCTAAGGAGAGTAAAGCGACAATCGTGGAGAAAGTTCTGTGAGGAGATAAATAGCGCCTCACATGCAGCTAGAATCCACAAAGTGCTTTCTAAGGCACCTACGTCACATCTGGGACTACTTAGGAAACCCGATGGGACGTTTACAAACTCAGCAGAAGAAACACTAGGGCTACTTACCCAAGTACACTTCCCGGGCCCCATACCGATTACTGGCAACCACCCACCTCCTAGGATGCCTAAGAGACCTTTTTTTTTTTTTTTTTTTGCGTCAGGAAATGCATTTAGGCATTCCCAAGGCCCTGGGTTCGGGACACCTGGGATATGTGGGACTCGGAACTCCTGGAAAAACAGAGACCCCTACCCACTAATACCTGACGGTGGTCATCTTCGGCGCAGAATGGAAGGGACCCGGGATCCCCAACGAGGGAGAGACTCCTCGCAGGACCCTTCGGCGCGCAAGGCCGCCTGGCAGCCAGCCTCGGGAGGAGCAAGCTCAACTCCAGTGCACGATAACACAGACCACTGTGTTCGAAGACACGCGTTACCGTCATCCTCGGGATCGCAAACCGAAACACACGCAGGCCCCCCCGCGTGCGCTTCGCGACCCCAAGGGCCCTTTTAGTCGCCTCTTACGACAGGCAGGGATACCTCGGTAGTATTCTCGTCCCCTAACCGCAGGGAACATGCCTAAGAGACCTAGGCCAAGGCCGGAAGACTGGAGAAGGGCGTCAGTAATCTTCAGACCCAGCCAGGTCAAATGGGCCATCAACAGCTTCAAGCCCTTCAAATCGGGAGGCCTCGATGGTATCTTCCCAGCGCTAATGCAGAAGGGCATCGAGGCCCTTCTACCATTTATCGTCAAAATATTTAGAGCCAGCTATGCACATGGCTTTCTACCTACTGATTGGACCAAGGTTAAGGTGGTCTTTATACCTAAGGCTGGCGACAAGGACAAGTCCCAACCTAAATCCTACAGGCCAATCAGTCTAACGTCTTTCCTTCTGAAGACGATGGAAAAGGTATTAAACCTTTACATCAGAGAGAGCTACCTAAAGGTAAATCCTCTGCATGGAAGTAAACACGCCTATCGCTGCGGTAAATCCACTGAGTCTGCTCTGATGGAACTAACGGACAGACTGGAAAAGGCTATGGAGGACAAAGAGACAGCTCTTTGCGCCTTCCTTGACGTTGAGGGTGCATTTGATAACACCTCGACCGAAATCATCATCAAAAGTATGAGGAACAAGGGCGTGGACGGAACCACCCTAAGGTGGATTGAATCCATGCTAACATCAAGGACGGTAAGAACGTCACTCCTTGATGTGCACGTAGAAGTCAAAGTGACAAGAGGCTGCCCACAGGGGGGCGTACTGTCTCCCCTGGAGTGGTCGATTGTCGTTGATGAACTTCTTTACCGTCTGAACAGCGCACACTTCACAACATAGGGATATGCGGACGACTTGGTGATAATGGTGGTTGGCAAATGCCTGAACACCATCTCAAGCCGAATGCAAGGTGCTCTGCGTCTTGTGGAGAACTGGTGCCGGGAAGTTGGCCTGTCGGTCAACGCAGACAAAACCACACTGGTGCCGTTCACCAGGAAAAGGAACTTGGAAGGCATTCGTGAGCCCACCTTGTTCAGCAAACCTATAGGGTTCTCCAAGGAGGTCAAATATCTGGGAGTTATCATCGACCAGAAACTTACTTGGAACTCCCATATCAGCTACATATCCAAAAAGGCGCGAATGGCTTTAGGTATATGTTGCCGTCTGGTCAGCACCAAATGGGGCCTCAGCCCTAAAGCTGCTCTCTGGATATACACTGCCATAGTGCGACCCATGATTGCCTATGCATGCGTCGTATGGTCCAAGAAGACCACCCAAATAACGAGCATTACCTTGCTCAGCAGGGTCCAAAGATTGGCCTGCTTGATTACAACTGGTGCCATGAGTTCTACACCTACCGTGGCTCTAGAAGCCATGCTGTCACTGTGCCCGCTCCACTTGCATCTTGGGATGGAAGCCAGAGCGGCCATGCTGAGGGCACTAGACGGTGAAAGTAGCCGGTACCAGTCAAAAAACATGAATGTCCTGAAAGCTGAGCTGCACAAAATGCCAGTCATGCTCATGCCTAAGGACAGCATGTCGGTACAGTATCTTTTTAAAAAATGGTACTCAGTTGAAATAATAATATATAATAAATATCCCTGGACATTATTCCACACAGCGCCATCTTGCCCCAAAGTAAGCTAATTAAAGCTTGTGTTATGGGATACTAGACAACGGATAAACATACTTAAATACATTTTCTTTTGTAAATACATACTTATTATACATAGGAGACACCCAGACCAGTACAAACAGACATGTTCATGCACACAAATGTTTGTACTGTGCGGGGATCGAACCCGCGACCTCTGGTGTAGTAGCCAACTTCTTAACCATTACACCAAGTCGGTCGTGAAATACCAGGTAGAAAGGAGTGGGAGGATGGCACTCCTGCAAACTTCCAAACCGGAGACATCGTGTGGTACACTGATGGCTCCAGGATAAATGGGCGGGCTGGCTATGGAGTCTATGGCGAGAGACCTAAAGCGCAGATTCACAGCAGTCTGGGCCTACACGCCACCGTCTTCCCGGCCGAAATGACCGCCATCTTGCACTGCGCACAGGAGAACCTGGAACGCGCTTTTAAAAATAAGAGTATATATATACTATCAGACAGTCAGGCAGCCCTTAGAGCGCTTGACGCAGTTGAAATCAACTCAAAACTCACCCTTGATTGTGCCGAAGCCCTGAACAAACTCGGGGTCAACAATAGGGTGACGATACGCTGGGTACCGGGACACTGTGATATCCCGGGTAACGAAACAGCAGACGAACTGGCCAGGGCGGGTGCGGCAACCATCACACATGCCCCTGAGCCTGTGGTGGGTATACCCGAATGCGCCCTGAGGCAGCCGCTATTAGCCCGAATGGAATACCTTAGCAGGAAACACTGGACCAGCAGCAATGGTATGGTACATGCTAAGGCACTCATCGAAGGCTACTCACACAAGTTCACCACAAAGGCCCTTGGATTAAGAAGGAGAACGGATAGAATCCTTACCAGAACCCTTACGGGGCACTGTAGGCTGAACAAACACGGACACAGGATTGGTATCGCTGAGTCACCGACCTGTAGATTCTGTCGTGAAGAGGAAGAGACCCCGGTCCATGTCCTATGCGACTGTGATGCTTTAATACACAGCAGAAGCCGCGTTCTCGGCGGGCACAAGCTTGCCCCTTCGGACGCCATTAACATCACTCCCAGGAAAATAATTCAGTTCATGATGGCTGTAGGCCTGGAGAGTGATCTTTGAGGGGATGATGACCACAATAGATCAATCCTGGTCGCAGTGGTCAATCGCTTTGCCGACATCCTAACGCTAAACGAATAACGAATAAGCTCTGTTCAGTACGATGGTTTTGCTAGTACTGCCTAAAAATGCTGAACAGGGAACGTGGAACGATAAATTAAATTTTGAAAGGACAGTTACAGAATATTATTGATGGCCAGTAAGTTAAACTATGAAGTTTCCAGCAATCGTGGAGGTTCTAACGTCCATGAGACTGGAAATAAACGCCATCGTTACAAAGTAAGCGTTTAAGATCATAATTCTACTGGAAAATAGCCCCGTCAAATCCCTCCATGTCAGTCTGTACGTACAGCTGGAGATCATCAGCATACTGATGGTAAGAGCTGCAGATAGTATGGGTTACAAATTTAATAAATATAGAAAATAAGACAAGGGGTAATATTCCTCCCTGTGGAACTCAAGAATCGAGGTCACACCACTAAGAAAAATGTTGGTCAATGTGCACTGCCTGTTTCCAGATGAGAGAGCATGGCAAGAAGCATGACATGGTCAACGACGTTAAAGGCATTGGAGAAATCTATTAAAACGAGAACAGTTGTTTTGGAAGCCTCCAGGGCAGCTCTGATATCCTCAGTAACCTTCAGGAGAGCCTTCGTACTGTGACCAGGCCCAAAGCCTGATTGGTAAGTATTCACTGACGAAAGTTAAAATATTTGTCAAAATTTTTCTTTCGGATGTTTATAGGTAGGTACTTACCTTAAACGTTGATGGAATAACCTTGGCATGCAACGTAAGCCTATAGTGGAAAGATTTTTTCGTTTCTCTGAGGTTTCGGTAGCTCAGTGGTTTAGAGCAGTCACCCAGATTGTGAAAGACGCGGGTTCGATTCCCGCTCGAGATCATTAAGGTCCGCGATCGAATTTTGAAAGTTTTTCTATCTTTAGATATGAAAATCAAGCATTTTAAAATGCGAAAATAATCAAAGTAATGAACACAAAGACGTTTCTGGCCAGATTTGAACTCGGGACCACCAGATCCACGATCCAAGTTGTGTTACTTAACCCATTCACTCACCCAAATCGATTGTTAAAACGCACGGTGCGTGGTGTGGCAGCGAAAGTGTTAATTCCTAGGCCACGACGCTCCCACATTAACAAACAATTTGTTCCAAATACCCTTCACTACAAAAAACCTCAAAACCAGAACAGCCCTGATTGTCCTGGGAAGACTAAAATGCAAATTTTCTGAATAAAAGCACAGAGAGTGTAAGCAAAGCCCCGTTTGTTGGAATTTTGTTGGAATCCTTAAGTGAGTGATAAAGTCGTCCCACGCTGACCGCTGCACATTATCAGCGAGATCGCGCTCAGGGCCGCACTCGAGCGATACGGCTTCCTAAAAAAGTCGGGTTTAAAATGAACTAATTTAAGTGCCGGTTTTATGCGACTACAGTGTGGCAAGTATTCAATAAATCTGAGACAGATGTATTTTAAATATCTGAAATAATGAGTGTTTTTTTCTATTTTTGGCACTATAACAATGCATTATTCTGCATCTAGAGATATAAACTAGACAAATTCGGCCTGATCTAGTATAGTAGACAGTAGTAGGTTGCATTTATAATCACTAGGAGTGCTATACTGAAATACCATTTAAAAACGTTACCACGGTGCTAGCGGCTGTCATTGGTGAAAACTCGTGGTAGACATACAGGTGGGTGTAAATATACCACCGTTGCGGTCTGTCGACTCAACTGAATAGAAAGCAAGCCACTTGATAATTAATCTTTTCATACATACATACCATCACGACCTTATCCCAAACGGGGTAGTCAGAGGCAAATGACTGTTGCCGTCATGGTGAACGGAACACTCAGAAGCCCACTTTTCACCAATGATATTAGAACCCAACGTAGTAGGTGGTGAGCCTTCCACCGCTATCCGGGTTGATTTGGTTTTCTATCGATGTTTTTCATCACCGGAGAGTTAGTCGGAAATTAAACAATGAACACAAAGATTTTGGTTCTGGCCAGATTTGAACTCGGGCCCACACGATCCGCAATCCGAGTTAAGAGTGCTGAACCACTAGGTCACGACGCTCTTTGATTAATCTTTTCAACATTGTTTTGGTACAATAATTGCAATCACAGACACTAATCTATTTTATTAGGAATTCATTGTTTCTTATTTACCAACGCCGTCCCTTTATTGTCATGGGCGTGTGTCGGCCCGAAGCCAATGTCGATAAATATTTATGAAGAAACTTATTTAATTTAGAGCGAGCCTTGTGTCGAGGGCGAGGGGGTAGGGGGGGTTAGCGGACAACTTGCATTTTAGAATAATGCGCGCGCTTAGTCAGCTGTCCCGGAACTTCGCTCGGCCACAGGTTTTTTCTTGAGAAAGTTTATATATACAGCAGTCGCTTGCGATTGGTGGCATTTGCATCAGACTATAGAAAGTGGTGAATATTAGAAAAAGTTCAGTCAAGTTAGATAATTATGATGTAGCAATACTATGCGAGAATATCCTGAATAAACTTGGTGTACACCAAGGCTCCGTGCTTAGCCCGTTTCTGTTCAGCGTAATATTAGACATTCTGTCAAACAGCATCCGAGACCACCACGAGCAAACACCCTGGCTGCTCATGTATGCTGTTGATATTGTGCTAGCAGATTCGGACAGGAGACGGCTGGTACAACGGGTGAATGAGTGGAAAATTCACTTGAAAACGGCGGTCTGAAACTTAATCTGACGAAGACGGAGTACATGGCCTGCAACACCACATACCCCCAGTTCGTCCGCATAGGCGTTGACGTGGTCGAGCACACGGACCGTGTCAAATAGCTGGGATCTGTGTTAAGCGCGTCCGGGGACATCAACCGCGACGTCAGAGCCCGAACTTCCGCGGCTTGGGCCAAATGGCGTGAGGGGACTGGTGTCATTTGTGACCCCAAAATGCCGATCAAGCTGAAGGGGCAGGTCTATAAAACCATCATTAGGCCTGTCCCTTTATATGGCAGTGAAGCATGGCCGTTACTAGAGCGACACAAGCAGGAGCTGCGCGTCACGGAAGGCGGCCTTCGTGTTCGTGATATCGCAGACAAGCTGCAGGAAATGAAGGCGGCACTCCTGCCGCCTTCGTTGGTATGGTCGGAATCGATTCTACTATTGATTCTCAACAATCAAATATAATGTTTCGCTGGCTTGCATTGTTTTATACTCTTAAAAATACGGATCTTATCGGTGGATCAGTCTTCTTAATCTTACTACAAATGATCTTTCTCTTGCTTTTATCACATCAAGTTTTTTCCCAGCTGATGTCTGGTAC
Source organism: Udea olivalis (assembly GCA_947369235.1). NCBI lineage: Eukaryota > Metazoa > Arthropoda > Insecta > Lepidoptera > Crambidae > Udea > Udea olivalis. The sequence goes on from OX376362.1 coordinate 336,951, forward strand.
CCACAACCAAAAAATAAATAACAACATACCATTACAAACTATATTATGTATGGTATTATCATAACAAACAAACGTAAGAATATTTCCTTACTTAACAAATAAGAAATGGGTTGCTATTGGTATTAACAAGTGCGCAATTTCTGTTATTAATGAACCGGATGACATATGACTTCCTTAAAGATAACTCGATGGCATTTCGCCAAAGCAATACAGAGTTATTTGTTTTTGTAACCGACAAATAAACTAGCAACCTTCTGGGTGGACAATAACAGTTGTACATTAAATACTATTGCCTTCCATATTATTCATTCCCATTTATTAACACACAGTTTGTCTTCGTTGTTAGAAATCTATTTTGGGAAGGTGAGGTAAATATTTACTCACATAAACTTGTTATCAAAACTTGTGAATCAATGAACTTGACCAAGCAAAAAAATGTACCTTTTACCTTTTAATAGATAAGAATTGTCATTGCAGTAATATTTAAATACACTGTCAGAGCAGTTAAAAATAAATAATAGTGTCTACACTATTATTTATTTTAATTTTAAAATATTGAAACATTTTTACATTCGCGACCCCTTTACATGTTGAGAAATTCTGGCGACCCCCTTGTGCCATAGATAGACAGACAAAGAAGTTATTTGAAAGACTACGTTAATGATTATTTTTATTTTGGTACCTTTATTTCTTGTTTATGAGGAATACTTTGCAAGAAGCTGTGAGAGCTTTATAAGACAATCCGCGGCTTCGACTAGGACGTCAGCTCGCACAGGCCTAGTCAGCCATGATGGCGCTAAAGCTATGACTGGCATGAGCGGACTCGCTGCGAAATTAGACTCGATAATGCCGAACATATCATGGACACACAAATTCTTCATCGCCACTAGCTGCTAAGTTAGTACCTTTTGATTTAAATGACTTGCGAATTAGAGACTGATTTGATTATTAACGTTTCAAAAATAGCACCATTATTTGTCAAATTTTTGAAATTTAAACAATCCTACTCACTAGAATTTTGTTTTTATTGTGGTGTAAAATTCTCAATTTTTTTGCCAGCGACCCCCTGAGTAAGGTATCGCGACCCACAGATTGAAAAATACTGGTGTAGAAAATGCGGGACTACATCGTGATGGGTTGCGTCTTTTAAATAAAGAGATACCATAAATTAGAAATTATTTTAAATAAAATGAACAGATTGTTAATTACTAACGCCGGAATCCAAAAACGACAATCAAAGTTAAGCAAACCTGAAATGTATACCTGTCCCCTTCACTCTGACTGACATGTGACAGGAAAGCATCAATTTGAAAGACCTTTTCATTGTCCTTTCTGGATTCGAGCGTTAGAGTCTTAATATGAAGTAGACGAAAAGCCTACCTGAAATCCGCCAACTTTGGTTTTTATTCCTATCATTGGCCAGTTGACAAAAATTAATAAAATTTGCTGTAGTAAAAAAATTATCTCAAATAGCAACATTTTACAACCTACTGTAGCAAAATAGTCTATATTTTTGGCAATACCAACCGTACGCGCGGTTGCTAACTTCACTCAGTTTGCTGTCAACAGTTGTCAAATAGAAGTCTCTGCCGGTGGTCCCAAAATTGTTCTTTGAGAATGTGCTTTTTCACGCTTCAAAAGTGATCCAGGTGAGTGGGTTTTTTAATATGTTATTAAGTGACATTATCTGAGTCCTCTATTAATCAGTAATTCAAACGGCCAATGTTACAATCACTCGTACCAAACATGTGTAGTTAACTTTGGCAACAGACAAACATGTACTAGGGCTGCCCGCTGATGATTTTAGATGTAGGTACCTACCTACTCACGAGTTGATGATACTTTTTGCTGGCAACTCAGTTTTAGAATTCGTTTCGGTATAATGCCTAGAATACAGTTTGAAAAAATATACCTTAAACAAGTCACATACAAAGTCTGTTGGATGTCCAACGCGACTATCTGCTGACGAAGAAGCCAAATTTATTAAAGTTTTAATTGCAGCTGGAGAATTCGGATGTCCGCTTAGTAAATTCGATCTTCGCCTTTTGGTATTTGAAAACTTGAAAAAGAATAGCCGAGATGATGTATTTAACGACGGACATCCTGGAAAAGCCTGGCTTGATAATTTTTTGTCAAGACATTCATCAGATTTGACAAGACAACAACATAAGACCATCAAATTTTTAAATAAACTAAGTAAAAGTGCCATATTTTTAACCCCCGACGCAAAAAGAGGGATGTTATAAGTTTAACGTGTCTGTGTATCTGTGTATCGGTGTATCTGTGTATCTGTGTATCTGTCTGTGGTATCGTAGCTTCCAAACGGATAAACCGATTTTCGTTTAGTTTTTTTTGTGTCATAGATAATTTTATCCCGAGTATTCTTAGCCATGTTTCATGAAAATCTGTTCAGCCGTTTGAAGATCATCAGGTCTTTTCTAGTTGATGAGGGGATATGACCAACTTCCTTATGCCCGATCAATTCGAAATTTGGTACCGTGTTACTTCAATGATATTGAAAGTATATGGTAAGGTAACCATGACCTGATCAGCCGTTTGAAGATCATCAGGTCTTTAATAGTTGATGAGGGCATCTGACTACCTTTCATAAGTCCTAATGATTTGAAATTTGCTACTGTGTTACTTCAAACTCAACTATTTAATCACTTTAAATACCTTCCTAATATTTTACCTACTTTAAAAAGGACAAAATAAAAGTAAAATTAAAAATTTTAAAAACCACCGACACAGAAAATAAACTCCAAAAACTAACAAATAATATTTTAAATTCACATGTATAAGGTAAGTTCAAATATTTTTATTTTCCAAGCGTCGCGTCGCGTCGGGGGACCGCTAAGTCAGAAAAACAGGTGTAGTCGCAGATTGCAAGAAAAGAATTTACTCCGAAAAATTCGCAAAATCGACACAACCGTCATGTAGTCTGCCCTCACGTGTCTGCCCGTTCGGATCGCCGCACTTGGTAGCGCCCACCCCCGCGCCGCATACCGCACACCGAGCTCGCAGCACGCGGCATTACGAAGAAGACTATGCATGACACATAAGATCGCTTGTAGGTACACTACATGTAATTCGTAATAATTAAAAAGCTGTTGTTGGATAAATACTTCATAAACTTGAGCGGTCCCCAGACGCGACGCGACACTTGGAAAATAAAAATATTTGAACTTACCTTATACATGTGAATTTAAAATATTATTTGTTAGTTTTTGGAGTTTATTTTTTGTGTCGGGGGTTTTTAATATATGCTTAAGTTGTTCCAAATAAAAATCTCATAATTATACTAAACTTCGATTAAATAAAATCATGTCTTTTTTTGTAAATCACCCAAACAAAATGTAATAGTGTTACATAAATAATTTTGACAACCCTGAATCTAAAACTATTCTGTATGGAAATTAAAAAAAAGTTTCGGGTATCTTTGGCCACCTCGCTTTAAGCCAAAATATTTTACTTTTTGTGATTATTGTCTTATAAACGTCTTCCTTGGCCGGTTTCCTGTTATAGTTCTTAAAATATTATGACATAAAGACCATAATCAAAGAATAATAAGCAGTGGCTAATGTTGCCAGAAAGCTGAGGTAATTCTGGCCGACTAAAATAAAGTATTTTTTAGCAAGAAACTGGGCTTAATTACGCAATATCCGTACATTAACATCTGCAGTTAAGGTTCCTGGTGTTTAACAATTGTGAAACACTAATACTTTACTAACAGTTTTTCGGATTCAAAGTCGATTATGTGCAAAAAGTGGCCAATGTTGGCAGGTTTCACGGTATTCAATTTTATGATCGGAACATAACGTTGAAAGGAGCAGTTTTGTTTAACTTTCTGCTCTAATAGATATCTCTTTCAATTTATCAGGTTATTTCTATATGACCGAACATGGTAAACATATTAAAGTTGTAGACTTTTCAATCTCGGCGGTTGAACGGAGACAAGGGCTCTTTTACATGTAATTGATAGGTGTGGGTGCGCCTTTAGTGAAGCGGGACAAACATAGATTGATCGTTCGCTGTAAGGGTTGGTGGGTTTTATTCTTACATTGAGTAACCTTTTCGTAAGTTAATGTACTCAGAAGCATAAAACTCGCTGGTAAACTATTCTGGTTTAACTAGGCTGGTTTTATGAAATAGTAATATGGGATAAATAATAAAATTGAACTGAGAAGACCCGGCAAGAAACTCAGCCATTACTTTTTGAAAATTGTGGTTTTACAATGCGAGTTAGAAGAGTACAATCATGTTTTGTTTCATATAGAAAAATACTTGAGATCTAACATTTTTATGCAGCTGTGTCTAGGCGTTCACATCAACCTTTACAGTACTATTGCAAAATGGGTCTTAAGTCAGAAGCATAAGGTGCCCCTATGTAAAGGTTGATGTGAACGCTTCTGTACATCTAAGCTGCAGAATATAAAACAAAAAGCTTGGTAACAGCCTTCGACAGCATGAGACCGGTAACAGCCTTCGGCATTCTGATTTGAGGTAACTTTTCGAAATGGTCATGTACCTACTCTTTCTTCAGTATTAGTTATCAGATATTCATAGATCTGTGTGCCAATAATGAAATAAATGAAAAGATTTTTCCTGTCGCTAACAATAGCCTTAGCGCGAAATTTTCCCGGCTCCTTAATGTATCAAAACAATGGAATCTTTTCTCCAGGAATTTTTCTAAATTTATTAAATGTATTTTTCATATTCTACAATTGATGTTAGTAACTTGTTTAGTGAATGAAAATCAACAGATGAAAATATTGGTAATTATAAATTGATAAATTGTGAGATGTTTTGATAACAACAAGGTACGGTCAATAGCAGAAGTAGGTGATAGTTTAACGTGCCAAAATTGATGATTTTACAAAAACTACAAAGCTTAATAAACTACTAAGAATATAAATGAAACATTTTATTCACTATAATGGATATATGCTGCTAGTGATCGATTTTTTACGTATTTTTCATTCTAAAAATAAATTGGAAGTTTGTTTAATCATCATTTACTTTTGCTGTTGACTGTGTACGCTGAAGGGAAAATTGTAGATACAGGCTAAATGAGCAGAACAAGTTTGTTCAAAAATATTATCGCAACAAAACTTAGTAGTTTAGTAATGCAGCTATTTTCCTTAAGCAAGACCTATCATGACGACCGACTTGGTGTAATGGTTAAGAAGTTGGCTACTACACCAGAGGTCGCGGGTTCGATCCCCGCACAGTATAAACATTTGTGTGCATGAACATGTCTGTTTGTACTGGTCTGGGTGTCTCCTATGTATAATAAGTATGTATTTACAAAAGAAAATGTATTTAAGTATGTTTATCCGTTGTCTAGTATCCCATAACACAAGCTTTAATTAGCTTACTTTGGGGCTAGATGGCGCTGTGTGGAATAATGTCCAGGGATATTTATTTATTTATTTATTTATTATTATTATCATGATCAGGAAGCCCTCGTCGCTTAGAACCATTCACACGGGCTTAAGCTGAGTGGGTGCGGCCTTTGTGCAAAACACTGCGCTCGTTCTAATCCGGTAAGCCGCAAGATTGATAGGAACATAGAAACCTGATATGTTTAAGATCCACTCCATCAGTTTTTTTTCTTCCAACAACCACACCACTTCTTTTATGGTCTCGATGTAGGGATATCCCTGTGTTACACGGTGGCAAAAAAGGAATTAACGCCAGGAGCGTCTCCCAGCACACCCAGACCCGAGCCAATTTAGAAAAGATCGTTTCCTGAATTGTCACGACCGAGAATCGAACCCAGGACACTACGGAAATCGAGGCGACAAATCATGATGCAGCACACTACGCCAATAGTGTCGTTGCGATCATGATATTCATTCGTGGAATAATTTAAAAGAAACTACGAATGGGAGTTTCAGCGCTGACTGATATGAAGGTAATTTAATTAAGTAGTAAATCCCACTACGAGTATACTCGTACTTATATTTTACAGATTCGGCTGGCCAAAGAAACTATGCGTCTTTCAGCTTAGTCTATATAATTTATAGTTTTGCAATTCACATCAAAGACCATCGTAATTAAGACCCAAATTAAATAAAAAACTCAGGCCTCACCGGATACGGTATCAATATAGACGACATTATCGACGCCATGATAATAATGTTTAAAAATTAAAATTTTTAAAAACCCCCGACACAAAAAATAAACTCCAAAAACTAACAAATAATATTTTAAATTCACATGTATAAGGTAAGTTCAACTATTTTTATTTTCCAAGCGTCGCGTCGCGTCTGGGGACCGCTCAAGTTTATGAAGTATTTTTCCAACAACAGCTAATTAATTATTACGAATTAGGTACATAGTCTTCTTCGTAATGCCGCGTGCTGCGAGCTCGGTGTGCGGTATGCGGCGCGCGGCGCAGGGGTGGGTGTTACCAAGTGCGGCGACCCGAACGGGCAGACACGTGACGGCAGACTACGTTGACGGTTGTGTCGATTTTGCGAATTTTCGGAGTAAATTCTTTTCTTGCAATCTGCGACTACACCTGTTTTTCTGACTTAGCGGTCCCCCGACGGGACGCGACGCTTGGAAAATAAAAATAGTTGAACTTACCTTATACATGTGAATTTAAAATATTATTTGTTAGTTTTTGGAGTTTATTTTTTGTGTCGGGGGTTTTTAAAAATTTTAATTTTACTTTTATTTTGTCCTTTTTAAAGTAGGTAAAATATTAGGAAGGTATTTGAAGTGATTAAATAGTTGAGTTTGAAGTAACACAGTAACAAATTTTAAATCATTAGGACATATGAAAGGTAGTCAGATCCCCTCATCAACTATTAATGACCTGATGATCTTCAAACGGCTGATCAGGTCATGGTTACCTTACCATATACTTCCAATATCATTGAAGTAACACGGTACCAAATTTCGAATTGATCGGGCATAAGGAAGTTAGTCATATCCCCTCATCAACTAGAAAAGACCTGATGATCGTCAAACGGCTGAACAGATTTTCATGAAACATGGCTAAGAACACTCGGGATAAAATTATCTATGACACAAAAAAAACTAAACGAAAATCGGTTCATCCGTTTGGGAGCTACGATACCACAGACAGATACACAGATACACAGATACACAGACACGTTAAACTTATAACACCCCTCTTTTTGCGTCGGGGGTTAAAAAACAAAGTAATCATTAATATTTTATAATTCATTTATTCGATGCTTCATATGGTAAATAATAGGACTTAAATGAAAATATAGTACATACACATGAACCCTGCTAGGGCACGGCAAAATATTTTTGTAATATTATGAAAGTTATTTATAAACATAAGTTTTCATGCTCATTGTAACATTTATGATAAATTTAAACACTTTTGAAATACTCCTGCATAGAATAAAAACAGTTTGATAGCAAAAATCTTTTGCCACTAGAACAAAATAAGGACAGACTAATAATTAATTTATTAAATATCTTAAAATATTTTTGTCTTCAGCACCCATCTAGTGAAATTCTAGCAAAGTTAAGAAACTACTCTTAACCCGTTCTGTACCCAAAATATGTTCTACTTCTATGCTGAGTAGAAGTTGCGGAAGTAACGGTAGCTTCAAAGTAGCAAATCCGATAATGCCGAGTGATTGATAGAAGCGGCTTCTTCGCATTATCTGCTTCCGCGATTGGATGCTGAAAACCCTATACGCCGAATCAAATGATACGCGGCTTACTATAAGTTGGATGAATATGTGATAGTACTGCAATCATATTCTGAATTACTATCATCTAATGTACAACTTATTTGTTTTTATGAATACGAAAATCTAAATGACTGCATTCCACTCCATACGATTATAGTTAATGATGTTTATTTTATTTACGTTAGTAGATTTTTTGTATGTTGACGGGTTTAATCTACCAGGAACGTATGTGAGTAATAGGCTTTACCTCAGAAACCATAAAAAAGCTGCCAGTAAATGTCATACTGTCATACAATGACAGGCAATAAACAGTTCATTGAACCTGGCCTGTAGGTGCAATGGCAGCGATCCTGCCTTTAGCACCGGAGGTCGTGGGTAAAAAAATTGTATTGGGATGACACATGACATGACAATGTCAAATCCCAATACATTTTTTACGCTTACGATAATGTAAATTCAAAGTGGCAACTCGTGGTAGACGTACTGCAGTATTTACGCACAGACTTGCCACTGTTTTATTATTTTTTCTCTACCTGTAGGTTGATTGATAGAGAGCTGTTAGCGATACAGCCGCCTAAATTGCGCATTGTTTTAAATGAAATACTTAGCCTTAACTTTAAAACGCAGTTTACTTTAAAAACCGTTTATAAAATTGGAAAAAAGGAAAAAAAACATAATTATGATTTTCTAAATGATGGGCGTTATAATAGGCGTAACACCACGTTTTTTACCATGCATTTTCAGCATCATGTCAAAATCCCTCGTAGAACCTTTGTTCCCTGATGATACTAACATTATTTATTTAATTTAAAACCCATAACATCTATCCTTACAGGCTGAACCCAAATGTATAGTATAGAGGTAGACAGCAACGTGAGAAAGTAAATGAGCTACCTTTTGTTGTGAAAATAAAACTCTCTTTAAGAGTATAAAAAAATAGTTTAATTTAGGAATTAGCCTTCCACGCCCAAGTAGAAAATTCTGTAGGTTAATTTTGAGTTTTCCTCTTAAAATAATAAAAGATTCCCCTCACTAATTAAATAATCATCATACGTAGGGCCTCGAACAAAACATCTGTAGGCAAAACACTAGAACAAAACGGCTCACACAATAAATTTTTATATAATGGAATACAAATGGCTGCGAAACTACTCTCATTGTTTGAATAAAACGTTTGCTAAATGCCTGCAGTTTAAAGTGATATATGCAACGAGGACTTCCGGTTAAGTTATTGATTCAAGTTGAAGGTATGTGAAAAAACCTTTTTTTGACAAAGAGACAAACAGGCAATAATTTCAACCACTAATTTGTGATTTTTTAGTGAAAAATTTATATTGTTTATCGAAAATGGTTTGCACATTTTTGGTTTTAATCCTTGTTAGCACATACATGTGTTAACTCAAACTATTCGTTTTCTAAGTATTACATATCTTATTTTGCTTGTGTATTGATATTCAGGTATTTGTTTGTTAGAAGTTTACTTAATTATCCACTGCTAAACACAGGCTCAACCTTGGATTACTTGTCCTTACGAACAAGAAAATTGCAAGTAAATAATTTCATTTAGCGCTAAACTTAAAAAACAGGGTACATTTTCGATTTGATTTATACAGAATGCTTAAAACATTGTTCGCGATAGCAATCGACGAACCCCTGTCTGTCACTGGGCTAAGCTGGAAGTGTACAGATTGGCAAGACAAGATTTATTATGGGTGCTGGTCTTATCGCGATTCGAGGAACGTGCGGTGGTCGACGACCAGGATCCTGGATCATCCCATGTCAGTCAGCTCTGACTGAAGTAAATTGGTACTAACAAAATATACCGGGAGATTATCGAAAGACTTAAAACGATATGGCATATTCAGCAGGCAGTTTAAAAAGTATTAAGGTGTAAATGAAGTTTTTGTTTGATTTTATAAAATAAGAGTAAACTCCGCAATGGAGACCTTTTTACAGTTCGGTTTCAGAGATGTTTCCCTCCGAGGACGCTTAAATTGTGGAATGAACTCCTTGCTGAGGTTTTCCCGTTATTCCGATTTCTTTCTCTCCTATTCAAACCATTATTATTTTTTAGACACTGATACCGTTTTTTTTAAATTATTATTTGACATGTTATTTGATTTTATGTATCTATTTCAATATTAGTTTTTCTTTTAATTTGACATGTTTTGATTGTGTTATCGTTTTTGGTTTGTTTTATTGTTTGTTATTTTGTACTTACCTACTTGTATTTTTTTTTGTGTGTATTTTTAATTGTTAACTTGCTGGTGTTTTGGGGATAACTGTCAGCCTGCATGTAAAATGAAATAAATAAAATAAATAGATAGTAGTTATAGTATGGAGTTCTTCAAGAGGGGTTTGAAAAGGTTTTTGCAGGGTCGATAACGCGCGAGTGATATCTCTGGTGTTGCACGTGTTCATAGGCTGCGGTAACCGCTTACCATAAGGCGGTCCGCATGCTCGATTGTCACTGACGTGGAAAAACTGTGAAAAAACTTAATAAATCAAATTCTAACTTACATAGTTTCTTAATCACGTACATGTTTGTCATATCGTTTTAATAAGTTTTTTGTCAACTCTTAAAAAATCTTACGTGACTGAGTGAACGACAGACAACGACAACTACTTGGCTTACAAAGTAAATTACAAAAGAGAAATTTGTCAGGTCTTAATATAATTTGCATTTTACCTTATTTGCCTTATTTTGTTCTATCTATTTTATTTTCTTTGACGATCTCATTGTGATAATCCTATGATTGACCATCCGATTTAATTTAATGTGAATTTTTTGCAATCTAATGTTCATCCAGGTCGGGGGTCGAACCATAGACCCAAAAGGCCACTCAATTCAAACTATTCCTTGTCCAAGTCCAAAATTCATCACATCAGAATCAGAATCAGAATCAGAATTTATTTGCAATAAAAGTGGTTACAAAAGGTCTTACACACAGTCATATAGTTCCATCACATTTAGCTCCTTAGTCTAAAGCATGCAACTTTTTAATTTAACAATTTTTGGTTACATAATTCAATTCATAAAATATATTCTAATGTCATCAATCTCAATTAATTAATTCCTCAACACTATAAAATAATTTATCCTATAAGCCAATTAGTCATCTTTGCACATGCTTTGCTCCATCACGGTTTTACCTTTACAAACCACCCTTTACCCTTTACATTACCAACATCAAATTTTAATTTACTCGCTACGCAACTTAACTTGCTAACCTTGGCTAAACACTTAACCCTTTTGAATAGAAAATATGCATTGTTAACCGGCTCGTTCCTTCCCAAGTGCTTTTAACCCGTGCGCGGCCGAGAGCGCGAGGTATATGGCACCACACACATACAAAACAATAGATATATCTGTACAATATTATCAGGAGAAAAGATTCGATTGTTTGTTTGTATTGAATAGGCTCCTAAACTACCGAACCGATTCTAAAAATTTATAAAGCTACATTATCAGGGAGGGACAGGCTATTTTTTTTAATTTAGGCTGTATTTTGACGGGAAAGACAGTCTACGCGGGTGAGGCCGCTGACGGAAATATGCGTGAGACAACACAACTCTCTCGAAGTAAGGATAAATAAATAAATAAATATCCCTGGACATTATTCCACACAGCGCCATCTAGCCCCAAAGTAAGCTAATTAAAGCTTGTGTTATGGGATACTAGACAACGGATAAACATACTTAAATACATTTTCTTTTGTAAATACATACTTATTATACATAGGAGACATTTATATATACGCCAGGGGCGTCGTCCATCATACCCAGACCCGAGTCAATTCAAAAAGATCGTTCCTTGAATTGACCCGACCTTGCATCGAACCCGGAACACCACGCAATACATGGTTAGAAACCGTGTTACAGTGCACTAAGCCAATTGTGTCGTCAGATGACGCAAGTGTATGTAGTTCATAAGTCCAAAGAAAGTCCAATCTACTTTTGCCGCTGCTTTATTCGGTCCACGCTCTGTGGTTACGGCCTCATATCAAAATCGATTAGGTTTAATTTATCATGTCTATAAACTTCATTTTAATCAATTGAATAAAAGAGATTACCTATCACTGTAACACTAACAATACGTCAAAGAAATGTCATGTATGGTTTTCAAACATAAGGAGTGTCTCGCACTATCTATTTAATATGTATGTCTGTGTATGGGACCGATTAAAATTCTGAGCAGCCAACTCCTGGGTGCAAGCGTTGCGTTTAGAACTTTATGGTGCTATTTCTCTTCAAGAAATCTATTTGTAACTTAAAATTTGAACCATTTCTGTTATTTACGAAAACATCCCAGGAATTGTTTAACTTTTGAAAGAAAAAGAAATAAACCGAGATTGTAAAAACGTGAATATAAGGCATAGTAAATTATTAAAAGCAAGATGCAACATTCAACTAAATCAACTAAAAAAGCTTTGGTCAAAGGTTGAGTATGATTTGAAAACAAATGAAATGGGAGAAAACGTGTTTTCGGTGATAAAAGTAAAAAAATATATATGCAAAGTAATATTTTCGACCAAGTGAAACTCGTACTAAAACAATTCGAATTTACATAAGCCTTTAAAATGTAACACTCCCACTTCAAGGGGTTCCTCCCCCGCACCTACGAGGTGTGAAATGATCTTCCTCCTGAGGTTTCCTGTGGCGCATCTCAAAAGGCAAGCCACGCATAAGTGACCCCTTTATGTTACAGGTCTATGAGCGCTTATGGCTACTCTCTACATGGTTTTTGTTCTCATGAAAAAAGTCCTACATCACAAAAATACACTTAATTGAATAAATGAAAAATTATACCAGTAGAAATGGTTTCTATCATCAACTTGTGAATAGGTATTTAACATCAAGCAACATAGATAAATGGTTTGACAATGCAAATTGAACAATTATAAATATTAAAGGAGTCAAGGGAAGACGAACAAAGCTGAACCATCAGACTGATCCTCACAGTTACACGTAGCCAAAATAATTCATCTCATACGGCTACGTTCTCATTAGCAAAGATACGATAGTCTACCCAGACCGCCGCGTTTTTTCGTAATTCGTTTGTGGTCAGAGTGAGGACCCGTCATCTCGCGACCTTCATGAAGGCTTTTGGCCGCAGGGAGTCGTGTTCCGGAAGTCCTGAGGACGACAGCCGGCTCACAATGCGCGATACACGTCGCTGACACGTGTTACTTTAAAAAAATATATATTTTTTAAGTACGTTAGACGGTAAGGCATTTGTCTATGGGCCTCCGTTATATGTAACTTTTGTTATATGTTCTAAGTATATTAGTAATTGCCTGAAAAAATTATCAACTCTTATTTATATTGTCTGAGTCTTGTAAAACTATAGTTTCGCTGTGACTAACCTCTCACAAAAGGCTCTGTATAATGTAAAATCTACGTATCTTTACAATCTTCAAATTCTAAATACACACATCAAAAGTGTCTAGGGATCAACATATATTTTTGCAATAACTTTTCTCCTGATTGATATTAATTAAAATGTTCTATAAGGATTCATCAAATAAAGTGTTTTCGTTTGTTTACAGTAACGATAAACCAAGTCACCTTTGCATTAATAAAGAAATTTGCCATTTTCCTAATAAAGGGATTTTTGACATTTGAACCACTAACATTAAAGTTCGAAAAAAAGACTGAAATAACAGTTTTCTTTAAAATTTTATTGGGTAACTTAAACAATTAATAATCCGTGTTTCTACCGCGAACACTAACAACACAAGAACATCGGTTTGGCATACTCAAAATGAGTTCATCCAAATCACGCTGTGGAATGGCCGCCCATGTTCGTTGCAACAACAAAAAAAGGTCTACTTGCGACTGGATCCCCTCCATATTCGGCAGAGCTCTTCTCTGTAGCATATCCCATGCATGCTCAATCGGGTTCAAGTCTGGCGACTGAGCAGGCTAGGGCAGGACATTGATGTTAGCTGCGGCGAGAGTCTGTCTTACAACTCTTGCGGTGTGCGGTCGTGCATTATCATGCATTAACTGAAATAAGGGACCGATTTGCACTTGTAGAGGAACGATGACGTCTGATACAATCGTCTCAGCATAAATTTGAGCGTTGGAATTGCCTCTGATCCAAATCAACTCAGTTCTTCCGCCGATCCAAATACCCGCCCATACCATGATGGTTCCACCACTATAAGGATGGACTTCCTGGCAGGATTTTAATCGCTGTTGGCGTCCAGGGGTTCTCCAGTGTCGTATACGTCTTGTATGCGGTCTCATACCAAAACGAGACTCATCAGAAAAGCACACGAAACGCCATTGTTCTTCTGCCCAATTTCTGCGTTTAAGAGCCCATTGATATCGAATCCTACGATTGTGCATTGCTATAGGTGGTACCCTTAGCGGTCTTCGGGAATGAAGGTTCACTTCATGCAAGCGGTTTCTGACTGTTTGGTCGCTAATTAAGTTCCCTGAAGAGTGATGAAGCCTCACGGCTAACATCATGGCGGTTATTGTTGGAGCTCTTCGAGTTGTGATTTGAATGTATCGGTCTTGTCTCCGTGTGGTGCAGCGATACCGTCCTCCATGGCGCTCAGCCACGGTACCAGTGCTTCGGTAACGTGTCCAAAGTCGACTGATAACACTCTGACTTGTATTCAGAGCTAAAGCCACAGTACGTTGCCGGGAACCAGCTTCTATCATTCCCACGGCTCTGAGCATTTCTTCCCTGCTTAAATGACGTCGCCGCTCCATAATAACGTTGGTTTTAATCAGTAGTAGGGAAACAGTAGCACTAATAATGTCTTCAATGCGTTGTATGTTTTTATAGGGAAAATATTGACAGCTGATTTTCATCTTTTACTCGAATTTGATTGGCAGTTCCTGTTTCAAATTATGAAATGCACCACAAAGGATCCATATAAATTTATAAAATCATAAATTTATTACAAATCCACATCTCAATCTCAAGAAATCCGCATAAAAATGCTTGATCCCTAGACACTTTTGATGTGTGTATTTACAATGATCAAAATACTACACCTTTATTACAAATTATTCTGCACTGTAGCATCCGCACTCCAAAGGGTGCGCTTCCACCCGCCCCGCCATAGCTTAGTCATAGTAAAAAGATAGAAGTAGGTTGTCTTCATACATACGCCCGTACCACAGAATAGGTAATAGTACTCCGCACAGAAAGTTCTCTCAAGAAACGCGGACAAGTTAAAAAGTCTCCTTTAATCTTACAAGTTTGTGTCACACTAGTACTTTTTAATTTGTCCGTGCTATCGATCAAGGCTATTTTTAGGTAGCTTACACGCGGAATAGAAACCTATCGCGTAGCATGAGTGTTCATATTCCACTGTGCGCCGCAGCACGAAACCCAATTAGATGTCAGAGCGCAAGGTCGCAACTCGCTGAGTTAATTATTAACTTTCAAAAAAGTATTAAGCTGTAATTAATATAACATCGTTTAGTATTATTAGTAGTCATTATTATTCTTATAATAAGTTATAATTACAAGTTACACTTGAAACAAATCAAACACAAAACATTTAATAACGCGCTCGGCGGCAAACGTGCGAGCCGAGCGGCAACCACTGTCATATACCCCAGAGGGGGGCCACGCGGCCGAGCGTACCCAAACTTTGAAGTCACACAAGCCTGCCCGTACTATGCCCGTTTCTATGCGCGACGCACGCACATACTGATAAAATATAAGGTGAAATAGGGTAAGACATTTGTGGCTGTGCCGTGCGTAGGTAACCGTGCCGCGCACATCGACGCAAGAGCATGAGCGCATGAGACACATGAGCTCCGTTTGAAATTTTTGTTTCGTGTGCGACGTACAGAGGCGTTCATATCAACCTTTACAAAACCATTGCAAAATGGGTCTTACGTCCGCGTCAGCATTATAAGGTGCCCCTATGTGAAAGTTGATGTGAACGCCTCTGTACGTCCTATATTCGAGCTCAAAAATTGCTACAAAATAGTATGCGTAAATAGGTATTGCAGTGTTTATGGATGTCATATTAACAACGCATCAAATCCAGAAATGTCCTTCTTCACATTACCTACCGTATAAGAACAGTGAGTACATTCTTAACATTGTGTGTATTTGGATACAGATTTGTAGTTCAGATGTATTGTTCAGATATTGACGCTGCATTTTTGACGATTGATTAAACTACGAGTACATGCAACAGCCCTGCGTGTTTAGGTTATTATCTCTCGCTCGGGGCCCGAGTCGGCTTACTTCTCTCTCCTTTTACTATGGCTTAGTTGACTAGAAGATGATTAAAATTCTAAGCAGCTCTCTTCGTTTTAAGTCCTCGCAACTCATGTGAGATGTTGCAGGGTTAAATATCAAGCGATAAGATTTAAGAGATCAAAATTAAATAGAGTTTTAACTGGTATTTTTGTAAAAATATTATTTGAGCTTCCAAAAATAGAACCTAAGGGTAGGGGGCTACTATTCCGGTCCAATTTTGTCCGGTCGGCTCGGATGGTCAATACCATATAACCATATCTATACTAATATTATAAAAAGGAAAGATTTATTTGTTTGTTGGTTTGTATTGAATAAGCTCCAAAACTACTGAATAGATTTTAAGATTTCTTTCACCAAAATGAAGCTACATTATCAGGGAGCGACATAGGCAATTTTTTAAGTAAGGTCATATTTTGACGGAAAAGAGTCTACGCGGGCGGAGCTGCTGACGGACAGCTAGGCTTGTATAATATTAAATCATATTCTTCTCAGACCAGACACAGGTCTCGTGACCACTAAAAGCAGGTACGGTAGCAGCAGGTCGATATTTCAACAACGCCCGGCCCTGTCACGGTAATTATATTACCGTGGCCCAGTGTGGAAGATATGTTGTGTTCAGCAAAATTATCTTTTCAAATTATCTTTTCAATAAAGCATAGTAAACCATGCTTCATTAATGTACATTAATCAACGAGGCTATTTTTGTTGGAGTAAATTTATCACTGCGAATGGCTACAAGTCACTGTTTTAATCGGTATTTATCTCCCGTAGGGAACTTATGCCCTCCTGTTTCATTTGCACACATAGGCACTGCACAACACTGTGGCCTTTCAGAAAACAATATGCCTGTAGTAATGTTTATAAGAATAAATAAACCAAAAAAAAATATCGAAAAATACAAATGGTGTATGTATCTGACAGATGATTAGAACTGCCGCTACAGTGTTGCCAGCTCAAATGTTACTTCCTCATCTAAGTGCGTTGTTTAATAGCATGAGGTTCTCCATGCTACAGAACCAAGCTGTTGGTTTTATGCACGGCAGCAGGGCATGAAGCTTACAACACGTTGCTCAGAATTTTAACCGATCACTGCGTTAAAAGGCGCATCGCTTCCAATGAAGAGCGTGGTTTACAAGTTGTTCAATATGTTAGTATCATCTAACCCCTATATTTCTTTTAAAGTTTCAACCACCAACAAAGCCTTGACTGTTGTTGTAATTTCTATTCAACCGAAGCTTGTGAGCTGCAACATCTGGAGCAATTAACGCAGCTTAACCGCAGGTTGGCCGCTGCAGTAGCAACCTCAGCAAATGGGGACACATTATCTTCGATATAGCATATCACAGGTGTGGTGCCCCCGAACAGACCATGCAGCACTTGCTGTCCTGCCCTGAGTGCCCCGTCAGCTTCTCACTTTAGGACCTGAATAAAGCCACTCCCTTCGGGATAGCCGTAGTGGAGCACTGGGTTGCTGTGATTTAGTCAAGAAAAGGATCATCGACATGACGAAGAAAGACGCAGCTTATAAACACAGGGAACATAGTAGGTATCAATCGCGCATTGTTTTTAGTTTTGTTATATTGTCATATCTGAAAATAACTTCTTTTTATCAAGCTTACAAAAAAACTAAAAGAAGGGGTCACCTAGCTGACCACACAGCAGCCTTACAGTGGAAAAGAAAAACAAACAAAACCAACAAATACCTTAAACAACAAAAAAATACTCAAATTATTATTTTAATTTAACAGTTAATTACGACTAAGAGTAGTTATAACAACTCGATTAATTTACATGAACCTTATGAAACAGAGTTAATAAAAGGTCTAATTAAGTGTAACTCTAATATCACAACGGAACCCGTCACATTCCTGAAAAGGGTTCAAAAAATATTCAGCATTCTCGCGTCTATTGGCAGAGGAATTTTCGCGCAAGTGTCACAAGGTTGAGTGACTAAAACAAAAAAATCAACGCAACTGAAAAGGAAGACATTCAATAAAATAAAAAATTAAAAAGTTACATAATTAGGGAACTTAGTCAGGAAACAGAATAATTATTTATCAAAAACATCCATTTAAAAACTTGCGTGCTTGTGCGGTTCATTCGACTGCCAACGAGTTCTTTCGTACACATACTATACTAATATTTATACGAAAAAGGTGTTTGTCTAATTAATTACTTAGATCTAAAGTAAAAATAAGAAAATATAAAACCAGTGCTATGTACTTGTGATGTGTTACAGAGAGTGTCTTTAGCATATATCAGATTAACCGCTCCAGCGTCTTGTTTCACGTATGTAAACTATTTCCATTAACCCGTGTTTCTCAATGTAAGATAATTGTATTCTGTTTTGATAATACAATACTTAAATACAAAAAATACAAAAATATTTATTCACTTCACGTTATTTGTTTACAAATTGGTGTTGATTTCCTCTATTAGGTACGGAAGCACCTGTGTTAGAAGAAGCCACTCTTCCTTAGCTAAAACATATTATCATTTAAATAACTTATTAATCACACTTAGCGCAGAAAGTTGCAATTAAAGATTTGACAAAAACTAACAGTTTGTGATTTTATTTTAATTTTAACTAAACAGAAAACGAAACAAAGGAAATAAAAGCATTATTAAGAACAAAAGGATGTGTGTATGTTTGTGTAAATGTGCGTGTGTGTGAGTAGTGTGTTTGTATAGTGTAATTGAGTTGGATAATTAAATGTCTTAAACCTAAAAGAAACACCCTTATAATGATTCGTACTGATTTCAATGATATTTCATTTGATTTGATTCATGTGTAATATTTTACAATATCAACAGTTTATTTATCGCAAATAAAACGCTTACCACCAGGCGAGACTGAGGACAAACGCAAACGCATTTTGAAAAAAGAATCAAAAAACGGACATTACTACTCCATACAAGTATTTTCAGAACATGCTATCTACGAAATTGCAGATAATATTGATTTTCAATGAGGTCATCAGGGTCCGAAATATTTTTTTTCCGGATTTTCTATTTTTTCTATCTATAATGAAATGAAATAATATTTTTTTCCAGCAAACTACGAGTAAATAACATTGCCATACCTTCGGAGCTACCTCATTAAAATCCGTCGCCCACTAAAATGGGGTCACAAACTCCACATCACCACGCTGTACCTGGTATTTTTCGACAACTTCTAACGTAATGTAGCAGTCGTGAGCCAGCTCCGTCTAGTTGACGTAGCGCGGGCATTATGTAAAACAACCGATTTGCATCGAGACCGCAACACTCGACACTGCTCAGTTGTCACGATTAGTCATTTCAGTTACTGGGATTTGTTCTTGCGAGTATGTACATACCAGGATTTGTGACTTAAGCAGCAAATCACAATGATTTAGAGCTTTGCTATTTGGACAACATTTTGGGGTTGAGTCAAATTCAATTCTTATTTCTGCCATTAAATCAAGTACCTGGCCTATAACGTGGGGCTCGTATAACTGCTTGGCAAATCCCTAATTAAATAAATAAATAAATAAATATCCCTGGACATTATTCCACACAGCTATTTTTTTTTTGTGCTTTAGTTAACACACCAATTTTAAAGGTTACGACGTAAGGATGAATATCCTTGTGTTACGCGGTACCAGACAAGGGTTTAAGCCAGGAGCATCCAGCACACCCAGATCCGAGCAAATTTAGAAATGTGCGTTTTCATAAATGGCTCGGCTAGAAATCAAACCTGGGACACCTTGTAAGTCAAGGCAAAAAACCGTGCTACAGCACACTACCGGTGGCCCGATTCTGCTTTTTAAATGCCAATGTATCGTAATGGAATCGTATGATTTTGACATTTGGTACATACTAAATCTGTCAAAATTACGCAATTCAGTTACGATTCCATTGGCACTTTAATAGCAGAATCTGGCCCCAGGCCTCTGTCACTTTATATACTTGTGCGCAATAATTACCTTCCAGTCACTGGGTCTTACGCGACTCATTTGGCAGTTGTTTGTCACAAATCAGAAATCAGAAATATTTATTGAACATATTTATTTGTCAACAGCCTCTTAGAGCGTTCGTACGCGAATCTTGCGGTTGAACTGACATGTACTGACCACTGCCATCTATACCGAAAGAGATATTCCTGGCAATATATGCCTGACACAATAACATGACAGCAAGCATTCAATGAAAATGACAAAATAGTATATTTTCTATGGACTATTAAATAATCTGTGCCACTACGCTAATCGCGTCGCTAACATTGAAATCAAGTCATCGTGACAATTGATGGGTGTAAGCTAAATCACACCCTTACCAAATGCAGGTTTGTGATCATAAGCACGAACTATCTTTATAATATTTTGAAAACAGGTATTTGAACTAGACTGCGGACGAAGTATTCGTTCTTTGACAACGAAACAGTTTTCATTTGCTTTTATTTTCTTACGTAAGAGTTTTTTCTTATACGAGTATGTTCAAACCATCATGTCTACCATGAATTTACACTAATGACAGCCGCTAGCTGCGTCCGCGTTGACACTTTTGTATGGGATTTCGGTACAGCGCCCCTAGTGATAAGAAATGGAACCGAAAATGGCGTACCCTCTAGTTAACTGCCAATCGGTAGTAAAGTTAATATGTATGGTAGATTTCTCCATTTACGTCTTAGGTTAGTCAGGTAACAGCTGAAGTAGTAATTTTTATATATTCAGCAGAAATAAGGGATGTTGTACAAATATAAAAAGTCGTTTAAGTAGCAACCACGCCAGCACACGCGATCATTAAAAATTGAAGGCAAAATAACAAAGACTTACATTGAAATAGACGACGCAAAAGTACACAATTGACGCTGCTTCTAAATAAAAATTCACGCTCGACCACAACGATTATTAAAATTTTTACTCTTACTATAAACCAAGAAAGAAACTGAAAAAATAGAGCTGGTCCCAGGGTTCAATACTCAATCATTTAAATGCATTCCCTAAAGATGTTACAAAATTTCTTATTATCATTACAGACCCTGTCAGGCACAGCAAATAGGACAGAGGAGGACGCTTTTACTTAATATTGGTTATTTATTTCAAAATACATATTAGTAATTGAATTTGGACATTCACTTTTACTCTAGATATATAAAGACTATCATTAAGTTGTATTTTATTTACCTTATATTTATTTTTCTAATAGTATGCCAAAAATAAAAAATCACTCACCTAGCTAGTTTCATCTTAATCGAAAGCCAAATATTTGCAAAAAATATTTAATTCGGGTGATAGGGGGCACTTGCCTTATAACATTAATGAAACAACGTTGGCCTACACTGTGAAATACACTAGACAAATTCGCCAGGTCTGTTAATGACCTCGATAGCGCAATTGGAAGAACAGCCACCCGGATTGTGGAAGACGCGGGTTCGAGTAGTAGGGCTATTCTGAAAAACTCACTTGGAGCCAAGGCTCCAAGGCAAGGCTGGGCAAGCCCAGTAAATCCGCAGTGAGATTCAAATTTCACATTGTGTAAAACCGGATAGTGATAAAATGTGGAGTTACCTACTGATGAACGTGTTTATGAAAGCAAAAGTGTGTTCGGTCACTTGAGTGAGATCGGGTTCGAATGTTACAAAATCGCACTACACTTCGATATTTTTCTAGTTCCTATCATTGTGTGGACATAGTGCACATATAAATTTAATCCTAAAAATAACTAAAAAATCACTTATATTATTCAATTAATCGATTGAAAATGGCGGAATACTAGCTCTGCAACGCTATTGTGAAGTCACAATAACTGTAAAAAGTGACACACTGGGTTTTCATAAGAACGGAGCGCCTGGCGTTATCTATTTAGATATACATATGTCTATGCGAAAGACGCAGGCAGTTTACGAGTCTCTGTACGCGCGTTCCTTTTACTCACATCTGTGTTGCAAGTATGTTAAAGAAAACGGTTCTATGGAAAATTTCCATTTCTTTTTAACTTTTTATCTCAAGTCGGTGACAAACATGCATGTGGACCACGTGATGGTGAGGGATTATTGAAACCCTGATAAAAACACAGCAGTGATCTCATTTCACAATTAAAACATTCTAGGAAGAAAGCATCTTTGATACCGAACCGTACGAGACCATGTTGGAGCCAGATTGTGAGCATAAACTCCTAGGCGATAAATTTAGCTAAGCTAAGAGTCACTGAGCTTCCTCCACCTCCGCCACTATCAGATCATTTACGATCATTGTCAGGAAAGTTCTAAGCTGTAATGATTTACTAGCAACACAGCGCAAGACTTATTTATTTAACCCATTAGGACGACCTACCTCATGAAGGCTGTAGAATATCGGCGCATGTAGGCAGCCTTTTGGACAACCAGAAGGTAGTGATGTACAAACCTTGAGGCGTCGAGCTCTACTTTTGAAGCCTCGAGGCGGATCGGCCGGACTCAGTGAGCTCGGAAGGCTCGTAGCCCCGAGCACAGCCGAGACAAAAGAGCTCGTGCCTTCAAAAGAAATCGAGTCTTAAAAGAGCTCGATTCTTCCTAAACCTTTTTACTTTAATATTTTTAATGACGATTAAAATGTCTTTATAACCTCTATTTTCAAAATACCCTTCTGGTCACATATTTTATATCCCACAAACAAATATCTTATTGTCTGCTTTGAAAAGGAAGACTCCAAACGGAAACTCAGTTGAGCGCAACTCGCCACGTAAAAAACGACTCGAGCGCTTAAAAAGACTCGAGCCCTGTAAAAGCCTCGAGGTCGATCGAGCTCTCAAGAAGGCTCGAGCTCAGGAAACGACTCGAGCTTCATACAAACGAGGCGAGCCCTGTAAACGACACCGAGCTCTAGACAAAAGGACTCAGAAGCATCGAGCTTTGTACATCACTACTAGAAGGTACTATTTATGGTAGCATCAAAACAATTATAAAGTAATTAGAATAACTTTCCAAATAAAGGAAATGTCATCTGGTTTTACCTGCATTGAATCCTTTGTCAAATTAAATAAGAATGATTTGTGTTTGCAGTGTTTTGACACCTGTTGCCAACTATATACTTTTCTGTAGTTTAAATACTTTTTAATGCGAAAGGTCTTTTTTTGTTTTGACTTAAGTCTTGAAGTGTCAATTTCTGTTCTGTTCCCCGTCATGGTTCATATGTTTGATTATTTTATTATTTCCTGTTTTTCATTGTTTTTTCCATTATTCTTTCACTAACAACTCTGGATCTAAGATATCTGAGAATAAATGTTTTTTTTATTGATAAGTTTACGCTTTACTTTGCCCCTCAAACACCTACAGTCCATTATTTCCTCTTCCCTGTTGAGAATATTATGGAGTTTGCCAATGCTAGAACACTACCATAGTGTATAAATTAAAAAAAAAACATCTGTCACCTTCCCCCTCGCCTTCGATCTTTCGTCTAACGCAATACGCTTTCTATTGTAAACCTAAAAATAGTAAATAAAATAAAATGTAATATGTGAAAACTCTTTAATTCAATCCAAGAAACAATCTAACAAAATAAACTCAACATTCCCTCCTTTACAAACCCCTTGTGTCAAAAATTACAAATGACCACGTTTAAAGACGTGCAAAAATATATTATATATAATTAAATGCTAATTTCATTCTTGCTGCGACATAAAACAGGTAGGTATCTGTGTTACGTTTCAGAGCATCTCCAGAGTCGTAACTCCCCGATCGTTCTCGGAGCTGAAACATTCACTCAGCAGTCGAACTTATGCAGGGGAACCCTTTTCACGGCTGGTTTTGCTTTGGGTTTGCCTGCCCACTTACTGTGTTTTAAGAAAATGTTGAAAAACAATCCCGATAGAAGAAGCTGGACCAGTTATCCAGAAAACTGACTTTAATCTCTAGGTAGAGCAAAGAGTGTTTCGTTTCTTTTAAACATAGCCTGCCTGACCTCGCATTGCAAGCGCCTGAATAGCCATTAACTATGTTAGTCATTCAACAACTCACCTGCCGATAGTCAATCACAAAAAATCTGATAAAATTAAGACTTAATTGCATGCGTAGTTACCGAAGATTTAAAAAAAAATCCAAAAAATTACATAAAAGTGAGTCCAGACAACTTATGTTAACCTCTCGTCTGTTAATAATTATTTTCTACACTCATATTACGAGTATAAATAGTTAAGCGATTGTGACTTTGTATGTTTCATCATCATCATCCGTGCGGTCTATCACGGTTGTGAACCCACACTGGTGTGTGGGGTCTCAGGGTCAGCCTTTCTTATTTTCTTGGCCTACTTCGCGCGGTCTGGTGCATCCTCAGTGGTGAGTCTGTTGGCACGCATGTCACCCTTGACAACATCAAGCCAGCGCTTCTTGGGTCGACCTCTTCTACCAGTACCTGGCGGGGGCGGCATAGCCAGACATCTGTTGCCCACGTAGTTTGCCGATCTTCGTGAGACATGACCATACCAACGAAGGCGGCACTCCTGCAACCTGTCTGCGATGTCACTAACAGGAAGGTTGCCGCGGATGTGGGTGTTCCGCACGAGATCTTTGCGTGAGACTCCACACATCTACCGCAGCATCTTCATTTCCATGACGCGCAGCTCCTGTTTGTGCCGCTCTAGTAACGGCCATGTTCCACTGGCATATAAAAGGACAGGCCTAATGATAGTGACTTTGCATGTTGGAAGCTACCTCAAATTTTCGAAATTGTTATGTAACCCAACGTGTGAGAAAAATTAGTCCACGAGGGCGAAGTTGCGGGCGGACAGCTAGTATTATATATTTTTGTTACTAGCAAATGTTGTTGACACTAACGAAACATGTTATATAACTATGTTTTGTATCATGTTTTGCTAATAATAAATCTGAATTCACCTTAAAAGTTTTTTTCCTTTGTCAAAACTATGTCATTGCTCCGATTAAATTTAATTTCTTCTTTACATCATCGCGTCATTCCACTGTCGCGTTTAGCTGTTAGCTGATCACCAGATGCTCAATCTGGGGAGTGATGGCCAAACCGTATTAAGCTTTTGATGAGAAATAAAAAATACCAATCCCCCAATCTACACAAACCCGATAAATGCCTCTTGAATATTCCCGCAGCCGCAACCACATCGCTGCCGGCACGTGCCGTAAAACAAGCGCCGAGCGCAACGTTAGAAAAACATTGCCGGCCACTGTCGGTCAACATCACGTCGCCGACAGCCTACGCCGACACCGATACGACACTACAACAATGGTGTTATTGTTTCCGATGCGTGAGCAATCACTGCAGATTGTCAGCGTTTTAGGGTTACGTAGTGGACACAGAGGGTTATAGTTTGGCTTTGTTGGACTGTGGAGTGTGCTTACAGCATATAATATTTGGCCTGTTGGTGCAATGGCAGCGATCCTGCCTTTAGCACTGGAGGTCGTGGCTCGATGCCCACCTATGACAAACGTGTATGCGACGACATTTGTGTTTATTTAGAAGTATTTAAGTATGGTTATGAGTCTCTGACTGACACCCACCCATAATACAAGCTCTGCTTAGTTCGGGGTCAGATGTCTTGGTGTGAATTGTCCCAGATATTTATCCGAGATATTAATGGCGAATAAATCAATTAGGTACTCCGTTGGCTTAGCGACTCAACGTAGATTTTATCTTTATAGTTCTCGTTTTCATCGAATAGATTTTATTAGGTACGCCTGACCGTTATGATCTTGTTGTAATTTGTACCACATATTTATTTCTTTAAAGCTGTGTAAGGTCTTCCAGCTTGCAGTTTTTCGAGCTTCACTCGTTGCGCGTTGGTCTCAAAATCTTCCTCAGTACCTTCCTCTCTATTACTAGAACTATGGGGCTCCTTTTATTGGTCTAAACTTAAAAGCTGGACATTACAATAAATGAATTATTCCCCCAACTGTAAGATACCTAATTACTTATTATTTACGCGCTTGTAAAGTGTGTTCCTCCAACAGTTTTTTTGATTTAAAGAATAAAGTCACATTCCTACTTGAACAGTTCCTCTGCAATAAATTCTTTAATGAGGTGTTACAGTCACGTCGATTAGGATTTACCAAATAATGGTTGAAATACTTAAGTTCCCGTAGGTATTGATTTGTGGCTAGAATGAGGGTTTTCTGAAATAGCCTGCGTGAGATGGCAGCACAGTAGCGTCAGGTTCAATCAACTGTCTTAGACATACATTATTTGTAATTTTCGATAGTTTTTTTTGGTTTATTTATTCTTATAAGTAAACAATACTTTAATGTTGTTTTCTTGAAGGCCACGGTGTTGTGCAGTGCCTATATGTGCAAATAAAACAGGAGGGCATAAGTTCCCTACGGGAGATAAATACCGATTAAAACAGTGGCTTGTGTACATTCGCAAAGATAAATTTACTTTAACAAAAAATAGCCTTGTTGATTAATATATATTACTAAAGCATGGTTCACAATGCTTTGTTAGAATATATCGTTTTTTGTGTTTTGTGAGTTGTAGTTGATTATTGCACAATAATAAAGCATCATTTATGTTTATTATGCTTTATTGCAGCATAATAAATATTATTATTTATTAAAGCATTTTATTGCTTGATTGAATACATTAATCAACTACAAATCTATGAAACACAAATAACTGCAATTTAGTAGTTACAAAACCAAATCAATTTGTGTAAACAAATACTAGTACCTCAAGGTACCTTTTAATGAGCTTTTCCTTAGTACCAGTGGCTTTTGCGCCTCTGTTTTTGAGCTCAATCTTCAGATCGGCGACTTCTTTCTAGCATTTATCCATAAAAGCATCAATAACACCCCCAAATGCAACAGAATTTCTGAAAATAATAAAATTTTCGGTACGAATCTATGGGATCTGACAGCTGTTTGAACCTTACGCAAAACAGCGCCAACTGGTGGCATAAAAAGTATCGAAAACGCTTATTGAAACGAAGATGATCAGATGGATTTGTTTTGGGGGTAAAAATAGCGAAAAGCAGTTATATGCTGAAAAATAATTTAAACATCGAGGAATATCTTGAATAAGTTCAAGACGTTCTTTGTAAAAGTCAGGTCATAGTTTGGAAAAGTGGTTAAATAAGGATTGCCACAAGTAAGTACAAATATTATGTGGCCTACGCCATGAGAAGAAATCATGACGGTAAAAATTCAAATAACAGTCACACGCGACTTCCTGCAACACATTTAAATTTCGAACTATTTCCTGCTTGTTTACACACTTGGATCACAATGATAAAAAAGCGGCCGGTGTAACGTGTCGGTGAAACACGTCCTGACAGCGACACTGGACACCGACACGGCTGTCGGCGAACAAGGGCGCATTGTTAGTTACGTGACCTGCATCGCGCGTGACCAATCAGCGTGGGGTAACTGCCCATTGTCACCGTGGAGGTTTTGTTATTTTTGAGTAATTTGATAGTTGGGCCATCGGTAAACGAAATTTCCTTTTGTATATGCATTTGAGCAACAGCCAATTCTGGATATTTTTTTTAATGCAATAAAAATATACGTGCCTGAACCATCTATGTCATTAAAATAAGAAGCGTCTCAAAAAACAAAGTTCTTTCTATATGATCATTAATTACACTCTGTAAATTATTTAAAACATCTTGTATTGAGTAAACGATGCACACATTTAATAAAAAAACTTGCGTACACGGGCCTATTGTGGCGTGTTTTCTGGAACCAATAGTGGTGAGCCAGTATCTACATGGATTATACGAGTTTACAAGCGCGTCAAACGTTTATACCAGTTATGCTTGTAGCAAAAGGTGCGCATACGCGCCAACACGCACTTCCAAAAACGAACTTACACGGGTGTTCAAAACGCTGGTCTGCACCCCGCTAAAAATTGTATCAAAGAGACCGCACACTCTCGTCGGCAACACTCGTGTCGGCGACAAAAGTTTCTTTGTTACCCAGCTGGTCGCGGCCGAGTGCTCGAACAGCGAGGGAAACGCCTGGTTTGTTTTGTAAAGCAGAATCAGTGTGTTCCAGCGCTATTCGATGCGCAAAGTGAGACAAACATGCCATGAGATCAATTCACATTTAAAATAAACATTTAGGTAGATAAGATAAGATAAGAACTTTATTTTGTTTCTAATGTGGTACATACAGATCTCATGAAATAATAGTTTCACACAATTTTACAGAAACTGGCATGCAAAATTGAACAATTTGGATTTAAATATTAAATTTACGTCAGTTACCAAAATTAAGTACGTCAAAACTTTGGTTTGAAGTATTCAAAATATTCATTTACAGAGTAAAAGGTTAAAATACAAACCCGCATTTGGCAAACGTGGTGACTAAGCCAACACCTTAGAATAATTACATATACGTTATTATTCTAACTAAGGCCAACCTATCAATTGTAGTGATAACTTGCACCACAGCAGTGGGACAATGTGTATACTACATTGTTGGACCTCACGACCTCTTTCCATCAGGCGGAGTGAGGTAATCTTGACGGGCAATATAAAAAAAAAATGTTTGAGTACTTTACTTTCTTCAGGATCAGTCTTTGAAAGTGGGTACGCTACCTACCTACACATGACAAAAATACATGTGAAAAGTGTTTACTTATTCTGTCTGGATTTATTTAATAAGTACTTAAGTTCATTTCTGCAACTGCCGATGTAAGCTCTCCCAAACTTTAATATTAATAAAAAAAAATGTGTATG
Organism: Udea olivalis; assembly: GCA_947369235.1. Taxonomy (NCBI): domain Eukaryota; kingdom Metazoa; phylum Arthropoda; class Insecta; order Lepidoptera; family Crambidae; genus Udea; species Udea olivalis. The sequence continues at coordinate 365,520 of OX376362.1, forward strand.
ATGGCTAAAGCGAATTTTACTTATTAAGATAGATAATATTGCTACTGTTAGAATATCCCTGAAAAACTATTTTTAGCGACTTTAGGCCAAAAATCGGATGAAACAGACCCGTTTCGGCCACTTACACCCGATTACGACTTGTGTCATTGTTATCTAAACTGAACAACAAACGACTCTTACGACACTAAAAATCAAAAGTGCTGTTAAACCGCGGGAGGGCACTGGTGACCTGTAATACAGGTTTTTTAACTTACTTCAAGCAGCAGTCTCTTACAATGTTCCTGTGTTTTATCTGTACCATAGCTTAAGTACTCATAAGTTAAATTGTGAGGAGGAAAATAAAAGACTTTGACTTTGATTATTTCGAAAATGAGGCGTCTTAGCAAAAAATGTTTTAAAAATGAAATGAAAGCTTACAAATCTTGCTGGTTGCGGACGAGAAGTCTATCAGCAGCGTGGGCGGCTGCTTCGTTTGTTTGTGAATCAGAATGAGTGAGTTAAAACGCTATTCGATGCGTAAAGCACAAATTACGCATGCGGCGCGGCGGCCTGGACAGATAGTCCTCTTAGAACAAGCTTCCATTTTGATCACGCACACAGACAAAGTGACTTCGCAGGCAATTTCAGTGAGATTATTTCTGGAAACTTTTTATTGTGTGCGGAAACTGCGGCAAACATGGCATGGACACCGATTTAATTAAAAAGTGACTTTTTGATTTTATCTTTGGAGGAAGGACTGATTATGAGCGTGGCGGCTAGGCCTTGTTACCTATTTGAGTATGAGTCAGGAGACTGATGTTTGATTTTATATATTTATTCTTCATTGCACAAAGAAAAAGTACAATTGGCGGTCTTAATGCCTAATAGCATTCTCTACTAGTCAACGACTGGGCGAAGCAGAAACCGTGTGTGTCTCATAAAACCGGAAATAAAATATACTATTAATAAAAAAAACATACTTATACCAAAATTATACATAGTACACATATATAATCATAATACAAAAATTTAAAGATACATACACTAAATATCGCACCTAAATCTTAAAATATTGTCTTTAAAGGAGAGAGGTTTGGTTAAATGAGTTGAGGTTTATCTAAGAAGAAGTTGTGGATTGCTCTTTTGAAGGAAAACCTACTGGTCGACAATTCAATTTTATTAGGCAGCAAGTTCCATAGCCTAATGGCAGCTAATGTGAAAGAATTCGACATATGGGAAGACGTATGAAGAGGAGCGTGAAGCAGCAAAAGGCTATGCGAGCGCTGGTTGCGCGTGCTGCACTCGCCCCTAAACTTAAAATTACATTTCAGATATCTGGGGGAATTGGGATTACTAAGAATATTAAAAAGTAATAAAGTAAATTCCTACGGTGACGAATTTTAAGCCATTTTAATTAAGAACGAAAGGGACAAATGTGGTCGTATTTTCGTACACCATAGATAAACCTTTTTTTTTGCGTCAGGAAATGCATTTAGGCATTCCCAAGGCCCTGGGTTCGGGACACCTGGGATATGTGGGACTCGGAACTCCTGGGAAAACAGAGACCCCTACCCACTAAAACCTGAAGGTGGTCATCTTCGGCGCAGAATGGAAGGGACCCGGAATCCCCAACGAGGGAGAGACTTCTCGCAGGACCCTTCGGCGCGCAAGGCCGCCTGGCAGCCAGCCTCGGGAGGAGCAAGCTCAACTCCAGTGCACGATAACACAAACCACTGTGTCCGAAGACACGCGTTACCGTCATCCTCGGGATCGCAAACCGAAACACACGCAGGCCCCCCCGCGTGCGCTTCGCGACCCCAAGGGCCCTTTTAGTCGCCTCTTACGACAGGCAGGGATACCTCGGTAGTATTCTTGTCCCCTAACCGCAGGGAACACCATAGATAAACCTAATGCAACTGTTTACCAGACGTTCAAGTTTATCAAGGAGACCTTGGGACAGATTAGAAGTGCAAACGTCTGCATAGTCAATGAGGGGCATAAGGAGTGCTTGTACTAAGAAAATTATTTATCAGTCTGACAACAATGATACATACTGAGCTTCGATAATAAGCTGTCCCAGACGTTAATTTATCAAAATATCTAAATCAAGTTTAGAAGAACCTATTTTTTAGATGAAATTAAATAATGTCTAAAGTTGCTAGACATACCTAAATGTTTACATTAAGTGATCAATAAGAAAGGAATTCATTTCGATCAATTATTTGTCAACTAAAATTCAACACACATACAAACAAAACATTTTTTTTGTAAATTATCTGTTTAGCGTTTTTTTCAATCTGATAAAATGCAAAAAAAAAATTAGTCTTACATAATAAAATTAAAAATACAAACTTATGGTAACTCTACTACCACGGTAATTTGTTTCATGCACTTAAAGCAAATAAACTACAGCCACTATTGCCCCAAAGCACTCAGATTCAGTTCAATTTAAAATAATAGTTATTTGCGAAATTCATTTCCTCGGAATCGAACTAAACAAAACGTAGGTTTAGTTGCCGTAAAATAACAGTCGGCTCGTTCGACGTCGTTAGGGCACGCCGTGGCAGATTATCGTCAAAGACCCTTAGAGATAATTTGATTTCATTTCGAGCCATTTAAGGGATTACCCTCTGTACCTTGGCTCTTCAGGATATCGCCTCTAACTGGGACGTTAAAAATATCAGACATTACGACCAGCTGTAACCAGAATTGCCGGAGATTTTTATGCATAAAGCTGGACAAATGATCCCGCTGATGAGTTCAAACAGTATAGTTATCGCGATCGCTAGAATAAAGATAAAAATCACAGTGGAAGTTTTTATTTGTTTATGGTTTGATTCCAAATCGGGTCGATTCAGGAAACAAAGTTCTCAAAATTGGCTTGGTTTTGGATCGTTGCCTTAAATCCCCGTCGGTAGTGTCGGTACCTCGTAAAAAGAGCATATGTAATTATTTTGAAAGCATGACAAATTGGTGTGGTTAGCTAGTGCATATAATAGTGAAAAATTAATATTCCTTAATGTTAGTATCGTACCACTTCTAGTGATTTTCTTTTAGGATATGCAAATGTTTGATTTGGTGGCTGTAAGGAAGTAAAACCTGGCTGTTACCATTCAAATAAGAAAAAATAATAATGGGAAGACGTCAACAGGATGATTCTTAACAAAAATGTCAGTAACCGGATCTAATAGAGAAGGAGGTGTGGAAGCTCATGATACTGGTGGCTAAGCTAAGAACATGTTGTTTATACTAATTCTAATAAAAGGGGTTTTTACAACGTACAAATAATGGTAATTTGCTTAACCTATTTATCTCGACGTTTCGGCGACAATTGCATGTCAGGACAGAATTATTAAAGATGTGCGGTTGGATGAAGATCTTTTGCAGTGCCCTCGCCGCGCACCGCCCAGTCCCCTCATGACCACGATGACATGAAATTGTCGCCGAAACGTCGAGATAAATAGGTAAGTAAAGCTATTTACCATAATTTTTTCGTTACAAGAACCCGTTTTATTAGAATTAGTAATCAAAATGCAACTAGAAAGTTTAAAATTTTAAGTTATTTTTAATTCAGTAGAACAATAAAACTCTGCTCTATGATGAGCCTATGTCGTTGACTTGGAAAAATAGTTTTTTTTTTACATTGGAGGCGAGAGAACGACCGTTTTCTATGTTCTTCCGTCGAGTGTGCTTTAGAGCGGTTTATACGTACGTATAAGCTCGTTTATGGAGACGCATGAAGGCGCGTATAGGCGCACGTTTTGCCACACGCAACACTCGTACGAGCGTTGACGTGCTTGTAAGTTCGCGCGAGCCGCTTACCAACACCACTGCCGGTTCGGTGTACGCGAGTCCGGCTTTTTGCGGCGCTCGTGTTTGAAAAAACACTAGTCGAAGCGCTCTAAGTGAACTGTCAGTTCGAACGTCAATTCGACCAATTTAAAGAACATGACCCTGAGCGTATATAGACCTTCCATAGTAAACCATAATCATAATCTTCATTTATTTACATGAAACACGGTGCTATAAGACTAAGTATTTGATTAAATGAGTATTTCAAACTTCGGATTCATAAAAGACGCCTTCCAAATTGTATCTTAAGAGAAACTTCTAACATCACTGTACTTTAGCCATCCCGGCAAAATGGACCAAGAAATTTTACAAGTACCCTTCCAAGAAATCTGCCTGCTTAGATGGATCTAAAGAAACATTGTTTTAATTAATGTTTGGTGAAATTACAATTCCGTTCATCTGTCAGGAAGGAATTAAGCACAATATTTAATCTGTTGAAGGAGCAATAGGCGGTTTCATTTATATTCCGTTAGTGGTTCAATCTGGTAGTCTTAGGTTGTTCGATAATCTATTACGAAAGCAGTTTTAAATGAACTACTAGCAAATTCTTGCTACTTTTTTGCCTTTAGCTTCGTAGGGAAATGATATTTACAACGTTGGGTAATGAACTTCTGTAATTAAATAAAAAATACGGAAATCAAGGCCAAAAACCGTGCTTTGTGCCGTCGAAAAAACGGCTATTTCGAATTCGTGTCTTACCGTTTCGATTTCTTAAATGGATTACAATGAAATATAGGAACTATACAAGCTTTGACGACACGATTGGCGTAGTGCGCTGTAGCACGGTTTCTCGCCTCGATTTGCGTAGTGTCCAGGGTTCGATTCCCGGTCGGGTCAATTCAGTAAATGATCTTTTCTGAATTGACTCGGGTCTGGGTGTGCTGGGAGACGCCCCTGGCTGAATTCCTTGTGTGGTACCTCGTTGCGCCAGACAACAGACCATCACAAGAGGTGTGTTGTCTGGCGCAAATTTTTTCTAAGCTGAATTAAAATATGGATGACTTGAAATACAGTATTCTAAGCATACAGAATTGATAAATTTACAGCAGTCGCACTCAACAAGTACCAAAATAAATATTCTACCCAGCACGAACAAAAAGGCGAACGCATATATACGGAATGGCAACACTTAAGCGGGAGATAGGTGTAGAAGAGCAGATGGGACGGAATGTCCGCATCAGTCACCCGTGGCCATGATTGATCCCACGGCACCAGGTGGCTGGTCGGAACGATTCGCAAAACAAAGTAAAATTACTGAGAAACGATGTATGAATCTTCAATAGAAAGGTTATCTGTCTGGTTTGGTCGATACTTCTTCCGAAGTGCAGAAGCTTGTTGATTCAGTTTTCATTGATATCGTTTATAAAGGGTTGGATAATGATCGCTCTCATTTTAAAGACATTCGACTTACTAGTCGTTTGTATTTCCAAAGCGACTTGGATTCCTACACATTGAGATTGAATAGACGTTTATATGAGAGGCGTATATGTATATATTATTATGTATGATATATCGATGTGTATCTACAGACATTAGGATTGAGGACTGATTATAACAATTGAAACTGAAACTCTGCAATTGAAATTGATGAAATGACTTCCTAATCTGTATTTCAAAAGAACAGCAGACGAATTAATTGCTAATATTTAGTTCAGTTGATAAGAAAAGTTAGGCAAATATAAGAACAATCTGTTATTAATTGTGTTTTTATAATTAATGATTTTGACAATTTAAAATATCAATAAACAAAGCTTTAACAAACTCGTAATTACTGTGAATAGATTTATGTTGTCTTAAGGCTACGATTGTATTAATAGATGTTACGAAATTCAGAAAGACTGACAATGGAAACATTTATGTGAATGTTTCCATTGTGCACTCGAAAATGGCAATTTTTTATTCCGTTTGTAACGTTGTTTATTTTTAATGTACGCCTTTCATCGGTTTTCGACATACTCTTTTTGTGATCTGATTGACAGTTTGTTTTTCAGGCCATAAATAACTTTATCACTTCTCATGCTCTAAAAGTACGCTAATATAGCCCTACGAAGCGGGACTTAAGTGGCCACTTTAGTCTCTAGGGAGTGAAAAGTAATAAGTGTTTTAATTTCCTTCATGTGACATAGACAAACTCAAACAGCCAGTAAATATACTATTATCTGTGGAGTGTGGACCATTTTCATTGCGGAAATGTTGAGAGTTTTAGTTCCATGGTTTGTCCGCAAAGAAGGTGGTGCCATGTGTTTTAAATCTTTTGTGATTTTCATATTATTAAGTAATATTTATTAAATGGTTTTGTACTAAATTGACTATTTTCTCGCACTCGAAGTGATAAGTACAGTTTGCAATATACCAGAGATGGTTTGACTCTCGAGAGTGCGAGGGAGTCAATGAAACCGAGGGTATATTAAGTTGGCAAACTGTACTTTTCACTTAGAGTGCGAGAAAATTAGTCAATTTAGGACAAAAACATTCAATAAATATTACTTAATAAAATAAAAATCACAAATGTTTCTTATTCCTCCAGTCCATACAACTTTTGTAAGTTTTTAGGTCAATCTTCCGCGATTGTGGCGGCAAAAGATTATCTATTACGAGTATGTCTTTTGCTCTTTGCTCGACGTCAAACTCTTCACTGTCACAGGACATTCTTATTAATTTTATTTAAAATCGAATAAATTTACACTCGACAAAAATTCTGAAATTTACGCGGTCAGTTTTTTCTTTCTAACCAGTCACAGATTAACAATTAAGACACTTGGCGCCACCTTCTTTGCGGACAAACCATAAAACTAAAACTCTCAACATTTTCGCAATGAAGATGGTCCGTCCACACTCCACAGATAATAGGTAGTATATTTAATGGCTGTTTGAGTTTGTCTATGTCACATAAAGGAAATTAAAAAACTAATTACTTTTTACTCCATAAGGACTACAGTGATCACTTTAGTCCCACATTGTAAAATCATTTCTTTAATTCAAATGAAAATAAGCTAATTCAAAAGCGTGGAGAGAATTGATTTTGTCTTTTTAGGTCACTGACAAAATGATTCACTTAATTATGATGCATTATCGCAAATGCGACCGGCGCAACCAATTAGGGTGCGCTTGTTACTGTGACGTCACGGGCGTGACGTCAGTGATTAATCAGCGCTTATTGCTGGTATCATTGCACCGTGATTTGTCGCTGCATCATCAGGGTTGTAATTGGACGTCTGTGGTGGACCTGTTTGAAACAGCGCTTTTTAATAACATTGATTTTTATGTTTTCTTTAGAAGATTGTAGACTGTAACAGATTAATCATTGGTTACAAAAATGCTCAATCAGTTTCCCCTTTACAAACGTTGTTATTTAGATTTATGTTTCCTAAACCAAAATTAACGTAAAATTAGGTCAGTTAATAAGACTTGAATCTTTTTTTTTGGACTATCTGATGAATAGAAAAGTAGAGAGCACCACTAGGCATTAAGTGCATGTACACATAATGTAATATATTGTATTACTGTTAAGGAGACACATTTCACAAGTTTCTAGAAGGCCCAGCCAGGAGCAAACGGCAACATTTTTTTTCAAAAACGAATAGGAATGAACGTATACAACTTGATAATCTATTCCTCTTGTAAGATACAAGTTCTAGTTATAATCAAAAGGCTTACCTTCTAATTATAGAACGAGAGCGTCGTAGCCTAGTGGTTCAGCACCCGAACTCAGATCGTGGATCGTGTGGTCCCGTGTTCAAATCTGGCCAGAACTTTAATCATTGTGTTTATTGTTAAATATCCGATGTTGGAAAACATCGATAAAAACCCAAATCAACCTGAATAACGGCGGAAGGCTCACCACCTACCATGTTGGGTTCTTATACCATAGGTGAAAAGTGGGCTTCTGAGTGTTTCGTTCACCATGACGACACAGTCATTTGGTATGTCATTATGTTACCTTCTGATTATAGACCTTGTATCTTCTCGTATTATCTGATTATAACATCTAACGCATGAAATGTTAGGTCATTCAAAAAAAGTCACGGACGAGTGTGTCAATTTCACTAACCTCCCCCACACTATCGATATTGTTTCCTCCACAACACTCGTCCTGCACGTGTCTCTACTCACTTTTCTTTCAATAACAACGGTTATGGCATCGAGCGCATTCGTTATTGGTCTTTGTGCTCCGTCGCACGTACCCACTCAATTTGCGATCACGCTTCGGTAAAACTTCATCGGTTCGGTAACTTCGCTTTATGTGCAGTAACATTGTTTTTTATGTTAACGTTAACATGAGGTAAATAGGCGATCAGATTTTATTGATTTATTGCCTATTTTAGAGATCTTTACGATCTATAATATTATGGTCATGAGCAGCTTTGAGATATTTTTTTGAGAGTAAGCTTTAATTGAGAGATCATTCCCCATAATTGCTGCCGCAGATTTTGGAATGAACTATGACACAAAATACGTACTTAAATAATAGTTGGATTTTAATGTAGGCTTTCAAATATAGGGTAAAAGTTTTATAAGTCCCACGAAAACTAATTCGATGGCATTGTTTAATAAGATGATAATAACATACACAATTATAGTATATTAAATGAATATTGTTCTAGTTGGTGATCATAGCCAATGCACCAACGGGTCAGGAATTTGATGGATTACGTACCCATTACCCACACAGGAAAATAGAAAAAACGTTATCTATTTACGCAAAGGAAAATAATTTAGGTGGTACCAACACACTTACTTGCGATCTATTTAAAATTTCAAAGAGTAATGTTATTGAAAAAAGACTCCTTTGCTTTTTAAATTCCAATCTCGGCTATTCCTACAAAAGATAACTCGCCTTAGCTCTCGCCAAATAAAATTCATATAACATTCCGGGACTTTTCCCTGATATATGTTACCTTTGAACGCAATTTTTTATCATAACTCATTGTCATATAATGGTATCTGATCCGCGAAGACCGCAAATGGCTGGGCTCCAACACTGCACATCTGATTTACGAGACGATTACCATTTCTTTTGATAAATCACCATTTAGGAAGATCCATTCAACGCCCATTTCAGTGGATTGAGAAAACAAGAAAATATAAGTATATTTTTATGTTAGGTATGGATAGTGTTCCTTGTGGCACATGAAACAAAGGAACTAACAGCGGAATATTACATTACAAAGCACAATTGAGAGGCCTGGAGGAGTTTGAAGGACATAATATTATCTAACTAAAAAGAAGCTACAAAAAGAAAACGGGTGGGTTTTGTCATAAATGCCACAGGACAGCAGAAATAAAGTAAATAGGTTGGTATTTCAATTGAATAGCCCTGCCCTTCTAGAACAGCTGTTCTAGAACTCCAATGTAGTAGACATAATAATGGCCCCTCTGGGTCTCTTTGGCATTGTACGTTGTATAAAAAAGTATATGGCAAACAAAATAAGTGTTTTACAAAATATATTCTGCATAACTATATATCTTTTAAGATCACGTATAGATAAACTGCTAAATCTTGTTTCGTAAAACATTCTGATTCTCGTTATAAAATATAATAGAATAGAAGTAAATTTATTTTGACACTTACTTACAAATTCAAGGCAAGGCTAGGCTGTAAAGAGACTCCTCCTCTTTTTGCGGCACCTGGGTTCCTTCTATTTTGCGCCGAAGACGACCACCGTCAGGTTAGTGGGTAGGGGTCTCTGTTTTCCCAGGAGTTCCGAGTCCCACAAATCCCAGGTGTTCCGAACCCAGGGCCCTAATAATGCCTAAATGGATTTCCTGACGCAAAAAAGGCTGTGAGTGGCGAGCTGAGCCGCGGCGAGCGGGCAGGTGCGGGCGAAGTATGAAACTCGCGAGTTTGGTGTTCAAATATTCACGTTGCGCCGGCGGCGACGCATCACGCTGACTAGCGCTAGAAGCTAGTTTTTAAAACACAAAACTTCAGTAATATATTCGCAAACATGTCGACCGACCAAGATTTTTTGGTAAGTCCGCTCGTGTGCGTTTTTCAACAAAGTAAACGATGATATCGTATCAAACCAAACCTTTGCATTGCTTTTAAAATAAAGTTATCTTATATCCTCAGCCTTAGCAACTTCATAAGGTAAAAATTTGCCGTTGCATCACATGCGACGCACCGACCGTATCCTTGTTATAAGTATTTTCAGATAAAGCTTCGGTATGCCCAAAAATATTTTGAGCAAACGCATGATTAGAGGATACTACTGTCTGTCAGCGGCTTCGCCCGCGTAGGCTGTCTTTCTCGTCAAAATAAAGCCTGAATAAAAAAATAAAGCCTTTGTCACTCCCTGATAATTCAGCTTTATATTGTTAAAAGATCTTTTAAATCGATCCAGTAGTTTCGGAGCCCATTCAATACGAACAAAAAAACAAATAAACAAACAAATCTTTCCTCTTTATAATATTAGTATATATTCCAAAGTCTTAGTGAAAATCTTAGTCCCAGCCCAGCTCACGTGTCTGACCTAGCAAATTTCATACGGTAAATTAATATTGTCTCATGCATTACCTAGCAAGGACATCACAGATAGATTTAAATAGCATTTAATACATGCACGTACGTAGGTCACACTATAAGTTTTTCGTAATTTAAAAAAACAACATGTTATAACCAAAATATTATGTTTATCGCTTTTCAAAATACTCTCCTTTACATTTTAACCATTTTATCATGCGATCGAACCATTTTTTAAAACAGGAGGACCAACATATCTGAAGGCATGTTTTCTACGGTCTGATTGCACGCTATCACTGCCTCTTCGGAGTTGGTAAAAGTGAAACCTCTCATCAAATCTTTGATTTTGGGGAAAATACAGAAATCACAGGGTGCTAGGTGGAGGGCTATGCGCAGGATGGGTGACGAGTTGTACTTTTTCGGAAGCTAAAAATTACTTTGTTTTGTTGGCCGTGTGTGAAGAAGCGTTGTCATGATGTAGGAGAACGCGGCTTTTGGGTCGTCTTTTGCGAACTTTTTCTAACACCCTGGGTAAACAAATGGTAGAATACCACTCTGCAAACTCTCGTCAGTCCCGTAATCGCCTGGCGTTTAACGTCAAAAATACCTCTATCAGTCCCGACACCGCCTGGCGGTTTCGATTATGACGTTTCATAGACGTTCACTTTTTTTATTTGAAGCGATTGAATTTCGTTGCGGAGCAGTTGCAAATTGTATTTAATAGTGGGGTGAAATAACAGGCTGTATGTGTATTGTTTCCTTTGCATACTTCTAGTATAAAAAAGTTTCGTAGTTTGTCATTGAAAATGTGTATCTGTAGTCGGCCATGACAGCCATTATGTTTGTTGACGTTCGTTTTGTGAATTGTGATTATGTGTTTTTAACAGCTTATTGTGACCTTTCCGTTAGATAAAACAATGGAAACGTAAGTACTATTGCATTTTATAACTTTATCTAACGTGTTCTTTTGGTAATTTGAGAAATCTAGCGTTTTTAATACGACCTGCCGCCATTCATAACCTTGAAAAAAAGTAACATATTTTTATAATTAGGAGTCAATATTCATGGATGTATACATCATGGAACATTGTTCCTGTGTTTTATTTGAGTACTATACGTCCTCAAGTTACTGTTTACATAAATCATAGCCACTAAAGCTGTGCAATCACTATTTAATAACAAGAAACATGAAACCTTGGGTGTGAAGTGTTTTTATTCTAGGGTGTGAATATTTTAAACAAGTATTGTGAAAAAAAAATGTATGGGGACGTCAAGGGTTTGGATTCTATTCATTGCGTAAACATTCAAAGATATGAATAAACGGCATTACAAGTAACAACAATACTTTTTAATACATTTTAGTGAAGTTTAGTGTAGACATGTAGTATAATTATAGGTACTAAAGTTATTATTTTAAAGTATCAAATCATTTGAATGGCAGAACTAATGTACAGAAATAGATAGATTATTTCATTACGAATGTTATCGTACTAATACAAGTACTCTATTCCAATTAGTTTAAGAGAAAATTCAATTCTAGTAAACCCATATTTGGCTCAAACCCCTGTCTTTCGAATGTCAAAAAACCCCGTGACTGACACTCTTATTTGCCGAAAAAGGCCCGACTGACGAGAGTTCTTTTGATCTTCAAGTGGAATTGTACAGATGGGACCCGTAGCTGAGAACAAAAATGCGATCATTTTTTACCAACGTTTCTCGCCTGCCTCACTTTTGTCGGCCTGTTCTCATTTTCCAACACCCATTCACAAGTTTGCTGTTTTTTTTTAGGTTTAAAACAATAATTCCACGTTTCGTCTCCTGTGACAATGTCATAAACAGCATTAGAATGTCCGTGGTCGTACTTCAGTAGCATCTGTGAGCACCATTCTATGCGAGCCCGCTTCTGCTCCGCTGTCAGTTCATGAGGGATCCAACGACAACAAAGTTTTCGAACTTTCAATTCTTCGTGTAAAATTTTCTGAATTTGGCTCATACGAATCCCCAATAGTCCTCGAATTGTCTCATAGGTAATCTGCGGGCTTTCTTTAATTAGCCGTTTAACAGTAGCCACAATATTTTCGTTGACGGCAGTTGAAGGCCGCCCTTCACGAAATTCGTCATATAAAGAAACTCGACCTCTCTCAAATTCAGCAAACCATCGCCCCACGGTGCTCAAGCAAGGTGCTTCTCTCCCAAAAGCATTTTGAAGACGAGCGGCACAATCTTGCGGAGAGAGAGAACTTTTAAAATCATAAAAAATCATCGCTGTTAATCTTTTCGACTTAATTCCATTTTCGTTGCGTACGTAGAACTTTGATGTGTGATAAAAAACAATTGACAAATGATTTCCCGCCAATGGTTTTTTTTATTACTAAGAAGGTTGCAACGTTTAAAAAAATATAACATTCGAAATTCAAATAGTTCCAATTAGCTAGAAGTGCAAAACTTTTAGTGTGCCCCATGTATAATCAACGTGATAAAAAGCATTATCGACAGGTGAAGGTTATATATCGCTAAGTGTCATTAGGGTAGATTTACTCGTAACTTTCTACTGCTTTTGTAAGTTTCAAGCATTAATAAGCTGGTTGGCCCTATTTAAACCCCTCTTGAAGACCACCACTAACATTTAAGGTTAGTTATAAGTGTTAAAAAGCGCAAGAAACCCGGTAATCAGTCTTTGAATCTGATCTCATCTTGCATGCATGTCCCACACTTCCTCCTATTTGCACACGACACGCGATCAAACTTCAGATCAAACTTCACACGTAAGTTAACTTTAATTTGGGCAAGATTCTTATTAGATAGCTTAGTGTGCTTGTCAAGTAAGTAGTATAGGTTGATCGTAAGACATACGTTCAGGAAGCTGTGGTGTTTTTCTTGAGCTTCTTGCTCAAGAAAATCACTGGTAACATTTTGGTTAATGCCTCGAGGTCGGAAGTCCTGAGTTCATTCCTCAAATCAGACAAACTGTGCCATTCGGAACATAGCTCTGGTTTGATCACCAACCCTCATTTGGAAAGCGTGGTGTTTTGCCAATAAACATCTAAACTTGTATTTTTTTATGAATAACATAAGCTGCGTTATGTGTTGAAAAGTCAAACAAACACACATCGCAATCCAACATGACAATATTCACACTCGAGCATTACTGCGCATGGCTGTATCTACAGCGGATGCTCTATGAAACAGGATGCATAAGTCCAAAATAGACCTTACCAACAACTTTTACCCGCTACGCTGAAATCGTGGCAGTATTGTATGGTACGATTCACATCGAACGGCGCGCAGCGGAAAGCATCGGAGCGCATTCACAAAGCCGCAGAGGAAAATATTATTTAGTTATCAATTTTTAAGGTCATATTTGCATCCAACTAAACATTGTGGAACCCGAACGGATGCGCGAGCATGCCGCGGCAGCCGTTCGGCTCCGAGCGTATTCCGCGGAACACGACCGACTGCGCGCGGATGCCGTCAGCTCCGCTCGGCTGCCGTCGCATGCGCTGGGACCTTGGGACCGATCAACAATACACTAGATACTACCAAACGGAAGTGGTCAGTCAGTCCTATGAAACTTAGAACATTTTACTTTTTGTATGGGGAAAATATACTTTTATAGCCAACCTGACAAACATACGAGAGGTATTCCAGATAAATTAAAATAGCAAATAAATTTAATCTAAAGAGTTATTCATGACTAAAAAACGTAAAACAACTCTCTATGTTTTCTTCCAGGGTCAAAAATTAGGTTTACTTGTGTAAAAGTTATTTTTTAAGATGAGCGGCTGGAATTCAAATTTGGGTATAGCAACACTTAGCAACGACGATTTTTAAACTAGTAGAAGGTGGCCCAGAGAGAAATGCATTTTTAAAATATCAAGTAAAAAATAACTAGTGTTTTTCAACAACGCTCGCTCGCGCGCTCCGCTGCGCATCGCGGCGGATGCAGGCGTATGCGACTGCGGCCGACCACCAAAGAGTATAGTACTTCGAACAAGCCGTTTTAAGGCAAAATAATACTTTTACTACCAACGTAAAGAAAAATAACGGAAGTGCCAACATCTAGCTGCTAAAAGGACAGGATCGACGCAAAAAACGCGGCCTCGCGGTCGAAAAGGAGTATCACGGACCGGCGAAAACATTCAGCGAGTTTGAAAATTTGTACGCGCGAATCCAGGCCGTCAATTCAGAGGGCTAAGCTATAACAGGACCATTTGAAACCAGCAAGATGGGGCTACATGTCTCTCTTCAAATGAGTATCCATGTGTTAAGATACATGTTCTCACAAAAAAAATAATTTACGCAGGGGTGACATCTCCTGGCCATCAAGAAGCTCCGATCTCATTCCGATCCTTATTCAGAACAAAGTAAACTCCAATAATCCATCAACACTACAGTAACAGAAGCTGACCATTCGGCAAATAATGGAATCCATTTCGGGGATAAATTTAACGTAAGTTTTCCAAAATGTTGATGCCAGATTGTAAGAATGCTGGAACAGTCAAGAAAATCATCCGGACGATGTAAATCTTTAAAATAAAATTTTAAAATAAATTTTATTCAATTATCTTTAAATTGTAATAAGTGAAAGTTCTTGAAAAACACTAGGTATTTTTTACTTGATATTTTAAAAATGCATTTCTCTCTGGGCCACCTTCTACTAGTTTAAAAATCGTCGTTGCTAAGTGTTGCTATACCCAAATTTGAATTCCAGCCGCTCATCTTAAAAAATAACTTTTAAACAAGTAAACCTAATTTTTGACCCTGGAAGAAAACATAGAGAGTTGTTTTACGTTTTTTAGTCATGAATAACTCTTTAGATTAAATTTATTTGCTATTTTAATTTATCTGGAATACCTCTCGTATGTTTGTCAGGTTGGCTATAAAAGTATATTTTCCCCATACAAAAAGTAAAATGTTCTAAGTTTCATAGGACTGACTGACCACTTCCGTTTGGTAGTATCTAGTGTATTGTTGATCGGTCCCAAGGTCCCAGCGCATGCGACGGCAGCCGAGCGGAGCTGACGGCATCCGCGCGCAGTCGGTCGTGTTCCGCGGAATACGCTCGGAGCCGAACGGCTGCCGCGGCATGCTCGCGCATCCGTTCGGGTTCCACAATGTTTAGTTGGATGCAAATATGACCTTAAAAATTGATAACTAAATAATATTTTCCTCTGCGGCTTTGTGAATGCGCTCCGATGCTTTCCGCTGCGCGCCGTTCGATGTGAATCGTACCATACAATACTGCCACGATTTCAGCGTAGTGGGTAAAAGTTGTTGGTAAGGTCTATTTTGGACTTATGCATCCTGTTTCATAGAGCATCCGCTGTAGATACAGCCATGCGCAGTAATGCTCGAGTGTGAATATTGTCATGTTGGATTGCGATGTGTGTTTGTTTGACTTTTCAACACATAACGCAGCTTATGTTATTCATAAAAAAATACAAGTTTAGATGTTTATTGGCAAAACACCACGCTTTCCAAATGAGGGTTGGTGATCAAACCAGAGCTATGTTCCGAATGGCACAGTTTGTCTGATTTGAGGAATGAACTCAGGACTTCCGACCTCGAGGCATTAACCAAAATGTTACCAGTGATTTTCTTGAGCAAGAAGCTCAAGAAAAACACCACAGCTTCCTGAACGTATGTCTTACGATCAACCTATACTACTTACTTGACAAGCACACTAAGCTATCTAATAAGAATCTTGCCCAAATTAAAGTTAACTTACGTGTGAAGTTTGATCTGAAGTTTGATCGCGTGTCGTGTGCAAATAGGAGGAAGTGTGGGACATGCATGCAAGATGAGATCAGATTCAAAGACTGATTACCGGGTTTCTTGCGCTTTTTAACACTTATAACTAACCTTAAATGTTAGTGGTGGTCTTCAAGAGGGGTTTAAATAGGGCCAACCAGCTTATTAATGCTTGAAACTTACAAAAGCAGTAGAAAGTTACGAGTAAATCTACCCTAATGACACTTAGCGATATATAACCTTCACCTGTCGATAATGCTTTTTATCACGTTGATTATACATGGGGCACACTAAAAGTTTTGCACTTCTAGCTAATTGGAACTATTTGAATTTCGAATGTTATATTTTTTTAAACGTTGCAACCTTCTTAGTAATAAAAAAAACCATTAGCGGGAAATCATTTGTCAATTGTTTTTTATCACACATCAAAGTTCTACGTACGCAACGAAAATGGAATTAAGTCGAAAAGATTAACAGCGATGATTTTTTGAAAACTTACGTTAAATTTATCCCCGAAATGGATTCCATTATTTGCCGAATGGTCAGCTTCTGTTACTGTAGTGTTGATGGATTATTGGAGTTTACTTTGTTCTGAATAAGGATCGGAATGAGATCGGAGCTTCTTGATGGCCAGGAGATGTCACCCCTGCGTAAATTATTTTTTTTGTGAGAACATGTATCTTAACACATGGATACTCATTTGAAGAGAGACATGTAGCCCCATCTTGCTGGTTTCAAATGGTCCTGTTATAGCTTAGCCCTCTGAATTGACGGCCTGGATTCGCGCGTACAAATTTTCAAACTCGCTGAATGTTTTCGCCGGTCCGTGATACTCCTTTTCGACCGCGAGGCCGCGTTTTTTGCGTCGATCCTGTCCTTTTAGCAGCTAGATGTTGGCACTTCCGTTATTTTTCTTTACGTTGGTAGTAAAAGTATTATTTTGCCTTAAAACGGCTTGTTCGAAGTACTATACTCTTTGGTGGTCGGCCGCAGTCGCATACGCCTGCATCCGCCGCGATGCGCTCCGCTGCGCGCCGATGCGAGCCGCTGCAAGCCGCCGCAAGCCGCTGCGCGCCGATGCGAGCCGATGCGCGCCGTTTGGTGTGAATCGTACCTAACTTTGTATAAACAATTAGCAATCATTATTCAGCAGCCTTTGTTGCTTAAACACTTACTCGTACCTGTGGATTTTCATTAACAATGAAAAAAAAATTAACACGTTTTGCGAAAGATGACCAGTACGTAAGGGGTAGCAGCGTGAAATTGCGTCCTACGCTCGTTCAGCTACTTGAGAGGATAGAGGATATTTTTGGCTGCAATGATGATGATGATGATGATAAAGTAGAGTGATTCGCTTTTTTCATGGATAACATTTTGCGGGTAGTGGTTGTTAAGTCTCACGGCCTTTGTAAATTTTTTGTTGGGATGACACATAACATGATATGACAATGTCAAATCCCAGTACATTTTTTTAGCGCGAACGATGATGTAGAGTGGCAACTCGTGGTAGACGTACTGGTTTGCCTATAGCTAAAAAGAGATTTCTTCCAGCTGACCATGATAACAATACACAATGTCCGTCACATTCGTACAAAATGTACATACAAAGCCTGAACTAGGTCTGTACCAAGCGAGTTCATAAATACGCAACCCTGCGCTCACTGCACGCGTCTCTGGAGACATTCTCATTTTTATGAATATTGCACTGATATTACATCTGAACGGCGACCTCGCCTTTCTTGTTTGTTAACAAACTCTTTGCTTCCCAGTCTACACATACACGCGTTTAAAATAAACGAATTTGCACACTAACGCAAGTAAATATGCTATAATTTTCATTTGTTTTCCGGGTTCAAATCAAGTCCGAACAATATTTGTGTTCAATGTAATAGTTGCAGCCAACGCTGTGGTAATGGATACACCGTTTAAAAACAAAAACAACTGGAAGGCTCGCCACTGACAACACTGGTTTACCATGACGGCAACAGTCAACTTTCTTCTGAATAACACACACACATTTGGAATAAAGCGTATTTTTCGAGTAATTTACTAGCTGCCCGTCAGCGGCTTCGCCCGTGTAGTGTGCCTATCCCGTCAAATTATAGCCTAAATAAAAAAATATATAGCCCTGTTAATATAGCTTTAAATTGGTGAAATATTTTTAAAATCGGTACAGTAGTTTCGGAGCCTATTCAATACAAACAAACAAACAAAACAAATCTTTCCTATTTATAATATTAGTAAAACATATACAAGGTTAAAGGTATTTTCTACATCACACACAGCAAATGCCTTGTAAATCTCATAAATAATAATTTTCGTAGTTAAGCGGTGAAGTTAGCATTTAGTCAAGTAGGCTATAGACTTCTTGGAGTAGGTTATAAGACATGGCATGCCTTTAATACCTTTTGTTTCCGTGGTTTCTGTACGTCTACCACGAGTTGCCACTAGTTTATATTATAAAAAGAATGGATTGGGATTTGACATTGTCATGGTCATCCTAATAATTGTTTTCCGATATGGCTTTATTATACAACGCTATGTCATAGAATCTGTGAGCCCGATGGCTGAATATGCTCCAAAAAGCCCGAAACCAATAGGTCTGGGTCACTCATTTGCAGAGAGACGGACGTTGCTTTTTTCGTACAATGATGCAGTAATCATAAAAAGTACCAAAGTAAAACCAACGTTTTGCAAAGAGCATCTAACTACTAACTTTTTAGTGGTAACAGCACGCCAACTTTGGTGGTATAGTAACATTTCCTTCATAAATTAATGTCTTCATATAGTTTTAGTTTCAAAACAGTCACTTCCTCGTCTGTATGCTTAGATCTTTCTAACTACGCAGCGAATTTGAAAGCAGTTTTAATTTGAAGGCAGAGGGATTCAAAAGGAAGGTTTGTACGAGTATGTATAAAAAGCATTTTTATAGAAGAGAAAACCCATTCGATTATTGTCTACATTGCACCCGTGCGAAGCCAGGGCAGTTGCTAGTGTATTGTAGTGTATTAATACAGGTCTGTGATTGATACATTACTAAAAACTCTAGCAGATACTATGTCTGGCTCAATCCTGCTTGAATTTATTCAAATCCTACACTGACAAGACTAGTCAAAGATTTTTGACGTAATGCGTATCTATTGTCGACTAGATTATTTAAAATGAAAAATTTAAAAGAAACTGGAGCTGCAATGAGGTCCCAGCCAAAAATAAAATATTACAAAATAAAGCGCGGCAATTCTTCAGAGGGGTATGTCCCCCCGCAGCACTTGTCAGCGTTTGACAGAAATTAATTTCGAAACCTCTCAAATCAGCGCCTTAATGTAAAAGTAAATCTATTCTGTAGGTAGCTATTAGATAATTCAAAAGAACTGCAAAAAAGAAATTTTTACCTTCGAGTCTGTCAAGCTTGCATACAGTTTGACAAACGGCGCACTAGATACGAGTATAAAAAGCAATTTCAATTCACCTAAGCTGTTCGTCATCAGCTGGCAGCCTCTGCGAGCACAGATAGCTAAATTAGTTCGCTGCGCTGTTGCACCCGGCTTGACTCGCTGCCAGCAACGGCCGATATTAATTAAAGCACTGCATTCAACATGTTACTTTTGTGTTATTGTCAGTTTTACACGAGCTACACTGAAAAATGGTTACGTATTTTTATTTCAGTGGATTTTCATATAGGCAAAGGTTGCACAAGGCGGTTGCATCATGTAACCTAGAAGTTGGTTAAAAAGTTTGGACTGCTATTGGCAATCATGATAGTTTTTGTTAACACTAACAGATGTGGTTATTCTTAATCGGGCCTAGTAAGACTACCATCGCTCTCATTTCATCTTCTTTGACAAGAAGTTAAATAACATCAATGCGCCTGATATTCGTGTTTTTCATATTATTCATCCAAAATAATCCACATTCAGTCCGAATACAATGAACGAAGGCCTATCTTGAGAAGGTGACGTCTTATGACGAATGATATGCATACATATATCACACAGATAAAAAAAAAACAAAAAAATATAAATGTCCTTTAGAATTATAACTTAAAAACTGTATACTTCTCGTTTCAATAATATAAAGTAAATCTTTTACTGGCTAGCTATTAGTTTGATAAGTAAAAAATGTATCTTACTTACCTGAGAGCTATGAATTTTGTAATTAAGTAAAATAAGATAATATATGTGTGTAGCAAGGCCTTGTCCTGAAATTAACTAGAAACATCAACAAACTTAACATGTCGGTAAGTAACTTGGCTTAAAATAACCCTGTTCTGAAACATTATTGTTTCAACAACTTAAGTGTTATTGTATGCCCTAACTTAGGACTTAGCTATGTACATAGCTTATTTGAATACAAAAGACATTACGGAGCAGCATCTGTCTACGAATGTTTTATTCAATTGTAAGGGTGTCATTTGAAACAGCAAAGTTCCTCACAGTATTTGACAATGGCGCTTATGGTAGTAGGATATTTAATTAGTTTTTAATGAGAATTTATAAGATGAGTAGCGGTCAGAGGCTTTGCCCACGTGACCTTATTTCCCGTTAAAAACACCTCAAAAAAATTGTCTATATCACTCGTTGATAATGCAAAAAATAGTATTTTTTTTGCTCGCTAATGTTTGAACCAGAGGAATCAAACACTCAAGATATCATTCGTACATTGCCAACTTCAGTAGTCTATTTGATTCACCGGAATGAAAAGTCTTATCTTGGGACATCTCAGTCTAACCTGTCGGTTATCCCTCAACAGCTGACATATTCTCTACAAATTTTGTAAAACGAATTTTCTTCTCAAATCATATTATTAAATATCTTCTTGATTAGGTAGAACAACAATCTGAATCTTTATGAATTTTAATCTTTACTATAATAAATCGAATCTTTTATCTTGATTGAAATTCATAGGAAACCTAAGTACATCAGAGTAGGTCTACCACGAGTTGCCACTTTAAATTTACGAGTAGATTATCGTGTTATCGATTTGACATGACACGACAGGATAATGCCAAATTCCAACACAATTTTTTACGCGAACGATATCGTGAATTTAAAATGGTAACACGTATTTTAAGCTACTCACAAACAAACTATTTGTATTCATTTTGTGACATTACGATACTGAATGTGACACTACGACCTTTGCTACATTAAGACGTCGCACCATACAAGTTCGAGTATGTCGCGTCGTTATGAATTCAAATCATATGTTTCAAACGATTTAAATTAAAATGCTCTTTTGAATCTTGAACTGAATATACTCGTATTATTTTATTTTGGAAATATGTAGACTGTAGACTTATTAGTTATTAAGGTGATTTTAGTCTCGAGCAGTGAGATGAAAAAATACGTTTTGTAATTACGTGAAGTGTTTTCGTTCAAAATGTAAATGCAAAGCATTACGCTTTAAAACAAGTCAACCGTCTGTTTGTATGACTAGTGATCACCAAAACTTAATCGTAGCCGTTAAGAATGTTCTTACTGTGTATTAATGCAAAATGAATACGATGGTTTAAAAGTTATATTAAATAAATAAATAAATATCTGGGACAATTCACACCAAGATCATCTGACCCCAAACTAAGCAGAGCTTGTATTAAGGGCGTCAGAGACTGATAAAAATACTTAAATATTTCTAAATACATACTTAAATAGATAATAACACCCAGACACACAACAAACACAAATGTTCGTCACATAAATGTTGTCATGTCATGGGTGGGGATCGAACCCACGACCTCCGGCGTCAAAGGCAGGATCGCTGCCATTGCGCCAACAGGCCAGTCATAAATGAGATACCAAGTAATTGATTCTACTAATTGAGGCGTACACACTTACCACAATATTATTATAGGAATCATAAAAATCACAGGTTTTGGTCCGGCTCAATGTTTTATTCAATTTGTCTAAGATTTCAACATTATTTAAGTAATATGTACTAGAAAAATTGAAGACAAACCATTTTTTTTTATATTGTCAAGATCACCTCACTCCACCTGATGGAAAGCGGTCGTGAGGTCCAGATATGAGGCTGACAAGCCCAGTCATTCAAACGAATCACTGGGCTGGCTATCCTCACCTTGAAGGCCTGCAGAAATGCCTTTTCACGCCCCGCTTGAAGAACCCGGGACTATAAGAGGATGGAAACACATGTGCTGGAAGGGCGTTCCACGTCTGGATGGTACGACAAAGAAACGAGTCACCGTACCTTTTAGTTCGGGCCAACAAATGCTGAATTGTGTGTGGGTGACGCCGTAGTCCAGCACGCGTGGTACGGGAGTGGAAGGTGAGGGTGGAATAAGCTGGAATAACTCGTCAGAGCATTCCCCATTGTAGAAGCGATAGAGAACACTTAGCCTGGCGATGTCTCTACGCAATTGGAGAGGCTCAAGGGTCAAAGTTGCTTCTAGTTCTTGGGTTGAGTTGTATCTGATTTAAATTACTATCTATTTGATTGAAAACTACAATTTCGTTTATTACTTGGTCAGTGCTGCACAAATATTCTATCAGATCGGTTCTTCTAGTTTAATATTTGCACAACCATCACAGTAATAAAAACCATCAAAATGATCTACCAAATAAAATTCTGATTGTAACGTATGTGGGTATAAGGTAAAACCTCCTATTAGGGCGGTAACCAGAATCGACTTCAATTACAGTGATATATTCATTTTCATAATTTATTCTCATTGAAAATAGTTTGGGTACACTAAAATGGAATTTACTCATTCGAAGTCTTTTACTTTATTACATAACTGACATTTGCGAATATAATGTAGACGTTACTCTTCAAAATAAGTCAGTTCATGCCACGGCGGCGATGCGACAGGACGTTCCCATATAAATACGGAGCGACTCAGGTAAGTAAATTAATATTAATATAATTTAGTTTTTCATAGTAATATACTGTTCAATTTTATCAGTATGTCATTTATATGATAGTTTTATTGTTATTATCACCATATATTAGGGCTTCTTCATATTTGTTATCGAATATATACCCAAAAACAAAAAATAATATAGCGCAGTAATAGGAATCAAATTTCAAAGGTCAATCTTAATACGGTGGTATCATCCGTATTAGG
Source organism: Udea olivalis (assembly GCA_947369235.1). Lineage (NCBI taxonomy): Eukaryota > Metazoa > Arthropoda > Insecta > Lepidoptera > Crambidae > Udea > Udea olivalis. Next base: position 388,646 of record OX376362.1, read on the forward strand.
GAAAATAGAGCGTTATACGTATTAGCTTATAACTTTCAATTTACAGGTTAATAAATTGTTTAAGAGTTTAGTTGAAATTATGGTTGATAAAACCAACTTAAAACCTTTTTCTGTGGTATGTTTTACCCTCTAGAAATCTTATTTAAATGCAAAAACGTAATTACGGAGTATATACTTCCATAATAGGAACTACATAGAACCTATTACGGACCTAATAGGTATTCAGTGATTCGTATTGTAGGGTTCAACGGGGATTAAGTAATTCGGACAGGGGACGGCTGGTACAACGGGTGAACAAGTGGAAAAATTCACTTGAAAATGGCGGTCTGAAACTGAATGTGGCGAAGACGGAGTACATGGCCTGCAACACCACAAATCCCCAGTTCGTCCGCATAGGCGTTGACATGGTCGAGCGCATGGACCGTGTCAAATACTTGGGATCTGTGTTAAGCGCGTCCGGGGACATCGACCGCGACCTCAGAGCCCGAATTTCCGCGGCTTGGGCTAAATGGCGTGAGGTGACTGGTGTCATTTGTGACCCCAAAATGCCGATCAAGCTGAAGGGGCAGGTCTATAAAAGCATCATTAGGCCTGCCGTTTTATATGGCAGTGAAACATGGCCGTTACTAGAGCGACATAAGCAGGAGCTGCGCGTCACGGAAATGCAGATGTGAATGTGTGGAGTCTCACGCAAAGGTTGTAGGGTTTTTGTGTACACATTAGTTACTTACCTAAGATCTTTATTAGTTTCTTGCATAAATTACTTTGTTTTTAGGAAGCTTTACATTTTACAATATCTTCTTCTTTTACAATAGTTTCTCTGGAGTTTTCCTGACGAAACGTTTTTCTAAACTTCTTCTAGCACTGTTTTAGTCCTGTTTATAACATTATGTACCTGAAATTAATCGTTGTATTCTATTTTTGTAAAGATCTAGGTTATAATTAATTGTTTATATTTATCTGTCACTGTCATGAGCTGCTAAACCACTACGGGTAAAATAAAATGAAGACGATTTGTTTTTTTAATAATAAACTATAAACTTATAAAATCTTATAAGTGTGAAATGTTTATTCTGTTTAAGTGAGTGCCCAGCTTTTATTACAGTAGTTCCCGATCTAATGGAAAAAAATAGTTCAGAGCTTAAAAATAAAACACACTAATAGTATAATGTAAATATACGGAACCCCAGTACATTTAACGTTCTGATTCTGACCCTCCGTTTTAGGGGCCGACTTCCGCTGTAATTAGCTCTAACCGACCTAAGCACTTAATTCTATTTTTTTTTGTATTCAATCACTTCAAAAACATACAGTGTCAGAAGCAATGTAAAATATAACTTATCTATTTGTCGAAAAAAAACTATTCATTGTTTTTGTTATTTGCAAATGCCTATTTTGCTTTCTCATTTTCAAATGTTGCCATCTGCCTCTGTAATAGGAGCTTTTACCTTATAACTACTTAGACCACATTATCATCACTAAAGATCAGGTTAATTCAAACTTAAACACAAACATCTTTATTTAAATAAACTTAATCAGTACTTTTAATTAGGCAAAAAATATACTAAATAATAGACATATATACTTTATCAATATGAATATATAAATAAACAGTATACAAACAAAATGCGACTCGTATTGGAGGAGTTGGTTCTAACTGAGAACTGAAACTCAGTGGTTACTCTTTTAAACTTGTTGTGGTTTTACAATGCGAGTTAGTAGAGTTGAAAAAAATGCTTAAATGAAAATTCAAAGGCCTGCCTATATTGTGTATACAATGGGCACTGGGCAGTGTTAGTTTGCTTTTCCACCAGAGATGTGCTATGCAGCCATGCTGCGAGCATGTGTAAGCTAAGCTACGAAACTATTAGACCGTTTTCACTGATGTAACTGATCAAGTAAGATGTGCTACGAAGATGGGCCGCAGCAAAGTAGTTGTGTCAGAGTACATTACGCCGCATAGTACGTACAAGTTTTTGTGATTTTGGCGTTTATTATTATCTCAATTTCAAGACGTAAGTTCAGCAGCCTTCGACACCCTCAGAATGTACAGTACATACAAACTTTGCTCAGATTAGAGTCTGATGATCTTGAAGTATGCTGTCTCAGTTTGTTTCGTTTACATCAAACAACTTGACCTTTATACTGCCGAACACTCAGACGTTATTTGATTTGAATTCAATACTGTCTGGTGTACCAGTGCCAATAAGATGCCGAATAAAGACTGCTCAATGATATTTTCCGATCTAAGAGAACGATGTGATTTATTAAGCGACACGTGTGAGGGAATTTTGATATCATGAAGAAATTTGACTTGTTTGTTTGAGGATATTAGGAAAAGCCCATTGAGACTCTGAAAAAATAGTAGCTGAAAATGAAATATTGGAAATAACTTTGTTATCTGCGTTGGAAAGGTTTAGAATATAAGTCATGAAATATAAGCTATAAGATAAATCGCTGGTAATTATAAGCCTTTTCCATGATTAACAGTGAATGTGGCTGTGAGTGTAAGTCATGCTATGAGTTTCGGCAACTGAAAAACAAATATTTTTAAATGATTAAATACTTACTTACATGAACACTTATACCCAGGCACGTTAACAGAAATAGTCGCCAAGTTTTTCGACGTTGGTGAAAATTGAGCCAAACCCCCATGTATTAGCTAAACAACAGTCTATTTACCCAACAGTCAGTCCTAATCAAATCAATTTCCATGCAACAAATGTAAAACAAAGCATAAAGCGCAGTAGTCCGTTTGGTGAGCGGTTTGCGGCGTTCAGTGAGCAAAGCGAAGCGGCCGAAGCTAAACATGGTTACTTACCGCTATGCATTTTGCGGAATATTAGACCAAAACATTGCTATAATGATTTAAAAGGAACTAGAAAATATTTTTATCATATAAATATTATTATTAAAAGCTCTATTTGTATTTTTAAGGCTGTTTCCGGTGGAAACTGAACAAATGACTCGGAATCTGTCAGGGTGATCAATCCAGCCAATAGCCAGTCAAAATCAAATTAATTTCAGTCTTATTGTGGAACTGAGCGTTAAGCACAGTGAGCATTGCATTAGGTGAGCGATTTGCTCAGCGCTCAAACAGCGATCGAGCGCCGATCAGTTTGCGCGCCCGGAGTTGAACGTGATTACCGACCGCTTTGGGATTTGCCGAACATCGGACCGCAAACATTGCACTAATGCTTTAACAGGTAGCTGGAAAATGTGTCTGGTTTCCGAGGAATCTAATACCAATTAATATTAACGACTACCAAAAATAGTATCGCCATTTGCAACCCTACTGACCGGGCAAAACCACTTAAGAAGTCTGCCTTAAATATTTTTGAAAGAGCAATAACAACACATCATTATCTCTTAGATGTTTTAACTTGTTGCTTTTTGTAAGCTATCAAAGCATATTTGAGAAAGATAATTTAAAATTAAAAAGATAATTTAAAATAAATGAAGTCACGTTATAATTCATACTAATAATAAAATGTTAAGTTTTTTACGTTTTTTGGCCTTAACCGCTAAACAAATCTTGTTGAATGTATGTTGTTTAGTTAGTTTGGATTCGAAAGAGCCTTTGTCATGAAAATAAAACCTTCAACTATGTAAAAAAGCTAGTAATCTATATTATTTCAACAAGACTGGCAAATTATCATCTTAAATAGAATAGGTTTTCATTTGTAACTTTTCTTTTCATTGAATACTGGGATAAGCGTGTAACTTTGATAGGAGAAAACAAAACATTTCCTTGCAAATCCACAAATATAACGTATAGTCTCCTAAGGAGAGCAGTCGGCGCAGGGTCGGCCTGTTTGCATTATTGTAATAATAATTACCGGTGTTTGAGCTCCGGTGTTCTTCGTTATTGCCTGTTGCAAAACAAATTTTCTTAGCTGTGAGCAAGGGTGCAAAAAATATTAAATGCATTTTAGTAAAAAAGTAAAAGTAAAAAAGTAAAAAATCATTTATTCATTTAAGCTTGTACAAAGCACTTATGACATGTCAAAAAAAGTATACAGAAATAATAATAATAAACGTAAATAAAATAGTACAATATTAGTACACATCGTGAATATACATAATGTGAATCTACCACCGGTTCGGACGTTGCTTCTTATCGAGAAGACTCCGGCAAGAAACTCGATAGTTACTCTTTTCAACTTTGTTTGTTTTACAAAAAATAAATTCAGAGTACAGTCAATGCGAGTAGAAAAAAGAACACAATATTGAGCAGAGGAGCAGATTATTCCTACTATGACCACAAACTTTTGTCGTTCAAGTAATCCTCTACATTATAATAACCTTGTTTCATTAACTTTGCTTTAATTGCAGACTTAAACTTGTGAAGAGGTAGATCAACAAGACTTTGAGGTATTTTGTTAAAGTATTTTACAGATTGACCCACAAATGAGTTTCCCACCTTGTGTAGCCTAAGACTGGGAGTTTTCAATTTGTTTTTATTTCTGGTATTATGTTTATGAGTGTCACTGTTTTTTTTGAACAGATGCAAGTTTTTGCGCACATACATTATGTTATCTAAAATATACTGAGCATGCACAGTTAAAATATCGATCTTCTTAAATACTTCCCTAAGAGAGTCGCGTGGTCTAAGTTTGTAAATGGAGCGGATGGCTCTTTTTTGAAGTACAAAAATGGTGTTCAAGTCTGCAGCTGAACCCCACAACAGTAGACCATACGACATAACACTATGAAAGTAGCTAAAATATACTAGTCTTGCTGTTTCAATATCAGTCAAGAGTCTTATTTTTCTAACAGCACAAGCAGCGGAACTGAGTCTCCCTGCCAGGGCCGTTATATGCGGACCCCATTGTAACTTAGAATCTAAAGTTATTCCTAAAAATACAGTAGAATTTGTTAATTCTAATGGCTCGTCATTCATAGTTACAATAGTATCAACCTGTCTCACATTGGGCATAGAGAATTTGATGCACTTTGTTTTTTTTGCATTAAGTAATAAATTATTACTAGTGAACCAACATAGTACTTTTGAGAGAGTATTATTTACATCGTCAAATGCTTGCTTACCTCTGTCGACTTTAAAAATCAACGAGGTATCGTCAGCAAATAATACTATCTCACAAATATCTTTGACATAGGTAGGAAGATCATTTATATAAATAAGAAAAAGCAAAGGTCCTAATATAGATCCCTGGGGCACTCCCATACGTATGGTGGCACCGGAAGATGCAGTTCCGTTGATACTAACTTTTTGAGTTCTATCTGTAAGATAGGATTGTATTAATTGAGATGAGATACCTGAAACACCGTAATGTCTTAGCTTAATCAGTAATATTTCATAATCCACGCAATCAAATGCTTTTGAAAGATCACAAAATATTCCTACTGCATCTTGCTTGTTTTCCCAAGCATCAAATATGGGTTTGATAAGTGCTACACCTGCATCAGTTGTGCTCTTGTGTTTAGTGAAACCAAATTGTTTCTCATGTAGTAAGTTATTTAAATCAAAGTGTGAAAGCAGCTGGTTCAATATAATTTTTTCAAAGATTTTACTGAGAGCTGGTAGTATAGAAATGGGTCTATAATTGGATGGGTCACTTTTGCTACCAGATTTAAAAAGCGGGATGACCTTACTAAATTTCATCAAGTTGGGAAACTGACGTTGGGAAACTGACCTTGTTCTATGCAATTATTAAAAAGTTTAGCTAAGTGGGGTGATATAGTATTAATAATTGATTTGAGTAGAATAATCGAAATACCCCACAAATCTTCGGTATTTTTCATATTAAGTTCCTTAAATACCTTGAGGATGTCATGAGAATCAACATGATCAAAGCAGAACTGATTTGTGCACCCATCAACACTAGATGTTAGCAGGGACTCAGCTATATGTGGACTAGAATTTAACGTGCTTGTAGTTACAATAGGTATATTAGAAAAAAAAGTTTCAAATGTATTTGCTATTTCAATCTCAGACTCAATAACATTATTTTGAATTTTGAGAGAGAATGAGTGATCGCGAGGTTTAGATTTACAGGTTTCTTTATTAATTATGTTCCAAGTGGCTTTGATTTTATTTTTAGCCTGTTTTATTTTGTCTCGCAAAAAATGGACTTTGCAATATGACATGATTTCTTGAATGTTTTTGAATATAATTTAACATGCTCAACTAGTTTTTGACAGTTTGAGTTGGCTTTTAATCCATATAATTCGTATAATTTATTTCTACTTTTATGGATGCCTGGAGTGGCCCAATCACTAAATTTAAACTTAAAATTATCCACAGTTACTTTCTTCTTAGGAAAAATATGGTTATGTTCATGAAATATTATCTCAAAGAGATGCCTATACTGATCATCTATGTTATGATGACCTTGGGGCAGTAGGTTAGAAATATTTTTATTTATATTAGTTTGAAACTTTTTTACTCGACTCTTGGTAACTGGTCTATAACTAATATCCACTGATTGAGAGACATGACGGTGCTCAAATTTGGTCAATAGACCACAGTGATCTGATATCAAACAGTTTATAATTGATTTCTCGATAGAGATATTTTCACAAAAAATATTGTCTAAGCAGGTGGCTGTTAACTCGGTGATCCTGGTTGGTTGATCAAAAAGATTAAGTAAATCAAATGATTTAAAAAGATTTAAAAATCTTACAGAGGTCTGAGAAGAATCTAAAATGTTAACATTAAAATCCCCACATACAACCACCTTCTTGTTTGATTTACAAACCTTTTTCAGTACTTCTTCCATGGTCTCTTCGAACTGACAATAATCAGCAGAAGGGGGTCTATACACACACACAATAATAATCTGCTCTAACTCTGCGCATGCAAGTTCAATAGTTCGCTCAATTGAGAGTGCTACTATGTCTTTACGCTCTCTAGATTTTAACTTATTGTGAATTAATATCAGTGACCCACCGCGAATAGAGGAACTTCTCAAGAACGAACTAATGATACTATAATTATCAATGCTAATCATGCATTCATTTTTTTTCAGCCAGTGTTCAGTTAAACATAAGACATGTATATCCATACAGTCTAAAAATAAACCTACTTCTAATTCTTTGCCAGAGAAGCCTTGCATGTTTTGATGCACAAAGTTTATAAAATTATTTTGGGGTTTCTCTTTTGTCAACAATGTGCAAGAGTTTACCTCTATTGTCTCTGAATCTAATTTAAATGATTTGGAGCAAGTTCCAAAGTCTGTGGTACAATGGTATCATTCTGCTCAATAAAAGCAGAGTGTTTAGCCAAATAATTAGCTGAAATGTTAAAAAAAATAAGATAGCGACATAGCTATCTGTCGTTTATAATAATTAGATAAATGAAATCTACCTTTTGTCAGGTACATATTATTATTAATAATAGGATTAATGTCAATGAGATTTATTAAATTATTTGAAATGTCACAGTATCGAATGTCAAATTGATTCTATGTCTTTTTTCATTTTCTGCTTGTGACAGACCCCTACTGTAAGGCAATGTGAACATTACTGACATTAACTAATGAACATAAAGTATTGCAATGTATTTTCATTTGGTTCTTGTTCACAGTACCTCTGTTTGCAATTAAATTTTTTATAAAATTTAATAAATGCAGTTAATATTGCATGCAATTATAATTTAATTCATGCAATATTGCATGCAATATTAATTTTGTTTAACTAACTCTAATGAGTTAGTTGGACGAAAAAAATGTACTACCGAAAGTTGTATAAGTATTAAAAAAACGAAAATTGATCATAACTTATGAATGGTTAGAAATCGGATCACTTAAATAAATCCCTGGACATTATTCCACACAGCGCCATCTAGCCCCAAAGTAAGCTAATTAAAGCTTGTGTTATGGGATACTAGACAACGGATAAACATACTTAAATACATTTTCTTTTGTAAATACATACTTATTATACATAGGAGACACCCAGACCAGTACAAACAGACATGTTCATGCACACAAATGTTTGTACTGTGCGGGGATCGAACCCGCGACCTCTGGTGTAGTAGCCAACTTCTCAACCATTACACCAAGTCGGTCGTCTATAATAGATACACTACTGGACACTATAATAGATAGGTCTAAAAAAAGGTCAGAAATGACCTCAGCGCGGTTTTGGTTTGATTCTCACTTCCCGGGACAGCCTGTTTATGGACTGAACATTCTATGAAAAATTTTCTGTGAAACGAAATTATGTGAAATTTCTGTCTGCGAAACAAGTATCACCCAGTTACTGTACTGTCTTGTATTTTGTCAGAGAAGTGCTTGCAAAGTTTCTTACTTATATTTTGCAATAATTGCTGAATGTTATATAGTCGAAACTATGTCACCAAAACTTATTGATTTGTGTTCTTTGAAAACAATCTCACTAAGTAATGTACGTTTTGTGACGTGCCCGCGGGTCCGCCGTTGCCACTACGACGCGTCGTAGCACGTAGCCGCTGAGGCTACGAAATGTTACTAACTGTAGCGCTGATTGGCTTCTACAAGGAACTACACAATTTGCAATCGATATGACCAAATTATCTCAATTTATTAATGAGCACATAAAAAATAGCGAGCTTGCGTTAAATTTGGCATATTTATCAAATGGGGGGGGGGGGGGGGAAATTAGACGTTTTATGGCAGCGAAATCACAAAACTCTAGTTCTATTCCTTTTCTTCTTTTGAGTGAAGATAATCCTAGCTCAAGCGCTGACAATAGCAGTCAGAAATCTATCGAAATTCTCTGCAAACAAATAGTTTCAAATAAAACGGTCATTTATATCTGCAAGGAAATTACGCTGGACAGTCTAGTAGGTACTAAAGGCTACGTCTCGATGCAGGCAATCTCGATGCAAATAGAAATGTTTTCAGTATATGCACAGAGCAGACGGTTCGATTCATATTATTATTTATTGCATAAGAAAGGGCCTGGCTAGGGCAAAACGTGAAAAAGTTTCTACTTGTAAAAAAACTCTGAAATGTATGGGAATTTCCGAAGCACTGCACTTAAAGAATGGCATTTCCATACGTTTTTTAGTTTTTTACATACAAAAATAAAGACTCTACGTTGTGAACATGTGACGTTAGAGTGTGAAGCACTTTCAAATCTTTGTGTGTGGGTGCGTCACGCAACTGTCATGGGCAATGATAGATCGCAAAATGGCGGACAGGCCGGTCTTCAAGTGCAACAAGGAGTCCTTACTTTTTTCTTGTCCGTAGCAGAAACTCAAAAAAAAGTAAAATCAGAGTCCTAAAATAAATGAACATATCTGGGACATTGATAAGCCCATTAGTGTGATGGGTAAAAGTCTTCCCTAAAACGCCATCGGTAATGAGTTCGATCCAGATGAAACATTTTATTTTCGGATTGTGTTCTTGAATGTTTTTACTAATATCCAGTTCAGTGTGTTTTTGAAACTCAACTGATCAACTAAAAATTACCTAATTATTGCTTAGTGAATTTAGTGATATCAAATACGGGGCTAGAGATAGTTCTTACAAACGCACGTTCATTTCTAGTTTAATAAGTAAAGTTATCTAATACAACTTCGCTCGGTATTGATAAGCTTCTGCGAGATTCTCAGAGAGTCTGTATGAACTTGAAGTTTTCTACTAACCTGGATTTGAAATACGGCATACGGGTGTTGAAATATAGTTAGGAAGCTAAAAAGTAGTCAAGTTCGAATCGTATGTGAGGTAAACTAAGGTAACTCTAACAAACAAACTTTTTTACCACCATTACTTTTTGTAACAATATTTCAAAAAATGCTCGTAGCGATTTGGCGCAATGGATAGGGGTCATGACAAAAAACAGTTAACTAACATTTTGTGTTTGTTCGATGTCTAGATTTGGTTCGGTTTGCTGCGTCTTTTCTGGTCCGCACCGCTAGGGAGTGGAACGCTATCCCTGCGTCTGTTTCCGGCCACTTACCGGAACCTTGATATCTTCAAGGACAGAGTGAATAAGCATTTTCTGGGAATGCGTGTACCACCATTGGCCTCGTCATCGCTTACTACCAGGCGAGACTTAGGCCAAACGCACACCCATTTTAAATAAAAAAGATGCTCCTATTTATCAACTTCAGTAACTAAGTATTTAGAAAAACTAAAGTATCTTTACTCTGTGTAGGATGTCGATTTGTTTTTATTCAACTTTACCAAATAATGAAATAACAGAAAAAATGTTACTGTAAAATGGGATATTTAGTATAAGTCTAAACTTATACTTAACAAAATACAGATCTCCAAAAATTATATCTAAAAGCAAGATTGTGACCAAAATAAGTCACGCAAAAGGAAATATCTTTCTTGCTCCTAAAAAGCTTTAGGTCGCCAGTCACAATACAGGACACCACCAGCGGACTTAAAAGGTTTGTTGTCAGAGAATTTTGCGCGAAAATTGAAAAACTTAGGACCGCAAAATGAGAATCAGGGGGCTTTCCCGCAGCGGGAAACGGCTGGGAATACTCATTTACTTGCTTACAGTTTCGTTATCATCTCATTTACATAATGTTTAGCATTTTCAGGAAGAAAGAAGTTTTATTAAGCTGTTATCTTTACCACAATATGTTGAATTAAATTATTTTAAATTTTGTTGTAATTAATTAATTTTATTCTAATTCAACTAGCGTAGACTAATAACGTGATAAGTCGGGGCTAAATACTGCTTGTGTTTTTGGATTTTATCTCTACAGTTGGACTTTGTGTATTATATATTCTTGTTAATTGTAAATCCTGTACCATATTTATGAAATATTCCAAAATGTTTCGACAGCAAAAAAACGAGAAAGAGCACAGGTTTCTTGAAATATAGCAAAATACAATCAAGCTTCCCTGTCTTATTTACAAAATGCAATTTTACCTTTCTACGCGAACGGAAAAACGCGACATTTCTCTTCTCTTTGAAAGCATCACTTTTTATGTAGTCTTTCTGCCCAGCACTTCCCCGAAAAAAATACATTTTTCCTTACGTTTTCACAATTCTAGTTTGTAAAATGTTACATTACACACGATAGCACCCAATGGGTGACCTTTAGAAGCATGTTGTAGTCGCTACGATGCAGCTATGCGTTGCTACGAGTTGCTACGGGCGACACATAGCTACGATATGCAAGACTATGGAATCCGAAACGTGTAGTCGTGTACTTACGCTCCTCCCTGCGTAGAAGCTCATTCCGTACATGGCCAGTGAAGTGAAATCTCTTGTCTCCAGCCAGGTTAAAAACCGAACCGTTTAACCTAAGATTTAATATTTACTTATGATAACTTGACGAATGACGATATAAAATTCATCTAAAAGTAACATGCAACGGGGATTATTCGTCTGCGCATCTGCGGTAACTTTTCATCATCGGGTTGTAAGCCACTGACGTCGTAAAGATCTGACGTATAAAAAAGCGTAGATTAAATTATAGCGTTTCTTTGTTTCTGGCTTTTTTCGGAATAACTAATAAGCGCTAAAACATTCCGAATGTTTCCCTGTTTTCTATGAGATCTTTGTTTGCGAAAGAACCTCAAAAATGCCTTACACTAGCTTTTCTATTTTTACACATTTCAGATTTTCCAACTCAGTGGCAGCCAGATTACATAATTTATTCGCAAAACTTGAATGCAACTATGTGCGCTCGTGGTGCCATCGCGCGTGTCAGGCAAAAAGTTTAATAGCCCAGTTCTTTGGTAGAATAGCTCGCATTACATACATGAAGGAACCGGAAGCTTGGCAGCGTGGTAACTAATTTATCACACTCGCAGCTTAAATTTAATTTAATTTTTGCTATCTCTATTTATGAATGGAGAGAAGAATATTATTCATAGTTAGTCGTGATTTATCATTCATAGGTGTATTTATAAGATTTATTAAATTGTTATCCTCATTTTTGCACGTTACTAATCTTACTTTTAATATAATATTTTAATATCTTACTAATATTATAAATGCGAAAGTTTGTGAGTATGTATGTGTGTATGTATGTTTGGTACTCTGTCGCGCAAAAACTACTGAACGAATTTAAATGAAACTTTACAGTAATACATCTTATACTCGTACATTGGAACAGCACATATTATGGTACAATTTATAAAGATTTTATGTACAGAAATGAAGTTAACGCGGGCGAAGCCGCGGGCGGGAAGCTAGTTAAGTTATACATATTGTGAGGGCATATATCCTACATCGAGATCATCAGCTGACCTCGAACTAAGCAGAACTTTCACTATGGGAGTCAGAAACCAATAAACATATTTAACTATTTTAAATTCTTATTTCAGACGATGGCAAGTGAAACATAATTTGAAACAGGTCAAGTAACATTTATGAGTTAAACAAGACACAATGTGAGTTTTATTGTTATGACGTTCTTAGACGTTCACTGCGCCCAAATGGTGCGTTTTATTAAGTGTATGTATCTAGACTACCATACACTATTGTATCAACACGTATCTACAAGTATTTGATACGTGATGTGGAACATGATTGTAACAACTGGACTCCTTAATTACCTAAGTACTTATTAAAGTTATGTTAAATAGTAGTAAAAATGTGTTTTGATCACTTTTTTATGCTTCAGTATATTCATTTAAAAGTTAAATTATTGATTTACATACTTGTCTGGTAAAAAATGGTAGGTTTCAATGATGAAGTTCACCAAACTAGTCAAGATCGTGAAAAACCACAAACTGTGTAATTTTCATCGTTTTATGGAGGTAAGAGAAAGAAGGTAAGAGGTAAAATAAATAATTATCTTTTCATGAAAGTCAATGCCGTGGGCAGGCCCTCTACAAGGTGGACCGACGATCTGGTCAAGGCCGCGGGAAGCCGCTGGATGCGCACAGCGCAGGACCGATCGTTGTGGAGATCCTTGGGGGAGGCCTATGCCCAGCAGTGGGCGTCGTTCGGCTGAAATGATGATGATGAATGCTTTATGGACCTGGATACAAAATTGCACAATTTTAACATTTTAAACTTGAATGCAATCCATCCTTGTACGAACTACACAAGTTACCGCGAGTAATAAGAGCAGCTCCAGACTAGCTTGTTATACGCGCGTATGAACTCGTTTTTGGAAGCGCTTACCGTTTTTTTTTATCATAGTGGGGAAATTCTCATGGATACCTCGCCACCCGGGGGAGCGATGAGGTTATGTCGGACTTCTACCCCACGGTACTCGACCTCAACACTTCAGCAGCGAGGCGGGGTCCCTAAAAAGTTTCGCTACGCCCCGCCGCCAGTGTTTCCCCGTATTGGGCCCCCCTAGTCAACCCCTAATGTAAAAAGTAAAGTAAAAGTAAAAAATATCTTTATTCATATAGACTTATAAAAAGTACTTATGACATGTCATGTAACAAAAAAAAATTGTGGCAAAAATATACTGAATAAAAATAAACTTACATAAAATAAAACTATGATAGTTCATATCATAATTAAATATAATGTGACTCTACCACCGGTTCGGAGGTTGTTTCCGATCGAGAAGACTCCGGCAAGAAACTCGATGGTTACTCTTTTCAATCTTGTTCTTATACACAAAGATGGAATTGACAGAGTAAAGTCATAACAAAAAAGTGTGCAGAGGAGCAGATTATACCTAAGATGACCACAAATTCTTATCATTTAAGAAATCGTCAACACTATAATAACCCCGCTTCATTAACTTAGCTTTAATTTGTGACTTAAACTTGTGAAGAGGCAGTTCAACAAGAGTTTGCGGAATCTTATTAAAATATTTTACACATTGACCAACAAATGATTTCCCTACCTTATGCAGTCTTAGACTGGGAGTTACGAGCTTATTTTTATTTCTGGTATTGAGTTTATGAACATCACTGTTTTTCTTGAAGAGATGCAAGTTTTTACGGGCATATACTACATTATCATAAATAAATTGAGAGTACACAGTTAAAATATCTATCTCTTTGAATACTTCACGAAGCGAGTCGCGTGGTCTAAGGTTGTAAATGGAGCGGATGGCTCTTTTTTGAACAACAAAGATGGTGTTGAGATCTGCTGCCGAGCCCCACAACTGAAGACCATACGACATAACACTGTGAAAATAACTGAAGTACACTAATCTTGCTGTTGCGATATCAGTCAGGAGCCTTATTTTTCTAACAGCATAAGCTGCCGAACTAAGTCTTCCTGCCAGGGCAGAAATATGCGGACCCCACTGTAACTTGGAATCGAGAGTAATTCCCAGAAATACAGTGGAATTCGCAATCTCTAATGGCTCGTTATTCATGTTTATAATGGTATCGACCTGTCTTACATTGGGCATAGAAAATTTGATACATTTGGTATTCTTAGCATTAAGCAGTAAATTGTTACTCGTGAACCAATGCAGTACCTTAGAAAGAGTATTATTTACGTCGTCAAGTGCTTTGTTACTTCTATCTACGTTAAAAATTAGAGAAGTGTCATCAGCAAATAATACAATCCCACATAGGTCTTTGACAAAATAAGGCAGGTCATTTATATAGATTAAAAACAGCAGAGGACCCAATATTGATCCCTGGGGCACGCCCATACGTATGGTGGCACCGGAAGAGTTCGTACCATTGATACTCACTTTTTGTATTCTATCAGTGAGGTAAGATTCTATAAGGCTAAGTGAAATATTTGAAAACACCGTAATGCCTCAGCTTAATCAGTAAGATTTCATGATCTACGCAGTCAAATGCTTTTGATAAATCACAAAAAAGTCCTATTGCATCTTGCTTGCCTTCCCACGCATCAAATATGTGTTTGATGAGCGCAAAACCTGCATCGGTTGTATTCCTATTTTTAGTGAATCCAAATTGATTACTATGTAATAATTTATTCAAAGCAAAGTGAGAATGTAATTGATTCAATATTATTTTTTCAAAAATTTTACTTATAGCTGGTAGAATAGAAATAGGTCTATAATTGGATGGGTCACTTTTCTCACCTGACTTATAAAGGGGTATGACTTTACTAAATTTCATTAAATTAGGTAACTGACCCTTGTCTACACAGTTATTAAAAAGTAACGCTAAACTAGGGGAGATGGCATCTATGACTGATTTAAGTATATCAACAGAAATACCCCATAAATCCTCCGTTTTTTTATGTTAAGTTCTTTAAACGATTTGAGGATGGTATGAGGAGATATATGATCAAAGCAAAAACTAGTGGCGCACTCATTAACACTTGATGTGAGGAGATAACTAGCTAGCAGTGAACTAGAATTTAGTTTACTGGTAGTAATAAAAGGTATCTCAGAGAAAAATGATTCAAATGTATTAGCTATATCAACGTCAGACTTAATAATATTATCTTTAATTTTAAGTGAGAAAGAGTTATTGCGTGGTATGGACTTACAAGTTTCTTTGTTTATAATGTTCCAAGTCGCTTTGATTTTGTTTTTTGCTTGTTTTATTTTGCAAGATAGCAAGATTTTTTAAATATCTTAGAGTAAGATTTAACATAGTCTACTAGTTTGGGACTATGAAAGTTCGCTTTTAAATCATATCATTCGTATAATTTAATCCTACTTTTATGAATACCTGGAGTAGCCCAGTCACTGAATTTAAATTTAAATTTATCAACTGTCACTTTTTATTTAAAAATATGGTGTTATGTTCATACATTAACAGTTTGAACAAATCCTCATACTGATCATTTATATTCTGGTCTTGGTGTGATGAGTAAGGAAGTTGACTGTTTATATTGTGTTTAAATTTTTCTATACGTTTCTGAGTAACTGGTCTAAAAATAATATTCACCGATTGAGGGACATGACGGTGCTCAAATTTGGTTAACAGACCACAATGGTCTGATTTTAAACAATTAATTATTGATTTCTCCTTATAAAAAATTTCACAAAAAATATTATCCAAGCAGGTAGCTGATGACGCAGTGATTCTAGTTGGTTGAACAAAAATATTAAATAAATTGAATGATTTAAAAAGATTCAAAAATCTAAGTGAGGTTTGAGAAGAGTCTAGAATATCTACATTAAAATCACCACAAACAACCACCTTCTTGTTTGATTTACATACTCTCTTTAACACTTCTTCCAAAGTTTCTTCAAACAGTGAATAATCCGCAGATGGTGGTTTGTACACACAAACAATAATAATCCGCTCTAACTCTGCACATGAAATTTCAATAGTTTGCTCAATTGAGAGTGCTACCACATCTTTGCGTTCTTTATACTTTAACTTATTGTGCAATAATATTAGTGACCCACCCCGAATAGCAGAAACTCTCATGAACATACTAGCGATGCTATAATTATCAAAACTTAACAGACAGTTGTGTTCCTTAAGCCAGTGTTCTGTTAAACATAAAACATCTATATTCATACTGTCAAGGAACAAACCTACCTCTAAATCTTTGCCAGAAAAGCCCTGTATATTCTGATGAACAAAATTGAGGTAATTACTGTTGGGCTTTTCTTTTGTCATAGATGGAGGTTTGCTAGAGGTTTCCTCTGTTGTCTTAATATCTAATTTAAATGATTTGGAACATGTTCCAAAGTCGACAAGTCTGTCTGCTCAATAAAAGCAGGTTGAGTAGCCAAAATATTGGCTGGAGAAATAAAAAAAGAGGATAGCGAATGTGCTATTTGTCGCTTAAAATAATTAGAAATATAAAAATTATTATATGTCACATGCAAATTATTCATATTAATTAATCTGATCTGATGTCAATTACATTCATTAATTTACTGTTATGAAAAGTCACAGTATCTAATGTCGGGGGAGGCCACGGAAGCACCTGGAGTACACAGGTACTTCCGCCGTCGCGGTGAAAGCCGTGCATTGCGGGCAAAAGCACCCCCGTACTCAAGCCCGCTGGCTCCCACCCCCCCGTACGCGGACCCTACTAGGTCCGCAACCAGGATCCACCTAAAAGGTGGATCCGCTGCCGCATCTGGCGAAGCGGCCCCGCCCAGCCGCAGTGCACAGAGTGGGGCCAGCCGCGGATCACTGACCCCCTCCAAACGGTTGTGCACCTTGGCCCCCACCTCGCGCCATAAGGCGCTGCGCCCGTGGGCGCCCCTTTGGGCGGGCAGTGGTAGGCAGGCAGGCACCATACCACCACCACGCCCAGCGGCAGTGGTTGGTTGGTTAGTCCACCGCACTGCCATGCCTGAGCCTACTTAGCTTCCCGGTGGTTCCACCCGCCACCAGTGCTAAGCCCCCCCGCCACGACAAGAGCAACTCGTACACGAGCGTTGAAGCGCTTGTACGCTCGTAAAACACGAGCCGCTTACTGACACCACCGCAACAAGCTTGTGTTCGCGCGTTTGGTTATATTATGTCACGCGCGCGTATGCCGAAACGACCGCCTAAGCGCAGAAAAACACGCCAGTCTGAAACAGCTTCTCCCATGAGTAACGCGAGAGTGGGATGAGCAAAAAGTTTAATAGCTCAGGTTCTTCACAAAATTAGCTCAAATTACACGCGGAACGTGGGGCTTCGCATTCAGTTCGCGGAAAAATGGTATGCTTAACAAACTTATGTATTTTTCCAAGTATTCTAAAAGACCTTGAAGGCTTTATTGTTGTTGTATATCATTGAACTCTATTTTGAAATTGTTTTTTTATTTAAAGGGACCTTAACTAGGTTGATAGTAATTTTCACCTGCTACAATTAGCTGCTGGTCGTGGGGTCCATCTTTAAACCACTGTAAAGGTGCCAAAAACGTATCACCAATATATTTATTTTGGTTTTCAATAATATTAACCCTTAATTAGTCGCGTGAATATTTTCACTCAACGTTGTCTACCAAAAGTTTCTGTCACGCAAACTACGATGCTGGACTTCATTTTGATTCCACTTCTAATCACTTGGGCGCTGTACCGAAATCCAATACAAAAACGCGGACGCTTGCGGCTGTCATTGATGTTAACTCATGCTACTTTAATTTTTTGGTAATTAAATCACTTTTTAAAACAAGTATTAAATACGTTGTTCTTCTAGGTAGCATCTTAAACGCGTGCAAAATTCAAAGTGCAGACGTGTGCAGGACTCAGTTGTGAGCGGTTGTCTAATTTCCCATGTATTTGGTATTTTATTGTACTTCTCTAGTCCGGGATGCTACACACCCTACGAGACCTCATAAGTTACTTTATAGGCGCGTCCACTCAAGGGTTAATAAGCGAACAAGGCAGTCTGCATACAGAAAGCAAAGCAAGTTTGCTATTTCCGATTAAAATACCTGCAAGATCCGTTTTATGTTGTTTACGAAACAAACAACGCTCGCTACGAAAACACAGGCGAGGTTCCGTTTTGTTCTGATTTCAAACACGACTTACAGTTTCAATAATATTCTTAGCAGTACTTGAGTGCTATTTCACTTTTCTTATAAATAAAGTGAAAGTTTGCCACTCTTCGGGTCTGGGTCAGTATAAATCAGAGTCTGAGAAATGCTTATTATCATCACAGTTACGAGTAATACCTGGATGTTTTACTGCTGAACTTCGTCTTCATAGATTTAAGAACTCGAGGCATATTTTCCCCACGTTTGCAGCATTCACCTTTCAAAGATATTAAATTTACTGTTTTTTGTATAATAATAAAACAGTTACAGTACATTTGACAGTTACAGTACATTTGTAGCTTAAATGTAAGTGATTTCATTGATTTTATATTACAATTATTATTATTACTATCATAGTATTATTTTATGTAATTCATTTTTAGTATATTTTTACTATATGTTTTTGTAACTATATGACTTGTCATAAGTACTTTTTATAAGTCTGTATGAATAAAGATATTTTTTACTTTTTTACTTCACTTTAATTACCTAAAGTAACCAACATGTAGGCTTTTGCCCAGCAGTGGAGCAGTTTAAGGAGCCTAATTACATTTTACTTACATTGAATTCAAATTATTAACATAGATAAAATTACAACCTGCATGCACATTAAATTGCTTTCTACTGGAATTATTATATTATATTTATTATTTTTATAATACGAAGAATAAGTGAAAATGGTCCGATCTTAAGAATTCTAATTGAAATAAAAAGCCTCAAACTACCCATGGGGCAAACAGCCATGAGCATATTGTATTGACGCAGTAATTTAGTTTTCGTTTCAATAGAAACCAAAACAAATCGGATGTTTTTCTAGTTATAATAATGTATAATAAGTATGTATTTACAAAAGAAAATGTATTTAAGTATGTTTATCCGTTGTCTAGTATCCCATAACACAAGCTTTAATTAGCTTACTTTGGGGCTAGATGGCGCTGTGTGGAATAATGTCCAGGGATATTTAATGTCCAGGTATGTCCAGGGAAATGGTGGAAGAGTCTGAATTATAATGAAGAAATTCTGAAATATGTGGGGCTATTTAGGAATAATTATCTCAGGCAGACACACACATCTTTTTTTTTTAAATAATGCTTTTTTTTTGCTAAAATGTTTACTTAATAATAATTTGAGGCTGTTGGCTATTAGTAATTTATCACAACTTTCTACGCAAAGTGTTATAGAATAAGATGTTAAGATATTAAGTTTTGGCTAAGGAAGTGTAACTTCTTATAACACAGGTGCTTCCGTAGCTAATAAAGGAAATCAGTACCTATTTGTAAACAAATCACTTGAAGTGAATAAATATTTTTGTGGATTCGGCAGAATGTCTAACCCAAAGCAACCTGGTTAAATGGTAGAAGCTACCCACAATGCTGGGCTCTAATACGCAGGGTAAAACGTGAGCTAAATCTCTACCATGAGTTTCCATCAGGTAAACGACGATATTTGAGTGCACTTTTAGATACATTTTTTTATATTGCCCGCCAAGATGAGCTCACTCCACCTGATGGAAAGCGGTCGTGAGGTCCAGGTATGAGACTGACAAGCCCAGTCATTCCAACGAATCGCTGGGCTGGCCATCCTCAACCTTGAAGGCCTGCAGAATTCCCATACTACTGTATGGTACCGTACGCTGTACCGAAATCCCATACCAAAACATAACGCGGACGCTAGCGTTTGTCATTGGTGTAAACTCAGGGTATACAGAGGACGGCAACAATCAACTTGGCCACAAAATAAAGAGTTTACAGAAGGACCGCTTGCACCTTTTTCCTAAACTTGCGTGAGCGCCCATGGGTTACTACTATATTCGCTTTCAATTTTTAAAATAAAGTAGGTAGGTTTTATACCTACTTGACAGAACCGGCCCAAAACAAAATCATCATGTGAAAAATTGCACCAAGTTTGACAAAAACACTCGCGACAGTGGGACTGGCCGCGACACTGATGCTCGCTGGTATCGCCAGTAAACACACTGTGTCTGTGTGCGTGATCAAAATGGCGGGTTTGTTTTAAGCGGACTACTTATCTGTCAGAGGCGCCCCGCATGCTTTATTTGTGACTTGACTCTGACTAGTGGACATTGTCTTGAGCGTATGATGATAATGATGATAAATGTCTATGCTCTCGATTTAGAGCAGGACACTTAATACAATCCTGGCGTTAAACAAGCAGATATAATCACAAGTAAAATCTAGTTCAAGTATTCAAATAAAACAGGGTGACATTTGGACAAAGGGTGCGTGAAAGTTCCGAGTGGTAATACTAAAAGCGGTCAGTTCCAGTTTAATCTAATGGGCCCTTCGTCAGCAAGTTTCGGGTTCGACTCCCGATAAGTGGGGGACAGATAATTTCTATTTCATTTGGCAACTCGTTCAAAGGTCACAAGGGTATAAAACATTTTGATAGCTGTGAAACGATTTATTTGTATTTTATAGCGCCTAGGGATGGTCACTGAAGTTTTTTTAGGACACGGGTAATTGCTTAGATACTAGTCTTAATATTTATTGGATCTCACTCTACAAGGAAATGGTCACTGCTATGTGGTATAAACCTACTTTTTTACTTTAAGCAAAGATCAAAAAGAAGGTCATGGTTACAAAATATAATGCATTTCATTGAAGAGCGAATGATCGCCATGAAAGTAATTAAGTATATAAATAAGAACTTTAGACATAATATAGTGCTGTAACTATTTTTCATCGTAGCATTTGAATTGATTACAAGTCGACAACAGTCATAAATGGATGGACGGTTGAATGAAGCAATAACTTACAGGATGCACTCCCATTGTAACCAAACTGTTTTGTTTATTTTACACATCTAAAACTAAAAATCTCCAGCAATATCGCACAATGTCCTTTTACTCCGGAAGTAAATCGAGGGATCTAAAGAGTTACTAGTGCCGTAGTTCTTCGGCCGACGCTCTGAAGTATAGATAAGCCGAATCCCAGGCTACCTCCTGTAGCGATGCACACTGTGCTCTGTTTTGTTGTAGCTAGATCAAATGTAAACTCTCGGTCTTAAATGTCTGTAGTTAGTGATTATGGTGAAAATTTAGAATAAAGAAAAATTGTCTCTACACTGTCTTCGTCAGAAGCAATTTGGTAGCTGCGTAGAATTTCGCTGTTTCAGCATATTTAAATAGATAGAACCATTTGGTCTAGGTTCAAGGGTTCACCGTAGGTCTTTTTACTTCAGTAGATCCGAATGATCATTGAATTTAAAAACTTTTCAAGGTTTTCGTCCCACGTCTGTACAAGCAGATAAAAATGAGTAACTATGCTACATGTTTTTAAGTCCATAATGTTAACAGCTTTCACGACCTACTTTCAGTTGGGTGACAAAAGTTTACAAGAATCGACGTACAGCCTTTTAATTAAATCGATTATTAAAATAATTTTACCGTACTTTTAAGTCACTTAAAGGCTGTTTTGTTTCGACCTAATCATTTCTGCATGCTTTCATTTGATTAATGTTATTTAATGACACGTTTCAAGCAATATCGTAGGTATGTTATTGTTTTGTTCAATTATTCATTTATTGATAGCTTATTTGCACAAACATCCCTTAAAGATATTTGTTTAGTATTTACCCAGTTTGAGTTTTGCAATGTACCTAATTATTACACAGGAGAGTTCAGTATGTTAACACGCTTGCTATCAGACTTCTACTTAAAAATATTGCAATGGCCATCGTGGTGACAGAACTCTCAAAAGAACACACAAAAATTGCAGATTTGTAATATTACAAACCCAAAACGAATTTCTGAGACCAGATTTTGACAGTGATATTTTGTTTATTTTTCAACTGTTTCATTTTTCAACAGATACTTAGACATGCCCCTTTTTTATTTGTTTTTGAAATAATAAAAACGCGATGATAAGATACATTTTCTGTCCAGGACAACTCAGCAGTGTTACCACTGTCCACGTGAAGTACTAGCGACGACAATCGAGTTTTGTATTGTTAATACTCGCGAGAATGGCGGCCAATTGTGTACTTGTACGGGTTTAAGTTAAGCCAGCTACATTAGAGAATGTCTTTGATATCAGGAAAAACTATTTACTATTGCTATCAGACTGTTTTGTTCCTCTTTCTATTCCTATACGGCGAGCTTAGGTTATTTGATATTTATAATTGTAAGCTTAGTAACTATTGTGTTCGGAAAAACAACCGAAAAAACAGCATTTTGACGATGTGGAATAAATACAATGTACTCATAAATTCAACAACAATTGGGTTTGAGTTGTGATCGCAACTATTATGTTTTTCATATTCTTGATTGTTTTTTTAACTTATTAAAAAGTAGAAGGATTTCAACTTAATTCTACATTATGTAACTGTTCGATCAAGAGCCGAGTGATTATTATCCGTGGTAGTTTATTTGACAGTTAATCACCTTGAATTATGTTAGTTTTATATTATGAAATAAAAGCAGTTCAGTGATTCGACTACATACCTTCAAAGCTAGTATTACTTTTAACCAAAAAAAAATTAAACGAAATCTCAAACGGTTCCGTATTTTTCTTTCGAGGTACGGAACCCTAAAACGGAACAATTAAGGTCTTATCGCCATAAAGCGATCTCTTACAGACTACTTTCTGAAGAATGACTTGAATAACAGAGAACAGGTAAGGCTGTGCAAAACGAAGAATAAGTTTAAAATATTTGAATATTAACCCGTCTTGTGTTTCTATTGTTCCGGTTTTTGCATTGTGAGTCATTGTTTGCCATTTTTTCTGAGGGTTTTTTTACGAACCCGTGTGTTCGGCTGACACACAAGGGGTTAAACGAAATAAATTCAGTTGCAAAAAATACATATTATATAGCTAAGCACTGTGAATGGCTTCTAACACCAAATAACTAATAATAAATAATAACAAAACTATTCGGTTACTTAAATGTGACTTTCAAATAAATGGCTTGATATTTAAATAATGCTCCCAAAAGTCCCAGTTTTATCTAATGCCTCGTCCAGACAGCGTAGTAAAATAATTCATCGTCCTTAACAAATTGAATTAAGGGAATGTTTTAGGCTTTTAGTTTGCAAGTTTTTTATTACTTTATCTAATTACTCACTTAAGGATCCTGTTACTTTTGTTCTTGACTTTGTAATAAAGTAGGAAAAATTTATTGTTAGGGGTTAATGCTAATTAGTTAAACCACTAAGTCTTTGTTATAATATTACATAACAGTCAAATGATTTGTGAAGAGTGTTTTATCGACCATAGTGTGAAGTTACAACAAAGCATGTATAAAAGTTATTTATTCTTGATCATGATCAAAATGAAAATGTAAAAAAAATCTTGAGTCATTTTGCTACACCCGGATATTTAAATAGAATAAAACGAGAATACGCTTTTAAAAGTAACAGATTCATGCCAAAGTTCTACTACTCGTAAATCTAAAAGATAGAAAAAAATATTCAATCAAATTAGTCAAAAGCATGTATGATTTGAGAGCGTCGTGGCCTAGTAGTTAAGCACTCCAACCCGGACGGCGGATAGTGTGGTCCCGAGTTCAAATCCGGCCAGAACCAAAATCTTTGTCTTCATTGTTTAATGTTTAGACCAACTCTCCGGTGATGGAAAACCTCGATAAAAAACCAAATCAACCCGGATAGCCGCGGAAGGCTAACCACCTACCACGTTGGGTTCTAATACCATTCGTGAAAAGTGGGCTTCTGCGTGTTCCGTTCACCATGACGGCAACAGTCACTTGTCTTTGTATTCCGTTTGGGATAAAGTCGTGATGGTATGTATGTATGTATCATTTCATAAATTTAACCAATTTTTTTATTCTTGTATGGACCCCTTCTGGGTAAAAGCGGCCTCCTCCACTTTTTTTCCCTCATTGGCCATTTCAATATTATTTTCAATCCATCCGCGACCTGCCGCGCTCCGTTGTAATGTCATCAGCCCATTGGCACTAGGCCTGTCCTCATAGTCTCTGTATTTTAAGCATACTACGAAAGCTTATCTATTTTTTAAATAAAAAATCAGCGAAAAAGTAAATACTGGCAGACGACATTCACGTGATGGAAATCACGGGCAGGATAAAGCTGTCGGTCTGACCGCCACAGATAAAACGGCAAATGTTTCAGTCAGTGGCCATTCAGTAAAAAGCAAAGCTAGAATAACCTGTTCGTACCATTTAAAGTTGTAAGCCATTTTGTCAGCTGGTATAAAAGGCTCTATGAATAAGTAACGCCGCATCTGCGTGCATTCGCTCACCTTTTGAAGGATGATTGACGTTCGTTGTTTTATGCTGTACTGGTGGAAAACAAACATGCGAACCGCTTGATGGCAAACCTATGAACACGTTCAATACCAAGTAGGAGTACTTTTCGCGCGGTGTCGAACCTGTAACCAATCAACAATTCTTATATTCCAGTCTAGTTCTAGTTCTGGCTAGAAGCTAGCTTACTTAGACTAAATTGACGACACGATAAGCGTAGTGTGCTGTAGCACGGTTTCTCGCCTCGATTTCCGTAGTGTCCCGGGTTTGATTCCCGGTCGGGTCAATTCAGGAAACGATCTTTTCTGAATTGACTCGGGTCTGGGTGTGCTGGGAGACGCCTCTAGCTTATTTCCTTGTGTGGTACCTCGTAACACAGGGATTTAATAATCCCTACTTCGAGACCAATACAAGAGGTGTGTTGTATGGCGCATATTTATTTATTTACATTTATTTAAATGGCAGTGATCCTGCCTTTAGCACCGGAGGTTGTAGGTGCGCTACCCACCTCACTCATGACAAACATTAATGTGACGAACATTTGTGTTTGTTGTGTGTCTGGGTGTTGAACCTATTAGAAATATTCAATGTTTATTAGTCTGACCCCCATAGTGTTAGCTCTGCTTAGTTTCGGATCAGATTGTGGTGTTTCGTAATGCATTGTCCATGAAAGTAATGAAATTAGTAAATGTGTTTTTCTTTCTTTCTTTCTTTGCAATTTTATTTAGAAAAGCATTTTTTTTAAATATCGATAGAATAAGGATGTAAAGCTTTGCATTTTCGCGTCTTGTGCTCTGATGGATGGCAGGTGCTGGTCGGGTTAAATGTGCTATTCCTTAGCGCACTCCTACTACATAGTTTCCAACAACAGCCATACCTAAAATACAAACAAGACATGGACTAAATAATGACTGTTAGGCCCCAAATAAATGCAATCAATCCAGTTATCTTCTTGAAAGCCCCTAAGACAGTTCTAAGCATGCTATTTAAAAGCGTGGGCGGGCGGCCCCGTTCCGAGGCCTCGTGAATGAGTAACTGCAGTGAATGCCTGCTCTCGTTTCACGCGGTAACTGCCATTTGTGTCAACTGGTTTACATTTGAACTTTGTCACACAGTTTCAGTATATCTACCATGAGTTTCTATCACGTAAAATACCAGTTAACTACAGGTATGCCATCTTTGGTTCCATTTATAATTATAGGGGGCCTGTACCTAAATTCCATACAAAAACGTCTATGGGGTCATCGCGGACACCAGCGGCTGTCTTTGGTCTAAACTCATGGTGGACATACCGATTAGCGGTGTCGTGGGTGAACAGTTTTATGAAAACTGAGAAGGTAAAAATGTAATCATAATTTATTTATTTATTAATTTAATCTTTATTGCACAAAGAAAAGTACAATTGGCGGACTTAATGCCTGAAGGCATTCTCTACTAGTCAACCACTAGGTGAAGCAGAAATCTTTACGGCGGGGTTTTGTAAAACTAAGTTTCAGTATAATAAAAGTAAATAATTTACCCATTTAATATATATTCCTACTTATCTAAATTACAATATACACATAAAATTGCAAATATATACATATTAATGCGTAAATACATATATATACATACATATTATGTACAAATGGTAGACGAAACATTAATTCGGAATGATATGATTGATGATCTGGCTAATCTGACCAATGTTTAAATAGCACTAATTCAAACTAATTAGGGTGTCTGTAAAAAAAGCTTGTGGATAGTATTTTTGAAGGAAAACCTATTGGCGGACATCTTGATTTTGTTCGGAAGCCAGTTCCATAACCTTATAGCAGCTAAGGTAAAGAATAATTAAATATTTGGTTAATCGATCCCACAGACAAACTGTGAAAGTAAACAAATAAATAAACAATAACATTTATCATAAGCTTTACTCGATTTAAGATGGAACGGCAGCCTACAGCTACGAAAAAGCTCTTTATTCAATTTACAAGACAAATCTAAATTCAGCGTTTCGTAAACATGATTCTTAACCTTTCACGTCCCACGACGCGATATCGGATCTCTAACAATAGATTTTCAATTGTGTCTGGTTTGTCTTTCAATTGTGTTTAGATTTAAGTTATTAAATAAATACTAACATAGACACAGAACAAATACAGCAATTCTAGTTACATGACTGTTTGTCGGAGGCAATCATACTTCATGACTCTAAAGTGGGCAGGAACTCTCCCAACCGAGTTATAAAGACGGTGAAAATACAGGGTTACTTTATACACCATCCCAAATTTTCCCAGAAATTAGGCATCAATCAAAGACAGCTTTTTTTAAAAAAAGGTAGGTCTTTCTAACTTTTACATTATTGAATTTTTACGAACAGATTATTCGTGCGGCGTGGTTACTTATTTGAAATTAAATTTCAACTTCTAAATACATTTTTTATACCTTTGAATAGTTAGTATAACATTAATAACTCAACATTTTAGTACTGAAGGTGGTCAAACAGAAAAATACGTATTTTATCATTTTCTCCATAGATCCTCATTTCAATTTGGATGGTGTTTATAAAGTAGCCCTGTATTTATTGAATGCAAAACTGCCCTGACTACTAAATGTCTGCGTGAAGAAGAAGGCACCTCTTAGTTACCGCAACAGTTTTTTTCACTCACTTGACTAGATTATGGTATTAAGGTGACCTGTAGGACAGGTTTCTATTTCGAAACCTATTTCAGGCACCAGTCCCTCACAAAATATAGGCTATATTCATTGTCTAGACATAAGATTAGCCTTGAATACCTATGATTGTGAAGTAATAATACATATATTTGAATTGAATTGCATTGAATTGATTACAATATAAAACTGGCGCATACACACTGGATTAACTTTTAGTAGGGCAAAATGTTAAAACATAATATATTAGATCGATTACTTTACGGTTACGGCAATCTGTTGTCCGGTGCTCATACAGCCTAATATCTAATCTATCTCATAATATTCTACAAAGTAAACGAAATAAATGTTCTACACGTATAGTTCCCGCACTGCACCCTGTTTTTACAGATACATGCTTACTAACAAGGGAAGGCTTCTATCACTACCCTTGTATTTAATTTCCTATATCATAAAACCTTCCACCCCAAACCATTTTCACTTTCTACTGTGAGTACCCTGCGTACCCGGCTAGCTGCATACGCAAAAACCTGATGAGTAGCAGCGAAAAAACATACAAGGAGCGGCGTATTGGTCACATGGTGTAGTTTTGCTATTCGACTCGATAATAGGCAATCTAAAAATTCAAACGACTGGACTTCCTAGCTCAGTGTCGACGCGGCTTAAGTTGCTACTCTTTTTGTGAACGCGTTGTGACGTCAGGGGCCGCGTGAATTACTAACCGCGCGCCTTGAATGCCTGCTCTCGTTCTGACAGTTGACGATTTGAAAAGGGAATGTCATTGACGCCGGAGCATACGACATGGTTCTTCACTTTCTTGTGGTTAGAAGGTAAAAACAACATGGCGGCGTAACTCTCAACGGATATACTTTCACGACAATAACCCAAACGGAGCAGTCAGAGACAAGTTGACTGTTAGCGACATGGTGACAGAGCCCACTTTTTACCGAGCGTACCTCTCGTATGTCGGCCATCTTTCCGGCAAACCCAACAAAGTATTTGGTAAGTTTTCCACCGTCATACGGGGAAAACTTAGATTTTTATCGGGAATTTCCTTCACCGGAGAGTGTTTCTAATTAAAAAATAACACGGAGATGATTCCGGCCCGATTTGAACTTGGGACTACACGGGTTTTGAATTGGAGTGCATAACCCGTAGGCCACGGCGCTGATTGTATTTTACAATCACTTCAAGGTGCTGTACTACGCATTAATTTTGTCTTGCATGTAAACTAAAAAATGTGTATGTTTCAAAAAGTTTCAGTTGTGATAGTCTTCCCTTGCCGGTGGTAAAGGAACATTCTGTACTTAAACTGTATGTAAAATACATTAAAATTGACTGAACGAAGTTTAAATTCGCAAAATCTGTATGAGAAAAATCTATATTCCAATTAAATTACCTAAATTGATATAAACAAAAGGCGAGGCTTTCAAGCTCGAGGCATGATTTACAAAAACTTGAACTCGTATAATACTAGATCTAGTTTTAAAATCTATTTATTTAAGAATTTATATTAAATTTTAAAAATACGAATTCTAGAAAATCTTTATTCAGAAATAGTTCATAGGAAGCTTGCATCACACCCCACCGCCGCTTCCACAGTCGCCCATGGCAAACTTGTGGCTATTTTTCTGTACAGTAAGCCAAATTTCATGGAAATTGCTAGAATATCCTGTTGAAAGTAGTACAAACAAACAAACAAACTCACTTTTGATTTTATAATAACATTGTTGGGTATCTAGTTACAATAGTTCCGACTTGTGAAATTAGAATATACTTTATAAATGAGAATACAAGCGTGAGGTATTAATACAGAATATTGGTATTTGCACTTAGAATAATAAAGTTTTAGCTCTGGATTTTAGGAGTGGAATACAGTAACTATTCATGTAAATATGTAAAAGATAACTAAAAAGTTTTTTTCATATCTTGGCATATCTCAAAAAAAAACAGAAATTAACATCTGGTAACCTATATGAGAGCGTCGTGGTTCAGAACTCGAACTCAGATCGTGGATCGTGTGGTCCCGAGTTCAAATCTGGCCGGAACCAAAATCTTTGTGTTCATTATATCCGACTAAATCTCCGGTGACGGAAAACATCGTTAACAAACCAAATCAACCCGGATAGCGGCGGAAGGCTCACCACCTACCACGTTGGGTTCTAATACCATTGGTGAAGCCAATTTCAATTCAATTCAATTCTTTGCAATAAAGAATTGAATTGAAATTGGCTTCTGAGTGTTTCGTTCACCATGACGACACAATTACTCGCCTCTGACTACCCCGTTTGGGATAAAGTCGTGATGGTATGTAACCTATATGTCTACCATGGGTTTACAGCAATGACAGCTGGTGTCCGCGTAAACCACGATGACGTCATTGTATGGGAATTCGGTACAGCGCCCCTAGTGATTCAAAATGGAACTAAAAATTGCATACAAACTGAACGCGACGATCGCCGTTTACGTTACGAAAACTCACGGTAGACATCTGGTATCTGGATCACTTCACTTTAGGGAAAATGAGAAAATACATCGGTAATTGATCAATGTAACTTTCGTATAAATAAGTTACACGGGGAATGAAAAAAGAGGAAGGAAGACTTGTTTTTTGAATAGTATTTAATGCAGCGACATACTAACCTCACCACCATACTATCTGAGCCTCTAAATATTGTAAAATCAGTGTTTCGAAGCCGACATATTAATTTTGGGACGCATTTCAGTATTTTTAGTTGCTCAGTTTATTATTTCTGGTTTTTTGGCTCTAATATAAGCAAACTGATATAAAAATAGTTCCGTCTACCAAAGTTTTTAGGAATAAAATCAAACTAAGCACACAATATACCGGATGAATAACAAAAATACTTTGTCGGTAAATGATGTTAAAACTATCTAAGTGAAAATTAAAATTATTATTTAATTAACGTCTATTTCACAATGACCCTACAAATCTGTCGAACAATCAGAATTTTTGTATGAAAACCAATCACATAGTTTTCTACACAAAGATATAAACTAGAAAAATTTGACCTGATCCTGGGGACTGAAGCGGGATCAGGTCGTTTAACTGACTATTAGTTACTACATCACTTACTGAGTTATACCGTAAGTCTCTTGATGATCACCCGGTATTCATTGATTGTTGTTTCAGAAACTTTGCAGCTTTTTGGATCATTTTCAATTTCAAGCCATGTAGCTGCAAAATAAACTTGTTACCACTATGAACTTATTTTCCGTATCGAACACAGTATTATCAAGTTTAATGATTACTACGCACACAGCCTGCTCATAGCCACTTTAATTTTATGACCACGATAGCCCAGAGACCTACAAAACCAACTGTTGAATCCCAACACCATTACAATATGTTTCAACATTGGCTTTCAGTAAAATTTTGCCAAAACGGCATAATGAAAAAAGTTAAAACGGGTCATGGTTTGAGGGCAGTTTTACCCCATTCTTATTTATGAGTGGTGGGGTGCAGTAAATATTAAATTTTCAAGTGCTTATATCAGCCAATCAGAATTGTGGCAATTCGTAGTACTGAAGTCCGTAATGTAGCCTAGTTAGTAAAAAAAATTAACTGGCAGTGGACAGGGCATAATGTGCTCTATACCAGGCTATATGGTATGTTAGAAATGGTTCTGGAATGTAGAACGTAAGGCAAATTCCCAATGATCCACTCCGTTCACAGGAAGATGGATAATCTAACAAAGGTAACACATAACGGTAACTTACAACGTAAAATCGTCATCGTCAGTTTTTGGAAGTGCGGCTTTGGTTCGAACGCATCCGACGGCTTCCTGCAACCTGCTTGCTCCATGAAATGAATCCATTCGGCGGGAAGCCTGCCCACGTTGCGTCCTCCAGTTTATCGTCACTACTCGAGAACATTTACTCACAAACATAAACAACGTAGATTCACCTCGTCCGTTATTCCGGACCTCATGTCCGGGCACAAAATAAAGAGTTTACAGAAGGACCGCTCTTCCCTTTTCCTAAACTTGCCTGACCGCCTAGGGCTACTACTATATTCGCTCTGAATTTTTGAAATAAAGTACGTAGGCTATCCCTACTTGCCAGAACCGGCCAAAAACAAAATTCATCATGTGAACAAAAACAATAACAATCGCGACAGTGCGACTGGCCGCGGCACTGATTCTCACGGATCGCCTGTAAACTCACTGTGTCTGTGTGCGTAATCAAAATGGCGGTTTGTTCTAAGCGGACTATTTGTCTAGGGCGCCGCGTCGCATGCGTAAATTGTGGTTAGGGTGCCGGTAGCTCAGTTTGAGGAGCAGAGTCAGGTTAGTAAAAAGCCGCGGTAGCATTACAGGCTTTTTTGTAATGGGCTGTGAAATAAAGGTTTGTTTTCATTTCTTGTTACTGCCATAACTTGGTTCTTATTTAACTCAATTGTTTATTTATTTATTTATTCTCCATTGAACAAAATGAATGATACAATTGTTAAACACTGATAAATATTTCAATGATAGATATTAATCCGTCATATAAAGCGAAGCATCGTATTGATCCTTGAGTTTAATGAAAAAAAATCTGTAGATAATTTTATGTAAAAACGAAAAGCAATCCATATTACCCATATGTAAATAACAATTTAATTGGCTCAATTTACTGGATTAATGCGAATGTTGTCCACATATGGATATTCTGTAATCTTTTTTCGAAGTCATCTCCTTTATTGAACCGCTGCCATTAGCGCAGGAGGTCGTGGACTCGATCTCCACCAGACATCCAGACACACAACAAACATTGTTTATTATTATCTATCTAAGTATGAACTTTGAATTATTTAAGATTGCTTATCTGTCTCTGACACCCATAGTACAAGCTCTGCTGAGTTGGGGGTCAGATAATCTTGGTGTAATTTGTTGCAGATATTATTCTATATTTTATTTCATATGCTAATAAGCTGTAATAATAAATAAATAAATAAATATGCGCCAGACAGCACACCTCTTGTAATGGTCTCGAAGTAGGGATTAATATCCCTGTGTTACGAGGTACCACACAAGGAAATAAGCTAGGGGCGTCTCCCAGCACACCCAGACCCGAGTCAATTCAGAAAAGATCGTTTCCTAAATTGACCCGACCGGGAATCGAAACCGGGACACTACGGAAATCGAGGCGAGAAACCGTGCTACAGCGCACTACGCCAACCGTGTCGTCACCGTGTAATGACCGTTCACCATCATGTGGTTCACATGTCAGCAAAAAAGCCTTGCAAAATATACTAGAGGTCCTCGCCGAGCCGTAAAGTGACTCCATAATGAGGGAACGAAACGCACTCACTGTGCGTTATGCAACAGGGAATCTGCGCTGACAACCCTCTGTCTGCATTCTTTCGCATGAAAAAAGGCTGGTTGACACGTTGGCTAATTGGGTTGAAGTACTACAGGGTGGAGGAATTGAATACGATGTTGTTTTATTAAAAAAGGGGTATTATACTACTTCTGATTACCTTTTAGATAAAAAAGCCCGGGATTTAAAGCTCTCTGCTCAGTGCGATATCAGTTACCTCTTGTAATACTTATTAATTAAATGACGGACTTAAGTGTATTATTCACTAATATATTTTTTTTGGATTTGTAAATGACTTGGTACAGCCTATTGTTTTATATTAAGTAGCTTTGCTGTACTTTTTAGGTTGTTCGGTCTATTTTTTAATGTTAGAATTTAAGCAGTTTTTTTTTTCTATGCAAACAATATTGTACTCTACTAACTCGCATTGTTTGACGACACGATTGGCGTAGTGCGCTGTAGCACGGTTTCTCGCCTCGATTTTCCTCGGGTTCGATTCCCGGTCGAGTCTATTCAGGAAACGATCTTTTCTAAATTGACTCGGGTCTGGGTGTGCTGGGAGACGCCCCTGGTTGATTTCCTTGTGTGGTACCTCGTAACACAGGGATATTAATCCCTACTTCGAGACCATTACAAGAGGTGTGTTGTCTGGCGCATATATTTATATTTATTGTAAAACCACAACAAGTTTAAAAGAGTAACTACTGAGTTTCTCGCCGGGTCTTCTCAGTAAGAATCAACTTCTCCGACGCGGTGGTAGAGTCGCATTACGTTTGTATTCTGTTTATTTATATATTCATATAATAATAGTATTTATGTATATTATTTAGTTTATGTTTTGACTATTTAAGAGTACTGATTAAGTCCATTTAAATAAAGACATTTGAGTTTGAGTTTGATGTTCGGTTTTGACATGCAGAACTGAGCGTTGTGTAATATACCACACAGTTCTGACTGATAAAATCGCCATAAACGCCGGCCCAAGAAATTACTTGTTATCTGGAGGCGTGGCTTAAATAGTTCAGTATAAAAACGATAGTAATAACAACTTTTAACGTTTGTAATATATTATGATTTTTTATGATAGAGCATGAGTAGTTAGAAATAGTAAGGCAGGTCTAACAGAACCACACAAATTCCAAATTAGGACTAACAATAAAAACTGGCCAACAGAATGCTTTATGGTAGTAGAACGAGTAAGTACGAGTATATAAAAGGGACTCGATTATTTATTCACAAAAAATAATTAGCAATGTAAAATAAAAGTTGCAAACTTCGTTCATTTAATACTATAATACCCAAAATTATGATTTCCTGCTTTGACAAGCCGGAAACCACGGTCTTATAACAAAATAAATACTCTAGGGAAGATGCCGAAACTGATCGCAAAGTAAATTAAAACATCGCTTCTATTTGATTTACGCGAGTCCGAAACGAAATTAAATAAAGTTGTCCTATTGGTTTTGGTTAAGCAAATGATTAATAACTAAACAAGGATCGGGCGGCGCAATTTATAACGCAAAACAAACTTCCAAAGTTAAAGTAAACAAAAGTCTTGCTTTTCTTCGGACCAAACTATTGACAGTAAGTTTGATATGATAGAGGATATTCTGCATAAGATATGTTCGCCTCTTGCAAGTTTAAGAAGTTGGGGGTAAACACAATGTGAGGAAGTTGTCTAAGAAGTTGTTATCGCTGTTCAACAAAAGGTCCTTCATAACTTTGCGCTGCTTATTTTAAATAAACATTTGGCATAGTGTGTGTTACCAGTGATTACTTACGGAGCTGAAATGTGGTCTTCTACTATTGCCCTCATAAGAAAGCTCAAAGTCAGTCAACGAGCCATGGAGCGGGCTATGCTTGGTCTTTCGCTACGTGATCATATCAGAAATGAGGCAATCCGTAGAAGAAGTGAAGTGACCGACGTAGCCCAGCGGGTAAGTATGTTGAAGTGGCAGTAGGCAGTGCACATAGCACGAAGAACTGACGGCTGATGGGGTAAAAAGGTTCTAGCCGGGAGACGTAGGCACAGCGTGGGACGCTTG
Source organism: Udea olivalis (assembly GCA_947369235.1). Lineage (NCBI taxonomy): Eukaryota > Metazoa > Arthropoda > Insecta > Lepidoptera > Crambidae > Udea > Udea olivalis. Next base: position 423,172 of record OX376362.1, read on the forward strand.
CAAGGTGGACCTGGTGAAGTTGGCAGGACTCCGATGGATGCTGACCGCCTGTAACCGGTCGCTTTGGAAATCTGTAGGGTAGGCCTATGATTTGGCATAGAACAGTGGTTGTGACGACCATGTTCAGATACAAATAGCAGGGGTTCACCCCGACCCAAATCACCACTTACGTATTTATTCTAATCTAAATTAGCCACTGTGATCCCACTGCTGGGTAAAAGCCTCTCTTCCCTTCCACACACGTCTATCTTTGGCCTTTTCAGATTAGTCCCGGCAAAGATGTCCAGTTCAGGTAATACGTATTTATATTGATTGAAAAAAACATATTATCATTTCCTCTTAATTTGTAGTGTAAGTAATAAGTGTAAGTATTGTATTTTCAGATGATTATACATACTCTCATGTGTATTAAAAAATAATATCTTATACTATTTTTCTGTCATCTTTCTTGATTTTGTTCGTGCTATTGTACAATAAATTAGTCTCCAGCCTTCGCGTTTATCACGCTCACGTCTCTGCCATCAAACAGTTTATTTATCTGCATTCACTTCACTGCACTCTCAGTTCACTCACTTCACTCCGCTAGCTGCAGCCGCTCCTCTTATTTAATTTCCTTACCTCGTCTTCATTCCGAGCTCTGAATTTTAAATCTTCATAATACATATTAATGTTGTGAATTTAAATGTTTGAGCACTTTATAATACTAAGCTGATGAATTATTACTTTTGAAGAAATGAAAATGTTTTTGATTAATTTCAAACTACTTATACCGCGATTAAGACTAGTAGAAACCTCGAGTAATAAATTAACAAAAAAGAATCACAAAGCATATTAGCTTCTTTTTCAATAAGAATGATTCAATACATTACGCTAACTTACTAGACTAGACCTTTAAAAAATATTTATTTATTCAGGGTACACTGCTCAATACAATTTTAAATACAATTCTGTGAGCCAATGTAGGCCAATTATGACTAGCCAACGTATCACAATCAGTGCTCAAATTGAAAAAAAGTGCAACAGCAATGCAAAGATTTAAATATCATCTACATTTACATATTTTATATAAGGGAAACTGACTTAATAAACCTCATTAAACAATAATAATTAAAATCCAATTTTGTGTGTAGTATTCATCATTTAAATCATGCAATCGCTGCATATGAATGTAAATCGGTTCAATAACCACGCTTGCCAAATCTGGGTTGGTGATCACATACCCAGGCTATATTCAGAAAAATCCGAAAACCCTCTCTGAAACCTAGGAATTCTGGACTTCGGGCCGAGCGTTCTTAAAACTTAGTCACGGAGGCGTTATAAATATGATTTTATCTTTGCGTATCTGAATTCGGTAATCATATTTCCATTATCAACACCTAGTGCATTTGAATGAAAGAGTACTAATTATTTCTCCGGTATCTGCTTGTTAATATTAAATACTATAATAGTTAATGTATCTGAATATCATCAAATATGAGGTAAGTTTATTTTATTAAATTTGTTATTAAATTTACATATTTCTTCATCTAAATAGTTTCTGTTGTATTTGTGCACATACTTGCCTCTCGTTTACCATTTTTCCTCTACCCGTAGGTTGCTTGGAAGAGATCGCTATTAGCGATAAGGCCGCCTAAATTGTGCATTATTTTAAATGTAATACTTAGCTTTAGGTCTCTTTTTGTTTTTGTACAATAAAGAATATATCTATCTACTTGAAGCACAAATACTTTGCAAACACTTCGTTACATCTATGTTTCTCATAGACTAGATTTAAACCCCCACCTATAGCGTTATCTAACCTACGTTTTATGATAGGTACGTTTAAAGGAAAACAAAAACATTATTATCGTACAGCGAGAATACAAAGTTGCTCAAATTTGGGTGCATCTAGATTTGGACGATATCCAATTTATGCGGAGTGAGCGAAAGTTTGCACATCGTAATATAGGTACCATCGTTCGAAATAACAGCCAAATTCGAAAAAAGCCATTTGAGACTCAGCAGGCATTTTAATCAGGAAAAAAGCGCATTTAGTGTTAAAGATCGACCGATAAATTATATATTTTCAGAAAACTTGGGGAAAGAAAGTACCAAGTTCTAACTTGGTTCTTTATGGATTAATATAATCTGATCTATTCATTAATTTTTCTCTGTTGGTCTCATTTTATTTGTATGTGTGATTATTACTAAGTTATTTATATTCTGATGGTTCATTGCACAACAGAACTTCTCATCGGATACATCCGGGAAGATTAATATAACTTGGCCAAACGCATTAGAAGCATGATAACTCAAGTACGAGACCAGGCTTATAATAGCACTTTCTTATAATCTACAAAACGGATCAATAGGATTGAGAGTTCCTTTAAGCAGGGATGTTTCCAGATATCGATAAAAACAAAATGTAATATTCAGTTGCACAAGACAGAAAAATACAAAATGAATAATTGACTCTGAATGAAATGTAGGAACTCATTTGTCATATTGTGGAACTATTATCAATAGGAATGACGAACTCGTTAATTAAATAAACTACGTTAAATGCGATTTTCTCTTCATTTTTTTTAGACATTGTGGTCACTAACATTTTAAACTTTCTTGTTGCATTTTAACTAATTCTAATAAAAACAGGTTTTTGCAACGAAACAAAATTACGGTAAATTGTTTTACCTATTTTTCTTGACGTTTCGGCGACCATTGCAGTCACCGTGGTCACGAGCGGACTGGTGGAGTGCGGCGTGTCGTCTTGCTGGGTCGCCGAAACGTCGAAAAAAATAGGAAAAACAATTTACCGTAATTTTGTTCACTGTGGTGGCAATAATCCAGGATGCCAATTAGCACTCTAACCCGAGTACTATTTCGCGACTTTTGTGAATCAAACTGGATTGTTGCGATCTTCCTAAAAATGACTCTAGGTAAAAAAAACAAAACTCAGATTCACTTTCCGCGATCGTCCAAAGATTTTCTAAGATCCTACGACATTTGTAACTTTAATACTGTTTCGTTTCAATATTATAAATAATTAATTCTTGCCCCAGAAATCAAAACCATATGTGCATGCATATGAATGCTACTTAAATTTTATTGCTATAGTTTTGTAGTCCAGTTCAGCAATAAATGATTACGATTATGATTATCATGTATGTGCACATCATGTTAAATATATCATGGAATAAAACAAACAAACGAATTCACTTCCTCATTTTTACTACGAGTAACTGAACAGATAACATTGAACCAAACTTCAACCGTGATCGCACCCAGCGAAAGTTCGTTGTCAAAACATTAAAATCATTGCCAAGTGGCAATGATTTTAGTGTTTTGACGAGCCTACCAGATGCATAAATCGACATGGATAACGCAAGTTCTTCCGGCATGTGTATTATTATCTATTACTGACGAAACGGACTGTATACTGTAACTTTATAAAAATGATCTGTAAATAAATATAATTAAAAGTATGCGGTGTCTAATAATAAGAGCCAAAAATCGGGAGCAAAACTTACTCATACACAACAACACAAAACCAAAAACAGACTCATTGACAACAATGACGATACATAAAACCTAGAACAAATCAATCAAAGTACTCTTATAAAAAGTAAATATATCTAAAAGGTTTGATCCAGCTATCTGTCGCCAACAGTATCTAATATAAATTCTGTTGTTTACGATGATCGAATTGAATTAAAATTATCATAATATTTTTGTAATAATTAATTATTGATCATTGGTCATTCATCGCGTCGCCATCACTGACAAGGAGTTCATCCTTACACTCTGGATCCGCAATGGTCTCGAGAGAAATTTCCCACTCAGGACGCTTACATTGTGGAATGAGCCGAGGTTTTCTTATAGTATGAAGTTATTCAAGAGGGGTTGGGTAATGTTTTTGCAGGCTTGACAACGCGTAAGTGATGCCCCTGGTGTTGCACGCGTCCATAGGCTGCGGTAACCGTTTACCATGAGGCGACACCGACGTAGTATAATAAAAATTTAATAACGGTAGCGCCGCTTAACTAAAGCAGCATCAATAAAAAATTTAACAGTCCCTTTTGACACGCGAAATACATACACTCGCATCATTTCGATCCAATTCTTTGAAGCCGACTTTCGGCTAACGTCTTCCACAAGCATGCAGATAGCCGCATTCGTCTCTACGTGGAGACCATTCTGAGGAACCGGCAAAGTTTCGCTAAGGATCCGTTTCGGTTCGAGAGCCGTTTTATAAGGCATGGGCAAATAGCCAGCGAAGCGACGGCATCCTAATCCTTTCTTCATGACCAAATCAGTAAAATGCAAAAAACAAAAAGCTTACTGTTACTGTGTGAATATAAGCCAGAGAGTTTATTCTGATAAGTAACTTTACAGATTCTCTTAACGTTATAAATTTGTAATTATTTAACCCGACGTTATGACTCCTTTACAGCATTTGAGATCACGTGCTGACAAAGATGTTTTTTGCCAAGAAAGTGATTATTTTCTTGACTCCGTTAAAATTATTTATTTTCATGTTTGCGAGTATTATTCACAACCATTTCAAAAAAACATATTTTTTTTATATAGTTCTAGTCTAGTGAATAGCTTACGTAATATTTGTTAAACAAAATATGTTTTGAACTAGAAGGTAGTGTCAGTAGTTTATTTTGCGAATCGCAGTCCCTTATATATTACAATGTCCGTAAAAACAAACATGTGGCCTGCGTAATGCTAAATAACTACATACCACTAGCCCACTTGCTTCTTCCGTTTAGCTTCAGAATACTTTCTTTACTATGCGATTATCACTCAACGCGCCGGACCAAGTCAGCAAAGTCTAGACTTTGGAAAACTTTGGATACCTAAAACGGCTAGCCAGACACCGTTTTAGGTATCCAAAGTTTTCCATACATACATACATACATACATACCGTCACGCCTTTTTCCCAACGGGGTAGGCAGAGACCACATCTTTACACTTGCTACAGTCCTGACACACCTCTTGCGCTTCTTCCACTCTCATTAATCCTTTCATACATGCTCGTCGATTGTGGGTACTCCTGACCTGACCTTTTCTGAGCACGTCTTGGACTTGTCCTAAGTACGTCCGTCAAGCCCTACCCTTTCAACAGTTTTCCATCCTTCTTTTTTATTAATTATTAGCTATCCTTCAGCGGCTTTGCCCGGGTAGACTGTCTTTCCCGTCAAAATAAAGCTTTAATTACAAAAAAATAATCTGTGTCACTCCTTGATAATGTAGCTTAATATTAGTGAATTTTTTTTTTAAATCGGTCCAGTTATTTCGGAGTATATTCAATATAAATAAACAAACGAACAAATATTTCCTCTTTATAATATTAGGACAGATTATTGGAGTTTCATGCGACTTTTCTCTTCTAGTTGTACAAAACAAACCTTATGGTATCTCGGCAAGAACAGAATCTGCCAATTCCCGACCATTCCCAACGTTCCCGGCTATTCCAGAGCAGGTGAGGAGTTCCCGTTGTTCGAGCCAATTTGCATCGACTTCAATGGCCTTTAGTCTTTTGTTAGCTTTCTTATAATACCTTTAACCAGAAATAATTAGTTTTCTGGCTTGTGAAGTTTGTGGGCAGTTATTCTTGTTGAGGCAAACAAAACTTAGGCATTAAAGTTAATGAATTAAAGTTTTTCAAGGAATACTGGGAATAAAGAGATTAGGTGATAATTGTTTTTAAAGTTCAGGTGGCTAAAACCTTATCTGACCTTTCAATAAGCAACATTTTGTGCTGACTGACAAGTATGACACAGAGTGCTATCAGCTAGCACCAACTGGTAATCCACAGTTTCTTAAATGCTAGTCAAATTAAATACATAAATACCATCACGCCTTTCTTCGCAACGCTCTGGTAGACAGTAACTACATCGTTTCACCTGCGATCCTGCCAAATAAACAATATAACCTTAAAATATCGCAAGAAAAGTAAGTATTGCATACATTAAATATCTTAAATTTAACAAAATTCCATTCATGATGGAAGCCGCGTTTATAGAAAGCCATAAAATTAACCAATTTCAGAAGACAAGAGAATAGATGTGTTTGGAATAACTAACGTACAATTATAAGTTTCTGTACATAAGGGGATCCGGAAACTATAACCATAGGTGTCATGAACTGATTTACATAACATAACATATCATCACGACTATTTCCCAAACAGTCAGAGGCAAGCGAATATTGCCGTCATGGTTAACGGAACACTCATAAGCCCACAGTTCACCAATGTTATTAAAACCGAACGTGGTGGGTGGTGAATCCTTCCGCCATTATCCGGGTCGATTTGTTTTTTTACGATGTTTTCCGTCACCGGAGAGTTAGACATACATTTTAACAATGAAGACAAAGATTATTCCAGCTGGCCACATTTAAACTCGTGACCACAAGATCCACGATCCGAGTTGGGGTGTTTAACCCCTGGGACATGCACGTCCACGACGCTCTAATACGAGGAATACTACGATTATTTCAATAAATAAGCCATGAATATACAAAAGCCCTAAATAAAGTAATTTCAAAAGGAGCCCAGTATATTCTCGAGCAAAGTGAAAGCACTAGACTGATGGAACAATCCGACATTGGGAATGGCCTCACAATTCAAAAGCGCGGGCGGATAGGCTATAAATCAGGCCTACCTCTGCAGGTACAACGCTTACATCAAAGCATTCAGAACTTCGCATGTTCAGACAGGATGAAGTGGTTCAATATAACTTATGTTTAAATTGTGATTCTCTCCGAAGATAGAAACACCGTTGAAAAACCAAGCAACCCGGATTATGATGGTAGGCTCACCAACAACCATGTTGAAGTTGTTTGCTGTTACTTGGTAAAGTGTGGACTTTCAAGCGTTTCGTTCATCAGGCGGCAATCGTCGAAGTTCCTCTGACTACTACTGTTTAGTTTATGACGTCGTAAACTAAAATATAGCATGATAAATTTGAATTTTAAGCTTTGGTACGTGCGTTAAAAAACTGCATGTCATTCATATTTCCACACATCACAAAGTGAATCCCAATGAATCAATATCTCAGTCATCCCTCACTAAGATTATTACACCCCAAACTTAGCAAAACTTCTGGCATCAAATTGTTCTGATATGCATTCATCACAATCATTTACATTAATATAAATAGAAAATAATCTCATTTTCGATAAAATGAAGCCGAGTCCAATTTATGAAATAATAGATATAATATTAGGGCCCTACAATTTTACTCCATAACCAGTTGATTCATTTAAATGTTTAAGCTCAGTTTTCTTTAAGGTCAGACTAATAACACTGTACGCAAAAAAGTAGGCTTTGACAAAAAATATTATCTTCATATTTTCAAGAGCTGCTTAATAGATAATGTTTTATTTCACAAGACATCGAGTAAAAGAGATTAACAAAATAAAAGTAAAAAAAAAGCAATTACTACCATCAACGTGCTTGCACGAAAATTCAATTTCAGACTTTCGTTTAGGTACAGAATGTGAGCGTCGTAAGAACGAGACTTAATATAAATTGCAAGACAAAAAACTTAGTCAAATGTTTCAAGTACAAAGAGCAATTATTCAATAATGTAGGTAACGCTTTAAATATAGTTATGTAAAATGTTTTTATTAATCATGTTAAAAAAATATAAGTCAAAGAAAGAAGAAATTATGTAAAAATAAGAAGATGATGTAATAAAAAAAAATTAGCTCATGTTTCTTTTATTAGTTAAGTATCCGTTCACACGATGACCGCACTGTACCTATTATTGTTAATACTGTTTAGTTGTTCACTATCATCCTTATTTGCCACATAGTTAATTATCTTATTATACTAATATCACTCACACCGAACCATGATCACCCAACTTTTGGGACCAAATTGAACTTTGAAGCGATTGGACGTTCCGAACCGACAAGGATCTATCACTAGAGAGATTCTCTGATGAGGCAATGAGCCAACACAGAACTTTTTTTTTTACTACCACGAGTTGCCACTTTAAATTTACGTTATCGTTTGCGTAAAAAAATTGTCTTGGGATGACACATGACATGACATGACAATGTCAAATCCCAATACATTTTTTAACGCGAACGATAATGTAAATTTAAAGTGGCAACTCGTGGTAGACGTACTGTACTTGTAAATTTGAAAAAAAAAATTGAAACTATGAGTTTCATTGTGTTATACGTACAGATTCAAACTAATAATGTTGTTAATAGTCGTCTCTGACTGATTTCAATGATGATAACCCAGCTACTTTATTATAAGATCACAAACTGATTTTAAAGCTTTGTAAATTTCGAAGTTTCTCGTTAAATATATCGTGTATCACAACATCGTAGCTAGTTGAAAGTTTAAGCTAATTTAGTAACAGCTCATTTGATATTCGCATATAATTGCTCCCACTTGCACCAACATTACAGAAACATTCTGTCAAGTCGTTTTGCGCGCGCAACCACCCCGTCTCGGTTGGCGTGCACCCATCGCCGACACAGTACCCGCGCGCCACCGGCCGCGCCGAAACGCGCCGCGACGCGCCAACAACCGACATTCTCGCCCCGAAACATTCAAAGTTAGAACTTCCTTCGACACATCTTAAATAAAAAAAAACTTTTAGAATTTAAAGTGGCATTCCAAAAACGAATTCAAATAAAGTGCTAGTTACTATAAGTGTAATAATATGGTGTTTGTTGCATACAGTGACGTAGGTGAGTGACTAATGACTTAAGAGAAAAACTTGTGAAGGAAGGATTTTCTGGCTAGAAGCCAGGGCATGGCCGGCGGAATTTAGACTTTATGTAAGTGGTGATATTGATTGAATTTGCTTTTTATTAGTTGCGGGATCCCCGGCCGTTTGTTACACGAGGGCTATGAATCTTTGATGGCGAGGTCTAAAATAGTGATGGGCGCAAATTTTTCACGCGGGAATTTAGTCGTGTCACTCACACATTGGTCGGAACTTTGATGGATTAACTTTATTGTTGGGAGTAATTTTTCACACTTTTTTGGGAGATATTCTTCAGATGAATTTTCGGGAATGATTGGTTTTTGAATCTCATAAATTATTTACAGATTTGAATATAATTTTAACATTTATGATATTTTATTCTGCACAAATGAAAAATAATAATAATATGTTTAGTGAATTAATCAATATGTACCATATTTCAGCTTTAGGGGAATCAAAAAGATAAGGTTACGGATGTTGTCACTATTTCCAAAATATTTTTGCCGAATAAATTGCCCATTACCACCACATACAAGTGAAAAAGTATAATTGATAAAGATAAAGATATATTTATTTACGTAAACATGTGGGCATAATACATATAGATGCATTTAGATGTTTTATGATTTTATGTAGCAACATGTTTTGCCGCTATTGGCGTGTAAAAATTAAGTGAAATATGAATTATACAGTAAATTGAAAATGATAAAATCATATTGGACACTATTAATAATCCTTAACAAAATTACAAATCTTAGCGCATGCACTAGTGTCAAAAGTATCTATACCTAAAAAAGGTCAAATAAATAAATTAAAATTAAAATGTGTCATTCAGGAATTCAGTAATATTATAGTAGCATTTTTCTATTAAAAATGTCTTAAATTTAATTCTAAACAAATGAATGTTGAGAAATTTAAATGTCTTAAAAATTTTATCATAAATTTTCAGGGCCATGCACAATACGCTTTTTGCAATGAGGTAGTTTCAGAAGAGTGCATGCAGAGCCTGTCCTCCCGTCGGTTTCGTACGACTTTATCGGATAAGCGGGAAAAAAAGTGGGGGTTACTCTTTACAAATATGGCAATCTTCATTATGTAGAGAGACGGAAGTGTCATAATTCTGTGCTTTTTAAACATTGGTCTTTCATTTTGAGCCCAAACATAGCTCGAATACAGCGTTTTTGGCACTTGAAAGCCATATCATTATTAGTTGAGTTTCCCCAAAATTTAAAGCCATATCCAAACACAGACTCTACGAGGCCATAATATGCTGTGAGTAATGCGTCTGTACTGACTGTGTTGGCGAGTTTAAATAAGGCGAAAGCCAGAGAACTAGTCTTTTTACTCAGTTCATCTATGTGGTTTTTCCAGTTTAGTCTTTTGTCAATCAATAGACCAAGAAATCTAGCCACATCTACCTCGTGTATAACATAGTAAAATTTGTTTTGTAACATTGTTTTGAAAAAAATATCCACGTAATTGGACACCGTTACAAAAATTTTAGAGGTTTTTCAATAAAAAAAGGTAATATTAATAAATAATATGGACAGAATTAAATACTTCTCTCGCAATAGTATTTATCATTCTCAGTGACTAAAATTTAATTTTTTATACATGATTCAACTAATTCTAATTTTATAACAATTAGTACATACATACATACATACCATCACGCCTTTTTCCCAATGGGGTAAGCAGAGACCAGATCTTTCCACTTGCTACGATCCTGAAAAAAATTAAATTAAAATTTTAACAATTAGTAAAATTTAAAAATCATAAAAAATATGAAATGTAAATATTCTCAAAAATAATTTTTTAAGGGTTAGTTACGAGGATATTACGTTCCATTTGAAGCATATTTAACAAAAAAATATTCAACCGTATCCTAACTGGAGGAGCCCGAACTTGGTATGTTTTGAAAATGATTTTCATTGTAATTTAATACAAGTGACTGAAAGGTTATGATGTGAAAATATATTTTTAGAATTGGCTTAGTAAGCCTTTCATTAGACAGACAGGTTTCAGAGCAAATTTTTTTCCGATTCAAAAAAAAAAGATGACGCCTAACTCCTCACCCTATTATTCGTGCTACGGTTCAAATTGATTCGTATGGCCTAAAGATCAATCGTTTCGATTTTCATGCCTTTAACACCAATTACAGGTTAATTTAGCGTACCGCTAGCACTAATATGCTAAGGCTTCGTAGCCGCTGACGGACAATTCATGCGAAGATTATTTCTCTCTATAAATGTAAATCAAATAATAAGGCTCTTATTAACATAGGCATGTTACTAGCTAATAATTTACTTTTTATTGGTGAAAAATTTTTTTGCTTAAAAAACTTAGCCAAAGTCAATGGGATAAGATACTAAAGTGTTCAGGTAGATACTTAATGACATTACAATGTAACTACGAGTATTTATCTATTTATGTCTGCAAAAGTTTAATTCACAAATTAAAGCTAAGTTAATGAAGCGAGGTTATTATAGTATAGAGGCTTTCTTAAATTATAAGAATTTGTGGTCATCTTAGGTATAATCTGCTCCTCTGCACATTTTTTTGTTATGACTTTACTCCGTCAATTAAATTTTTGTGTATTAAACAAGATTGAAAAGAGTAACCATCGAGTTTCTTGCCGGAGTTTTCTCGATCGAAACAACCTCCGAACCGATGGTAAAGTCACATTATGTTTAATTATGATATTTACAATGCAGTAAGCTTATTTTTATTTTTGCTTTAATTTTTTTCTGTATTTGACTTGTCTTAGGTACTTTTTATAAGTCTACATGAATAAAGATATTTTTTACTTTACTTTACTTCACTTTACTTCAAATAAAATCAGCACCATCACTTTTTTTTAGGTAAAACAACGATTGTTATGTATCTGAGTCTGCAATGCTCATCTCTTACATTATCAACCTTTCTAAAAACAATATAAATAAATATTATGACACACTTAAAATACATGAATGTATTAATTGCAAAAACTGATTACTTAAATAAGAAAATTTCATTCTCCTACGCGTCTGAATAAATGGTCGTTTTTCAGTAAACATTCACCACTGCAAGGACCGGCAAGAAACTCAGAAACTGGTATCTTTACAGTGCCGTTAAGTAATGAGTTTTTGCTAGTAAATAGTTGAATATCTTAACATATATTTAATATAACTTGAGCCCCGATCGCAATACCTTAGACTCTAAGGCTTAGAGTGTCATTAAAATAGTCAGGTGTTATAATTATTTAAGAACTGACGATTTAGTAAAATAAGTAGCCCATAGTACTGTACCACTTTTTTATTTAAAATGAGTTTGCGTTTGGCTACAGTCTCGCCTTGTGGTAAGCGATGACGAGGCCGATGGTGGTACACGCTAACCCAGAAAATGCCTATTCACTCTGGCCTTGAAGATACCAAGGTTGTAAAGTATCCGGAACCACAGACGCAGTTAGAGCGATCCACTCGCTAGCGGTGCGTACAAGACGCAGCAAACCGTTGAGTGCGGATTGTTGGAAAGTCAATCACATGGGGGTGGAAGCCCTCCCGGCGTCTAGTGGTCCGGTGGTAGAAAGTAGAGGGTGGTTTCAGGTTGTTAAGTTCCTGCGCACACTCTCCAAATGACACCTTATTAAAACCTGGGCTAAGGCTACAAATTAATATAAATTGGCATAATTGCCAGGCTTGCTAAATGCAGGTTGATGATCACAAACCGGGACTATTTTCTGACAAATTTGAAGCCAGGACCTCCGGTTTTCAGACAGTGTCTTACAATTTGACCACAAAGGCAATAATCGGCCGCGGCCGGCCTCTGTCACTGCATGTACTTGCGCGCGATAATTACCGTCCAGCGGCCGGGTATTCCATGACTCATTATACATTATGACGACACGATTGGCGTAGTGCGCTGTAGCACGGTTTCTCGCCTCGATTTCCCTAGTGTCCCGGGTTCGATTCCCGGTCGGGTCAATTCAGAAAACGATCTTTTCTGAATTGACTCGGGTCTGGGTGTGCTGGGAGGAGCCCCTGGCTTATTTACTTGTGTGGTACCTCGTAACACAGGGATATTAATCCCTACTTCGAGACCAACAAGAGGTGTGTTGTCTGGCGCATATTTATATTTTATTTATTTATTATTCCAGCAGAAGAAAATAACTATTAATTAATCTGTAGCCGCGGTAGCGTTATTTTAGAACTAAGTATTTATAAAAGAAGAGAAGAGACTAGATTTATCTGTTACGTATAACTATTAAGTAATCTACCACGGCCACAGATAACACAAAGAGAGAATTATTTGGGTCGAACCCAAATGAATACCTATCGAAAGAACTTCACTCCAGCCGTAATTTAAACGATTCAAAATTCGATTACCAGTATAAACGACATTGGGTTTAAGAATTAACGGTCGCTAATTGGTGGGACGCAGCGACCGTAGGTTCTATCACCGGTCGGATCAATCGGTGGCCTAATGGAATTGTGTTCGTTAACAGAGTCGGTATAATATGCATTACAATCGTAACTAAATTAGAATTGGAAATTGGGAATACGTAATAAATGACTTTTTGATACGAATATCTGCGGATCATTGTTGTGCCGATATGATTTCATATTTTTGGTGTATTCGATTATGCGTTATCATTCACATTAATTTGCATAATGAAATATAAAAAAACAGCTTTTTCAATAAAATTTATTGCAATTATTGAAGTTCTATGACCAGCAAGTTGTTTTCGTTCATTTATAAGTTTTTTTAAAAACCAACCCGCATTTAGCAATTCATTAATGACCATAAACCCAATGTAATTTGATGTGTATTTTTATAATAAGAAATGAATATTCTAATCTAATCTAAGCCAATCAATAGCGAAGACTTGATTTCAATGATGGATGCCTTTACCTTCCACTGGACCAGTACATAGGACATTACTTATTTATTAATTTAGGGACAGTACGCAAATCAATAAAATGGTAAGTTCAATATTAAATACGAGCTGCCCAGACAGACTTCGTTCTGTCAAATGTTTGACAGCTGTACGTCTACCACGAGTTGCCACTTTAAATTTACATTATCGTTGTATTGAGATTTGAGATTATCATGTCATGTCATGTGTCATCCTAATACAATTTTTTTTACGCGAACGATAAAGTGAATTATACTAGACATGGGCAAAACCAAAATGCTGTTTAAGCACGATTGTTGAGGCCATGCTAAAAAAAAACGAAAATATTAATTGGCAACTCGTGGTAGACGTACAGGTGTCCATTTTGCCCGCTTTTCTCCGACTTGATTTACATTTACTATTATTTAATACTGAATTTTTTGTTCAATCATAATAAAATATAGCCTATAACTCTTCTGAATAATTTAGCTTTCTGTTAGTGAAAATATTCTCACGATCGGATTAGTAGTTTTGGAGCCTATTGAATACAAACAAACAAAAAAAAACAAACAAAATTTTTCATCCTTAAAATATTAGTATAGACAATTCTGTAGGCCAACCTACGACTATTGAACCTATTATAATCGGTGCTTGAATTGAATAAAAGTGCAACAACAATGCAAAGATTTAAACATCATCTAAACACTCAACGGAAAATGACTTGAAGCTTGTAGGGAATTGAACTTGCTACTTTTAAAAACTCACGACACGATTGGCGATTTCGACGACAGGATGGGCGTAGTGCGGTTTCTCGCCTCGATTTCCGTAGTGTTCAGTCCTCGAATTCAGAAAACGATCTTTTCTAAATTCACACGGGTCTGGGTGTGCTGGGAGACGCCCCTGGCTTATTTCCTTGTGTGGTACCTCGTAAGTCAGGGATAATAATCCCTACTTCGAGACCATTACAAGAGGTTTGTTGTCTGGCGCATATTTATATTATATAAATTTATATTTAATAACAACAAACCCATTTCTGATTGCTTCTAAAGCTTCTGTTTTGACTGCGATGCATGCAAGTACTAGTATGCATGCATGCATTCCACTTCGTATTAGTTCTTAGTGTAGTGAGGGTGACTACGTGACCGTATTTATTGTTTCGCTGTTGATGGCTACTTCTTTTGTGTGGAAATAGCTTATAAGTCTTTTCACCCGGTAAATTCATCTACATTACCCCTTATTAAAATCAGCTTTTTACGGAAAAGTGTACAAAAATTATAGGAAAATCAACCTAATAGTTTTCACGAGATGCTGTAATATACAAATAGATAGACACATTCCAGATTTTTTTTATACTGTATTTACTTTATCTGAAAATAAACGAGACGGTTGGCGTAGTGCGCTGTAGCACGGTTTCTCGCCTTGGCTTGCGTGGTATCTCGGGTTCGATTCCCGGTCGGGTCCATTCAGGAAACAATCTTTTCTTAATTGGCTCTGGTATGGGTGTGCTGGGAGACGCCCCTGGTTTCATTCCCAGTCTGGTACCTCGTAACACAAAGATTTTTATCCTTAATTCGAGACCATGACGAGTGGTATGTTGTCTGTCTGGAGCATATTTATATTTTAAACAATGTGCAGTGGTACTTTGATTACGATACTACACCCATCAACATGGTCCAGGGATATTTCAAATAAACCTAAATAACTAAAATTCTATTAACTTTTTGTTAAGACACCTACACATTAAAATAAACCTTGTTTAATAGCCTATCTAATCTGATAAATAAACTTTTAGATAAAGTTAAATTTAAAAAAACTTAGAAGAAGAGGAAAAATTGGACAAAATCTCCAATTAACTTTATTTTTGAAACATCAAAACCTAAAAAAAAACAACAATTTTTTTATAAAAATTGTTGAAAACTTAAAATTAATAATCTGTGGACCCCCCTAAGACTCTCCTGACACCATCTGCAGCGGTTCTGCATACTCAAAACAAGCGTGTCAATATCCTGTTGTGGAATACTGTCCCACGTCCTGCTAAGATGCAAGAAGAGCTGGTTTTCATGCACAATATCTTCAGTAAAATTCCTAAGAGCTCTTCTCTGAAGCATATCCCAGGCATGCTCAATATAATTTAAGTCAGGGAATTGTGCAGGCCAGTCTCAAGCTTGGATATCATGCTGTTGTAACCAACTTTTAACGATACGCGCCGTATGTGGACGGGCATTGTCGTGCATTAGCTGGAAATTCTGTCCTATTTGCTGTCTGTGGGGCAAAATTTCAGGCTCTAGCAGCTCCTCTCGGTATTTTAGATCAGTCATATTGCCTTGTATCCAAACGAGGTCCGTTCTACCGCCGAGACTAATTCCTGCCCAAACCATAATCGTGCCACCTTGATATGCATGAACTTGTTGGGGGTGCTCCAGTCGATTCCAACGTCCAGGTTCTCTGCAAACGTGTACTCTCCGCGAATCAGGATGAAATCCAAACCTGGATTCATCAGTGAAAAGCACAAGTGACCATTGAGAATGGTTCCTCGATTGCCTCTCCTTAGCGCTGGTACCCGAAGTGGCCTACGAACACGTAGGTTGACTTCATGCAGTCGCCTTCTCAAAGTTTGACCGCTTACCAGCAAACCATACACTCTCTGTAGCCTTTGAACCAATTGCATCGCCGTTCGTTATATTTGGTTGACTTCGTGCAGCATTTACTATGAATCGGTCCTGTACATGTGTTGTAATGCGTTGAGGTCCTCGGTGCCGTTCCACCACTTCCCCCGTGACACGATTACGTGACCAAAGCCTGGATATAACGCTCTGACTGGTCTTCATGGCTTCAGAAGCCGCAATTTGGGTAGCGCCAGCTTGAATCATGCCCACTGCTCTTAACATTTTTTCCTGGTCAAGTGTCTACCAGGCATGATTAAGTGATCACTGGAGATGCGTTTGATAAAGATTTATAGAAATTAATGGAGTTTTAATTAAGTTAGAAGTTCGTGAAGATTTACTTTGGAAGAAATTCAATGAATTTCACCTTAAAACAAAACCTTTTAAATACAGATTTGAATTGGAAAAAGGAAATTAATTATGTTTTTATAATCTGTCATTAATAGTTCTTTTGTAAGGCCAGTACTTTTAAAGTTATTTAAAAAAGTTTTATATATCCTTAGACCATGTTGTTGTGTGTATTACTCTGTACTCTGAAAGAGTCTGCAAAACTCTAATTTGTGCTGACTGCGACATGTTCAACGTGAACATGCAAACAATTGAATTAATAATAAAAATATAATACAGTATTTTTATATCACCGGAAGAGCTAAAAAAACTTCGCTATAACAAAGTAATCTCCTTTTCTGTTTCTTAGGAATAGAAAAAAAATGTTTGTAATTTTTCACATGATGAATTTTGTTTTTGGCCGGTTCTGTCAAGTAGGTATAACCTACTTACTTCATTTTAAAAAGTGGTCCTTCTGTAAAAACTTTATGTCGCGGTTGAAGCTATTTAGAATAGCCAGTTAAAATAATTGAAAAACAAAAATAAACTGTCATGTAACGGCTTCCCGTAACTTTACGGGAACGTACAGAGGCGTTCACATCAACCTTTACAAAACCATTGCAAAATGGGTCTTATGTCAGCAGCAGAGGGTGCCCCTATGTAAAGCTTGATGTGAACGCCTCTGTACACACATTTGTATTGGTAAATATATTTTTCATTGCACCAACCGTTTCCTATTTAACTCCGATGAAAGCATCGCTTGCGGCTTATTGTTCGTAACTTTTTCATTTGCCGAACAGGCAGCCTCCCGATAAGTTTGGCTCGAGGCACTTTACAAAAGCTCATCTCTTAGCGGTAAAATGAGAAAAACATTTAAAGCCGTAATAAGTAGAGCAATGCTATTATCAGAACTGTCCCACTGCAGACAAGATCTTCATGACATATTTTACCCGTATTGAAATAGATATGTCCCTCTGTCATCGCGTTAGTGTGATAACCCAGCGCGCCACTTTTAAGACGCTAACTGCGTCATCACGATAGCAATTTAGTGGTAGATTTACTTACAATCAAGTTTATGAACAGAATTAAAGTTAAATAGAAAACTAAAATTGCAGCCCGCGAATGGAGAAGAAATCCGGCCCACACCGACAAACAAAAAGTCAGCCTGCAAAGCTTATAAGCCCGCCATAGGTTTAGCAAATATAACACGCGAGGTAAATAGTTTGTCCATGCCTGGGCTGTAGAACACTTCTGGCTATCAGTATGTCTGAGTGAGTGATGATGAGTTTATGTCACTTGAACTACGATAGTTGCCTTCCGAATTTGAAAGGAAAACACACAAAAGAGCCAGAGGAGAAAAAAAAACCAGGCCTCTGTCACTCTATGTACTTGCAGGCGATAATTACCAGCCGCTGGGTCTCCCAAGACTCTTTGTCAGTTGGCTGTCAACAGTCGCAAAGAGCAGTACGCGAATCTTGCGGTTAAACTGACGAGATGATGTCGCGGCGGTTTGTGCCAAATTGTAACGTTACCCACATTTAGAAAAATGTACTATTGATGTAATATTTAATTTAATAAATAATTTGACGACACAATTGGCGTAGTGCGCTGTAGCACGGTTTCTCGCCTCGATTTCCTTAGTGTCCCGGGTTCGATTCCCGGTCGGGTCAATTCAGGAAACGATCATTTCTCAATTGAGAAAAGATCGTTTCCTGAATTGACTCGGGTCTGGGTGTGCTGGGAGACGCCCCTGGCTGATTTCCTTGTGTGGTACCTCGTGACACAGGGATATTAATCCCTACTTCGAGACCATTACAAGAGGTGTGTTGTCTGGCGCAAATGAAAAAAAAGAAAAAATAATAATTGTGATTAGTGGTATTGTTTTGTCTATCTTGTGAATAAGTGCTTGGTAGTGAATTCTGCGGGTCCATATTGGCTCACATAAAATTTTAAATCCAATTTTTTGTCCTACTACCGATTTGTGTTCATATTCACTCTTCATAATTTGATTTTCATACTTTTTTTATTTATAAATTTTTATCACTACCAAAGGAACTCATAACAGTTGGTGATCATATTTTTTTTATTAATACTGTTACTACCAATAATCAGTTTTTTTTTAGATATTTTTATTTCATAACATTCAATGATCTTATTGTTTTAATTAATAATGTTGTTACTAAAAACATATTTCAACTTATAACGTCGTTGTTCAGAATAGCTTACTTTTCTATCAACAATTTGGTTTCACCTATTTGTCTGATAGCAATTTAATTTTCAGTGAAGTCACAGTTTTAACTTAAATTACTTTTCTATCAAAAATTAGTTTCTGGCGCTTCGCCGGCCGCTACCGCGGCACGCTCGCTCCGCTCGCTCGGCTTGCGCGTTGTTGGGGTCACAGTTCTAACCTATACGTAACCTAACCTACTTGTCTGGTAGCATCTTGTTGCTGGTAGCAATTTGATTTTCAGTGATGAAAATTATAAAAACAAATGTTAGAATAAAACACATTTATGACTATTATAGTTATTTATTCGAATGATTATGAGTTTCGGTCATTAGTATAAACAAATATATGATAACAAATATTAGTAAAAACTAAGTGTATAATTAGTGATATTATGAATTTTAATGATCATGGAATCATCATTATGATTTTAAATGGCATGAGAAATATTTTCGTACCTCCGATGATAGGAGTTGAAAAGTTATGTAAGACAATGCGCACCATAATTCTGCGTGGTATTTATTATTCATTATAATACAATTGTATATGTATAGTACGTATGTCTGGGTAGATATTTAACACTTATAATCTTGTGTTTCTCAGCAAATGAATTGTAATGTTCATAGAAGAAATAAATGCCTTAAACCTAAGATGACGTACTGTAAGTACTGACTACCGACATCTATAACGAAAGAGGTGGCCCTGGCAATATATGCCTGACACATGACAGCACGCATTATAAATTGTCAAACTTGTTAATTTTCTTTGTAGAGAGTTATCTGTTTATTTTTTAACTATTATCTAATCTGTGACTGTACCAATATCCCGTTAGTAACTATTAAGTAATCTGTGACAGTACTGAAATCCCACACAAAAACGTCAACACATTTGTCATTTTTGTGAGCTCATGGTAGACACACAGGCGGTCTACATGTTTTCTTGTCACTGAGGATTTACGAAGAAATACTACAGAAATTCTTAGCGAAAATCTAGACCCTCTACCTTTTAAAACGATCTCAGTCAACTGTCCCGCCCAGCCCTCGGTCTCAACCGCTCTTTTGTGGCAACAATGAGTTATTGTGAAGAGTACAACTTGCATTTGTTACTCCTGACTTGGCTTTCAGCGTATATTTTTTTATTTGACTTAAAATATGGAAATGGAACAGTGATGAAAGCGACTCTTTGTGAGTATTTTTTAATTTATTACTTTTCATAATTTGTATTTACGGCTGAGCGGCGATGTTATTTTTGGCGACTGAAAGTATTTTCACTGTCTGTACAGGCTCGTTCGATTGATTTGGCAGTGACCATAGATGAAAGATATGAATTTAATATAACCCCGGTCGCCTCTTAGTCAGTCAAACCACACATTGAATTACAGACTTAATTAACCTTCCACAGTCCGGGCTACTCTGTGGAAGGTCGCGGGTTTGAATCCCGCTTGAGTCCCTAGGATCAGGTCGAATTTTTCTAGTTTCTATCTTTGTGTAGAAAATAGTGCATTGTCAAATGCTGAAAATCTTAAATTCACTTAATAAAGAGTAGTTACGGAATAATTACATAAAACATCAAATTAAGACGACCGAGTAATGACTAATCTTGCAACGAACTGCAAGGAGCAAGACCGTCCATAACCTATTTGGTTCTCTGGGCCCTTCTATTCTTAGTTTACGTTGTTTTTATGATCCAAAATCTAAAAAAAACTGATTGAAACCCTTAGGATCGTGCCTGAAATGCCAAAAGAGAAAGAGGAGCCTGGCAATGAGTGTTCACAAATCTGTGACATACAGGTCCCGCCACGGATCCACGTACGACTTCTAAATCTCTCTCTCTCTATCTCTTCTGTATTAGTGAGGAAACCAAGATAGTTTTTTTTTTATTTTTTTTTATACTACGTCGGTGACAATCAAGCACGCGGACCGCCTGATGGTAAGCGGTTATCGCGGCCTATGGACGCGTGCAACACCAGGGGTATCACGCGCGCGTTGTCGCCCCTTTAAAAACCTTTTCAAACCCCTCTTGAAGAACTCCATACTATAACTCATCGGGAAATAGTGATGCAATTTCTGTCCTACACAAAATGTGAATGGCATTCTTTATGGTCCTGTAGGTACTTGGGTGTGACTATAAGTTAGTGGCGGTACAGTGTTATCTGTGGGCCAGTAAATAAAAGTTTGGATTCCTTCCAAAGCACTCAACACAATATATCCTGCTTCTGGCATTTAGCTTCTCTGTTAAGTTTGTGCTCACCCAATTTGCTAATTCAAGGCCTTTAATTAATACTATAATTGGTACTAGTAAGGTTGTAACTTGCCAAGAATGATCATACATCCGATCTCTATTCGATTGTTTGCTCAGACCCGAAGCAAATACGAACTAATTGGGTTATACCAGCAATAACAGTTATAACTGCCACAGAATATTATGGTTAAGGAGACTATTCTCTATATTGAGGGATTATCATTTTTAAAGGAGCACGAGGCTGAAAGTTCTTCAGAAACATACGGCTTCAAACACATGAAAACTCGTAAAGTAGATTTTCACCCAAAAACAAACAGTTAGCCGTCCTTCTTTGTATTGGGATTTGACATGATATGACATGACAATTTCAAATCCCTATACAATTTTCTACGCGAACGATAATAGATATTTGAAGTGGCAACTCGTGGTAGACCTACTGAGAGTGCTTGAATTGATTTAAGCTCATCACTAACGACAGATGGCGTTTTGCCGACTTAGATGGCATAATAACAACTACATTTTGCTATCACAATGATTTAACACTAACTTTTCACAACCCAAAAGAGAAGATCATATAAATTAAATCAAAAATAAAAAAAAAACAAATCAAAAATATTTATTTCCTTAAAAAACACATCATGTACAGTTACTATTACAGTCATATTTGAGGTTACCTATTAAGCATATACTCGTACATATACTTGTGGCAGGTAACCCCGCTCTTTCATAACACTTACTTACTAGGTACATAATTATAGTTGTGAAGTTAGATTCTGTGTAAACATTTTTATCTTTTAAACGAAAAAATAGATATTTATTCTGCATTGAGTGTAGGTATAAAATAACGAAAACTCGGCTTATAGGTGTACAAATAATATTAAAAGCGACCATCTTGAGTTTAACTTATTTTAAAGCGAAAGAAAATTCAAATAATTTTACATTACTAAAGTTAAACCAATCTCAAAGTGTCATTAATAGCAGCTTCTAATTATTCATCAAACTGAAGGAGAGCAGATGACTTTGTCTTGAACTAAATAATTTGTGCTGTTGGAACGAATTTGGTAAATACGTCTGGCGTAATTTGGGCTAAATTAGTGAGTTGTCTACCAAATGGCGGCGATAGAAATAAATAATAAACTACTACACAAAGTCTAGGGATATTGTTGCTTTTTTAACATATTAAAAATTATACCAAGCGCTCAATTTCATCCATAGTCGCAATTCCAAACGCGTATTTATATCCAAAATATGGAGCGATCTCCCAGCGTATTTCTAGTGAAGCGTGACATTGGTGCCCTCAAGAAGTGAGTATCCAATCATGGAAGGGTAGAAACGCTACCACTACACCTGACGTATTGCAGTTGTCTATGGGCAATGGAGAATTTATAATGAGTAAAAAGTGGGGACAACCGGCAGTGGTCAAGCACTAGCAATTAAGATCAACTCACAAAAGAGCTCGCCAGAGTCTCTTTAGTCAAACAAGAAGACGAAGATATGAAACAAGAAGATGGAATCTCGTGAAAGTCCCTGTGGTGGCATTTGAAATGCTCGACATGATGGTCCCTGGTACACTTCGCGGTGTGCTAGGAATAGTGTGCCTTTCTGCATAACCGGGAGGTTAAATTGGTTAAATCTCAGTAGTTTGGGAAAGGGTCTTGCTCGACATCCCGGTTCCAGTTGTTACTCTAGATTGATCAATCAAAGCAAGTTGAACGGGAGTAAGCGACCACAGCAGCAATTCAATTTTATTAGAGCCAAATTCAATATAACTAATTTGCCTAACTACCCGTTAGAGCAACAAATATTTTGATACAATATGCAAATGCGAAGGTCAAATGGCTAAACCCAATTTAAACCTATTATAACATAATATAGTACGAAACTTACGCATGTAATCATATTGAAATGTAAATTTTATTACCTAGTGTTACATTGATGTTATTGTTTAGCCAGTTTGTGTTCAACAATGTTTTTGAAATTCATTGAATTGAATACGAAATACTGCAGATTCACAGTGAATATAAATACACCTTAATTAGCTGTCCATCTGCAGCTTCTCCCGCGTAAACTGTTACTTCCGTCAAAATAAAGTTTATCTAAATAAAAAAATATACCCTTTGTCACTCGCTGATAAATGTAGCTTTATATTTAAATAATTTCTAAAATGGTTCTGTAGTTTCGAGCCTAATCATGACAAACAAGCAACCAAATCTTTCCTCTTTATAATATAAGAATAGATGATAGATATCGAGTGTTACAAAGGTGAAATGATTTAACTTTACACCTGCTGTTGGTTTTCATCATCGCACTGCAATCCGCAGAATTTTGTATATAATATTTTTTGAGGAAAGGTGATCCGCCAAATTTACCCCACCCCCAGGCCCGGCGCAATTTTTTTTTATAGATTATAGAGAATAACAGTAGAAATATTGTATAGTATCTCTATTTCCGAATTCGGTGGCTAACATAGTTTTTTTGAACGGAGAAGTTGCGTAGGCGCTAGATGTAAAAATTTCAATTTTAAGGGAAAACTTAATCCTTTTGCATTTAACTTACGATAACAACATGTAAGTATTTTGCACCTATTTAGATTTTAGGAAATAAATTATGATTCGAATTAGCACCTTAGATGCCTATTAGAGCCTATTAGAGGCCATTCATTTATTTGAGGCCGTTTAAGTTCTTGAGTGGTTTTCCTATTTTTTTGCATAAAATTTTATGTCATAATTTAACATGACATACTTTTACTTATCCTATATATAGTAACGCACAATATTCATTTGGCATAACTTTAAAGGCAAATTTTTTTCAAACATACCTACTTTAAGCATAATAATTGTTAAGCATACTATTCTAAAGCTTAAATATGCTTCCTCATAATGATATTTAAGCTTAAGTGTTACACTATGGTGTGCTAATACCCACTTTTGGTCAAATCAGGAATAAATACGTATGATTAACTAAAGTATGTATCCATTATGCCTAATAACTATTAGAAAAATGAACAATATGCCCTTATAACTTTATGCAATCAAAATTAGGGCAAAAAACATTAGCCTTTTAACTATATTTATGCTTACTGAAATAGTATGCCAAAATCAATTATGTCAAAATATTATTATGACAAAAAAGAATATGCCTAACTCGTTATGTCAAATTAAATTAAGACCGAAAAAATTGTCGAAACAAAGGGATCCTTGAGTGTGAGAATAATCTCTCACTAGCAAACAATACGCTGATTTTAACTAGATGTGGGCGTCAAATCAAATCTGAGGAAGTACTCGTACTGTGTGTACAGATATCGACGTTAGCCAAACATAAAGTTCGATATTCCGTTATGGTTAACGTGTGTAGCCAACATAACGAAGTTATACAGAACCAAGCAAAGTTGGGGAGCTGCTGCAGGACTTAGCCTGTGTGTGCCGCACCTAACTTTGCCTGGCTCGGGCTAAATATGTTTCTAAAAGCTTAAGCTTGTAAACTCGGGCAAGGGTGGTTAAAATAAGTCGGACTATCAACACTAGGTCCTAGTATAGATAGTGTGATTTGTAAGGTCTAAAAGCTTATCAGCCAAATAACACAAGTGTTGCCAGAATTCATCCTCCCTCATCGCGTCGTATTCCTCATTACGACACGATCCTATGTATAGGCATTTGCCAAAAGTCGGTGACAAATAACTGTTTAAGTCAATGCTTCCAGCATTTTGGGCACTCTTGTGAACTAGACGGTCAATAATTATCTTTAAGTGTCCTATTTTTATTTTATTTTTAATTTTACTGGCCAATTTAAGGCTTTCGAGACTGTTTATATGAGGTATATCATAAGAATAATGTGTCTAGAAAATACATTGCATCTTAACTAAAATAATTATTCGGTATAAATATTGAGAAAAGATCGAAACGATCTTCGCAACCATTTTCACTACCCTGCTATCGTGGTCGTCAACAACAGCAAGATTTTATGATAATTTTTTGCGAAGTAATTACTTTGCTTTGTTTATTCTGGAGGAAGATTAAAAATTCACGCAGAATATATTAAGCGTGCTAGGAATCCAAATTGATAATTTAAAATAAACAAGCTGAAATTGGATACTTTTGGCGATTTTATATTTTGACTCTGAATAATTATGTGGTAGTAATAGCTATATTTTTGGGTTGTTTTGAAATGCAATATGTAATCAAAGGTTTTTATTTAGCATCCACAATGCGAAAAGGTAATGTCCGCCTAAAACCAGTTTTTGGAATCTTAACTTACTTGTAACATGTATATTGGAAATTGTAATAGATATACTTAATTTAAGTTTGATTCTGATATCTTTAACCTCGTATTGATCAGAAGACATAATTTAACAAACTTTTATTTAGTTTAACTATTTCAAGTTAGATCGATAATTTTTCATATCATACAAAGTTCAGATTGTCACGTTGGTCAGTTGACGCCTGTGTGTATATTCACATTTACACATAAACATACATGTAAATAGATAAAGCGCTGCATTTATTGTTACGTCACCATGGCCTTTTAGTGATTCGAATACATAATTATTTTGCTTTTTTAAAACGTTTTTTTTTGCATCCTTTGTTTTAGCAGTCTAGTTTGGAGTAAATCGAACAGCGTCAAAAGGGGTGCAGCACACATTTTCGCCAAAAGTTCTCATAACCTAAGAATTTGAATTTTACAAGTTGTAATCAACATCAGTTAAGACATATCTTTCGTGTTGGTTTATTTATATTTAAACATTGCTTGACGGAGGTACTGTTGACACAGTTGAGTGACGGATCCGGTGAGGAGTTGAGACGATCAGCGTGAGTTGGAGGCGAGTTTAATATCTTCAGCTTTAAGGACTGAGGGTCGACATTCCTTTAATACCTTGGTATTACTACTCATAATTGTTAAGACCTTTTGCGAGAACGTTCTACTGATTTGTAAAGTATTTCCTTTGATATTTTACTGAGTAATTTAAAAAATGCTGTGCTATATCTATTAATTTTATGCAAAACATATCAAGTGTTTGTGTTTAGTTTTTAATACTTTTATGAGTAAAATATAGACAAAAGCAGTTTTTCTCACATAAAACCATAGGGAATGGGATGATGTGAAAATCCGGGGTACTTTTCGTCGTATTTCGAAGCAATCTGAAGCAACCTCGCATTCAGATACTCGTATTTTTTTGTTATGTTATGTATAACTTAGTTAGAGAGAGAGAGAGATATTCCGTAATTTCTCTCATAGCCAAACTATCTCATACTAATATCACGCGCGTCGCCATTTCGTATGTGAATAGAACATAGAATTACAAATGTCACGACAGTACAATAAAAGCTTAGAAAATCATTTTTAATTAATGTATTTAGTTATATATATATATATTTTTTTATGTAATAGGGAGCAAACGAGCTAGAAGGTCACCTGATGGAGAGTGATCACCTCCGCCCATGGGCAACTGCAACACCAGAGGTGTCACCGATGCGTTGCTTGCCTTTTAGATGGTTGGGGCTACCGGGGCTCATGCTGACCTGAACGAAACACAGAGAGTAATCTCTGCTTCACGCTGGTATTTTGCAGGAGTGTGGTATTGCACCGGTTGAGCCACCCCATTTATGAGCTCCAGTTAGACTGTAGCTAGGCTCTACCACATAAGCTTCTGCTTATTTAGCGCCACCCAGGGATCACGTGTAAGGCATCGAGGGCTAAACCTTACGGACGCAAGCAAACTAATATAATACTTATAATTAAACTCGTAGAACAAATGTTGTTGTGTATGATGGTAGCTACCTAGTCTTGCGAGGTTGTTGATGTTTTAGCAATAACCCTGTATTTAATATAGTAAAATCCTAAGAAGACTTAATAAGAGCCAAAAAAAAAAAAACCATATTGGTTCAAAAATCCTTCATTTACAAATGATTTCTTTCCTTTCACTACCTCTGCTATAAGTTTACTACGACAGCTAACTACAGCAAGCTGTTGCTGTTTTTTAGGTCTATTGCTATGCACTCGCTATAGTAGTTACGCTGTACCAAAATTTCATACAAATACTTTACGGAAAGCGCTATCGACTAATGAGCGGCTTTAACTCATGGTAGTGGCCTGCCATGTAACCACGTATGTATGAAAACCACCTATTCTATCCTTTTGATAAGCTAGTAAAAGTAGCCTGCCATGTAACCCACCTAACGCCTACAAGATGACGTAAAATGTAATCAATGACGCAATGTTATGATGATAACGAAACAAGACACCTATTTATCAGAAGTACGTAAACAGATCAGAGGAGACCTTTGGAGGTTACATCGATTGACGTGCTGAAATTAGCCAGTTTATGGATTTATATGACACGGTACGACTTGTGTTCTAAGAAACGATAAATCTACTAAATGTTTCTAAAAGTGGATGTGTCTTACCATACACAGACAAAAAATACATCATAGACATGCACTAGACTATTTATTCCTTAGGTTAAAATATACTCGTTGATAATATAACTTTTTAATGGTTAAAAAATTACAAAATGTGTTCAGCAGTTTTTGAGTTTATCACTTCAAAATAAACAAACAGAAAATCAAAGCTTTCCTCTTTTTCCGTATGAGTGTAGTTAAGGCGATAGTATCTCTCGATTTTCTGGCTCGTTGGGTGTGGTTTTTACCACTAGATTGCTTCTTCTTCCCCCCAATCCCCCACATTTTTCGCGGACGCCCATTTATGCTGGAGCCAACTAATGGTCAAGGCGCGGTGCATACCAGTAGCATCAGAAGCTCATCACCATTTCAAACATTTCACCGCATTGGAAAGTGCAAAAAGGTGGGTCTGACACCCCTATTTATGTACACAATACTTGTGCGAAGTTTATATCAGTTATTGTAAGGGCTAGAGTTAGAATAACTTGTTAGTTACAATAACTGACCTAGTCTACATTGTGAGAGTTACCATCCTAGATTCACATGACTGGCTATTTTTAAGGGCAGATTTGGTGATTACAGCTATAATTACAAAAAGTCAATGATATTATGTATATTCTTAGAAAAGAGTTCGGAGGAGTTGTTAGCAGAAGATCAGAAAAAGTCGGAGGCCGCTATTTGTGTGGCTAGCGGAATATGCAAATAAGATTCGTAAATTATAAAATGATGGGTCTCTTTCTCCGTATACAGGAAAACAGATTTATCAGTAACTTTATTTCTAACCATTTATTTGTAACCACAAAGAAGACCGCGACAAAAGTTCAGCAACATCTGAGACTTTTGGAGGCTTTATTTTATTTATACAGAAACCAAACGCGAAAAATATCGGACGCCGGATCAAACCATCGACACTGTTTAGCATAAACGCAAATTGCGCCATCTTGCGGAGACATAAACCGGACGCGGCCGATACCAATCGTCGCCCGAGGCCGATTTTTGTGCTGCCCACAAATAATACGCTAGGGGTGTTAAATATAAAATGCTAAGATAATTGTTTTTTTTCTGTCATAACGTATTTTCAAATCCAGGCTTGACAAAAAAAGATAAATTAATTTTGAACAATTACATTTCTGTCGTTAGATTTTAAGTGGTATCATTTGCTGTGATCTTCGTTTATTGATATTTTTTGTTCATGTTTTTTGTTACCTAAGCAGCTTGTCAGAAACTTCGTATTAAATATTATATTATTGCTATTTGTAGCGTGAATTGTATATTATCAGTATCATGAACTATATTATTAAACTCACACTTATTAGGGAAAAAGGAAGCAAAAATAAATTCATACCATTCTATCTAGTATAGACGTTAAAGCATAGGCTTTAAATTATTTAAATCAAAATTAAAGAACAAATCTTATTTAAATAAATAAATGTTTGCAAATATTTTAATATCCCAATAGTATTTGGCGCCCATAATACTAGCTCTTATTGTGATAATATTATAATTTTTATTTTAAGTATTTTGTTCAAGATCTGAAGTAACTTTTCTCAAAGCCCTTATTGACGAGCATTGTTGTTGTATAGTTAGAACGGCCGCCATCTTGCGGGCACATAACCCGGTCCGGTCTTTGCCGTTACGCATCCAAAGACGAAAGTCCAATGTCACGCCGAAACGCGCATGATCGAATTCGGGACGAACTTTTTAAGGGCTCGTTTTTAGAATTAGCCGAAAAAGGGTTCACTTAGGTTACTTTATTATTGTCTACTATTCTACAAAAGTACTCGGATGACCATAGGTGGTTTGCGATACAGCCTCCTCCTATGTAATCTGACTGCAAATGATCGCCTTAAATCTTTACAAAATGATATGATGTATTGATATGCGGTTTTACGATTACTAAGTCGGATTTGACAAGCGTGGTAATTATACCAACTGAAATATTAGCCTATATAGCAATGGCAGTAGAGCTAGGTCCTTTACTGCTGTTTACTGGCTGCCATAGAAGTCAGCGGCGACGGCGAGCCGCAACCCTGTCCATCAACAGCCACGACCACTCTGCCAATAGTGCCCGACTATGAAGAACTTACTTTACTTATCACCAATTCATTATGAGGCTTATAAATATATTATTGATAATTCTTGTAAAAAGGGTACGTTTTGAAACTTATGCTACAAGAAATTATAAGGGAATATGGTTTCAATCACCACAAAATATTTCATATCTAGAATCACCCTACAAATCATGGCTAAAATCAAGCCATATGAAGGCAAACCGCAAATAACGTTCCGGGAATTCCGTCCGAATCGGATCACGATACGACTGGCTGATCAAGTTCGAATCAAACTTTCTGAACAAGGATGCCTTTTCGTTGTAATCGAATATTGTTGGTAACATCATTTGGTACTCACCTTGATGTTGGATTTTTATTAAATAGCGGAAATAAGTCGTTGTAAAGTTAATACAGAGGACTAATTTAAAAGAGTTTCTAGGAAAAAACATAAAAATAAATGATTAAGCTGTTTATGAGTTTTGTTGTAAAGATCGAAGTAGATCATTAGCTTCCCATTTTTAATGAGGATAGATACTGAGAGCGTGAGTGTATAGCTAATGCTCTGCTTGTACTGGATATTTGCCTATTATTTTTTTGTTGAGGTGTCAAAAATAGAAACATTGATAAGAAAATATTTCGGAAAGCACTTAAACTCCCCGAGATAAAGCATTTTTAAAAACCTGATAATTGGACTTGCCCAAAACACTCCCTACAAACTGCCGCAAGTGACGTCATTTGCTATTTATTTCTTTGCGTTCTGCAGAACATTTGTACGGCAGCTTTATTATATATTGCGTTTATGAATATGGTATGTTAACAAATGTTGCTATAAATTGTGTAGATTATCGAATGGTATGGTTTATTTAATTTACTTTACACTTTCATAAATGGATTTTCCCACCCAAGTTTGAAGGGCTTTAAAATGAATTGTATCAAGTTCTTAAAGGGCACTTTTTTAATGTATTGTTCTGGTTACATTTTTTTTATATTGCCCGTCAAAGTGACCTCACTCCACCTGGTGGAAAGCGGTCGTGAGGTCCAGTTATGAGGTTGACAATTCATCATCATCATTCAACGAATCACTGGGCTGGCCATCCTCACCTTGAAGGCTTGCAGAAATGCCTTTTCACGCCCCGCTTGAAGAACCCGGGACTATAAGAGGTAGGAAACACATGTGCTGGAAGAGCGTTTCACGTCTGGGTGGTACGACAAAGAAACAAGTCACCGAACCTTTTAGTTCGGGCCAAAAAATGTTGAATTGTGTGTGGGTGACGCCGTAGTCCAGCACGCGTGGTGCGGGAGTGGAAAGGTGAGGGTGAAATAAGCTGGAATAACTCGTCAGAGCATTCCCCATTGTAGAAGCGATAGAGAACACTTAGCCTGGCAATGTCTTTACGCAATTGGAGAGGCTCAAGGGTCAAAGTTGCCTCTGTGTTTCCAGTAATACGGATAGCACGCCGCTGCAACCTGTCAAGAGCTTCGAGTAGGTACTTGGCGGAACCGTCCCAGAGATGAGAGCAGTATTCCACTCACGAGCGAACTTGTGCCTTATACAAAAGACAGAGCCCAGGCGTGAAGAATCGTCTCACTCTGTTCAGGATTCCGAGTTTACGGGATGCAGTTCTAATGACGCTCTCAATGTGGTCCCGCTGGTTTAGGTTGCTACGAACCTCCATGCCAAGGATGTTTAGGCTATCCTTAATCGGTAGCGGGTGGGATGGGAAAGGAACGGCGACGCTTTTGCTGTGAGTGCAGACACCTGCGTTTTCTTGGCATTGAACTCGACAAGATTGCATGCACCCCATTCTGAAATGCGGTCCAACACTCCGTCAAGCTCAACAACAAGACTTCGCCTCTTCTCCTCGATGTCACTCGATGCAAAGCGCCCCAGGGCACTCGATTATTATCATTTTAGCATCTGCTGATATTGTCAAATACCCTATTGAGCTGGCCGTCTGAATGCAAATATCGCAACAAAACTGCAGTTAAATAGTTATGGCTTTGGCAGTATTGTCTTCCTGCTGGTGAGTAAGGGAGACAGAACTTGGGGAGCTGTTGTTTGGTCAACTTCTCTTCCCTGTGACAATGCGAAGATTGCTCTAGTTTTCTGTTTTTGGATATGAAAAGAAGCATTGTAACTAAAATGCTAATAATCAAAGTAATAAAAACCCTTTCTTTTATTGTTTGTTATCCACAACTTTGTTGGTACGGAAGTAATATTATTTTATTTGCATGTTTATTCAATAAGTTATAGTACCTAGTTGCGTAACTCTGAGTGTTTTGTTAATGCTGTATTACTACTTTAGTACCTACGTTTGTAATTTTGTAAAGACCATTGTTAAAAAACTGTGTGCGTGATTTGCGAATTGAGGTTATTGCTGCTTTTTGCTTTTTGTACTTGGTGCGCAAAGTTTCTCCTCTAAGGCATCTACGGAAGACCAGCGTCGTGGTGTCTTTATGATACCCCGACATAATTTGCTGAGTACATGACTTCTTGGTATCAAAACGGGTCACCCTATTTTATCTGCACACTTCTGTTTTTTCTATCTCTCTGTTTATATTTCTTATCTTTCTTTAAATGAAGGTCCTTTCTTATTATTGTTTGTTATCCACCAACGTTGTTAAAAAAACGCTGTGTTATATCAAATACACTATTTTTCACTTGACGATATAATTACCAATTTTGTTTTAGTTTTGCAGTTCTCAAAACTGCGGATAAACCAACGATTGGCATTGACTGCGTCTGGTTTCAGCAACAATGAATCAATACAAACGTCTGAAACATGGCACCCAAACCATACAATGAGCTATAGAATAGAGAGTGTCAACATTTGACAACTAAGAGCATTTGTACACACATGGTACTGCTTGCAACAATGTTAAGGCATGTCTAAAACATGCGCGCTTGCAAAGTACATTCACTTTAGTTTGGAGCTTTAACTTGAATTAATTAGAATAAGTAAATCGAATTCTAACTTACTAACAAGCCACACTAGCTATCTAGATGAGGAATAACCCCCGTATCCACAAACGCTATCAAAAGTTGAGCACACCTCAAATTGATGCTGCCCTTTCACATGTAAATAGAAATGAAAGGGACAGCTATATGTTAGGACAGCTCAGCTTTGATTGACGTTTCTGGATTTGGGCGTATGACTTTCAAAGTTATTTATGGGCTTCATGTACAAATTTATATAATAATATAATGATGCTGCTGGGCATAAGTAGTTAAATCAAGCACTGTAAACAAACTGAATTGGTGAAGTTTTATATTGTATTACCTTTGCGCTCGCAACTTCGTCCGTGTGGACTACACGAACTTCACTGTTCCATTTTTTCTCATTTAACTCTTCTCTCTCTTATTACCATACTAGATTTCCACCCGCGGCTTCGCCCGCGTGAACTTCATTTCATGACATATACAGGATTTTTTCCCGTCCCGTCCCGTCCCGTCTCGTCTCCGTCCCTCCCGTGTTAGTTAGCACTTACGTCCTAAAAAGAACAACGAATTTGCAAAATTTGAGACTCCTAGCTAAGAACGAAGTTTCATATAAACTATCAACCCCAAAAGCAACCACCCTTCAGGGGTCGAATTTTGTAAAATCCCGACTCAGTGAGCATCTACGTCATAGAAAGAATTCCCATGCAAAGTTTGAAACTCCTAACACTTGTAGTTTCTGAGATTTCGTGATCTTTCTTATATAAAATTCAGTCTGGTCACAAAAATTACGTTAGAATTTTTCTTTGAATTTTTTTTATAGAAACTTTTTCCATACAATAACGAACACACAAAACGAATCTTTCATAATTCATTTTTATTGACATGAGACTAGCAACATTTATTTTATGTTCCGTATTCATGCTAGATCAAATTACATCAAATTGCTCAAATAATTACAAAACTACATTAATTCGCGTGGCAAGTCACGCACCCCTAGCCTGTGCAAATAGTTTGTCCAAACAACTACAAGTGAGGTCGCCGATACAAACTATTCGCTTCGCCCTAGACGCGAGCCGACGCTTAAAGGCAATCTCCTTTACCAAAGGGGCATGTCCAACTAAAAAGGCTTCTAGAAAAGAAACCTGTGATGTTAGTAGAAATAAATGGATGGAAAACTGGGCTGTAGCAGGAGGGGGGGGGGGGGGGGGGGTTTCAGTGATTTGAATTGCTAGCAATAAATTGATAATCAGTCTTGAATCTCGAAATAATAAATCACTAAGCGCGCACTCTAGAGTACGTCCAGCATGAGTTGCCACTTTTAATTTACGTTATCGTTCGCGTAAAATATTTGTATTCCATTTCGTCTCAACAGAGGCGCTGTACGAAACCCCAATGCAAATATTTACGCGAACGATACCGTAAATTTAAAGTGGCAACTCATGGTAGACTTACTGTTTACTGATTACGGATGTCAAAATCAAGTATATTCATAATTTCTCTGTCTATCATTAAATTGATAAAAATAATAAGACAAATTATGGAGTATCCTGTCACTAAAGACTGACGTCACAGTAACCGTAAACAAGTTGCGATATGTATTTTGATTTATATTCTAAACGAAATTGGTTATTAAAACAAGCTGAACGGCTGTTATCAAAAAAACCAGTATTGCGATCAAGGACCATTTGTTAGCCAGTGAAGAGGGCTCGCCATGTGCCACTGATACCGTCGTGCGAGCTTGAAGGGGAAATGGCGTCGAGTAATCGATCATTCAGAGATTCAAGACGTTATTTGCTTTTAACCTAACACTGTTAAGGCAACACTTTCATAAATCTATGTGTTTCAGAGAAAGAATTGAGTTCTCAAGTTTGATTGATTAACAATAGGAAATCTGTTGTCCCAAAATCGCGTCGCTGGGACGTGAAGGTTCCGAGCACCAATTCAC
This sequence comes from Udea olivalis, assembly GCA_947369235.1. NCBI lineage: Eukaryota > Metazoa > Arthropoda > Insecta > Lepidoptera > Crambidae > Udea > Udea olivalis. The sequence goes on from OX376362.1 coordinate 457,556, forward strand.
AAGCAACGGTCGCAGGTTTTTTGTAAATATAACATAACATACCATCACGACTTTATCCCAAACGGGGTATTCAGAGGCAAGTGACTGTGTCGTCATGGTGAACGAAACACTCAGAAGCCCACTTTTCACCAATGGTATTAGAACCCAACGGGGTAAGTGGTGAGCCTTTCGCCGCTACCGATTTGGTTTTTTATCGATGTTTTCCATCACCGGAGATTAAGTCGGATATTTAACAATGAACACAAAGATTTTGCTACTGACACAAATTAGGCATGCGCGGCACCCAGACAGATAGTCCGCTTAGAACAACACACCATTTTTGACACACGCACACAGAGATGTGAGTTTACAGGCGAAGTCAGTTCAAGATGACTTAAATAGTATTTACCACTGGTGTGAAGAGAATTCCATGTCCTTGAATAGGAGTAAATGTAGCATTTTAAATTTAGCATATTAAATTTACCAAAAAGAAACCGCTGCTTACAAGTTATTATTTAAATAGCAAACGAATGAGCAGAGGAATGTTCAGTCAGAACATTATTCTTTTCCCGTTCTGTCAGATCGGGCTTATCAGGCGAATATAGCAGCAACCCTGGGCGATCAGGCAAGTTTAGGAAAAAAGACGAGAGCGGTCCTTCTGTAAGTCTCTTTATTTTGTGGTAATGGCCAGATTTGAACTCGGGACCACACGATCAACGATCTGAGTTCGGGTGCTGAACCACTAGGCCACGACGGTCTGTCTTTTGTAAATATATGTTGATAAACCCTACACTCGTATATTTTTGAGTCTGGAATCGAGGTTTTTCCCCCTGAGTTGTGTGGTAAATAATATCCAAAACGATTTCGGTTACGGCGAAAACTTCATCGACCCCTTACTGGCGTCTTTCATGGGTTATAACGTGGCTTACATAGACAACCTTGTTTGTGGCTGATCGTCTACACTGCGGATATGTTAGAGCACCATTGACATAAGCTAGCTGAATAACATAGCTGATTGGTAGTGCTGGTGGTCGGGCTTACAGCTCATCATGACTGGCATCCAACTTAAAACGCCGACGTGCTTCAAAGCTAGAGACTTTATTTCTTACTGAATACTATTGTGAAATCTCGTAAAACACAGAACGCAAAGTTTATGGTTTCTAAAACAAGGAAACTTCTGCAGGCCTTCAAGGTGAAGATGGCCAGCCCAGTGATTCGTTGAATGACTGGGCTTGCCAACCTCATATCTGGACCTCACGATCGCTTTCCATCAGGTGGTGTGAGGTCATCTTGACGGGCATTATAAAAAAAAACAAAGAAATCCTTTCTTTTGAAAAAAAAATACTTGATCCTTCAAATTCGCTACATCTAAATGCGAGCCAATCAAATATAGTTCGTTTCCTGAAATTGAGCGGATCGGGAAATAACTTAGGACTACACTAAAGTCAGGCAAGAAACTGCGCACTACGCGAAGTGTTGTCAAGAAAAATGTAACTTAATCCGAGTAAAGCTTTTAAATAAACAGGCCGGAAAGCACTTATCGTTCGTTTTCTATAAAAGTAACATTTATTAAACATAATATAAAGTACTCGACACAATAAAAGCGCCAGACGTTTCTAACCTACTAAATTTACTAAAGGAAATCAGGTCACGAACTCGCATCCCCCAATCAAATTAAATTAATATGTCTCCTAAAAAAGCGCGGGTCTTTCTTTAACCCTCGTTAATTTGAAAACAAAACGTGGTTCATTCCAGCGGGTCTTGTTTTGTTCGTCATATTTTCTGTACAATAATAAAATGAATATTTGACAGGTTCCCGTCATATCAGTTACGCTCTGACAGATATTACAGACAGGGCGCCTATTTAACCATTCTAAATGTTTGCTTCTCTTTAGAAAATAATATAACACATTGTGAAAATGTGTTCGTTCTGGATTTGTAATAATAAATGTATGTGAAACACATCAGTGTCTTATTGCCCAGAAAAAGTGAAAGTACTTCCGTGCAATAGGTAGAGATCTTGCTTTTAGCTTCAAAGGTGGTGGGTTCATTGACCATTTGCCCAAACATTCATGTGACGATATTTTATGTTAATTGTCTTTCTGGTTATCTGGTTATTATGTTTAATTTAGAAATGGTTTAGTTTTTTCATCAGTTTTCGAGCATTGCTATGTTCAGACAGATCTTGCTGTCTCAATTATTTAGCATAATATGTTAACCCTAGCATTTGTCACTGACTTCATTCGCTTCTACCTGTTTTTCCGTTCCCGTAGTAATTTTAGGAAATCTTATCAGCTAACCTTACTCCTCAAAGAACCTACATGCAGATCTCCGCTATCTACGTCCAGTAACTCCAGTTAAGCGTTGTATAAAAGTCTATCGTGTTTTTTACCACATGTATTTATATATTGCATGCCACATTGTACTCTATATTATTTAAATACATTGCTCTAAATTTTACGTCAAGGCACCACCGACCATCAAAAAAAAAAACTTTACCAATATATGTAATGCTGTATGTGTGTCTACAGCACTAAGTAATTCTGGCAAAAGAATTCATAAACAAAAATTCGTCAGCCAAAAAGCCTCACGTTGATAAAATCCTATTTGCAATAGCGATAAAAAAACCATCGCCGATCAAATGAGCGTTGCTACTCCACGCAATAGCAAATAAAATACTTTTTTGAATGCGCACAGGCTCGTCTAAAACACGTTGGTTCGTAAAAGCGAATGGCGATGTGAAGTGCACAGCCTGCAGCCCGCACTTGAATGTTGATGAATTAAAAGCATTTTGATGTGGGTGTTTTTATGTTTTTAGGCGTGTGTTTAAACATTTAACGTGGTCGTGAAAAGAAGCGTTTCGATATATTGAATTGCGTGGTGCGTATGATGCGCACTTACAACAACTGTTTGTGCAGGAAAGATAAATAGTTCAATAGTCATTTATTTTTATTATTTGCCCTTATATATATATTTTTTCTAGGTTTTTTTTTTTAATAAATAAATAAAATCGATTTCCCCCCAAACTCGGATCGTGGATCAAAATCTGGCCAAAACCAAAATCTTTGTGTTCACTGTTAAACGGACTAACTCTTCAGTGATGGAAAGCACTGAAAAAAAATATATCAACGTGGATTACGGTGATAGGCCACCACCTACTACTTTGGGTAGGTGGTGAGCCTTCCACCTCCATCACCTATCATTGGTGAAAAGTGGGCTTCTGTCTGAGTGTTCCGTTCACCATGACGGCAACAGTCACTTGCCTCTGACTGCGCCGTTTTGGATGTAGTCATAATGGTATGTTATTTGTGTAAATCGATTTCATAGATAGAGAGAAACGATAAAGAAATCAAAAAAAGTAATATTTTATTTTGTCCCAATGCTGGGAAAAGCCCTTTGCATCATTGAAATTAAGTCATCGCCACAATCGACGTGCTCCGGATTTTGGGCCGAAAACGGTCAGTCGCTAAATAAAAAATGTAGATGGAATGTATTGTCTGTCAGAGTGCAACATTTCAGGAGGGCGGTCACTAGCGATGTGTGCTGAAGTTCTGCACAGATTGTGGTATAACGAATATAAGCATCACATGGTAATGTCTCAAAACACCTAATAGCCTAAGAAGGCCCTAACCCATAATAGAGTGAGCGACACCCAACCAGAAGTTTATTTTAAAGCAACATGAAATCCAATTTAAAAGTAATTTCAAAAGAAATTTTCTCCGCAATAAGAAAATTATGGAAAACCGATATCAACACGTTCCATACAAAGTTATTCAGCGCCAACTGTAATCCGAATGAAACTTGAAACAAACCGACAAGACCCTTAATATTGTTGAAATAAGGCCTCATTAAAACAGGCCTTGTTGATTTATATTAGTTTTAATAAAGCTTGGCTCCGAGCTATGTCATCTTGCGGTCTGAAGAGCGAAGCGCGGGTGGGAATACAAAAACATTATTTCAGATTTTCGGCAGAACACTACTATTTTGGGGAGTATAACCTATCAGAGTATCAGTGAGTTTTAAAGTTTGCAACAAATTACTATGATACTTGCTATTGCTTAAGTCTATACTGCTGGACAGAGACTTTCGTTATGTTGTAAGCTTTGTAATCTAATATAATAATAAATTATAAACAAGCTGATATCAAGAGCAAAATAAATGTTTACTCTGGCATGTGTTTTCAATGTGTAGGTCTTGATGGTTTCATAATCAGTCTCAACGGTGGAAACCCTGGACGAAACGGCCATACGAAAATCGTATCAGGAAGCGCCTGGATGCCGAAAGCGGTCACCCGTTCGTAGCGGCGTTCTCTTAAGGTGACGCGTATTCCAATTTTTCTGAGCAATTTTAAAACTGATTGAAATAACAATTGATTTGCTAGATTCAAGAGTAAATTTACTTTATTTTGCTCATAGCTTAACATGACGGGATACTTTTTATAGCACAAAACCTAAAATCAAAAACACCTCTTCTAAAACAAATGTTATCATTTTACAACCAAAGACGACCACGTAAAACGTCTAAACTAAGGTGTTTGCGGGTGACGAAAACCGGTTTATCAATTCCTCGCCTTAAGCGGGTGTAACACGGTTGCCAACAAGACCACCAACAAAGGTCACCTTGGTCAGTATGTCTACCATAAGTAGACACCAGTGACAGCCGTAAGCGTTCGCGTAAACCATTTTGACGTATTTAATATGGAATTTCAGTAGAGCATGTGAAATCCCAATAAAAAAAATTACGCGAACGATATTTATTTATTTATTTAAAATAGGTTTGCGTTTGGCCTCAGTCTCGCCTGGTGGTAAGCGATGACGAGGCCGATGGTGGTACACGCTTACCCAGAAAAGCCTATTCACTCTGGCCTTGAAGACACCAAGGTTGTAAGTATCCGGAAACACAGACGCAGGGAGAGCGTTCCACTCCCTAGCGGTGCGTACCAGAAAAGACGCAGCGCAAACCGTTGGGTACGGACTGCCAGAAAGTCAACCACATGGAGGTGGAAGCCCTCCCGGCGTCTAGTGGTCCGGTGGTAGAAAGTAGACGGTGGTATTAGGTTGTGTAGTTCCTGCGCATACTCTCCAAAATACACCTTATAGAAAACCGATAGACAGGCGACTTTACGCCGATGCACCAAACTCTGAAGTTTGGTTCTTACGAGCGCATCGTCACCTATGAGTCTCCTAGTCGATAATTTGGATTTCAAGTTTAAGTAGACGTACAGAAGGTGCTTGAAAAGTATATCAAGTGACATTAGGCACTTACGATTTTATGATACTAAAAACGACAATTTAATTCAATCTGATTTACGCTGAAAATTCGGTTCTGGCACTTGAAAACCACTGCCGCGGCACGCTCGCCACGTTCGCTTGGCTCTTGCGATGTAGAATATTTACCATATTAACATTTGTCTTTGTAAAACTTGATAATGTAAAATTTAGCAAAATGATAATTTGACCAAATGAATAAAGTGAGAAATGTAAATTTGCTAAAGATTCATTTGGGAAATGAAACTCAGGCGTTAAGTTTTTTGGGAAGTGGAATTGACGAAAAATAATTTGGCCAAAGGAAGGGATATCGGTTATAAGTATTGGGATAATGTTGGTTATTGAAAGAGGTTCCATAAACATCTACTTTGCGAGATTACATCTAAAATGCTATCTTCAGATCAAACGGAGGTGTTTTATGAAAGGAACGGTAAACCTTCAATAAAAAGTGATCTATACTCATATCTATATGATGTTTGGGGTATCAGTCGTAAATTTTGTGACCCGTGGTTAACTAAAACTATAGGAACTACAGTCACTTTCAGTCTGAAGTCACTTGAACACTTTTGAACGCTTTCACAGACAAACTCAACTATTTTGCTCATCTTGTAGCCAAACTAAAAAAATTATAAAAAGACAATCATCATTTTGCTGTTGTAGAACAACTTACAATTTTTATTTCTTTAGACGTATAACAAAAATAAGGTATCTGAGCGTCACTTATAGTTGATTCCTAACTTTTCATTTTCAATTTAAGAACCAGCTGTACCAGTGAAGGTAAACAACAAGTCTATTAATATAATATTTACCAATACATATAACATATTCCACGTTCAATAACTTCAGCAATATCGGTTGGGCATTTTTTTTTCATTCAAGGCATTTTTAAAGATACAGTTGTAAGTACAAATATCAACTAACCGATATTGAAATACTGTAAGCATACGTTATTTTATTATTCAATACCCTACTTAAATGTGTCTGATCTTGACCTTAACCCTTAGTTGCTATCTTTACTACAATACGACTGATATTGCAATGGCAAATATTTCCTCAGCCCGTAATATGTAATTATCATGCGAGGGAGAGTCCCAATATTAGTACGTCCATCGGTTGTGAGGAAAATATTGCAGACCACGTTCTTATTAGCATAATCACTATTATGGGCAGGGACCGGCGCCTATTGGCTCGTATTGGCGCTGAATCTCCATAAACTTTGTGGATGTAAGAATACAATTACGAGTAGTGTGAAGCAAATTATGTTAGCATTCAAGTGAATGATGGCAGAAGGTACAAGCAACACTTCTTAAAGTTTATGCTCAACTGTTCGACGCAGTGGTTCGTACGCCATTTGAGATGCTAATTATAAAAATAAAAATAAATGTTTATTTTGTGGATGTGACATGGTCCCAATTTATTTCTTCCTAAGTCGAAGGCTCTAAGGCGGTAAAAGCTGGAAATCCTAAAATTTGTGATTAGTTAGGCTTGTGTCACAGATTACTTAATAGTTACTACGAAACAGATAAATCACATCGTGCTGTCATGGTGACAGGTATATATTCTTTAAAAATAGACGTCAGTAGTCAGTACTTACTTTACGTCATAGCGTCAGTTCACTGCAAGATTCGCGTACAAATGCTCTACGCGGCTTTTGACAACCAACTGCTAAATAGGTCTAGAAAAAACCGGCGGCTGTTAGGTAATAACCGCGCAAGTACATGAAGTGACAGATTCCTGGTTGTGTCTAAAAAGCTTTTAACGCCATACGTTCAAGCAAGAGCTCCAGTCTGATTCAATATAGCGTACTGCAGTTTGAGATGGATCGGATAACTATCAGCTAGCACCATGTGGTGCCAAGGAGTCATAGGTGATAGTAGTTTAGTATACTACGAACTACACAGCTTGGCAAACTGACGAAGGTTTGCTTGTTTGTCGGTCTTCTGAAGTTGAACAAGTTCTAGAAGCTTATTCTACAGTCGACTGTCACTCACAGAACACCCATCTTCTTTGCTTATTTCCCATCCACTTCTAGTAATTTCTGTTTCTTGCAGCTACCCGAGCGAGCTAGCTTTTAGAACAGTGATTCTCGATCGCACACTTCGTATTTCTTCATCAGAGCAATATTTCGTGGTCCTTTTTTTCGTTTCTCATGTCAGAAGACTTCTATCTCAAGGAGCACTCATCTTAATGGTGATACGATTGTCATACGTTTATTGGTTAGAAGAAAATGCTCAAACAAGCCACGTCCGTTTAGCATAATGGTGCAGAAGAAGACAGGCCCTTTACAAAACCTTCGCAATAAGGATCTTATGTCAGCAGCATAAGGTTCCTTCATGCAAAGCTTGATGTGAATTCGCGGCTTGCATGGGCCTGTTATTGAAATTGTTATTTTATTTCCAGTTACTTTTAACGGCTACCCCGTTCCTCTTGGAACCGTTTCAGTGCTTTCAGCTAAATTACATTTTTGGAGTGGAATATCCGCTACATGCTACATACGTAAGGTCTTTGGGATCTTGTTATGGTTAGAAGTATGCTAGTAAGTATTAAAGAAGATGGATTTTTAAAAACTTTGAATGCGAAAAATATTGTGATTTACTTACCTACCTCTTCATTATGAAAAGCTCTGGCAGGTCCATAAAAGTGTTACAAATAATATTTTTTCTCTTTTAGATCATACTGTCATCATTTGCGAGGTGGCAAAATAACAGCACAACAGCTAAAATAGTGTTACAGAACTGATAGTTAATTGACTAGATAACACATTCTCACGATATTTTAAGATTGGGTAGAGTTAACAACCTAAATTGGAAATTCTAAGGAAAGCTGACTGTTTAGCAGTTGACTTGTTAAACATTTAACTGTCTACCAAACAGAAATCAGACCGCAAATATTTTAACAAATAAATATAAATCTGACAATATCTCATGAGCTGCCCCAGAAACTACGGAAGTACAAACACCCAGACCCAAAGTCTGTTTTAACAGACACATTGTGCTGGTGCACACACAGGTTATCAAAATGTTTATTATCCAATAAATATAAAAGGACCGTTTCGATATATTGTTTAACTCCTATGAGTACCTCCGCTTGTATATTAAATCCATTTGTCGCGATCGACTTGCGTTCAGAATTCATCAGAACAAATCGCAAATTGGAGGCACGACAATACCGGTTCAATTGATACTTAATGAATGCTTTCGAGAGTTAAGAAACGCTCCAAGTCTGACACCATTGACATAAGTGAAAATAGATGAGGCAATTCAAATATAAAAACATCATAGAAAAGCGAGTACTTGATCAATAATCTCCAAAATCATCTCTTTTTCGATTGGCGTAGTGCGCTGTTTAGTACGGTTTCTTGCCTCGACTGCCGTGATGCCCCGGGTTCAATTCCTAGTCGGGTCAATTCGGGAAACGTTTTTTTCCACACTGGCTCGGTTGTGGGTGTACGGCCCTGGCTTCAATCCTGGTCTGGTATCTCGTAACACAAGGTTCCTCCATACTTCGAGACCATGACAATTGGCGTGTTGTCTGGCGCATAATATTGATTTATTTCATATTTCTTAATTGATTTGAATCGAGTAAATGGCGGAAGTATAATAAATATCATGCACTAGCTTTCCGCCTGCAGCTAGCTGATCATCAGCCTATCATAGTCCACTGCTGGACATAGGCCTCCCCCAATGCGCGCCATCGCGCCCTATTCTCAGCTTGACGCATCCAGTTTCTGCCACCAACCTTTCGCAAGTCATCACCCCACCTGGCCAAGGGGCGTCCAAAACTACGTCCTGGCTTGGTGTGCGTAAACTAATTTCTCCCGTTAAAATTATATTCTATGTCAAATCAGTGATTTCGAATCATTCTACTGGCAAAATTATATTTGAAATTAGTGGTTGATGAATTTATTCGTTACAAACTTCGGTAACTTCGAGCTTACTCGTACCTCTCTAAAATAGTTTATCTTTGATAGATCAAACAATATATTAGCAGTTAATTCATACACACAACAACATGGTCTAGGGATATATAAAACTTTTTTAAATAACTTAAAAAGTACTGGCCTTACAAAAAACTTATTACTGACAGATTATAAAAACATTATTAAGTTCCTTTTTTAAAATTCAAATTTGTATGAGCCAACGTAAAATACATCGGACAAATTCACCAGGGGCCGTATTTTACCATCTCTTACCAGACAAGTTCATTTCTTAAACTGAGCGTAAAATTTTTTTATTTTTTTATTTTCTCTCAAAAAGTCTTAATTTTCAAGCAAACACTAACTCGTCTCTTAGGTTTCTAGTTATTTACTAATATACCTATGGCGAACCTATCATTAATAAATCCAATTCTTTGTCTAGTCAAGTCAACAAAGTCAACAGCTTATGTGACTACCACCACAAAAGGTTTTGTTTTAAGATGAAATTCGCATTCATTAAATTTCTTCCAAGGAAGTAAATTTTCACAAACTACTAACTTGATTAAAACTCCATACATTTCTATAAATCTTTGTCAAACGCATCTCCGGTGTTCATTTAATCATGCCACGTAGACACTTGACCAGGAACGAAATGTGTAGAGCAGTGGGCATTATTCAAGCTGGCGCTACCCAAATTGCGGTTTCTGAAGCAATGAGGACCAGTCAGAGCGTTATATACAGGCTTTAGTTACGTTATCGTGTCACGGCGGAAGTGGTGGAACGGCACCGAGGACCTCAACGCATTACAACACATGTACAGGACCGATTCATAGTAAATGCTGCACGAAGTCAACCAAATGTAACGGCGATGCAATTGGTTGAAAGGCTACAGAGAGAGTATCGTTTCCTGGTAAGCGGTCAAACTTTGAGAAAACAACTGCATGAAGTTCACCTACGTGCTCGTAGGCCACTTCGGGTACCAGCGCTAAGGAGAAGCAATCGAGGAAGAAGATTACAATGGGCTATTGCACACGAAAACTGGAACCATTCTTAATGGTCACTTGTGCTTTTCACTGATGAATCCAGGTTTGGATTTCATCCTGATTCGCGAAGATTACGCGTTTGGAGACCTGGACGTTGGAATCGACTGGAGCACCCACATCAAGTTCATGCATATCAAGGTGGCACGATTATGGTTTGGGCAGGAATTCGTCTCGGCGGTAGAACGGACCTCGTTTGGATACAAGGCACTATGACTGCTCTAAAATACTGAGATGAGGTGCTAGAGCCTGTAATCTTGCCCCACAGACAGCAAATGGGACAAAATTACCAGCTTATGCACGATAATGCCCGTCCACATACGGCGCGTATCGTTACAAGTTGGTTACAACAGCATGATATCCAAGCTTTAGACTGGCCCAATTGGCACAATTCCCTGACTTAAATTATATTGAGCATGCCTGGGATATGCTTCAGAGAAGAGCTCTTAGGAATTTTACTGAAGATATTGTGCATGAAAACCAGCTTTTCTTGCATCTTAGCAGGACTTGGGACAGTATTCCACAACAGGATATTGACAACCTTGTTTTGAGTATGCAGAACCGCTGCAGATGTGACATGAGAGTCTAGTTAGGTGGATCCACAGATTAATAATTTTAAGTTTTCGACAATATTTATAAAAAAAATAGTTCTTTTGTTTAGGTTTTGATGTTTCAAAAATAAAGTTAGGATTGAAATTTTGTCCGAGTTTTTCCTCTTCTTCTAGGTTTTTTTTAAAATTTAACTTTATCTAAAAGTTTATTTATCAGATTAGATAGGCTATTAAACAAGGTTTATTATAATGTGTAGGTGTCTTAACAAAAAGTTAATATAATTTTAGTTATATAGGTTTAATTGAAATATCCCTAGACCATGTTGATGTGTGTAGTTTGAAATGTATTCACATCTCAGGCATAAATCTACCCTTGTAACATTATCTGTTTTATCTAACAGTATACTTAATATTATAAAGCTGAAGAGTTTGTTTATTTGCTTTAACGCGCTATCTCAGGAACTACTGGTCAGATTTGAAAAAATATTTCAATGTTAGATAGCCCATTTATCGAGGCTATAAGCTATAGGCTGATATCATCGCGTTAGCTAAAAGTAACTTTTCCACGAAGACGAAGTTGCGGGCAGAAACTAGTGATGTTAGAATTTAAGCTTTTTTTTTCAATCAACAAATTGTACTCCACTAACTCGCATTGTGAAACCACAACAAGTTTGAAAGAGTAACTACTGAGTTTCTCGCCGGGTCTTCCCAGTAAAAAGCAACTCCGACGCGGTGGCAGAGCCGCATTATGTTTGTATACGGTTTATTTATATAGTCATTATCATTAGGTGCTTTTATATAAAATTGATGTTTTATATGAAACAGCAAAACATTTTTTTTCAACAATTTTCCAATTTAATCAATCAAAGTATGTACGTTTGTATGTAGTTCATTGATTCCTTTGCTGAAAAAAATTGCGGGAGCGAGAATCAACAAAATCTTTGAAGGCGTTTTGGACTACTTCATCTGATTTAATTTTTTCCAATAAAAAAATATCGAAATTCCGATTAAAGTGATAATCAGTTGGAGCAAGGTCCAGGGAGTATGGTGGGTGACGGAGACATTCTGTCTGATCCTAGTTCGCCACCGTCTGTTGTGCAGTGTGTGGTCTAGCGTTGTCCTGAAGCAGCAGTGGGCTGGAGCTGTTGACCAATCTCAGTTGTTCAATACAGATCTGCCGTAATCGTCTGACCAGATCCTAGGAACCCCCGAGTAGCTAAGAGGACTCGGGCGTGGCGGTGCGGTGGACTTCCCACCCACCCACTGCCTGCCACCGGGCGTGGTGTTGGTGGGGTTTTAGTCGGTAGAAGTCGGACATAACCTCGTCGGTCCCCCGGTCGGCGAGGTATCCATGAGGATTTCCCCACAGAATTAACCACTGTAATGAGCGTTTCCGGTTATCGTATAGGATCCATTTTTCATCACAAGTAATGATACGATTCAAAATCCCCTCGTTATGTGACAATTGAGTAACGTGATGCAGCAGTTCACTTACTTCATGCGGTACCCATTTTCAAGCTTTGTCACTTTTCCAATTGGTTTCAAATGATTAAAAATGGTATCACACACACCAAAGCCTGCAGCTAACTCTGACGTGGTTTAAGATGGATCCGTTTTCACGATTACTTTAAATTCCTCGTTGACTACTAGGGTCTCCGGCCATCCATAAGGTTCGTTCTGGAGGTCAAAATATCCAGAACGAAAGCGTTGGAACCAAAAACGTTCCGTGTTTTCTTTTACAGTGGCTTCTCCGGACACATCATTAATCCTTCGAGCTGTTTTTGCAGTACTGGTGCCACGATGAAACTCGTATTCGAAAATAATGCGATATTTTAAGTTTTCCATATTTTGCACAGAACGACGTCACAGCAAAACAAAATGGCGCGAAAACAAATGAATTATCACATTCAAAACACCAAATACAAGCTTCAATTGAAATAAATTTGAATTTGGAATTCCATACTAACGGCGGATTTTTAAAATCCAAGTGGCCAGTTCGATAAAACGCCAATTTCATATGTATGCACCTAATGTTATAGTGTTTATGTATTTTATTTAGTTTCATGTTTGACTATTTAAAAGTACTGCTTAAGTCTATTTAAATATAGATATTTGAGTTGAGTTTTAGGTTCAAAAAGCCATAATATACGTAGCCATTGCTCAAAGGCCGCGGCGCTGCGTGGCAAACCTCATTTAATCATGGGGTGTAAACGAAAAGAAATTTACCGGCCTCCTTTGTTGCCTTTAAAAAGTTACGTTCTTGAAGATTGTCTATTACAGGACCTTCTCGGTTTTATGCCTAAGAATGGTTGCAGACCATCGTTTTACACGCTCGTTTTTGGACGTGCAATTTTGCCACATGCGTAACGCGTACGAGCGTTAACGCGCTTGTGGGCTTGTATAATCCATAATTTTACCGGGTGATTATCGAAATACTTACAAAAAAAATGTGGGACACTCAGTAAGTGATGCAGTAACTATGTTAGTGAAAATTGTATTTTTTCAATTTACTTTGATTTCAAGGTCATCATACAAAATCAGTCGAACAAATCTAATTTTAACTTACTTAATTACTACATCACTTACTGACGCCATTGGGTTCTAATACCATTGGTGAAAAGTGGGCTTCTGAGTCTTTCGTTCACCATGACGACACAGTCACTTGCCTCTGACTACCCCGTTTGGGATAAAGTCTTGATGAATTGAACTGTACGCGTCCACCAAAACCGATTTTGTCGGCCAATGGCGGACAGATTTTCCTACTAGGATTACTCGTTTGACTATGTCCGGCCAAAATGGATTAGGTGTACGCGAGCCGTTACAGTGTCAGGCAGGCAGGAATGACACTTGCTGGTAATTTACTTGCCCATAGCCTGTTGTTACCACTCATAGTAAACCTTCAGAGTGTATTGTAATCAAATAAAAGGAGAACCTAAAAATAAACAACTTCCTTCCGTTTCGGTAAATAATTCTCAGTAAAAGTTTCCGGGTCAGAAGCCATCGAAATAATATAACACTGAAAGAAATGGTAAAATGCGTCAATAGCCTTCAAGGACGGCTGAAAATAAATGTGAATGTGGCAGCGTAACTGATATACGATATTACTCTTCGCATAATCTGCCCCAAAGGATAACACATGTGGCTTACATTCCTAAAATATTCACTTACGTTTTTTCTCGTTGTACAGGGTGTGGCAAAAGGTATGCCCGTGTTGTGGGGAGCAATAAAAATTAAACTACTTGACTTAGAGATTATTTTTTTATGTAGTTTTGAAAATTATAGATGATGATGATGATGAAAGATGGCGGCCTTCAGCAGTACATTGATGCAATCGATTTCGGATACTTGTGGCAGTTTTTCAACACAGCTCAAGTGGAATCGCGTTCACCTCCTCAATCATTTGGGTCTTCAGTTCTTCAATTGGTGTGGGTTTGGTTCTTGAAAACTTTTTCTTACGTAACTGCCACAAGAAAAAATCGCACATGCTCAAATCGGTAATGTTGAAACGCATGGCTCTCTGGGTGGCGATGACGGAACGGCCGTTTTGCAAAAAAGTGACGGCCGCGAAGCCACGATTCTCTCCGGTCCAAACCATTATGCGTACTAAAGCGGTAGAGCATAACAGTCACAAAGAGACCCCGTCCTTCACTAAGCTCCACCCACAAGCCGCATAACGTATTTTTGAAACCCGGGCATACCTTGTATAACAGACCCACCCTGTATAACAGCGAAGGTAGTGTAACTCCCTTGAAAGTGGTTCGTATGATACGTTATCTAATGTCAAAGGTATATTTAGCCACTGTTAGGATTACCAGCGGGAATCCACAGGGATGTGTTTATCATTTGTCAGACTTTGTGGCGTCTGTGGCGTTCGTATCGCGTTTGTGTAAAGGCTTTTAACTGAAAGACTAGCTGATGTCAGCAAATATCTACAGAGACTTCGCTTGCAAATTGAAAACGCGAAAGTAGGTTATGTTTTATGTGCCTAAGTTTTCTAACCCTTCGCCATCCATCACCAAACACATGTGAGATCGATAGAAGCACCTCACTGTGTTAATGCAAGTTAAAAACTTGAAATATTAATGACATTAGCACTCGCCTGCTAAAAAAGCCATTTATCCCTAAACTTCATAAAGTTTCTACAGTTCAAAACTGATTGCAATGATACTCTCATGAATTGGTCTAACGTGGTACATAACGACCTGAATAATGCCTTTCGTTTATTTTTGTTTAATTTACACGGCTTTGGAAATACTAGCAGGAATAGTGTTTGTGTTCTGCCTACCATCATTTCACTTTTGGACAAAAGCGAAAGCAGTTATCGCTACAATGGTTGAGAAAAGGTTAGGAGGAAACAGAAAGGCTGTCTCCCATTCAAACGTAGTCCCCTGTTTCCGCACTGGATATTGCAAGGTGAGGAATTTTTTTTTCTAAAATCTATAAAGTTGGTCCGATTTTCGTGCTTCAAACATTCAGAAATCTAACTTGACTAGGCTATATAAAGAAAAGAAAGCATAGAAACACGGACAAACCTATTCCTAAGTTTTAAATAAAAAAAGTAATCAAATCAGTCAACTTTTCGAAAAGGAATCAGGGGCCTACGAAACGTTGATTTTGTGTACGGTACGTTGCCACGTTAAATTTACGTTATCGTCCGCGTAAAAATTTATTTTGATTTGACATTGTCATGTCATGTGTCATCCTAATACGATTTTTTTACGCGAACAATAACGTAAATTTAAATTGGCCACTCGTGGTAGATGTACGGATCTATACTCAAGTACAGATTTTGTTTTAGAATACGGGCCTTAGTGTCTAAAGATACTTTTTCTATCCCATTATACAGACATGTGATTTGGCAATTTTAAACGTGGCCGTCAAAAGTAAATCACTGTTTGTTATTGTACAGCATGTTGAAAGCATTATTATGTTAGTATTTAATTCTTCTTCCTCGTGTCGTGTCGTGTCGTGTGTTATTAACGTACTAGCTGTCCGTCAGTGGCTTCGCCCGCGTTGACAATTTCTCTCGTTAAAATATCGTCCTAAAAAAAGTAGCCTACCTTACTCGCTGATAATGTAGCTTGTAATATGATACAACCTGATATCACCCTCTACTCTCTACCGCCGGACCACTAGACGCCGGGTGGGCTTCCACTCCCATGTGGTTGACTTTCCAACAATCCGCACTCAACGGTTTGCTGCGTCTTTTACGGTATACTTACAACCTTGGTATTTTCTAGGCCAGAGAGAATAGGCATTTTCTGGAAAGACGTGTACCTTGTACTACCATCGGCCTTGTCATCGCTTACACCAGGCGAGTCTGTGGTCAAACGCAAACCCATTTTAAATAAAAAAAATGTTGGTGAAAGAATTTTTAAAATCAGTTCTGTAGTTTCGGAGCTCATTCAATACAAAGAAATAATCAAATTTTAACTTTTTATGATATTGGTATAGATTCCTACCTACCCTCGTTTGTCCTGTTTTTCTTCTTTGTGTTAAAAAGTGTAAATTCATGAGCATGAAATTGCAATGCATTACTGTGCTTGTCATCCTCATATCTGGACCCCACGACCGCTCTCCATCAGATGGAGCGAGGTCATCTTGACGGGCGATATAAAAAAAAATTGGTACATCTTTACTTTAACCGATTTTCGCGAACCGTGTTCTTATTTTCACCATGAGTTGACCCTGAGTAAATTATGATAGTTATTTTATTTACATTGTTATTGACTAGAGGTGCTGTTGTACCTAAATCCTAAACAAAAATTGACAACAGACACCTAGCAATTTTCGTCGGCTTAAACTCATGGTCGTGGGTACAGATTACAAACAATTGTATATTTAAAGCAATAGTGTACCCAATGATACACACACAACAGAGCACCCGTAAATCAATTAAATCAAAAGCGAAAAGTCACTCACTCATCACGAAATCTCAGAACTGCAGAACGTAGTTGCTCATTAGCCTTAGACGGGATTTTGCGAAATTCGATCGTCAAAGGGTGGTTTTTGGGGTTGATAGTATAAAACTTAATTACTACAAGTGCTGGGAGTTTAAATTTTTGCATAGAGGTTCTTTTTAGGACGTAGGTGCTAACTAGGATGGAATTAACATTTTAAACTTTCTTGTTGCATTTTAACTAATTCTAATAAAAACGAGTTTTTGCAACGAAACATAACGATAAATTGTTTTACCTATTTTCTCGACGTTTCGGCGACAGTTGCATGTCACCGTGGTCACGAGCGGACTGGTGGTGCGCGGCGTCGTCTAGCTGGGCGCGGGTAACGATCTTCATCCACCCGCACATTTTCAATTATTCTGTCCATAGTACAGTCAGGTCGACAAACTACACTCACAGTGTCCGGGTTTTTTCGAGACGGACCAACTCGCATTTTACACTTTGTAATCACTGGGTTCCACGCAGACGATAGCTTAAATCCATCTTCCCTATTGAAATTCTTGTATTTCTTAATTTCAATGGCTTCACGCACAATCCTGGTATGGTAATGCCGATCAGTGGAGAGGATTTTCGGGTCATGCAACTCCATCCAGTGATTAACATCTGAATTTATCAGGTGCTCAGCTATTGCAGATTTGGTCGTCTGTCGATTCTTCACCGCTGCAATGTTTTTTTTGCTTAATTCGTTCAGCAATTGGACGCTTCGTTTGGCCGATATAAGAACTACCACAGCTGCAATCAACTTTGTATACACAAAGTAACGAGAGAGATGCGCTCACTAAAGGATGTTTTACCTTTGCAGACACCGGGTGTCTGCAGACTCTCCACTGATCGGCATTACCATACCAGGATTGTGCGTGAAGCCATTGAAATTAAGAAATACAAGAATTTCAATAGGGAAGATGGATTTAAGCTACCGTCTGCGTGGAACCCAGTGATTACAAAGTGTAAAACGCGAGATGGTCCGTCTCAAAAAAAAAACCCGGACCCTGTGAGTGTAGTTTGTCAACCTGACTGTACTATGGACAGAATAATTGAAAATGTGCGGGTGGATGAAGATCGTTACCCGCGCCCAGCTAGACGACGCCGCGCACCACCAGTCCGCTCGTGACCACGGTGACATGCAACTGTCGCCGAAACGTCGAGAAAATAGGTAAAACAATTTACCGTTATGTTTCGTTGCAAAAACCCGTTTTTATTAGAATTAGGATGGAATTCGTAAGTCGGAATAAAACCTGTATGTAATAAAAATATGGTTTACGCGAGCGAAGCCGCGGGCAAAAAGCTAGTATTTGTACAATTTTTTTTACTGAGCGTTTAATTTATAAATACTTAGGTTACAAACTGTTTCGTACTAGGTGTTTTCATGCCTTATTATCCAAGGATACGACTTAGACAGAAGATGTCACCCGTTTCGGGATTACCAGCCGCAAATCCAGCGGCTTCCAACGTAAGCGTGTCATTTATCAGGAGACACCTGAGACTTCATGTCTAGACTTGTAACATGACTGTGATGAAGCATTACTTGAAGTAAGGGCTTTTGAGAAGTAAAGGTACTTTTTAACGTGAATTATGCGGTTGCTATTGGCTTATAAGCTGTCAGAATTGAAGCAATGGAGTCGAGTTAGAGAAAGTCAAATGTCAAAAATATTTTTATTTAAATTCTAATGATATTAGTACCTTCGAATAGTCAAATCTGATTAACTAGTAAATATAAATTAACAATAATACTGGGACCATTTTAAATATACAATACATAAGTATAATGCGAATCTATCACCGGAGTCGGATAGGTGTTGCTTCTTGATTGAGAAGAGTCGGTGAAAAAAACTCAGCAATTAACTCTTCAATAAAATACATTACTTAGTACTTTGTTATAAATTCTGTTGGAATTGCAATTGAGTCTTCAGTGTTTCAGCTAATACAAACGTAGCAAACCAACCTTCTGACCGTCTGAATGTAAGATGTCACACCTGCCTTTTAACTCTTGCAACAATAAAGTTATAACTGTCTAACTAACGGGGATTTCTTTACAGTCAGTAAGAATAAATAATGTCCCCGAGCTAACGCAACAAAAGCTCCCCGATGAGTGTCGACTATCTTTTAAGGTGCATTTAGCCCAAACGAGCAAATGCTCATTCTATCCCCACTCTATCAAAATCTCTTTGTGTAAACAGAGACAGAGCATTCTTTCGTTATTCTATCTATGTTCACGAAGACCCAATAACAAGCTAGAATGCTCACATCCTCATTCCCCATACTTTGCGAAAGAATTCTTTTGGTGTAAATAAGAAACGAATTATCATTAAAATTAAAGGTGCATTTAGACCACACGAACATAGAGCTAAAGCTAGAGCAAGACTGTTATTTCGTGATCATTCAGAGTCAATGATAATTCGCTTTTCATTTACACCAAAATAAATCTAAAGGAATAATAGAGGAATCAAGAAAAAGCATTTTAGCTCGTGCTCTAGGGTCTTCGCGAACATAGATCGAACAACGAAAGAATTCGCTCGTGGGTCTAAATGCACCCTTAAAAGATCACGAAAGCACATTATTTTGCTAACTTTCTCCTAGGTCTATGTTCGTTTGGTCTAAATGCACCTTTACACAACACTGTCATAAAAGTTCACTTAAATAATTAGCACTAATTAATATAATAATCAAATCTTTATTTCAGACGTTAGGTCCATATTTGATTTATCTTACTAAAACTTAATGCTTGAGCAATATTTCGGTGATAATTATTTTGAATTTGAATTCTAAATGGCTACAAAGATGCATCAGATTAATTAAAAGAAGTATTGTATCATCTAAATATCCTAAAATGTGTTGAATGTTTCACTATGATATTAATAGTCTAAAGCTTAGAGGAGCTCTACTATAAAGACTACTATAACATTGTCGTCTGGACAGTATCATAATATTAACACGTTGTTAGTTTGCCGAAATCGCTGGACCATTACACTGTCCACAATGTCACACTTTGACCCGAGGAGAACACACTGTGTTAGAGAGAAACACTTGTGTTACACTACCACGGCTACGGCTTACATGTTGCACTGTATTACTTATAAGCCTATATCTCACAGCATGATTTTAGTAGTGTGAACTGTTTGTAAACATCTTTGAAAGTAACTGTACTTTACAACTAAATTACAATGGTGAGTGAGGGAAAAATGCATTTCTATTTCTTTAGCTAAAATGGTGTTTGGTTCTTCACCATGGTTTTGCTTACACTGGGCTGAAGATAAATTCCCGAAAAAGCTTTTTGAACGTCCTTTTTTCCCGGCTACATAAATGCAACATACACACTTACTTCACGTTTTGAGTTAGAATCTACATAAATAGTTGATACAAATAGACAAAACTTGGTTAAATTAAATTCACATAAAATTATCTAACAAATTAACATCTTACATAAACACAAACTTAGAATAACTACAATAAGTAAACAAAAAAATATGTACAATTTAAAAAAGGTATGGGCCGTGGGGCAAGGATTCCAGAACGCTGGCTGCGTTTCCTCGCTGAATGGCTAGACTGAGCCTTTGAGCGCGGAAGGAGCCAGCTCTTCTGTCCTTGTTGTTTTGTGGCTAGTGCCCCGAAAAACTTTTTAGCACGAGGACCCCACGGGCCAAATGTCTCAACGCCAAACGGCACAAATATGTAGTCAGATAAAATTGACTCATATTTGCGCTGCTTGGCGTTTTCAGCTGCATCAGCAGCTGCCCCAGCCCTTGACGCTGAGCCGATAACATGGGAGAGAGCCAAAGTGTCCACGCATGTAGCGTCCCACACACAGGCCCGCCCTCTCTCCCAAGGGATCAGCGACATACCATCAGGTCTCTTGCCATCATCACGCACCATGCCTCGAGGCTCTAAAGAGGCGGGAATATTGATTCTGGCAAGAGCTCTCCTGATGATATCGTTTAGGGCTGCGTGACGAGACAGCCGCCCCGCACTTGTTTGGCAAGCAAGCCCGTGGAGTCCGAGCGTATCGACATCTTTGCCGCACGGACACAAGTGGGGCTCACAAACCGGTGCTCCTAGTCGAAGGCCAACACAAATGCGTAAACTTTCACTGTCGAGGAAAGTGCCCAAGTTTATGGATGGTAATGCATGTAGCCAGTGGCCAGATTCTTTTGCAGAGACGGCAAGGAGCCTAGCGCGGTCTCGTTCACTGATTGAATTTTGTATCAAATTTTATAAACAGGTCTGTGCTAATGGAGAATCCCAAAGTTTTTGATGGTTCATTTCCTTTGGGGTTTCAGCACCAGGACAGACAAGTTTCCAGGCCTCCAATGCTTCCGGAAAATCAAGTTAAATGCCGTTTCTATTACTCATAATTTTACTTGTTAAATCTAGGGTACTCTGTTTTGATGACAGGAAAGCAGGGAGGGAAACACTTGTGATTTTTCTTATTCCAAGCCTAACAAATTAGATATTTCAATTGAATATTCTTATTGACTGGCCTGTTGGTGCAATAGCAGCGATCCTGCCTTTAGCGCCGGAGGTCGTGGGTTCGATCCCCACCCATGACAAACATTTTGTTTGACGATCATGAGTGTTTGTTGTGTGGGTGTTATTGTCTATATATGTATGTATTTAGAAATATTTAAGTATGTTTATCAGTCTCTGACGCCCATAGTATAAGCTCTGCTTAGTTTGGGGTCAGATGATCTCGGTGTAAATTGTCCTAGATATTGATTTATTTATATTTAGTCAGAAGTTGCCTTTAATTAACCAACAATAACTTCACACTTTCGTTAGAATATTATTAGAGCGGTTTCAGGATAGTTTTTTTTTCGCGCTTAAACGGTCGCTTTTTCATGCGCACTTAAACTCGCGCTACATTTTGCACTTTGAAAAACCTAACGCCCGTACGCGGGCTTATTGCGGCGTGTTCGTTCGAACTGAAAGTAGTGAGTTAGTCTCTAACGGGTAATTATCTAAAGACTAACAAAAACGAGATACGTGGTAGGTGGTGAGCCTTCCGCCGTTAACCGGGTTGATTTGGCTTTTCATCGATGTTTTCCATCACCCGAGAGTAAGTCGGATATTTAACAATGAACACAAAGATTTTGGGTCTGGCCAGATTTGAACTTGGGACCACACATAAAAGTTTCTTTGTTTTAAAAAAAACCAGGCCACCCAGTTGACGTCAGTTTACTGGTCGAATTAAAAATACTACTTATGGTAGCGTTATTTTGCTGACAATACAAGTGTACGAATATAATACACATTCATCCAGACAAAAGCTGAATCAAAGGCAGAGGACTTCCTCGTGCCCTGAAACGCTGCCACGAATGTTTCATAAACAGTGTTATACACTGTTGCATGAAAATGAAGGTTTTTGATCATCATCACGCTTCTGCCATGTTTGTATATCTCCATAAGCAGGGTACACAGGATAAACCGGATCATATCATAAGCGCCATTTGTAACGAGCCGCGAATCGATAGGCGACGTGATACGAATGCGGCAAGATTCAATTTGCCTAGCTGCACTCAGGGATGCCAGTTGAATACTTGGTAGTAGATTAATAAGGATAGGATAAGATTATTTGTATTACAGAAATAAAATATTGCAGTACGTCTACCACGAGTGACCACTTTAAATTTACGTTATCATTTATTTGCGTAAAAAATGTATTGGGATGACACATGACATGACATGACAATGTCAAATCCCAATATATTTTTTTACGCGAAGGAGGATGTAAACTTAAAGTGTCAACTCGTACTAGACGTACAGATTCAATAAATTTGATTAGATTCTTATCGCTAAAAGTAATCTCAACCAAATAATCTTAATAAAATTGACTAATTGATTGTCATGATATAATTTACATAGTTTTCAGAGCCAAGTTGACTCTATCGGCAAACGCAATACTTTGAAGCCCACATTTTCATAGAACTTAACGTAGTAGGTAGCGATTTATATAAAGTAATTGATCGAATAGCGGTATCAAACTGTGACGTTGTTATAAGCATAAATTTTTATTTACAGTTGGTCGAAAGTCAAAACGACCCCTTTTAAAAAAAGGCTGCAGCACCATCTTAATCTCGACCGAATCAAAATTGAAGTTCACAAAGTGAAATTATTATTAATATTAGGCACTACTCCTGGTACTGGTTCCTTATACACGCTCTTACAGCGACAGAATGCTATGTCTTTTCAGACGATTGGGGTAGCTCTGTATTCTTAGTTGCGTTGCTAGGACATTAGGGTGTAAGGAAAGCCGATTTAAGTATGATTTAGAGGCTAGTCGGATTTCTTCCTTCACTGTTTTCATTCCCAGATTCTGGTGTATTTCCATGTTTGTCACAAACCAAGGCACGTTGGATATGGTGCGTAAGATACCGTTTTGGAGCCTTTGTATCATGGCAATGTTGGAGTTGCAGGCGCTACCCCAGAGCTGTATACCATACATCCATATTGGCTTCAGAAGTGACTTATAAAACAGGAGCTGTCTTCAGTGAGTTTGCTGTTTCGTCCCAGAAGCCACAGCATGGTTTTATATTTAAAATTAAGCTCTGCTCGCTTTGCTTGGATATGGTTTCTCCAAGTGAGTCTGCGGTCGAGGTGTAGGCCAAGATATTTTACTGTACTGCTATGAGACAGTATGTCATCTTCGAGACGTACAGGTGGACAGTCTCCTCTTTTGAGAGTGAAAGTAACGTGCACTGATTTTGTTGTACTTGCTTTAATTTTAATTTTTTTCAGCCAGGCACTTATTTAATTTAATTCCTTTTGCAGAGCATGGGACGCAATATCTGAATTTTGGCTGTTAGCCAATATCGCAGTATTATCAGCGAAGGTTGCTGTGGTCACTCCTGCCACTTCGGGTAGATCTGCTGTGAAAATTGTGTACAGAACCGGCCCCAGCACTGAACCCTGTGGTACGCCCGTTTTGATGTCGAAGAACTTAGAGGTGCTTCCTGTCTCCTTAACCTGGAATATTCTACCTGATAAATAGGATTTCATCAATACGTGGGAATCATGTGGGAGGTAGGTAGTTCTTTATTTTGCAGAGTAGCTTATCAAAAGCCTGTTGTATGTCTTGGAAGGCTACTGAACAGTATTCCTTTTTTTCCAGAGCTTTTCTAATCTCGTTGGTTACTCGGTCTACTTGTTCCACCGTTGAATGACTCTGTCTAACCAAACTGGTGGTTAGGTATTATATTGTATCTGTAAAGAACAGGAAGAAACCTTCTCAGGACCAGTTTCTCGAACACTTTGGACAGGATAATCAGAAGACTTATAGGCCTATAGGACCCGACTTCGTTCAAAGGTTTGCCAGCCTTGTGGATCATAATTATTTGCGAGACCTACCAGATAGACGGAAAATGCTGGGTTCTCAGTATGCCATTATAAAGGATGGTCAGAAAAAGAACTGCTCTTCTTGGCAACTGTTTCAACACTTCCTTAGTTATTACATCAAATCTTGGAGCCTTACGATCTTTCAGGGTTATGATGGTTTTCCACATCTCTCTTACCGTGACTGGTTTCAACGATAGTGTCAGTTGATATGGTTGGCTCAATCTAGGATTTTTCGGATATTTTTCGGTTTCGATGTCATTTGTGGAATTTGGTGAAAACACTTTTGCCAGATGTTCAGCAAATAGGTTGGCCTTGTCTGGTGCAGTTCGTGCCCAACTGTTATCACTTTTTCTTAGGGCTGGTTTGCATTCCTGTGGTATCTAGAGTGACTTCGTGAATTTTCACAAAGAATAGTTGGTAGAAGCGGTTGGTGTGAGTGATTCGATCTTTGCTTAGAATATAGTGCTTTGCCATTCCCCGAGCAGATGTTTTAGTTCTTTGGTAGCTTTATTGAGGGGCTTTTTATTCTCACTATTTCTACTTTGTTGCCAGACACGACGCAGTCTGCGTTTTTCCAGAACATGTTTTTTTATTGCCAGTGGTAGATTCGCAATGTGCCGCTTTTGCTCCAGAACAGGTGAGTTTCTCCAACATGCTTCCTGAATAATACCAGTAAAGTTTTTGGCTGCCTCTTCAATTTCGTTTGGTGTTTTAAGCACCATTTTTAAATCTACTTTGTTTTCTATATATTCACGAAATGAATCCCAGTCAGTCCTTTTGTTGGATAGTTGAGGTGGTTTATCCACCTCTATTAGCATCGTGCTGATTGTAAACAGGACTGATGTATGGTCAGACGAGCTGTCTAGGCACGATTCGGGTCTGAGATAGTGTTGCCCCAGTCCTTTACAGATAAAGAAATCTACGAAATCCGGCATCTTGTTTGGGTCAGTAGGCCAGTAAGTGGGTCCAAGCGCAGAGACAGTGCGTAATTTGTTTGCGTTCACACTGGCATATAATTGTCTGCCTCTGGGTGAGATCAACCTAGAGCCCCAGCTAGTGTGCTTAGAGTTCCAGTCTCCGCCCACCACAAAGCGGCCACCGAAGGTGCGGAAGAACTCAGAAAACATTTCCTCTGATATTTTATGTCTTGAAAGGCCGTAGACTGCGCTAACATTCAGATACCCACAACCATCTGGCGGTAGGTGCTAAAAAAAGTAACACAGAGCTCTTGTAGTTAATTTCAGATTATTTAATATTTTACTCAAATTTCAAAACAAAAATAGTCAAGTCTCTTATTAAACAGTGTATCCATTAAGGATTATTAAAAGTAGCAGTGCCCAATGCTGATATAGTTTATTTATAAGCACCTACCTGCTGGCTACAGTTTCACAACACTTCACTGTCACTATTAAGACACCAGTAAGTTACACTATGGTCAATACACCCAAACGCAGCTTGGAGGAGATCGCGGAGACATTGGAGTCAAATCTTATAAGGCGCATGGAGGAGTTTGAGGCCCAGATGAATCCCGCTGAAGCTGTTGAGCCCAAGGATGTCTCACAGCTGCACACAGAGTTTCAAATCTTTAAGGGCGTAGTGTGGAGCGTGATCAAGCTACTGCGGCAACAGATGGCTGAGATGGATAATCACATGGATGTCACAGAGATGCGCCATCGCAGAAAGTTTTTACTCCTTAGTGGTGCCCCTGAGTCTGCAGGTGAGGACGTCATAGCCACTGTATTGGACATCTTGCAGGGTAAGCTACATATTCCAGATGCTTCAAAGTCCGGCATAAAGGCCCGCTACAGGCTTGGCACTGCTAGTGTCGATCACCCACGGCCAATATTGATCAAGTTCTCAAATGTTGATCTGAAGTCTGCCACTTGGAAGAGCAAGGCTCAACTCAAGGGTACTACATATGTGCTGAGCGAGTTTCTGACACGCCATCGTCAGGCGTTATTCATTGCTGCCCGTAAACATTTCGGGATGAGGAACGTCTGGACGCTCGACGGAAACATCTCCATAAAATTGCCAAATGGGACCCGGAGTCGAATCAACACCCAGGCTGAGCTCGATGTGCTTGTCAGCGCTCATGGCATTCCAGTTGAAGGTTCCCCTGGCGGATCCAACAGCAGCAAAAACAAGCCAGCTTCATCCGCGCCGAAATCGCTGCCTCCGGCTGCAGTAAAGGCTGCCCAACCTCCCAAAGAGAAAAGATCGACCCGCAAGTAGTGTTCGCAGAATATCTCTTAGCTAATTTTTCTTCATTTTTATCTAACTTAATTAGTGTTTTCATGTTGTTTTGCTCCATTACCCACAAAAATTAATAAATGATCACAAGTACTGTGTTTGACAACAATTGTCACTGTCAGATTGACATTATAGCCGAATGCCGATTTGCTTGAACTTTTTTTTTTAATTTTTGATTATGGCCTCGGCACTCGGCACGGAGCCTTGTACTTTTTATGTTTTTTTGTCCTCCTCTAAATATATTTTTAAATTGCAATGCTCATGTAAGTGGTACTACTGTACTGTACTTGTTGTAATATTTAGTGTGTTATTGTGAACAGTTGGCCAGCAGGAGGAGCAGTAATTTGAACAGTAAATCTTGTTGTTATCCTTTTGCTTAGCAGATTTACTTGTTTATTATAAGTAGTGTACATATATATTGTTAGATATCCTTATTTTATTTATTATATTTTACCTTTGAAACTATTTAAACTTAACACGGTTTTGAATGTCAGATGACGATTTATTTTTTTCTGCCAATCTAGCACATCTTATCTTTCCCTTGATGACTCATAAGCTCAGGTAGACACCCTCCGGGACCAGATTAAATTAAATTTTCCCGATAGTAAGAATTTTAATGTCTGCCATATCAATGCCCAGAGTATACCCAGCCATTACGGAGATCTGCTTGACATATTCTCAGACAGTAACGTTCACGCAGTGTTGGTTTCTGAAACTTTCCTCAAACCCAACCTGGCCTCTACCAGTTATGGCCTGCCGGGATATATTCTTCTGCGTAACGACCGCATAGGCAAGGGATATGGGGGGGTAGCCGTTTATCTTAATAGATGTATAAAATATAATATTTTGGCTGCTTCTGCTCCGCAATATTCACGGTCAATGGAATATCTCTTTCTCGAGGTCAAGCTGTTGGGAAATAAAGCTCTGTTGGGAGTTGTTTACTCTCCACCTACTGTTGACTTCTTTGCAGACCTGGAGTCTGTATTGGGCAATTATGTCACAGACTTTCAAAACATTATTATCATGGGTGATTTTAATGCTGATCTAATGAAGGTGGGGCCCCGGTCATCTAAGTTACGCACTATTGTCGAGTCAACAAACCTTTCAATACTTCCTCTTGACCCAACTCATTTTAATGATAACACTGATGATACGTGGCTCGATCTCATCATCGCTTCTTCGCCTGAGCGTGTCCTTAAACATGGCCAAGTTTCCGCTCCTGGTTTTTCGCACCATGATCTCATCTATCTGTCTTATAAAATAAAACCTCTGAAACGACAAAACGGAATTTTTCAAAGCTTAACGTTGCTAAATTGCAACAGGATGCTTCCTCTCTTGACTGGGAACCGGTCCTCTTGGCATCGTCAGTGGACGAAAAATTATCTCAGTTCAATAGCACTATATTGAAGCTGTACGATGTCCATGCTCCGCTCCGGACAGTAAGGTTAAGGCGTCCTCCAGCTCCGTGGATAACTGAGATAGTCAGGGTCACTATGAGCAGGAGAGACCGAGCTTTCAGGGTCTACAAGCGAAACCGAAGCGATGTCAACCGAGAATTGTTCAAAAAAGCCAGGAATCGCTGTAATCAAGTGGTAAGGGCTGCAACACGACGATACTTTCACGACAATCTTGTAAACTCGTCCTTTTCTGACACGTGGAAGTTTTTGAATTCTATAGGCATTGGCAAATCCGATTCTGCAAATATCGAATGCACACACTCTCCAAATGACCTAAACAATCACTTTTCCACCACTCCTAAACTTCGCGATGATCTAAAAACGCAAACTATAAGTGCCTTGTCTTCAATGTCTCCACCACCTCATAGCACTTGCTTTAGTTTTTCTGCCGTCTCTTGCGAAGAGGTTCGTAAAATAATTTCTTCTATCAAGACTAAAGCTGTTGGCTGTGATGGGATTAGTAGAAGTCTGTTGCTGCCCATTCTTGATTTTGTTCTGACGATCATAACGCACATCATCAACTTTTCTCTAACCTCTGGAACATTCCCTTCACTTTGGCGCAAAGCTATTATTCGACCTATTCCAAAAATTTCTAGCCCCAGTCTTCTTAGCAATTACCGTCCCATTTCGATTCTTCCATTTCTCTCTAAAGCACTTGAAGCTGTTGTGCATAAACAACTTTCCCGGTATTTATTTTCTTTTAATCTTGTCAGTGAATTCCAATCGGGCTTTCGTCCTGGCCACAGTACCACCACTGCACTTCTCAAGGTGACTGAAGACATTAGAACTGGTCTTGACGTTTCCAAATTGACTCTTCTGGTTCTAGTGGACTTCTCCAACACTTTCAACGTCGTGGACCATGCCATCCTCTTAGCAATGCTCTCTCATTTACGCATCACCCCACATGAATTAAACTGGTTTTCGTCTTATCTTCGTGGACGGCAACAGGCTGTGCGTATTGGTCATACGATTTCTCAGTGGTGTAATCTGGATTCCGGAGTTCCACAAGGAGGTATATTATCCCCACTTCTATTTTCTGTTTTCATCAACTTTGTCACACTTAATCTCTGCAGCTCCTACCATCTGTATGCTGATGACCTTCAACTGTATGTACAGACTGACGCCAATGGCTTCGAGGATGCTGTTTGCCTACTGAATAACGATCTCCAACGTTTGCTCGAATGGTCTGACAGTTACGGTATTTCAGTAAATCCAGCTAAATGTCAGGCAATTGTGATAGGTACTCCGCGACAGCCGAGTCACCTCAGTACCGACGGTCCTACGTTAACCTATAACGGCACTAACATCCCGTTCAGCCCCCATGTTAAGAACCTTGGCCTATACGTAGATAATAACCTTAGCTGGGACAAACAAATCAAGGAAACAAGCAGAAAAGTCGTCGCTACCTTACGCTCTCTGTATAGATTTAAAAACTTTCTCCCACTCAGCACCAAAATTTTACTGGTCCAAGCCCTTCTGATGCCTCATATTGACTATGCGGACGTTTGCTGTTCCAACCTGTCCCAGGCGCTTCTCGATAGGCTCGAACGCCTAGTCAATAGTTGCATTCGTTTCATTTTCGGTGTAAGAAAATTTGACCATATTTCTCCGTTCCGCTCTAAATTGAAATGGCTTAAAATCCGCTAACGAAGAAATTCTCGAACGCTATGTTTACTGTTCAACGTACTTAAAAATCCCGATGCTCCTAAATATCTCAAGCGTAATTTTAAATATAGGGGTGAGTGCAGCTCACGTAACCAACGCTCAAATACTCTTTTAAAACTTTCCACTCCCCCTCATCTATCCACGCATGTGTCTAACTCCTTTACCTTAGCTGCTATAAGGTTATGGAACTCGCTTCCGAACAGAATCAAAATGTCCCCCAATAGGTTCTCCTTCAAAAAATCTATCCACAAGCTTTTTTTTACAGACACCCTAACCAGTTTCAATTAGTGCTATTTAATCATTGGTCAGATTAGTCAGATCGTCGATCATATCATTCCGAGTTAATGTTTCGTCTTCCATTTGAGTACATAATATGTATTTATATATCATTGTATTTATGAATTTATATGTATATATTTGCTATTTTTATATGTAAGTAGGTACACACATATATATATATATTTTAATTTAGATAAGTAGGTATATATATTATATGAGTAAATTGTTTACTTTTATCTTACTGAAACTTAGTTTTACAAAACCCCGCCGTAAAGATTTCTGCTTCACCTAGTGGTTGACTGGTAGAGAATGCCTTTAGGCATTAAGTCCGCCAATTGTACTTTTCTTTGTTCAATAAAGATTAAATAAATAAATAAATAAACCATCCTCAATAGCAATAGTAGTAGCTTGTATAAGATTCGTTTTCAGCTCAGAAAGAAGATGGTGTTTAATTGAGTTCCGTACTATGACTGCCGTCCCTGCATGCCCTGTTCCATCCGGATGGGTTGTAATGTATGTATAACATCCACGTAGCTTCACATTTGATGATTTAGTGCAATGAGCTTCCGAAATGAGGATAATGTCCAGATTGTGTTGTTTCATTAGAAGTTCGACTTCGTCTTTGTTCGGGGACAAACCATTTATGTTGTAGGTTGCTAGCCGTAGTGACGCCATTACGGCAGCTTACTAAGTAGTGTTGTTATGAGCTGCATAAGTGTGCTCATTTGTTGTAGGATTTGCTCAAACTTCTCGTTTTGCTTGATGAGTAGCTTTTCTATTGTAATTTTTTCGTTGATTTGTTCTGTTTCGGCAGATTCCTTGTTGGCAGTTTGTGTGGGATACCAGTGGTTTATATTGCCTTTTAGTGCTGAAGCGAATGATGTTGGTTCTGATTTTTCGTTTTCTGAGGTTGAATTCTGGAATTCCTTTATTCTCCTGTTAGGATGTATTGCTGCTTTTCTTGCAAGAATCTCTTGATATACTTCACAGCCTTTGTAGTTTTCTAGGTGGGCTCCATGGCATAGTGCACACTCAGCAGGAGTGTTTTTATCACGCTTCGTACAGTCGGATGTTTTATGTTGTTGGGCACACTTAACGCTTCGGTAGGGCCTCATGCAGTTATTCTTTGAGTGACTATATTGCTGGCATCTTTGGCACTGGACTACACTTTTTCTTTTCCTAGGATCCTCAATTTTTACAGATTGATGATAGACGTATTTTAGTTCTTTAACAGTTCTGTTATTTGGACCTCGGAGAAGATTGACAAAAAATGTAGATGTGGGTATCTTATCAGGGTGACTGTGTTTCCTGTGCTTTCAACCGCTTCTCTTATCGCACTAGTAGGAGAAGAGTGGTGTAGGTTTCTGATAACGATTCTGTAGTTTCGTTGGTCTTTTTGGGTAAATGTGTGTCCGATGAGTCCCTTTTCTCGGACTAGTGTTATAAGCTTTTTGTAAACTTCCACATCAGTGCAGCTGATTCGCATCTGGTTTCAACCGAAACCAAATGCGAATCAGAAAACCGGGAAACCTTTACATACAAAATAGTCAACCGACTATTTTGTATGTTAAGTTTTCCCGGTCTACGACTGTACGTAGCAGATCAGTCAATTTGCCGACATATTCGACCTCATAAAGGATTATTGGTGGGGGTTTGCTAGGTTTTTTTGTTGTGGTCTTTTCCACTGGATCATCAATTTCTATAGGTAAGGTCTCGAATCTGTTTGAGATAGTTATTCCTTCAGGCGATGGTGTTTGGTTTATTTTCTTCCTCTCCCGGTGTTTTTCTGCGGGTACTCTTTGCCACTCTGATGGTTGAGGGGTGGATGACCCAGCGCTGGTGTCTGTTGGCTCAATACTTTTTTCCATATTAGGTGTTTGGTTGGGGGCTAGTAGATAACGTACACTACCCACAGAGGAACTCCTAAGTCTAGTTACGAACAGGCTAGGATGGAATGCCTGCTGTATCATCTTCTTGTTTCCAGTAGCATTCACTGGCGCAGAAACCTGGTTACCCGCTTCTGTGCAGTCTTCGGGAGTCAATTTCACACTCCCTGGCCCGGGCACTAGAGAGCGCTGGGTGTTAGCCGGATCGCATAAATCATCGCAATTATTAGTAGACATTTTCATATTTTAAAGAGGTGGGAGTAATCTCACGATACTTTCCCAAGGTACCATTGCCACACTTTTAAGGAGTATTTAGTTCCTCTAGGCTAGTGGGGGCCAGGGACAGGTTAATTGACCGCCGCCTGTTGCTCGGCGTTGCTGTCGTTTGGCGTCACCCAGAGGACACGTGTAGGGTAACAAAGGGCAATCTTCCTACGGACGCGACCAACTCGATCCTCCTAACAACTCCATTGAATTGTTTAGAGATTTTGTCTTTCCGTTGTTTTATATTCTTTAGTGAAGAATCTCATTAGGTTTATCTGTATAAAAATGACACATTGTACTTTACTTACGTCTGTTGTGAACCCAAAACAAGTTTAAAAGAGTAACTGCTGAGTTTCTCGCCGGGTCTTCTCAGCAAGAAACAACACCGACGCGGTGATAGAGTCGCATAATGTCTGTATACTGTGTATTTATATATCCATATTAAAATAGTATTTATGTTTATTATTTAGTATATTTTGTTTTAAACTTGGCTATTTAAAAGGATTGTGAAAGTCTATTCAAATAAAGTTTTTTGAGTTTGAGTTTAAGTGATTTTGGAATCAGGCTTCTTCGAGCGATAGTTAGGTAGTAGTTATACTCGTAGTTCCTATTATATTACCATTAATTTCTAATTTATTAATAATAATAAAAAAATCCTGAGTTTTGAAATTTTGAGATTGAACAAGTTTAACTGAAAAAAGCCTAAAAATTGCTATTTTTGACCGTTCTTGTTCCATATGTCCTTCACCTGTCCGTTTCAAATTAGTAATGATTTATGGCCTTGATTTCTAGTGAGACGTGTTGATGCAGCTCGGGAAGATGAGATAAGATATAAATATAACAATTACAAAAATAAAGTTTACTTAACTTAAGAATTCGATTTAGGCAGCCTTATCGCAAGATGGTCTCAGTAAGTTTACTGTTCTTGAAAATAAGCATATCTACAGTATTTTCTATTTTGCCTATTCTTGTATATAGTAAAAACCAGAAGATATAAATGTAAATTTAAATATCATTTATCCATATGGCTTTCTGATCCCAATCTAAGCAGACCTTCCATAATTTAAAACACGCACTTGAAGAAGTTAAAACTTCCCCTAATCGCAATACCCAGACAATGAAACATCTAATAATACAAAAAAAACTGATAACATGGTAACTGTCAGCTTTTTGAATATTTGTGCTGTAGACAAAATATAATAGAAATAGACCAAACAAATCGTGATCTGACGATGGCGTAATATAACCTTAACGTGATCCGATCGTCGGTCGCCTGCCAAACGAGGTCGTGCTCCACACTTGGACTGTCCAATCTGTCCATGCATCACATGCAATGCATTTTCGATGAAGCTTCGAGATCTGCTTGCAGCACATTCAACAAACAAACGTTAAGCTTATGAAGCTTCTAGATAAAGCAAAGATTTGAATTTCCAGAGGACGAATGAATCTAATTATATTCATGTAGCAAGCTTGCCGCCCGCGGCTTCGCCCGCGTGATCTTCAATTTTATGGCAGGCATCGGGATAGCGCACGCCAAGATGGCTCCCAGAGGCCAGGAATTTTACCGATTCACGATTCTTATCGTTATTAATTATGACCAAATTACATAAAACCTCGAATAAATTGTAGCCTATGTGTTATTCTAATGTGTGTCGTAAAAACTACTAAACAGAAACTATATGTAAGTACTAGGTAAATCCGTTTAGTAGCTTTTGCGTGAAAGAGTAACTAACAAACTTTCGGATTTATAATAATAGTTAGAAGTGAAATAGTAAGATTAACGTACGGAGGACGACAAAACTATTGCA
Source organism: Udea olivalis (assembly GCA_947369235.1). NCBI lineage: Eukaryota > Metazoa > Arthropoda > Insecta > Lepidoptera > Crambidae > Udea > Udea olivalis. The sequence goes on from OX376362.1 coordinate 491,204, forward strand.
AAATAGATTCTAGACGATTTTATGTGTACTTACAAATTATGGTATTTAGTTATTCAGCATTTTTAAGCATTTCGCTAGGTCTGTTACGGTATCAGCGGAAACCTCTCGCTCCCGACCGTTGTTCGGGCTATGTTGGGGATAGAGGAGGCCTGGCTGACGATGATCTACTTCTGCGAGGAGGTAATGACGCAGAAAAAGACCGCGGAGAGGGCCCGAGAGGATGATCCTCTGGCGGCCCCTCTACGACGCGGACGGCGGGGGGCAAGAAGACGGCGGTTTGCCCGTCCTCCTCCTGCTCCCTAAAAGCAGCACCTTGGGGCTTTCACCCTATTCCATTTTGCATCCGTCGGGTGATGTTGGGTGTCTCAGTCTACCGGGATGTCCGCATAGCGTAAGAAGACCGAGCACGTAGCCTGGGCCGACCGCTGGGACAATTTGGTAATCGCTCCATGTCGTCCCGTTTAAAAGCGGTGAGGAATACCCAGGTTGTTTTTAGTATGTATTCGGACGGCTTCACTGGCGGGAAGTCCCACTACCACTACCTTCCTCCAGGTAGTGGGATAGTGCGGTAATGCATTTCAAACCTGGAAAACATTAAAAAAACGGTCTGTTACGGTAGATGGTTGAAAGAGCAGTCACTCAGCTAACAAAAGGTTGTGGTGTCACGTCCAGCCCAAGTTAAATTTTCCAAGAATTTTTATCGTAGGTACATGTATATGAAAAAATGCTAGAAACTTGTGTTAAAAAAGTTTCCTCTTCAGTGTTTTTATTTACCACTAACATTTACACGATTACCAAGATTAAAAAAATACTTCCCTGGCACACTGCAGATGTGTCCAGCCCAATTTTGAGTTTTCCAACTTTTTGGCTGTTGTCCACATTTTTGTTTGTCCGTAATGCTGTTTGTTATTAGTGGTCGCGAATAAAGGTTATTAGGTTCTGTGTAGAGCGTACTTTGTATTTTTTTTACTCATGCAAGGAATGCAAAGGAACAAGTGATACAATTTTTACACGTGTTGTGCATACTCCTAATGTAGAAAAACGGGTTTGTTTTGGAAACTTTTAGCTACGCACTTCTGTGAAAAGATAAGTAACGGATCAACCATGAATTGGGTTATTCCACTAATCTCTTGAGATTGATTTACTTTAACGAAAAAAATTGGGATAAAGTCCGCTAATTGTACTCCATTTCAAGCACAAATGTGTTCTTAAGCTGCTGACATAAGACCTATTTTGCGATGTTTTTGTTAAGGTTTATATGAACGCCTCTGTGCAATAAAGAATAAATAAATGATGAAATTGTCAGGAAATGAAACAATAAATAAGAATTTATAGCGTTCACATTAGATATAATTAATTATATTCCTAGATAAGAAACACTATTTTCAATCCAAATGTTAAAACTGAGAAAGTTTTTAGAGCGCTCACACATTATGGCGATTTTAACTTTGCCACTGACTGATATTTGCCATAATATACATCCCAAACGAGGTATAGAAGTTTGAAGTAAAATGAAAAAATATCATTGTTTATTAGTTGCTACTATTGCTTGCGTTGGTATGCTAGGTGTTAGGACCTTAACTTTTTTAGTACGGGAACCAACCAATCACAACACTTGCCGGTTCATTCACTAGGAATGGCGACACTTGACCTGGTTGAAAAATGCATTGTTTCGTTACAATTGTTTCTGCTCTGGATCTGAATTGCCACTATCTGTGTTGCTTATAAACTTGTGACCTTTTGTGCCCTGGTTGCAAACGGAGTCTTTTGCCTAGCAGTGAGGCATAAAGACTGGTCGTTCGCACTGTCGCGAGTGTTTTTATTTTTATCGAACTTGGTGTTATATTTCAAAAGATAAATTTTATTTTTTGGCGGTTCTGTCAAGTAGGTATAATATTACCCATCTTCTTCATTTTGAAAATTAAGAGCGGATATAGTAGTTACACTAAGCGGTAGCAAGTTTAGGTAATTATACTGGAAAAAGCCGAGAGCGGTCTTTCTGTAAGATCTTTATTTTGTGGTTTTATATTATGTAGGGATTGATGTGTGCGTGTATATTGCCAACTTCAGCTTACCATCAATGTTTTCATTAGTTTAAAGGTTTAAAGGTATTTGTATTCTTAGCTTTGAATACCAGTATAGGGATGGTTTTAATGCACAACATTATTGTGCGAGTATATACAGGGGAGAGTAAGTATTTACACTCTATTAGCGACTTCATAGTGTCTATTTCAATTACATCACAGACTGCAACACGTAATCAGTAACCACACGCAAGTTTTAAACACCCAGTTTCGGAAATTCACGTTACCACTAATACTGGCCAAAACTTTCATAGTTCACGAAGCTAGTTAACGCAGTAGGTACTCTGAGATTATAATGTGTTTTTATATCATTGCTTCCGTAGAGAATAAAACCCCAAATGATGGTGTCCTTGACCGCTTAGAAGATAGTCCGAGAATAATATTCTCGCAGCCATGACACGGTTATCCTCGCTAGTGATGTGAAATGAGTCAATTTTTGCGCTAGATTGACGCTAAACGAATTTAATCGATTAGCAAACGACTAGAAGAGCTATTTGAACGAAAGAATCAAAAATTTTGTAGCTTCCAGACGGTTGAAGCTTAGTAGGTATTAAATGGAATTATCTAGCTTATTCTCGTAGCAGGATTAAAGTAATAAGATTATGAAAGAAAATACAATAAGCTTAAGACGGATTATCTTTTGAATCTTTGCAGTTATGAATTTGCGTATTTAATCTACTGAGAGATGCTTCATTTAACGCTTAAGTACAAGGTTATTCTAAACAATAATTTGAAGTAATTTTTTGAGTTTAATGCTCGAATGCAATGGAAAAAGGGTAATAATCATCATCATCCGTGCGGTCTATCCTGGTTGTGAACCCACACCAGTGTGTGGGGTCCCAAGGCCTGCCTTTCTTATTTTCTAGGCCCACATTGCGCAGTCTTGTGCATCCTCAGTGGTGAGTCTGTTGGCACGCATGTCACCCTTGACGACGTCGAGCCATCGCTTTAATAGAAATAGGGTAACTTACTTTTTTACCTAAGAAGCAAGCTTTATTTGTTTTTAATTAAAAAAGCAACATCGATGAGCTACAGCTGTAGTTTCCTACCAATATTGATTGATTAAATTGACTCAGAATGAGATTGGATAAACATGATTTACTGTGAAAACAATACTTCTGTTAACTTGGGTAAACAACGCTTTTTTACGTGATGGAGATTATACTGGATTATTTTTTAAACAAAACTGATATAGCAGACGCAGTAAGAGATCCTGAAACTATCTAAGAAAAAAACATGTATTTTAACTACGTTTAATTTTAAGAATCACATTAAAAAACGAATTTGCGTTTTTTTATTATTCAATGCGTTTGGCCTCAGTCTCGCCTGGTGGTAAGCGATGACGAGGCCGATAGTGGTACACGCTTACCTAGAAAATGCCTATTCACTTTAGCCTTAAAGATACCAAGGTTTGTAAGCATCTGGAACAACAGACGTACTTAGGTTTAATTTCAGTCATTTCACAAGACCTATTTGTAGGTAGAAATAATTGTTGTCATTGTTTTAACAACCATAATTTAAAATATTTAAAAATGTTGAAAGATAATGTTCACCTAATGTACCATTCCACTTTCTTACAGTAGATGTGATCAACGAGTGAATTGTACAGTAAAGCAACAAATGACCGTTGACCTTGACGCAAATTACGATACGGTACCCTAAGAAGATCGCTGAGGCTGCAGTTTGCACTTTATTGATTATTAGCTAGGTGTCGACGGTGCAATTCGATGCATTGACGTCAAACCCACTTTTCTTTATATTAATCTTTAATTATAATTGTATTCCATAATCATACTTCGATTAGGTTTCATCTCTCAAAACATAAGTCTTTATTGTAATATTTTATTATCTTAAAAAATTAGTTAAATAGATTTGGTTTTTTTCGATCCTCCGGCTGCAACTAACGTAATTCGCACGTCCCTGATTCACTTTCAAGAACTCGCTCAATTAATTCAGTCCATTCGTCCCCACACTGCCTGACCTGATAAGCCTGATGATCACCATTCCTTCCCTCGGCTTCGCGTCATTGCACAACGACCTGATAGCATTCCTTTGGACTTCGCAAATGATTTGTAGTTACTGGGAGGGTTGGCATTTGTCACGATTAGGGGATGACCGGGAATCGATCGACTGGATGTCTTGTTAGTTTGTTTGTACTAGTACGCGGGAGGTAGGTTCGTTTACGGACAAAATACTGGGTGATTAACAAAAAACTTACAAAATCGATATGGCGAACGATTGACTTTAATTTCAAGGTCACCATACAAAATCAGTACAGATTACGAACAAACAGAACAATTATTGTCTGTTCTTGTGTAAGGACAAAATTTCATATAAGTAGTTAATATACGCTCAATCTCTTTTCGAGGTGAACGTGACGCAATGCTGCAAGGTGATTTTTGTTTTCTTTTTATCCTATGTAGGTACTTTTGTTTTTGTAAATTCATACGTTTTATTTTGTTTTATCGGGGCCAGGTAACCCATAGCACAGGTCAACCTAGTTTGGGTGACCTGTCTCCTACTAAACGCAGGCTCAGTAGGTAATTATCATCATAGTCTAACATTAGTTAATAGTAGGTAGGTAATAAGTAATTAGTTTAGAAAAAGCACCTTGTTGTTATTTTAAATATTTAGGATTATGCTTGATAAGTGGGAAAAAACAATAAATTATTTATAGTCAATATTTTTTGAATGAAAACCTTAAATAAAAATTGAAAAAATATTTTTTTTACATCCATAGTTATTTTACCTACTGAGTAGACTGAGTAGGTATGCCATTTCGTTTTTGTAAGTCTTGAAAACACCCGGTATTTGGATTTCGTGCGGATAATATTTTTCGTTGCATCTCAAAATATAGAAACATTATTTGAGCTTTAATCAAATTCATTGATTTAAAACACTACACAAGTTAGACAACCAATTTCTTTTGTGTCCTATGAGTCAGTAAATAAATATCAAACTATATTGTAAGGTTTAACTAGTCTATTTACTAAGCAAATGTGTCTATTGTCCAAATAAAGTAATCGCTAGACATTTTAATTGCTTCACCGCTCTCGTCATATCAGGCCAAGGATCAGATACACACTTCACCCGGTCTTGTCATTGAACCCGTGACCTCGAGCAATGGCCACAAAGTCGTTACTCTGCGCTGAACGGGTCGTTAATATACTCGTTACTTCTTAATGTAAAAGATTAAATGCCTACAAAAAACCAAGAACAAGACTTTCATCAAATTGGGACTTCTTTTGTTATTATTGAGATTTATAAAATAACTAACATTTAAAATAAAGAGTTCACAGTAAGCCCGCTCTCGCCTTTTTCCAGTTTAATTACCTAAACTTGCCTGACCGCCTAGGGTTGCTACTATTTTTATTTTGAATCTTGACAGAACCCGTAAAAATCAAAATACATAATGTGAAAATTGCACTAAGTTCGACAAAAACAAAAACAGTCGCGACTGGCCGCGACAACGATTTTGACCGGTATCGCCTGTGAACGCACTGTGTCTGTGTGCGTGTTCAAAATGGCGGTTTGTTCTAACCGGACAATCTGTCCGGGGCGCCGCGCCGCATGCGCGTAATTGTGTCTCGGGTGCTCGCGCTTATACGAGCTTACAAGCACGTCAAGCTCTCGTACGAGTAGTGGCTAAAGGTGCGCTTCCAAAAACGAGCTTATACGCGCGAATAAAACGCTAGTCTGAACCACTCTTGGAAGCACGAATTTCGTGTTAAATTCCAAAATTTTCACTTCACAAAGCTTTGTAGTCGATTTGTTTCACCTGAATTTCAATCACGTCTTCCCAATAGTGTTTGTATCTCGTTAGAAACGGACCGGGAATAACAACGGGCTCACGGTGACGGGTTCGATTCCCGCGGGAAGCCAGATTGCTGTAACGGCTCGTTTGTGGAATCTTTCCTCAATGGATTTGCGAGAACGCTAACTGAATACTACAATGTATTTATTCCGGTTTCGAATACGAACCAAAGTGCTTTTTCTGTTCACATCCTCAGGGATTTATTTATTTCGATATTCACGCAAACACTACTCTCTGAAATATTTCAACTACTAATGTGATCAATTTATAGGTTACTGGCTGTCCATCAGCGGCTTCACCCACGTAGACTGTCTTTCCCGTCAAAATATAGCCTAAATTAAAAAAAAACATAGCCTATGTCAGTCCCTGATATTGGTGAAAGACATTTTAAAATCGGTTCAGTAGTTTCGGAGCCTATTTAATGCAAACAACTCGTTCCTCTTTATAATATTACTATAGATTAATCATTTGACATACTTACATGCTTACAGTACCTAATTAATTGATGTTCCCATTTACATATGTAATTAAAAAATATTGAAATGTATTATTTCTTTCAGATCCCTATCACGACCACTCACCAATGTCAAGACTTCAATTCTAAGAAAGTAAGTGAAACTAAGTAAACGTCTAATTAATTAAACGCACGTACTAATTGTCCCGTCGCGTCGTATTAATATGTATATGTAAATGTGGTTATGTCGGGTGTTTGCAGTTGTAGTGGCTAAAGCCAAAAATATAGATAGCGACAGCAAAGAATGCGTATGTCATTGGCTATACCAATGTGCCGAATAAAAGCAAATGCGCGGCTGCGGTGGAAATGATCTCTAAATAGCCTTTAAATAAAGCGTTTACCGAAAGACCACTCTAGCCCTTTTTCCAGTATAATAACCTAAACATGCCTGACCGCCAAATAATAAGGTAGGTAGTATAACGATTTGACGGAAAAGAACCCGTCAAAAATAAAATACATCATGTGAAAAATTGCACCAAGTTAGACAAAAACGAAAACACTCGCGACAAGTGGCGACTCGCCTGTAAACTCACTGGGTTATTTTTATTATTTATTATTTTTTGTTTGTGTGCGTACTTAAAATGGCGGTTTGTTCTAAGCGGACTAACTGTCCGGGGCGCCGCGCCGCATGCGTAATTTCTGTCCGAATGTAGCTAAAACAAAAGATATAAATATGCTCCAGACAACACACCACTTGTCCACCTCTTCAACGACCCCCAATTAAATTCCAAGGAATGGTTACCGGTTACAGTTTTTGTGATTAATGTTAGCATGAATCGAAACCTACACGCAATGAACAATTTTAGAGGTTTTTTAATTGCTAAGAAGTTGTTGTAAGTAATTTTTAGGTCTCTGTTAATGTAAAAACTGTAAGCATGCTTTTCCATAAAAATATTAAATTGAGTCTTATACCAAAAAACCGTTGATCAAACTAACTGCTTAGGTAAGCTTTAATAAAGAGAGCCTGTGAGTTAAAGTACTGCTGGCAACACTTCTTTAGTCAGGTAAGATCGTTGTAGAAATTTCTCTGTATCATCTTACAGATATAACGAAAACCTTGTGAATCCCAAGAAATAATTAACTATAGCCGTTGATTTATTCGCCAAATCTCACAGATTCTTAGCAACAAAACAAAAATTGTAACGTTTCTGCGCCAGTGAAAGAATACATTTGCTCAAGGATCCTCGACAAAAACTCCACTCGACCTCAGCCGGTGATATTTCCGTCGAGAGGCTGAGTTGTGGTTACACGTAATAGATTGGAATAACGAACATTCTAGAAGGCTTGGCTAAGCAGAAAATATTTGGCATACTATAACCCTTTATACATTCTGAGTGTGTGATAAAAAAAGAGAACATTTTATGGCAAGTCGACTGTTGCCAGTGACATTGGCAGCGTGAAATTGGCTTCCAGAACTTTTCATCTTGTGTTTTTATCTTATGTACCTTACATTAAGGGTTAAAGTATGAAATTGCCGTTTTATTGTAATAGGTTCTTTGAATTGACATAGAATCTTCATGGTTTGAGGTTTTCGAATGAAACTTTTTTTACATGGTTTCTATGATGTTTTTCTTTTAAAAAATGTTAAACATTTGAATATCGACTTTCATTTGTTTTTGTTATTAAACTTAGACAAGAAAGATAGATACTGCGAAAATTAGAGTGATTTTTGAATACGAGTTCCGACGCGGAAGTAACGCGGCAGAAACAGCCCGCAATATCAATGTTGCGTTTGGAGAGGGGTGTGCTAATGAACGCACCGTGCGATTTTGGTTTGAACGCTTTCGTGATGGAAACTTCGACTTGAAGAACGAGCCACGAGGTAGACCGCCCACACAGGTGAATAACGATGAATTAAGAGAGATGGTGGAAGTTGATCCCTAGTCAAACTACCCAGGAATTAGCGGCATGGTTTAACGTTACCTTACCCACAATATTGGCTCATTTGCGTCAAATCAATAAAATAAAAAAATACGAAAAATGGGTGCCTCATGATTTGACTGATCTGCAGAAAGAAACGCGTGTTGAAACTTGTGTTGCCTTGTTGAATCGGTACAGAAATGAAGGAATACTGGATCAAATTGTGACATGTGATGAAGAGTGGATTCTTTACGATAACTGTAAAAGAAAAATACAATGGCTGACCCCAGGTTAAACGCCACAACAGTGTCCTAAAGCAAAACTTACTAATAAAAAGGTAATGGTAACTGTTTGGTGGTCTCAGCATGGTGTTATTCACTATAGTTTACTCCGATCTGGTTAAGCAATAACGGCAGATGTCTATTGTGCCGAACTCCGAACAATGTTGGCAAAGCTAGCAGTAAAACAGCCCCGACTCATGAATCGATCTTCACCATTATTGCTCCATGACAACGCGAGACCTCATACAGCACGAGAAACCGTTTTGACCCTTCAGGAACTGCAGTTAGAAACCATTCGTCATCCTCCGTATTCGCCAGACCTTGCTCCAACGGACTACCATTTTTTTCGTGATTTGGACGAATTATCTACGTGACAAGAAGTTTTCTTCCCAGGAAGCAGTACGAAATACTTTCACACAGTTTGTGCAGTCTAGATCCTCAGAGTTCTATTGCAAAGGCATAAATGACCTTCCTATTAGATGGCAGCGATGTATAGATAATAATGGTAACTATTTTGATTATATAAATTTGTTAAAAATTAAAAAATAAACAATTTTTATTTTCAGTACAAACCGGCAATTTCATACTTTAACCCCTATTATTTAAGTTCAGCTTAAATGTGTAAGTGTTCAACATTACATTCACCTGGTAGTTATAACGAGATGCTTGAACACAGAAACAAATAGAAAACGACAAATTTATTTTTCCGTATGTTATTGACATCGGGAATTTTTCAACTTTGAATCATGTCCCCAACGTAGATGCGGCAGCATTTTCTGATTTATTAAAAAGTAAATCATTAGCCCGGTGTAATAATAATACTCCCGGGCCAGGAGTTTCAATATTCAAATTAGGACATAACTTACTTAAATGTTTGCTTTAATCAGCATGCTGTTAGCAAATCTGTTGGTTGTGTGCTTATCACCAACTTGGGCAAGGAAACATACAAGAAGACGTTTTACTCATCCTGAAATTTTAACTCAAGACTACAGGATATCATACACTACAGACACAGATAACACACACAGTCTCACAGAATACTATTGACATATATTTTCGTTAAAATAAGTAGTCAGTACATAAATCGTTTTATTTACTGACCCAACTAGTGCTCTAATACATCATCATTCCATTTTATTATCTTTGACAATCTCATTGTGAAAATCCTCTGACTGACCATGGACAAATGTAATTTAATGAGAAATAAATCATCTATCTAATTTAGATTATCTATCTATTAGATAGAAATAAATTCAAATGCGTGATCTTCGTAGTTGAAAAATATACGATAGCACACACAAATAAATGTCCCGTATTGGCTATAATATCACTACGGCTGAATCACCACCGACAAGTGAAAAGAGCCAGTCTAGACAGTTTCAGCTTTATTGTATATTATTCAAACTCCTCTTCATTCTTACGTGAACAATTGATACTTATTCCATTTCGTTGTCTTGTTAACACCTAAAAGCAAGTAACAAAAGCGCCAGTTACTTAACAAGAGTACTTCTAATAATCTGATATAGCCCCGGAGCGGCCTTCGTTGTCCCAATCTATTACATGTAAGTACATCGAGTTAGGTGCGAGGCCACTCGACTGAAGGAGAAACTCTTGAGGCAATGTATTTGCATGTTTTGGTATGCTATAGGCATATAAACTAACGACCAAAAATAAGCAGTCTCGTAAAAAAGAAAATAATGAAGTGTTGACTGAAGTAAAGTAAATATTTTTTTGGCATAGGTAAATACATAATATAAGAAAAAAAAAGTTTACAAATCAAATAAAATACTTTATTTGCTATAAATAGGGTTACATATCACAATTTGTGGGTGTTATTATAATAATATTAGCTCTTATGCCTACTTAGCTATATTTTCATAGCATGCAAATTTTTTATTAAACTATGAGGTCGGTACTATTTCAATATTAATTCTTATTATTCCACTTATTCTATAAAATACAGGTAGGTAGTAGTACAATATAGGTAGGTACATCATAACAACAACAACAATGACTGAAATCGTAATCGTGGAACACTCAGGAACAATCAAATCAATTGAAAGAAAGAAATAAAATGTATCCGGAGCAATCAAAATAATTTATTGTGGAATAAAACTCAATTTGAAGTTATATCGATATTGCTGTGAAAAACATTTCGTTACTGATTGACTCAATTTACGATGTTTATGAACTGAAGGAGGTCATTAATTATGCATAGCAATAAAAAGGACTGTCTGTCCAGTGGCAATATTAGGATTTCAAAAATAAAAAATAACATAAAAAACATTTTTATTCTTTGTGTTTTAATGTATTATTTTATAATTCCAGTCTCGTCGCAAAAACCATTCTAGAGTTCATTTAGTTATGTGATTACTGATTATGTAAGCAATAACCTTATCTTTAACATTTGAACACCTACAAAGTAAAAATTGTCCTAATATGTTTGTAGGTTTTTGCACTGCTTAGTCAGGGACCAGACGGCAGTGTATTCTTCCGGTCTGTTTTCAAATTGGCGTGACGCCTGAATAAAGTAAATTGCTGGAGAAAAGTCTATCTAAAAACCTGAATTCAAACTTAGGCTCTCGGGAATTGAAGCTTAAAGTTCTTACCATTCAAGTTTTACCAAAAGTATATTCCAAGTTGTTATTGGATAAGACTGTAATCATGTACAGTCGTCTCCGTAAAGCCGTGTTTGTGTAACCTCAAACTACGATCTGGGCAAATAGCCGTCATTAGGATAGCTCGTTAGGTTTGAGGGCGCCGTTAAACATAATCATGGTACGGGTGAATCAATCCTACGTACAGGCTGCAACATCGTAGTTACAATGTACTTTTATGTTTTATTTAGTAAATACTCTAGGAGAAATGTTCAAAAAGAATTGACGAAATACCTCGTAATATAGGAATATTTATACCTACTTCGAGATCATGGCAAATGGTGTGAAGTCTGGCCCATCTTTATTTAATTAAAACAAAATCTGTGCCCGAGAATTGATCTGAGGGACGTTTTTAACAAAAAATACTGATGAACTGACGTTGATATTTTCAAAATCTCTGCTCAAGCGAAGATCAATGCTTCAGTAATTTTCTTAAGGTACTCCTATTCTGTTGAAAGTTTTCGTTGTAAGCACACACGTTTTTGAATAACTCACTTTTTTCACTCAGAAATGGTAATCATACTCCTAATATCCGTCATCCACTGCCGGCTTAATGACCACGGTACGCTTGCCACGGTTGGTGATCAAAAATCGGAATTTTAGTCTGAACACACACTCGAAACTAAGCTTTGAACCAGGAACTAGTATATAAATATGCGCCAGACAACACACCTCTTGTAATGGTCTCGAAGTAAGGATTAATATCCCTGTGTTACGAGGTACCACACAAGGAAATAAGCTAGGGGCGTCTCCCAGCACAGCCAGACCCGAGTCAATTCAGAAAAGATCGTTTCCTGAATTGACCCGACCGGGAATCGAGGCGAAAAACCGTGCTACAGCGCACTACGCCAATCGTGTCGTCTAATATCTACCATGATTTTCCGTCACGTAAATGGCGATCGTTGCGTTTAGAAATGTTTATGCTATTTTTGGTACCATTTTAAATCACTAGAGGTACCTAAATTTCATGCAAAAACGTCAACGCGGTATATTCGGCCGCCAGCGGGTGTCATTGGTGTAAGTAACAAATAACGCATGTAGCGCGGCGCCCCGGACAGATAGTCCGCTTAGAACAAACCGCCATTTTGATCACGCACACAGACAAATTGCGTTTACAGGACCAGTGAGAATCGGTCACGTGGCGAGTCGCACTGTCGCGAGTGTTTTTGTTTTTGTCGAACTTGGTGCAATTTTTCACATGGTGAATTATGTTTTTATTTATTTATTTAGGATAGGCAAACAGACAGATTACCATCGATACATGACTTAAAATAATATTATAAATGAACTAGGCTAGACAGTAATCCACAAATAGTGTACACAGCATGGCTAATTCTTATTTCCTAAAGGACGGTCGGAAAATACAAATAAAACATTAAAATGAAAAGCATAAAAAATTAAAAGTAAAAAGTGGACGAGCTATGAGTTGAGTGAAAAGGATTTTTGGCCGGTTCTGTCAATACCTACCTATTCTTTTTTCAAAATCCAGAGTGATTATAGTAGTAACCCTAGGCGGTCAGGCAAGTTTAGGTTTTTATAGCATTTTCCTCAATTTTTTGAATTTTTTTGCTCGTGATAGGTGAATAAGGTGAATAGGTAATACAATTTCCCGTAAGTTTGTTTCGCTGCTGCTTTTATACTGGAAAAGGCGAGAGCGGTCCTTCAATAATGTTACAACTTCTGTTAAAACTAAACTAAAACAGAAGAAGCTTTAAGATACTATAAGTTTGTCACTATAGTATATAGTGTCGCAGAATGTGTGAGGGGAAACCACAAAACACGATAAAACACAATAGCTAACTGTTATAGCTCGAGTGGGCACTTAAGAAGTGAGAGCTACATAATGCCTCCAGTTGCCGTTCTAGAACTAAACTCATATAAGAGATGATGGTTCAGTTAAGAGAGACGTAAGCGTAACAGGGAAAGCTCGTTGCTTCAAATCCTATATTAAGTTTGGATTAGCAACATTGCAGGTTGTGACTGTCGTATCGTTGTAACTTATGTTGCAATCTTAGTGTGATTATTAACACCTTTTTTGATGGAAGTAGCTAATAATGAAGATGAAATTAATAAAACACTATAAAAAAGCTGTAGATTTGCAAATGTTGCTCTTTTACTGTAAAAAACTCACAAATTATAAAAATCAAATCCTGATCATAATAAAGTAACTATTCTTTCATATAATAAAAAGCTTCTTTTGACTGACCGGAGTCAACCATTTAAATAATAATAATAAATATTTGTGACAAATTACATTAAAATATGCGAATCGAACCCCAAACTAAGCAGAGCTTGGGGTGTCAGAGACTGATAACCATACTTAAATATTTCTAAATACATACTGAAATAGATAATAACACCCAGATACACAACAAACATGGTGGGGATCGAACTCACAACAGGATTGCTACCATTGTGCCAACAGGCCAGTCGAATCCTGTCAAATGATTTCAAGACAGATTCTATGTCAGAGTGTATTCAAGATTCGAGACCAGAATGTAAAGTTAAGTCTCGGTGTTAAGTGGTGGGTTTAGACCGAACGAGCGAATGCTCATTCTATCCCCACTCTATCAAATCATTCTATCAAATTCTCTTTGTCACTTTGAAGAAGACAGAGTAAAGTAAAAAGTCAAAATATCTTTGTTCATATAGACTTATAAAAAGTACTTATGACCAGTCAAACACAAAAAAAAACTGTAGAAAAAATATACTGATTAAAAATAAACTTACATTCAATAATACTATTATAATTAATATCATAATTAAACATAATGAGACTCTACCGAGCATCCTCTTGTCTCTGTTTACACAAACAGAATTTGATGGAATGAGCATTCGCTGTGTGTTTGGTCTAAACACACCTTAAGATGTCCCACTATCTAACTAAATAAATACATCGATACTAAAATACAAAGTTAAACGTCGGACACTCATGTTAACTGCCTACTTGCGGTACGTAAGTGGTATTAAGAGGGTATCTTATGACCTAACTTCAAAAAGTTACAGTTACGTCGGCGCCGGAACTCGTAAGATTTCAGGGTCGACGGCACTTGATTAATATTAGATGAACATGACACTACGGGTAAATTAGATTCACTGGTACAGGCGCTTTACAAAACCATTGGGAAATGGGTCTTATGTCAGAAGCATAAGGTACATCTTTGTAAAGCTTGACGTGAACGCGTCTGTATAATATCATAAATGGCCGTTTCATTGGTGCGATGGTTAGACGTCCTGTCTACACTCCCGAAGGTTCTGATATTTCATTTTCGATAAATTTTTGTGCTTATTCTGTATCTGGCTGTAATAATCTATTTAAATAACTATAATAAATATTCGTATGTACTGGTATATTTGTTAACTCCGATGAAGGTGTAAGTTTTATCATAGACATTTTATTCATTTACTTAAGCTTATAGATAAAATATAACATTAACGCCAGGCTTCCCAAGAATTTCTCTCCAACACAAGGCTCATTTTTAACCGGCCTGCTCAAGCATGCTCACCATAACATATGAACTCCTCATACAAAGTTCCACTTAGCAACTAGATAACTTATACGGAACCAAACTACAGCTCTAAGCGTGACGTAACTCGTAAAACATTATCAGGGTCCACGACAACTAAATTAATTTCATCTACGTGGTAAGAGTACTAAGAACCGAGTTACTGACATACCTACAGACTTAGCTAGTTGAAGTCACACTAATGGCACCTGAAGAAAATATGGTGGGTCTTAAACTACAGTTACACATGCTCTAAAATAGCATGCTTAAAACGAGCATGCTAACTTTTCATTGAATGAGCATGCTCGTTATTAGCAATGCTTGGACACACATGCTAGTAGCAATTGCTCAATAGTAGCATGCTATTGTGCTAGTAATGAGCATGTGTAACTGTAGATTTCAGTTCTGGGAGTGAAACGACCCTTTATTTTATGTCACAGACAATTTGGAAATTATTTCAACAATAGCCAATGTAATTATGGTGTCACCGTGTCAAAAATATAAGTTATTAGGTTCAATTGTAAAAACATATGTTACAACGAAATCATTGGTATCACGTAGAATTACGAACAAAAAATTAAGAAAACCAAAAGCTTTATACTATACGCAATGCAAAAAATAAAATGATAATAAGGTGCTCAGTGAAATAAATATATTTTAACTGAGCCGAATATCGCCTTCACGAACAGAAAGCCTCTAATAACGAAGGACTTGGTGTGACTTGGTAGATTCTAGTTAAAACCGCGAGCAAAAGAATAATTACAAACTACGAAATTGTTCACTGAACCATCACCATCACTACGAAAAATTTTACGAATTATAACACGAAACAAACCAGTTTTCACAGTTGTAAAGAAAATAATCCATCCGATCCAGACTGACCCGCAAATATCTAACGCAAAACACACACACCCTCGTCTGCCCAAATGAGTTAGTATTCAGAATTTTGGATTAAGAACGATATCTGCGTCACTTAGCGAGTAATATCACAATCAAACACTTTCTAAAATTCTAATTTTAACTTTGCAGGCAACGTGATGTTTTGTTTTTCCTAAAGATATTTTGCTAAATTTCAATAAGGCAGTTCCAAGTGGTTCCTTTGCTTTCTTTCGGCAAAGGTCTAATGACATGTGAAACGCTCAGATTCATGGTTTTAAAAGTCAAATTGTTCAAATAACTATTCATTTAATTTACAAACAAAAAATACAGAACTGAAGATCAGGATTCAAGTAATATTTTTACTCGAACAGAATTGTAATTTTTTCTTCCCTCTTCTAGTAAAAAAATCTTTGATTCAGACAGTAGTTACAAGTGAGCAGTACTGAGTTAGCTGCTGGGTGGCAGTGAACGCAAATGTCATTCACGCATCGTAAAGCCTTACGTACTTTAGTTACCTCCTAAACTAATAATACAGTAGTTGAACGATCATTAACTTATTTTTTAGAATAACTAGCGGCCCTGACAAACTTCGTTCTGTCAAAAGCTATTGGCAAATGCTTAACAGCTGCGAATATTTAGTATGGAAAAATGTTTATGCTTTTTTTTATTTTTTTCGTCAATTTCCCAATTTTTTCAATACTTGTTATCCTATTCCCAATGTAGACAAATCCAAAAACACAAAAATCATAAACATTGGTCCACCCGTTATTGAGTTATAAGTGGTGTAACTAACTAACACGACTTTCTTTTAAGTATAAAATATATAAATGTGCAAGTTAAAACTCTCATTCGATTAAACCGCTGTCATTTATCTCTGAGCAATTTATAAACGTGAAATTTTCATCTAAATGTTCATTATACCCTCGAGTTACTAATGAGTTCGCTAACAATAGTTGACATATCTTCATCAATTACCTATTCTCCCTCAAATCTCCCTCGCCATATTTCTTTTGTGCTGAGAGACTTTTGAAGGGGTATCTTTATGAAAATGTTTCAGTCAGTCAAACAATCTTAAAATATTATTACTGTATTTTTTGGGATTTTGATAACAAATGAAATGTTTTAATTACACTTAAGAAAACTTTAATGTCTTTCATACAATCCTACCCAGGACACAGTCGTTGAAGTTAGAACATTTATATTTATTACTAGTAACTTGCCCGGCTTCACAAAAAAAAAATTCAAAATTCTGTTCGTTTTTCTTTTAATTCATAGTCGTATTATAAACCTTGTCTTTAGGGTACGTGCTATTTAGAACCGAGCTGCTAACTGCAACTGCCGATAGCACGTGCAGCGTCCCTTATCACTTGATTTGATTGTGAGTGACATAGATAACAATTGGACGCTGCACGTGCTGTCTGCAGCTCGGTTTCAAATAGTACTTTTACAATAACTTAAACGAAAAGAAGAACTAACTAGCCTGAATGGTCGAGCCGATCTCTAGTTTTGCTTTTATATAGAAGACGTGTCTAGGTGTATATATTCATGAAGTATATAGATATGTTTAAATATTTGGTTCATCAGTCTCATAAATCCACAATAGGTACAAGCTTTGTTCAGTTTGGGGTCAGTTGATATTGGTGTAAACACAAATTACGCATGCGGCGCGGCTGCCCGAACAGATAGTCCGCTCAGAACGAACCGCCATTTTGATCACGCACACAAACATAGTGAGTTTACAGGCGAAACCTGTGAGAACCGGTCACGCGGCGAGTCGCACTGTCGCGCGTGTTTTTCTTTTGACGAACTTAGTGAAATTTTTCACATGATGAATTTTGTTTTCGAGCGGTTCTGCCAGGTAGGGTTAAAATCAGGGCGAATAAAGTTGTAACCCTAAAGCGCAAGGGGTCTTTTTGTAAACTCATTTTGTGGTGTAAAGTTACCAGACCAGATATTCATTTATTTATGGAATGCGTTTGAAAAGTTATTGTCGGCACATAAACATCGACCATCCAATGATCCAGCGGTCGACTCACTCTTGACTTGTTCGATGTAAATCTGTAAAGGGAATTTTCTTTGAAGGTAAATTCTATTGAAGAAAGCGAATCAAGTAGATAACATCTTTTCTTTTGCGTTAAATGATTAAGTTCTGCGCAACTTTGAATCGAGCGTATGAAAGTTTTATCAGTCTGTGATCTTGAGTTTAATAAAACTTGAAATTACTGAATGCCTTGAATAAACGATGTACAATGAAAAAAAAACTATTTAAAAGTTTATATTGATCATAACTTGTTACCACAACACTTTCACAATCTGTCATGAAATCATCACATAAAATAATATGTATATATATACATATAATAATTATGTTAAAGTTAAGTTATGCACCATTGAAATCAAATCTGAAAAAAGTACCACGTTATTAGGCTTAGAAATAGACAATAGTCTAAACTGGAAGTCGCACGTACAAACAGTAACCAAAAAATATATCCTCTTTTATTTAAGCTCTATACAATTTGAAGAAAGTTACAGACAAAGAAACCGCCCTTACGGCATATTATGCATAATATATGGCCACTCTTTGCTCACGTATGGCATAATTTTGTGGGGTAATAGCACTGCTATACATGAAGTGTTTATACAGGAAAAAAAAATGTATTAGAATTATCAGCAATATAAACCAAATCACTTCGTGTAGACCATACTTCAGAGAACTGAAAATTTTAACAATAACATGTTTATAAATATTAGAATCGTGTAAATTTGTCAGAACTCACATGTATTTATACTCACCAAACACTTCTATAAAACGCAATGACAGGTATAAAAACCAACTACATCTTCCCTCAGGTGAAACTCTCCAATTAGTAAGACCAGGCCCCCACTGGATGTCCATACGTATAAATAACCATATCCCGAACTTCATAAAGGATATAGATAAGCCTACAACTTTCATCAATAGACTAAAGGCATATCTTCCGCAAAAGGCATATTACGGGCTGGAATAATTTTTCACAGACAAATGTAGCTTATATTGTGGATCTCTTTTTTAGTTTTTTAGTTTTTAACATAGTTGCGTCATCTATGCGTATAATTGCAATGCCCTTACAGGGTGCCACATGGAATGTCCTGTTTATTTATTGTAAGATATTTTATGTATCATGTGGCATGCAATAAATAAATAAGTTCTGGATTAAGCTAAGCTCTCTCGGAGAGTCGGAGGTATTGTACCGTAGGATGAATCGTATCACCACCAGACTTCCTAGTGAATAACTTACGTAACATGACATACCATCTCGACGATATCCCAAACGGGGTAGTCAGAGGCAAGTGAATGTTGCCGTCATGGTGAACAAAACACTCAGAAGCCCAGTTTTCACCAATAATGGTATTCCTAGTAAATTGTAGTCCATATTTTTTAAATACTGGTACGTTAAAATATGCGACCCTAGTCGGAAGTTGCATAACATTTTGGTATAGCGTGCACCCGTTCTTTTTTGCTGCTGTCAAAAAACTGGTTTGGTTGTTTTTAATCGAAATTTTACAGTGCACATTTGTGTGTACCCCTAATGGTCAGTGAAAATTATCATTTAATTATAAGTATCCGCGTTTTCATTTCCTACAAAAAAATGTGTTAATGAAGTAAATATCAGTACGTCTACCACGAGTCGTCACTTTAAATTTACATAATCGTTCGTGTAAAAAAAAGTATTGGGATTTTATTTGTCATGTCATGTCATGGGTCATCCCAATACAATTGTTTTACGCGAAAGATAACGTAAATTTAAAGTGGCAACTCGTGGTAGGCGTACTGAAAGTATTTCAACCAGCTGTACCATCATTCACTATAAACTAAGCAGAACTAGTGATATGTTCTTTAATAAATACATAATATAAATAAATAAATATGCGCCAGACAACACATCACTTAGCATGGTCTCGAAGTAGGGATAAATATCCCTGTGTTATGAGGTACCAGACAAGGAATCAAGCCAGAAGCGTCTCCTAGCATGCGCAGACCCAAGTCAATTCAGTAAAGATCGTTTTCTGAATTGACCCGACCGGGAATCGAACCCGGGACACTACGGAAATGAAGGCGAGAAACCGTGCAACAGCGCGCAACGCCAACGCCATCGTCTTTAGTAATATTCCTTTATAAATATTTGATTAATATTACAGCCTGCTTTTAGAGAGGTGCCCGTGGCTAAGTGACGGCAGCGGGTCGGCAACAATCCGATGTTAAGCAACGCCAGTCAGGTCGGGTAATGGATGGGTGACCATCCCGACCGAGTGGTGTATTTTTCGGGCATCTCTGTGCTTTGGAAGGCACGTTAAACAGTTGGTCCCGGCTGACGTCGCAAGATATCAGTCATTAAGCCTTGACAGAGGCCTAAAAAGGGGGCTTGATAACATCTGACAGTAAGCTTTATCACTGGCCTTACAATCACCTCTCCAACAATCCGCACTGAGCCCGCGTGTTGGAGTATGGCTCGTACCACCTCATATTTGAGGTGAGGCCTGTGCCCAGCAGTGGGACGTATATAAGGCTATATTTCTGCTTTTAGACCTAGCCATTGAAAAGCACAACAATTCAGCATCAAATAGGCCAACAAAGAATCTAAAAGATGTAAATAATCACTTATAATGAGAGCCACTCATATATAGCCTATTCCTTTTGACAATTTTTTAAAAAATTGCGTGTTTTACACTGTTTTAAACACTCGTTCTGTCATAAGTTGTAGCGACTGAATCAACATCGTGTCCAGTGCAATGGAGGCTTTAGTAAAATTCTGTGTAAAAAATTAGGTCTTGTTTGAATGGTTTTACCATTTTTACTCAAACAATATGGCTAGAAAGAATATTGTAGACCAAATTTCTTGGTCAGTTTTCACAGAATGTATTATTATTCTGAATAACTATGCTTTATCAGTACTGATAGATATTTCATCGATTGAGGTCGCAAAAAGCGCGTATTATGGTAATATCTACCCCATTCTCTCATATGGAATAATATTTTGGGGTGATTCAGTTAACGTTAACGACACTTTTATATTACAGGAGAGAAGTTTAAAAATTATTTACAGCGAAAAAATTGATGATTCTCTACGACTATTATTCAAAGAAAAACAATATTTAACTTTAACTGGCATTTACATCTTAGAAATAGCTTTGTTCGTCAAAAATAATATGCATTTGTTGACGGAAAAGTCTGAAATGAGATTAAGAAGCACTAAGTTGCGGGGACATGACTACCTTTGCGAGCCATCATGTAAATGCATGATTTACAGTAAAAGTACATTTATAAGTGCTATACAAGTTTATAATTCTCTGCCTTGTAATATTACTGACATTTTAAGTGTAAAACTATTTAAGACAAAACCAAAGCGGTGGCTTTTAAACAGTGTATTTTACAATTGAAATGAATTTTATAATAGAGACAAATCTCTCGAAATTTTAAGTACCTAACAACAACATGAATGTGACATTAACAATAATTTATAATAAAAATTAACATCCCTCTCTCTCTCTCTTTATATGCAGGTGCAATACAATTAACAATATCTGATACTTTAATAATTAATTTAATGAATATATAAAAAGATCTACATGAATATACTTACACTATTGTCTATGTATAAATTATTGTTGAGTGCCCGAAATGGGTAAACCAATGTACTGTAATTTTGCAATGCCAACTAGCATAAGACATCCATGGTTTACACAATAAATATTTCTGATTTCTGATAACTCATTATAATTTTGTTGATGCCAAAATGTAAAGGTGTGGCTATTGAAATATGATACAGCAGTTGTTCTTCTAATAATTTAACCTTGGGAATCTCATAACACCCCAAAACAAGCAGTGGTGGTGTCATTGCATACGAGTAAGTTTATACAGGGTTACAGGTTAAGTCTACCTATATTCTAGAGGCTGTAGTTAACATCATTTGTGACTGATTTGACTATGATAAACCATACCGCAAAACTCAACCATTTGTAAGACATTAGACTTTTACGTTTTTACAAATTTTTACTCTATTGACATTTTTTTTTGTAAATTGTGCCTAATACTGTGTAAAAAACAAACATTAGTATTTGTTTTTTACAATTTTTAGATAATTAATGAGTGATTCTATTAGTTTTGTTACCAAATTTGCAGGTGAGTGAACAAAATGGGATAGCAAAAAAGAAAAAAAAGGAAGGTTTCTTTTAGGGTTTAATTCTTAAGCTATCCAACAAGGTATAAAAGTCAAGGTTTTATAAGGAATCATTGAGAAAAACTTAGATGAAAGCCTCCCAGGTTGTAGGAAAATGTAACGTTTTGAGCCTAGGTGTAAAATAAAACTATTCAAATAGGTACATAATGTCGATTTGTATACTCCTTAGAGTAAAAAAGTACATAACAAAAATCATTAATGTCATAATGTTCCTATTTGGATTTTTTTTATTACGCTACGTACGCTCTAAGTACCTGTTCCACTGCTTTTCAGTACGCATACAAATTGTACGGAACACTCTTATATCGTGGATGATGGTTAGATGGAATCCTTCAATGAAAGTGGTGACGCAGACCAATGCATTATAATAATTAAACTTGTGGGAAGGGCGAATCAAAGCCATCTATGGCAATAACGATCTCACCAGTATATATCATACCTACACACCATTGCTAGGTGCCCTATTTCCAGTTCATTTCAGTTCTCGTAATTTTCCATCTTTTCGAACACGCATTGCCGTAGGTACGCATAAAAGACATTCTCCAATATTCTCAGCAACACATTTTTACATATTCTCAACTAGGTCAAAGGCAAAATTATCATTTATCATCCGCGGGGCCCGTAGATTTCGATCTCCGGTTTCAACGCGAAAACTTATGCCACAAGTATCAAGATACATGGTTTGTTATTACACAGAGACTCTAATTAGTGTCAGAAAACAAGAAATGTGTCTTGTTTAAGTAACAAACTTACATGATTAAGTGTTGCTTCAAGTTTAGTTAAGTTTACAAAGCATTTAATGTCGTTAGGGAAAAGGTTTAGGCTTACAAAAATGTGCTATTTATGAATAATGATATCTTATTGTAACCGAAACTCCTGAATAGGTAGCTTTCTGTTAGTGAAATAATTTTCATGATCGGATTAGTATTTCCGAAGATTCCCAAAAACAAACATAGTTAGAAAATTTACCCCTTTAAAACATTAGTTTAGAAGCAATAGATAAAAGCCTAAAGCCGTGTCAAGCCACGGCAGTACACCGGTAATATAGAATTTGAACAGGAAAAAATGTCAAAGACTGAGATCATATATGTGAACGAAGGCACAGAGTTCTAAAAAGGATAAAAAATTATGGAAAAAAGTCTGGAAGTCGAGTAAAGTCGTAAGCACGCTCTAGTTCCGTCTAATTGGAAAATAGACTCCCCAGAGCCTAATATGCGGAGCTGCACTTTCTCGAGCTAAAGCGTAACTTATTCAGTATTGATAGAATGACACAAACAAAAAAACTCGGAAAAAAATGGGTATACAAATGAAAGCAAAAATGTATTCAAGATTCAAAGAATACGAAATTGTAAGAATAAAACATGGTGCAGAGAAAAAGCTCGATAACAGAAAAAGAGGTATTCGCTACTTATAAATGAAAAAACATCAAAGAAATCTCAAAACCATGTATTGGTTCAAAAAACGCAACTTTCTCACCATAGAAGAGAAAAAAATCTTAGTTAAGCTGGTTAGTTTCTATGTTGTTAGTTTGTCACTCAAATATTTTTGTGTTTCTTCAGATTTTTCAAAAGTAAAATATGGTTAAATGAGGGCAGCACTGTTACCCGTGTAGCAAAAATATAACTGTCGAATTCCTCAAGGTTATCTATCCTAGTTCAAAACTATTTCAATTTCGAAGTGACAAGGGATTTGCTAAGCAGATAATCCATCCCAATAATACTTGGCATACCTAAATCGGGCTTAGCCGAATTGACATTCTATCTTAAGCATTCGTAAACGTAACCTACATTATTAGTGTTCTAATTGATTCTTGAGCGTAATAAGCAGCTTTATATCACTCAACGGGGGAGTTGATCTTCAGAAAATACCATCATTGTGACATTGTTTCTAAAGAAATACAACTCAAACTCAAACTCAAACGTTTATTTGCTAAGAACACAGTGAATAAAGATGACATTTTCACTGGGTAAATGCCTCCGACATTACTCAATCAAGGTATCGTGCATCGCTACAAATTGATGAGTAAAGCAGTATCCACCACGCTTGCTAAATACGGGTCACATCACAAAGCCGAGCTATAAAAAATCCAAAAACACACCTTGTACCTCTGGACGAAAGACCGAAATCGCCTTAAAGTTTCTTTCTTAATATCCAATTTACACACCCTAAAATCCATTTAAAATTAAATAAAGCGATGGCGCAAAAATGGATGCACCCTCAAATTACGCCGTCGCCTTGATTGTAAGACCATCAATTTGCTCTAACAAAAAAGACGTCGAGTCACCGGCCTGAAAAAGATATAGTGCCCGAAAATATTAAATTACCGGGTTGAAACCATAAACGTAAATTGAAACAGATGACGCGAGTGAATGTACTTCACGGAACAAGAGACAGTGCAATACATCTATTCTGACACTGCTTCATTTAGTCCACGCTCTTTGTTATTATCAACGAATGTCAAATGCAATTAAAATTACATCTGCTCTCTAAAGTTGTTTAAAAAGTTGCAAATCTTAGCATTTATCATTGTTCTGGCTTTGTCCTACATTAAAATCGATTAAGAAACTAATGAAACTACACGTGCAGGACAACGGCGTCATCCACACACAATTCAGTATTTGTTGGATTAAAAGGTTATGTGACTAATTTTCTTGTCGTGCCATCCAGACATGGAACGCTCTTATCATGAAGTCTTGAAGTGGGGCTTGAAAGGGCAGTTCTGCAGACCTTCAAGATGAGGATGGCCAGCTCAGTGATTGCTTTACATCACTGTGCTTGTTATCTAAACCCGCACGTCCGCTTTCCATCAGTTGGAGTGAGGTCATCCTGATGAGCAATCAAAAAAAAATAATCGAAAAAGAATTATTAATAGTAATAATGAATCGTCAGAATAAGCTTCAAAGAATTTGGTTTTCATTCAGACGGATGGACTTGAGTTACCTGTTTAAATTTGTGTCCGTGATCGAAACCCACCTGGAGCGTTAATCTTCGGCGCTGTCCATCACCCGGGGTCGAACTCATCCAGACCCCATAAAAATGACATTAACCCCGTTTCGTCTTGGAGGTGTATTCATGGTCGGGATTCGATTACGACGAAGCTCGATTATCTGATCGTGAATGAGATTGTTATTAAGAACTGTGAACGAATTTCTTTTCACAAAAGTAGGTAGTTGTAGCTTGTGTTAACGGAACTATACTTTTGATGTTATTTCATACTTTTATAATAATATTATATGTACTATTATTATAAAAAGGATAAAAATTATAGTTTCTTTGTTTGTATTGAAAAGGCTCTAAAACTACACTGGACTGATTTTTTTTCACCAATTTAAATATATGATATCAGCGAGTAAAAACGGCTACATTTTAACGTTTACGGATTATAATGCCTCAAAAGTTAGTCATATTAAAATTTAAAGCGTTATATCAACTTTGCAACGAGTTGATAATCCCATACATCGACATTAAACACTTCACTTTAGGAAGTATAATTTTTACAGTGCAGTTCGATCAGAACTGTACGTCTACCAAAAGTTGCCACTTTAGATTTACGTTATCGTTCGCGTAAAAAAATTGTCTTGGGATTTGACATGACATGACATGACAATGTCAAATCCCAAGGGCATGGCAAATAGAGGGCATTTAATCGCCTCAGAATAAATACTTGACATAAATGATAGCCAACTTCAAAAATCTGTGTGCCATTTTTGGCCTTTTACTTTGGAGTAACAGTACAGATGCACATAGGGCATTTGTCGCGCAGAAAAATGTATCCGAGCTACGTGTGGCCTAGCTCCAGACGAATTTTTACGCGAACGATAGCGTAAATTTAAAGTTTCGGCTCGTGGTAGACGTACAGAACATTGATTCACATTCCCGCGAATTTGCGGCCTTGGCGGTTTCCTGACTTCATATTAAATGACGTTTTGTCTACATCAGTGAAGCCAATGGGGTCGGCATGTGAAAGCATCTTTTAGGATGGCGCCTCTGCACTTAGTACCTTTATCTCTAAATCAGGTCGACAGTCGGTTGAAAGGCTATTTGCGGATTTCTGCTACAAATCCGACGTCTTCGAGCATATTTGTAGTTATGATTATGAAGAACTGAGCGTTAGTGAATGCCAAACAGACGAAAATAAATTTATTTAAATAGACATTAAAAAGTACTTTAAATAGTCAACGAATGAAAAGAAAATAATAGAGATTAATATAATGATTCTAAAATATACACGGTGCCCCAAATACTTCTTTTAAAGAGCCAACTATTTATCGTTTTCTATAAGTTAATTCAACAGCATATTACAAGCTTTCAATCAAAGTATTGAAAGTGTAAAATTAGGCATAAAGGAAGAGTATTTTTGAAAACAACTCAGAAAGAGCAAACTAAAAAAAAGGTATCATGTATGTTTGGACCATCCTATATGTACATACATACATACATACCATCACGCCTCTTTCCCAACGGGGTAGGCAGAGACCACTTCTTTCCACTTGCTACGATCCTGACATACATCTTGCGCTTCTTCTACTCTCATGAGTCCTTTCATACATGCTCGTCGGTTAAAGGTACTCTTGACCCGACCCTTTCTGAGAACATCTTGAACTTGCCCAAGAAACGTTCTTCTGGGTCTTCCCCTTCCAACAGTCCCATTTACCCTTGCCTCATAAATCCGCTTCGTTAATCGCCTTTCATCCATTCTTTCCATATGACCAAACCACCTCAGCATTCCCATCTCAATTTTAGTAACCACGTCTTCTTTCACACCACATCGTTCTCTTATTACACAGTTTCTAATTCTATCACTCAGTTTTACCCCAGCCATGCTTCTTAATGCTCTCATTTGCACTGCATTTATTTTACTTTCATCCTTCTTCTGCCATACCCAACTTTCACTACCATACATTAATGTCGGTACCAGCACGCCCCCGTGAACTGCCAGTCGGGCTTTCTCCGACACTCTGTGACTGCTCATAAAGGCATGCAGCGCCCCCGTTCACTCTATTACCTGCATTCACTCTCCTTTCAATGTCTCCCTCATATCTTCCATCTCTCGTAAACATAGTACCCAGATACACAAATTCTTTCACTTGCTCTACCTTTTCACTCCCAATAAAAATCTTACATTCTGTCACACTATAATCTCTTTCAAACACCATTGTCTTGGTTTTACTCACATTCACTTTCATACCTCTCTCTTCCAGTGACGCATTCATTGCCGTTACCATATCCTGTAACTCGTCGGCCGACGATGCAAGTATTACCTGATCATCGGCGTAGAGAAGACATTTCACGAGTAACCCATCCATTCTCAAACCATAATTCGTATCTTTCAAACCCGTCAAACAATTATCCATGAATAGGTTGAACAGCCACGGTGACGCTACACAGCCCTGTCTAACACCTTTATGGATATTAAACCAGTCAGTGTACATCCCGTCTACTCTGACACAAGCACTGGAACCCTCGTAGAGAGATTTCAGCGCTCGTATCAGGCAACTGCTCACTCCATACGCAGACAATGTCGACCACAATTCATTCCTCCTCACTCGATCATAGGCTTTTTCCAGATCCACGAATATGCAGTAGACTTTTTGACTTTTGGCCAAAAACTTTTCAGCTATGCACCGTAAGGAAAAAACCTGATCCGTACATCCCATTCCCCTTCTGAATCCCGCTTGTGCATCCCATATCTTGTGCTCAGTTTCATTCACTACCCTATTAATCAGCACTTTTGCATACAATTTGCCGACAACGCTGAGCAGGCTAATTCCGCGGTAATTTTTGCAGTCTTGTTGTGACCCTTTCCCTTTGAACAACGGCACGATCACGGCTTTGCACCAGTCTCCCGGGACTCGGCCGGTCCTCCAACACATATTGAAAAGGCGGTACAACTGACTAGCCGCTATGCCTCGCCCTGCCTTCAGCATCTCGACAGACACTCTATCGTACCCTGCAGCCTTACCAGCTCTCATACTTTTCATCGCTATCATAATCTCATCCATGCTAATCTGGTTATCCTCTTCATTCACTTCCATTACGACATCAGCTGTTTCTGCCAATGCATCATCTCTTTCAAACAAACTTTCAAAATACTCCTTCCATCTTCTTAAAACACATTCTTCACCTTTCAAACTACTTCCATCCTTGCCTCTGATTTTTGCTAGATCTGATGTTGTAGATGCTCCCCTAGCAGTTCGTACGGACTTCCAGAAAAACTTTATGTTTGACTGGAAGTCTTTAGTAAGCTTCCTGTCAAATTCGTCCTTTTGTTCTTCTTTCTTTTTATTTTCTACCTCCTTTACTATACCTTTCAACCTTTTATATTTTGTTTTAGCTTCCATCACATCACCATCCGTTGCCTCGTGTACTCTTTGACTAGCTTTTATTGCTAACCAGTCTACTCATGCTTTCTTCTTTTCATTTACAGCTGTCTGCACACTTTTGTCCATCCATACATTCTTCTTCTTGCTTCCTTTCCTTCTCCTTGTAGTTCCACATATATTTACAGCCACACTTACTAATCCTTCCTTAAAAGTCTCCCATAGCCCCTCAATCTCGCACACCTCTTCTGAATCTTCAAACTTCTTACGCAACTCATTCACATATTCGTCTTCAATTTCCCTTTCTTGCAATTTCTCCACTTTCACTCGTTCCAGAATACCTGTACCCACCGGAGCTCTGTGTCGCCACCTATTGAAAAGACCACTTATTCGGGTTAACACCAGGAAGTGGTCTGTGTCGATACCAGCCCCGCGGTATGCTCGGGTGTCCACAATATTCCTTCTCAGTCGTTCGTCCACTATCACAAAGTCAATCATACTTCTCGACACACCCTCTTCCCTTGTATACATGTGAATCTTTTTGTGTTCAAACATTGTATTTGTTACACATAGATTGCACTCCACGCAGATCTCTAACAAACTTTTCCCATTCTCATTCACTCTATCGTCACCATACAAGCCAAGAACCCTTTCATATCCTTCTCGTTTTCTACCTACCCACCCATTGAAGTCACCTAACATAATTACTCGTTCATTCTGCTTGCATTTGCGTAGGGTTTCTCTCATACTCTCCCAAAACTCCTCTACTTCTCTTTGGGCTTTTGAACACCGACTAGCACTCTTATCTGTCGGTGCATATACACCAAGGATAAAAATTCGAGTCAGTCCAACTTTTAGCCGTACCCAGAGAAGTCTCGGGCTGACGCACTCATACTCACTTACACATTCAGTCATTCGCGCGGAGAAAATAAGGCCTACCCCTTGACAACCTCGGTTATTGGCTGGCACGCCAGACCAGTACGCCGTGTAGGGTTCATGGATCGAGATGTCACACCCCTTCCGCTTAGTCTCATTCACACACAGAACATCAATATGCCTTTCACCCATCAACTGACATACCTCATCTATTTTATCACTCATTCCTCCTCTCACATTCAACGTAGCGAAGCGGCTCTCCGTGGGCCGCTTTTCGCTCCCGTGTGGAACGAGACGTGATGGGTTGCGAACCACACCGCCGCCGTCATGAATTGGTTTGTTACGATTCATTGCGTTCCCACGAGTAGCAAGGGAAATAATTTGTCGGTCCCAGCAGAGCCCCGCATGCCAGGATAAGGCTAGCCTTGATCTGGGTTCGCCTGGTCCCAGGGCAGTTTGGCCGCTTGTGACTAGGCTTGCCCCTAGCCACGCATCCATCGGTACGGCAGGCCTTGGATTGGCGGAAGGGATAGGATAGTTAGGAAAAGGAAGGGGATTGGTAACTGAGAAAGGACATAAAGACCGGGGTAGGAAGTGGGAAACAAAGGATTTTAATGTCTCGAAAGGATTGGGGTGAGACAGTAAAAGCTCGGGAGGCCGGGGTCGCATACCCGTATACCTTGCCATAACTACCGGAAAGGTAGTAAGGATTAGCATCCCTGACCGTTCCTTATGACCCATTCCTGACCCATCCTATATGTATAGGTAGAATACCTAAACATGCCGTGAATCGACCACTGTCGTCGGAAAGTTGATTCTGCTAGAGGCTAGTATGTATATTACATTCCTGACAGTTTAGTGTTTGCGTACAAGGAGTGTTCCATTTCTCGCTCCTCATTATGTGAAATCTCCATAATCCGTTTGACGTAATACGCTAGCCATAAAATGGTCTACACTCCAAAACATTTCTGACTTAACGGCCAACAAACAGTTCTGCGCTTTGAAATTCGTAATATATATTTTTTTAAATTTTTAAAGTACTTTTTAAGATTGTTCATCTGCCAAAAATATAAAGCATCCTTTCCATGTCATCTGTTCCATCTCCATAATCGCTAGCAAGTAAAAACCAGGTTTACCATCGCCGTAAGTCACGGGAGGTACTTTGCAATTCTACGACGGCATTAGGGTCCGGATGCTGAGGTGGTTTTTACGCCATTTCACGGTTCCGTACAGTGTTTTATACCGGCTTGACGATGGGCTGTGAATACTTCTCGGAGTTAGCGTGCTCTTAAATAAAGCTTTTCACGGTGATAAGTTGAGCGATTTTGCTGTTCTTGTTTAGTCAGAATTATGTACTTTATTGATATATTTGTAATGTTTACTAATTGAAACCTTTAAAATCACGCCTAATGCAAAGTACGACGCGGGTTCCTCAGCAAAAAACCCATATTTGCAGTTGGTCTGTATCTGTTTATATCAGTACCTCTAATGAGTAAAAAAATAGAAAAGATTGTATTGCCCAATTTAACACACATGATTAAAAAATTTAATTAAAAAGTTGAACTGGAAAAATCATATAGATGATCTCAGTAAAAAGACAAGTAGTTTATCTTATGCTTTGTACAAACTTTCTTCGACTGTAAACACTGATGCACTACTCACAGCCTATTATGGACTTGTCGAGTCAGTGCTCAGGTACGGAATTATTTTTTGGGGTAACTCCACCAACAAGGATATGGTTTTTAAATGCCAGAAACGCTGTATACGTGCTATGTTTGAGCTTCAAAGTACAGACAGTTGCCAACCCCTCTTTGTGCAGCATAAAATTCTAACACTTCCGTCGTTATATATAATTGAAGCAGCCCTGTTTGTAAAGAGGAACCCTGGTTTGTTTCCACGCATGTCTGACGTAGTTGTAAGAAATCGTCGTGATGTGGATCGACTCTGTTTGTTCCCTTCCAAAACAACTCTGTTACATAACAGTATAGTCTGCATGGCACCAAAGATCTATAATAAAATCCCAAGCGATATTAAACAGCTAAATGTTAAATTATTCATGACGAAACTTAAAAACATATTAGTTAATAAGTGTTATTATAAAATTGATGATTTCCTCAACGATAATTTTTAATTTGTTAATTTAAAAAAAAAAAAGTTAATTTATTTAAATAATGTAATTTGATGTTTAATTTGCCTTATAACATTTGCATGCCTTAGACTGGCAGAATATAGATTTGTACTGTAAGCACAAATGTAACAATAACCTGTGTGACCTGTATTCTGTGCAAATAAATGTATTATTATTATTATTATTATTATTAATACAATTACAAGTAAGCACAAAAATAACACACACATGTGCTGGTTGTTCGGCAATAGGTACCAGTTTCAACGTACGCTGGGCTCGAGGGCCCAGCGCTGGTTTTCAGACTGGCCTTATAGCAGGTCGGCTATACCAGGAGAAGTATTAGTATAAAGTATGTGTTTTGTACTGTGTAGGTAACTTTTGTGTGTACGGTGTAAATAAACGTAGTATTATTTATGTGTGTTTGAAGTGCGTGTGTGTGTGTGTGTACGCCCCGTGTGGGGCGTCCAGTTCCTGAGCTTGAAGCATCCAGTTCATGCCTGCAGGTTGCCACGGTATCGTTAGTACAATTCCCAGAATAAGCAATGGATTATGTTTTGGGTTTCATCGCAAACTTAGGCAAGTTTATGTTCACTAACCACGTGGTGATAAGGCCAATATCTACAATTGAAAGAATTGAAACCATCACTTAAATTTGATCGCATCGGTTTTTCTAACGTTCACAGCTTGAAAATCAACGTGTGATTTTTCAGGCGTCAGTAAAAAGTTTAAAACTACACGCAAACCGTGAAAAGTGCTAACAATTTTTTAATCAAACTGCGACAAAACTAAACTAATTTAAAAGTCGTGTTCCAGTTTCGTGTTCCTGCAAAAAGCGCTAAAAGATGAAAGCTTTCTCCACACTAGTTCGGTGGCCGTCATTTTATAACCCGGTATACAAGAGAGATGGATTCAGACGGCTCAACTACAGACATAATTTGAAAAAGATACCGCGAGTGTTATGTTGCTGTCAAGTGCAGTTATCTTCCAAAGATGTGTAATCGGGTACATTATCATTCCATACATTTTCTTTCATACATATAAAGTTATTTACTAAATTATATTGAGAAAAAATTCAATTAAGGGCATCGTGACCTAGGAGTTAAGCACTCCAACTTGGATTGTTGATCGTGTGGTTCTGAGTTAAAATCTGGCCAGAACCATATTTGTGTTCATTGTTAAAGGGATTTGAACCTTTGTGGCATAGGTCACTAACCGCCATTTTTTTCTTGATGTTTCCGCGCAGAATGAAAATGGTATTTTTGGACAGACGACTTTGGGATGTGGGGAGATTTTGGAAGAAGATAACAGACTAAGTGATTTCTTATTTTTAAGCACTAAACAATGCTCTATTTTATACACAAAGATAGAAATAGTGCTTATAAATAAAAAAAACACTTATTCTATAGCTAGTTTCACCTTAATCGAAAGTCAAATATTTGCAAAAATATTTCTTTCGGGTGTTAAAAGCCCTTGTGTAACAGACTGTTCATATGTCCTAAAACTGTTATTTGTTAACAAAATAACGCAAAAAGCGTCATTATTACTGGATTTATAATGAATATCATTTTTTTTCATATCGATCTTTCAAATAACTCTGAAACGTAACATATATACAAATAATATCGTGCGCAGAAACTATTCAAGAAAAAACAAAATGGCAGCAGGTCGCTGTGCCTCCAAACAAAAATGTTCAAACCCCTTTCCGACTAATAATAATAAATAATAAATATCCCTGGACATTATTCCACACAGCGCCATCTAGCCCCAAAGTAAGCTAATTAAAGCTTGTGTTATGGGATACTAGACAACGGATAAACATACTTAAATACATTTTCTTTTGTAAATACATACTTATTATACATAGGAGACACCCAGACCAGTACAAAACAGACATGTTCATGCACACAAATGTTTGTACTGTGCGGGGATCGAACCCGCGACCTCTGGTGTAGTAGCCAACTTCTTAACCATTACACCAAGTCGGTCGTCAACTAACTCTCCGTAAATGGAAAACACCGATAATAAACCAAATCAACCCTGAAAACCGCGGAAAGCTTACCACCTACCACGCTGGGTTCTAATACCATTGGTGAATAGCGAGCTTCTCAGTGTTCCGTTCACCGTGACGCCAACAGTCACTCGCCTCTGACTACTCCATTAGCGATATTGTCATGATTGTATGTTATGTTATGAAGCGCTATCGTGATGCAATTTCAAGAGTTTGAATTTTTAGCGCGCTTGGTTATCAAATAGACTGAGTTTCTTGCGTAATTTATTCGGGTTTAGGTCTGTGAGCTTGAGTCGCTTGTCACTCTTGCCGTTTGGGAGCGTTCTCGCTGATAAAGACGGTTACTGCTGTCTGCTTGGTCTAATACGAGACTGGCGTTTACACTATCAATCCACGTATGTACCACTGAATACATGCGTCATAAAATTAAAACGCGATTTCTTCTTTTTCCACATGAACCAAAAAATAACAAAACAGCCCAAAATCTCCCAGCTTAACTGTTCAAAGCAAAAGGCGAAATTGCACACCGAAATAAGTAACGTTATCTTGTCTCCGAGTGACGTTCGCATGACACATTTCACGCATCGTCGTCTAATCGCGTCGTCGCGAGTGACAGTCGACGCGTGACGCGACTTACAACGACGTTACACTTCCCTCGCGCGGTGCCAACCTTACGAAATTCATTTTGTTCTGAATTTCGTTGAGGTAATTGATTTTGGTTTATCTGGATTTTCTGGCAGGTGATTAAGAATATCGTTAGACTCCAACTTCAGGACCTTTTCTAGAGAAAACTATGGAAATACCTAATGTTCTAATACTGCAACTGAAATCAAACGCTGAATGTTTTAACTTAATTGGTATTTTGCCCCCGAATTATAAGGTACAGCTGTCCATGTTGTTCAAACGCGCTGGTTTGACAGCGTGTATGTAAAGTAAAGATTTATTTGTCATAGGTGTAACCCTAATTAAAATTCTATCGTACCGTTATACCAAAAAAGTCTTCGCTCAACATGATGTTAGGGTAGGTAGACTGCTCTCGTTCCCTGCGGTTAGGGGAGTAGAATACTACCGTGGTATCCCTGCCTGTCGTAAGAGGCGACTGAAAGGGCCCTAGGGGTCGCAAAGCGTACTCGGGGGGCCTGCGTGTGTTTCGGTTAGCGATCCCGAGGAAGACGTTAACGGACACTGGAGTCGAGCTTGCTCCTCCCTAGGCTGGCTGCCGGTCTCTCCCTTGTTGGGGATCCCGGGTCACTTCCATTCTGCGCCGAAGATGACCACCGTCAGGTTTTAGTGGGAAGGGGTCTCTGTTTTCCCAGGAGTTCCGAGTCCCACATATCCCAAGTGTCCCGAACCCGGGGCCTTGGGAATGCCTAAATGCATTTCCTGACGCAAAGAAAAGGTAGACTGCTCTCAACCCATTATTCAATAAGGTGGCCCCATTGTGTTTGCCGGAGTTTAAGCCTAGTTCCATGTCAGTAGGGCAAAATTTATATGGTCTTTTGGTCCGACATTTTTCTTAATTTCCTAATTTTTAGACACAGTCAGCATTAATTGAAAAAAATAAGGAACTAAATTGCCGTCGAAATTCAAGCTTATTCTGAATAAACAACTGGTTCATCTGTTACCCTCGGCTGTATGATTCCCTCAAGTTTTTGAGTCACGGCACGTTGACAACGTGAGCACGTCGCTTGACACATTTCCCACGACGCATCTGACACATTTCCGACGGCGGACACGAACCAAATCACAGACCTAGTGTAACACGAAACTCCAAACCCACCAGTTTTGTAACATACTCCCTATTTTCACTTTTTTTTAAAACTAGCTTTCCGGATGAGGGTTCGCTTTGGATCACTTTTAAATCAACGGTCCCAAAGTTTTTGAGTTAATAAATTACAAACAAACTTTACTTAAATCGACTGTTTTATTTTGCGTCAAGTATACTAACCATACCACTGGTTTTTGCACACCAGTTAACCACGCAAAGAGCGAAATGTAAAAATGGATACACTGCCTCGTCGGGATTAATGGAAAAAGCTGTTTCGATTGTAAATTCCGCTTAGCAAAGCTAAATCGGGACATTTTTGTGGGACAGCCTGGCTTGGGGCTTCCATAAATCATCCCGGGCTGACCTGTTGCGATGTCATCCATTGTCTGAACAGTTGCAGGCTTGTGGGCCATTTTATTCACTTCTTTGATCATTTGTTGTGGAAAATTGTTCATTGTGTACTTTGTGTATTGTCATTGCAGTCTAGCTGCATTTTGGGTACGTTTTTGTTGGTGCACGCTTGGTGTTTTTACTTTATCAGCTCTTTCAGTTTTTGAAAAAGCTGCTGCGCGAGCTCGTACGTTCTTTCAGCACATTATTGAAGTAATAAACAATGTCTTGCTTGCTTTATCTAGCAAGAAGAAAGTTTATTAGTTACAAAAACCACAAAACAAAAACAAAAAATATCTTTATTTTAATAGACCTGTAACAAGTACTTTTAAATCGTCATTACAAGAAAAAAAAACTTAGTAATAGACTTAAATACTATAATAATATGAATACATAAATACACTGTATACAAACATAATGTGACTCTACCACCGCTTCGGAAGTTGATCTTAGTCATTCTCTAGTTGTTGTACTTAAATCACGAAGCAATACTTTGTGACCTTATTCATTTTTTGCTTTCGGCGCCTTGTTTCTTTTTTGCGCTGGCTCAGCGACCCGAAGGATCTTGGCCACAAAATTTCGCAACTCTGCTCTCAGTGCTTTGAACATACTTAAATTTACTGTCACACAAATCACTGTACACTGCCTAGTTCCAACAATCCACACTTATCAAGAGCAGACTCTGTGTCAGAAACAATGGCCGCGTCCCGGCTCGACCGAGCACAGTGCCTTCTATGGGACGCCACACACGAATTTGCATCCTTGTCTTGTTTCACATCAAATTGTTAAGTTTAAGTAGATTTTGCCGTTCTATTTCTACTCTTGCACTTTCTCACACAGAACTAAGAAGAAAATGGGAACAATAGAAAAAAATAATTTCAGCCTTCAATAAGAACAGGGATTTGAACCCGCGTCTTTCGCAAACCAGGCGGCTGCTCTTACCAAGCTTATCAAATCATTAACGGATCTAGCGATATTAAAACAGTATATTTCTTGCTTTTGGTTCTTCCAAAGTACTTGCCTTACATCTTTGAATGAGTGGAAATAACAGTAGTAGTATTTAGTTAGGCCAAATTCGATGTTTTCCCATCCATAAATATTAAAAGAGGCATTGTAAAATACGAAAATGAAAGGAACAGACCTTAGAAATCATTTCACAAACACTGCAGAAGTACATTTATATTATTACATATCTTGTAAAAAGCCCCATTACCTTACCTTTCCTACATCTTTACAAGCTTAAACGAGATAAATGACGATATGACAAGCCCATGGCAACCGGTGAAAAGTCACCGAAGCAAAAAAGGGTCCCTTGTCGTGACATTTGATGACCGATGTCCACAACGACTTGTCACGCCATAACACGTGGCTGGCGACTTGACACCGCGTCACGCACGAGTCGTGAAAAATGAATGACCTGAAGGTAGAAAAACTAAAGAAATTCGGACTTAAAGATATCGTGCGGGATACGAACCTGATGCTTCCACAATCCGACTTGATATCTAGCTTCGTCCGAAGCTTAAACATTTAGTTTTCTATTTTTAGTTTTGAGAACAAGCATTGTAAAGGGCAGAAAAAAACAAAGTAAGTACGAATGCTTACCTTTATTAGGAATGAAACTAAAATGTTTTGCTATTCGTGTGGGACAGGATCGTAAAGCAAAGAATGTGGCAGTAAAATCACTGTTAAGGAAATGAAATCAGTCTCGGGAATTTAGTGCAAGTTACTACAAACTGGTAAGCGGCTTGGGACGTTAAGTTTGAGAAGAAACTGCGCTGTAATAAGCGTTATCTCACTATACTTATTTTTATCATCAGATTGCTTCTTATAGTCAGGTAGTTTATTAACACAGCTGTTGAACAGTCAGGTCAAGTACCTGCAGCTAGGTTTCCTCTTATGATGCTTCAATCGTGGAATGAGCTTCTTGACGAAATTTTCCAAAAATATAAATAAAAAAATGTATGCGTCAGACAACACATCTCTTGTATCGGTGTAGAAGTAAGGATAAATGTACGAGGTACCGGGCAAGGAATTGAGCCGGGGGCGTCTCCCAGCACAGTAAGACCTGAACCAATTTATAAGAAATCTTTTCTGAAATTGATCCGACCAGAAATAGTTTCCGGTACTCTACGCAAGTCAAGGTGAGGAACCGTGCTACAGTGCACCAAGCCAATCTTGTCATGAAAATAGTCTTCTCAGACTGCTTTATTTTTTATGAATAAGCGGGCATTCATCTTAAGCAACTTCACGCTGTGATACGACTGAGATCAAATCTTTTTCTTCCTTATCATCTCCCTGAAGCTTGCCTGTTAGAGGTCGCTCCTAGTGGTAGGGTCACCTGGCATATTAAGAGCGTTTTTTTAAAGAAATCTGTATTATTAAGTGTCAGCTGTAAAATTTACCTATCTTAACTTATCCTTATGATATGAATGGTGGATTCCCTCCGTTCTCACCAGTTTACAATTTATCTGATCTTTTTGTTACAAGGCTTCACTTGATAGTCTATTCTGAAAGTGCTTACTCTGAAATGAGCCCTAAACCCACATATAGTTATGATTCGCAAAGAAAGATACGCCGGCGCCACTACCCATAAACGCGTCTTCACCTGTCTCAATCACCACTTAACAGCGATAAAACTATTATGTATGAGAGGAACTAACTGATACTCACAAATACATGGAATTCACTCAAGCGACAAAGCTTTTGAATATACTAGCGCAATAGACACATCTCAGAATTGCATTCTTTTTAAGTTGATTTTAATTAATAGGATTTAACAATGCAGTAATTTCTATACAAAGATAGAAACTAGAAAAAATCGACCTGATCCTGGGGAGTCTGATCCCAATTGAGTCCCTAGGATTAGGTCGAATTTTTCTAGTTTCTATCATTGCGCATTCTTTTTCCTGGTTATGATCAATAATAGCCTACATTGAAAAATCATTACATAGGAAGAGCTTCCATTTACCAACTAAGTTTTTTTTTAATTTGAGCTTCAACGGGGGTTGGATACAATACCCAAGAAAATTCTTAGCAGAGAGCGTCGAGGCCTAGGAGTTTATTGTTAAAATTATGTCTAACTCTCCGGTGATAGAAATCATCGATAAAAAACGAAATCAACCCAAATAACGGCGGAAGACTCACCACACCGTTGGGTTTTAATATCATTGGTTAAAAGTTTGATTGGTTTTGAACTGCATCTCGTAAACTCGGAGTTCTGAACAGAGTGAGACGATTCTTCACGCCTGAGCAGCTCTGTCTCTTGTATAAGACACAAGTTCGCTCGTGTGTGGAATACTGCTCTCATCTCTGGGACAGTTCCGCCAAGTACCTACTTGAAGCTCTTGACAGGTTGCAGTGGCGTGTTATCCGTATTATTGGAAACCCAGAGGCAACTTTGACCCTTGAGCCTCTCCAATTGCGTGGAGACATTGCCGGGCTAAGTGTTCTTTATCGCTTCTACAATGGGGAATGCTCTGACGAGTTATTCCAGCTTATTCCCCCCTCACCATTCCACTCCCGTACCACGCGTTCTGGACTACGGCGTCACCCACACACAATTCAACATTTGTTGGCCCGAACTAAAAGGTTCGGTGACTCGTTTCTTTACCGTATCGTACCATCCAGACGTGGAACGCTCTTCCAGCACATGTGTTTCCTTCCTCGTATAGTCCCGGGTTCTTCAAGCGGGGCGTGAAAAGGCATTTCTGCAGGCCTTCAAGGTGGGGATGGCCAGCCCAGTGATTCGTTTGAATGACTGGGTTTGTCAACTTCATATCTGGACCTCACGACCGCTTTCCATCTGGTGGAGTGAGGTCATCTTGACGGGCAATATAAAAAAAGTGGGCTTCTAAGTGTTCCGTTTACCATGACGGCTACAGTAACTTGCCTCTGACTATCCCGTTTGGGGTAATCGTGATGGTATGGTATGACTTATGTTACGGAAATTTGATCACTATTGCACCCAGTGAGTAACGATGTGGCCTATCATGGTATATGTCACAACTGTATGATTGAGAGCACTATTCCTAGCACTCTAGAAGATTGTACCATTTGTTGCTTATCACAATTGTCTTCAAGAGTAACGATCATTTAATAGAAATCCAGTTAGCTAATTAAGTTAAAAAGCTCAGACAAATTATGAAAGCATAACGATTAGAGTCGCAATCAGATTAAACAAATCAGAGAGACTCGGCGGCCATTTTACTAATGTGTCTCATTTGCTCGCCATTCTATTGTGGAGAAGCTAAATTGTTTCGAGTAAGAGTTCATTTATTATTTTGAGGATTGAAAACAAGTCTTAAATGGACAATCGACATTTAGCTGAATTAGATACGAGTAAGAAAAGGTCAGGTCGGGAGTACCCATAATCGACGAGCATGTATGAAAGGATTAATGAGAGTGGAAGAAGCGCAAGAGGTGTCAGGACCGAAGCAAGTGGAAAGATGTGGTCTCTGTCTACCCCGTTGGGAAAAAGGCGTGATGGTATGTATGTATGTATGTAGATACGAGTATCACCTTTTTCACAAAAGTCAAATCAGCCTTCATTGTAGCTAATGTATGTACCTACTGTTTCGATGATTTTCCAAACACTGAAGCACAAATTGTAAGCTTATTAAATATGGCACACGCGTGACGGTGACATTCTGCTTTGTGTCTCTCCCTAACATATCTGATTAAAAGCAAAAGGAGAAGCAATAGATTTTAACTAGGGAGAAAGTGTGCTTAAATCATTCTTAGCACACTTTTTTTGTTCCGTTGACAGCGCGCAGATGATAGGTCGTTGTATACTCAGAACTACATCTTTGTTTTCGAACTCTCTGGTTATGGAAGACATTCATAAATAACCAAATCAACCCTAATAGCGGTGGAAGGCTCACCACCTAAAACACTTTGGGGTTATCATTGGTGAAAAGTGAACTTCTGAGTGTTCCGTTCACCATGACGGCACGGTCTCTTGCCTCTGTTACTTGAACAGGAAGTTATATGTTTAAACATCCCACGTATATATTACCATTTAGGTTTACAGCTTTTTCTTGTAACTAATTTGCCGTGGCTAAAGTGCTTTTAGAAGTTTATTTTAGTAAATTAATTTTTGCTTGCTTGTTTATCTTTTTGGCTTATCATAAGCTGTAATAGCAGGTTATTCGTATTTCAAATCGCCATATCTACAATGACACGGGATTATTA
Organism: Udea olivalis; assembly: GCA_947369235.1. Lineage (NCBI taxonomy): Eukaryota > Metazoa > Arthropoda > Insecta > Lepidoptera > Crambidae > Udea > Udea olivalis. The sequence continues at coordinate 531,697 of OX376362.1, forward strand.
TTACCAAAATCATCAGCCGATATGACATTTTACTAATGGAAAATTTAAATTACATTCGGTCGGTTCCCAATTTTGCCCACGAACATTTTTCATACCAGATTTATTGCGTTTTTTGTGGCTTGTGGCTTATGGCTCAACTTCATAAAGACATCATAATAATACCATCTAATAATACATAAATATATCTGTACTGCTTTTATATCTAAAAAATTCATCTTTCAGTAACCAGTCGTTCTTGTTATTTTAAGTCTTTCTGAATAAACTCTGTTTCTGAATATGGTCTTTTGAAATATGAATTTCCAGAACGACTGCTTGTACATTTACTACCACGTCGGAGGCAAACAAGCATGAGGTCCACCTGATGGTAAGCGGTTACAGCACGCTTAAACGCGAGCAGCACTACGACAACACTCATTTATAAGGCTTTTTATTTATTCATTCATTCATTGTCATACATTACCATTATTGGTTTTCCTGATGCGATAACTTTAAAATTTACAAAACATTTTAAATACTTATTATAAACATTCTTATTATAAACTAAACATAACACAAAACAAACAAAGTAGGTAGCCTTTGTGAATTCAGTCACAGAGCAACAAAATATGTCTACGGCATTAGACACCTCGTTAAATGTCCCTAAAGCTCGGGAAAAAGGTGCCTTTTAAAAAAATATTAGTTCGCGCAGGAGGAATTGCGAATAGAGGTGGCCGCCGCCGCCGCCACACGTACCTGTTGGGCACGCACAGCTCCATCCTCTGCAACGCAGCCTGGCTGATCACCTGACACCCTCAGCAATCTAAATAAATAAGAAGCCAGGGCCAAGCCCCGCCTCATTTCTAGTTTATTGTACCCCACCATACCGAGCACAAACAATGTTGGATACATCAATGGGTAGAACGGATACACACCAAATAGTTTTTTTCTGTATTCGTTCAACCATCAACTTATATTTCGCTCCATGGGGTGATCAAATACACGAATTGCATTCCATTCTTCTGGGGTGCTTAACCCCTAGGCCACGCACAAGCATACCAAAGCCGTACATAGTTCTATTGCATAAATAATTAAGTAGCTCAGGATGGACTACCTTTCGCAGCACTTAGACAAAAAACGCAAACAAGTATCCAATCGTCCAGAAGCATCACCAAAATAAAACCTCCCATAGCTCGGAAACCCCAAAATCGCATATCCATGAATAATTTATTACTCCTATCCGTTTACTAGCCGATTTCCGCAAACATTTACTCGCAAATAGATTTGCACAACATTGAACCTTAAGTAGAGGACATAGTGTCATGATATTTTGATACGCAGAAACAAATTAACGGTGCCCTGCGAAAATATTAACTGGGTAATTTTACCAGCATCCCTGCGGGTGTGTCTGGGGTACCCTTTGTGCCCTGGGGGTCCCCTGCGGGAAACTCTTTTATATTTATGACACCTAAATAATTTATTTAACCTTCGGTTATACGTTTTGTGTGCTTTCTCAAATGAATGAGAAGAGTAATGTTGTAATAGACGATTTTTAGTGGAAATACATTCAATTTACCATACGGTCCAACTAATCGAAGGTGGCCACCGCCACCCTAAGCAACTCTATTGTGCACACCCTATAAATGGTAAATGGTACCATTGTATACCTTCTTCCACAACAGCTACGCTGTTCTATGTCATCTTAGTTTTCCTATGGAAATCATCCAGACGAAAATAGCAAAGTATATTTTCGTATGGCAGATTTTGATTTTGAAGAAACAGCATTACTCATACTCTTTTTAAATAAATATCTGGGACAATTCACACCAAGATCATCTGACTCCAAACTAAGCTGAGCTTGTAATATGGGCGTCAGAGACTGATAAACATACTTAAATATTTCTAAATACATACTTAAATAGATAATAACACCCAGACACACAACAAATACAAATACAAATGTTCGTCACACAAATATTTGTCATGGGATCGAACCCACGACCTCTGGCGCTAAAGGCAGGATCGCTGCCATTGCGCCAACGGGCCAGTCAAATTTTCTAAAAGGTGTTTTTACCATTGTAAAACATTTGTTGTATTGTATTGTGGCTTCATTAAACTTTATTACCAATTACAATGATTGAGCAACGCGCTCGTGAAGCAGCTTAACTAATCCCAAACCTCATCAAACTATTGATTCATGGAAACAGGATCGACCGATGAGACTAAGCACGTTTTGTCTGCGCATCTATCGCCTGTGACAACTGAATCTACTCGTAGCAAGCTGAACACATCACACTATAGCCTAGATGTGTTCATCGGTGTAATATTTACAACGTTTACAACACAACCGGTAAAATATTTTAAACTTCAAAATGCTTGAACATACTCGTACATCGAAATAAATGACGCAAGTCCATTCGTCAGTGCGAAAAACAAGTTTCTTCAAGTTTTTTTCGACGCTTATAGTGACGATGACGTCACGATAGCGTTTTATCGATAGGAAATTCGTTGTTAGGAATACCCCACTTTTTTAATCGATTTTGATTTAATTCATAGACAATAGTGTTATTTAATGTGAAAATTTCTATTTATTTTTGATATATATTGCCATAACGGTAAATTGTATACTAAACAAAAACTTGTGACTCCTATTTCATTTGTGAAGTACTTACGCTCGCATTATTAATTTCCACACACAAAGTAGGAAGACAAGTATGTAAAAATACAGGGCTACTTTATAAGCACCATCCAAATTGAAATATGAGGATCTATGGAGAAAATAGCAAAATACGTATTTTTATGTTTGACTACTCAAAGGTATAAAAAAAATCACTAGTTTCGTTAAAACTGCGCGACGTGTGTGGCAGCGGGCTCGCAGCCTCTTCAATGGGGAAGATATATTTTATTAAGGTTTTCCTTAACGCAAGACCCCTCAAACTAGCGTAATTGATTGTAGATTCCTAAAATGCTTATGAAATTCAAATAAAATAGTATATTTAGGGCTTTCTGGCGCTTAAAGTTTAAAAATACATAAGATTTTTTCCTATGTAATGTCGAACTTCCATAAGGAGGCTTCTGAAATAAATAAAACTATATTTTAGTGTTACTAATTAGTTTAGTGTATACCTACATGAAGTTTCGATATGCATGTAATAATTCGTTCCCTGAGACTTTGAATTTGTCAGTTTTCAACCTACAAAATCACTCAAGCCAGATCCATTTTTATGCCCCAAAAGTACAGTTTTTATTGTAATAGTGATAGTATTTTTTGTATAGTAAATGAGTATAAGGCGTATTGAGAGTACTTGTGCTGTATTTCCACCATAATAGTCAACAGATTCAAAGTAATCAGAAAATAACCTCAATGAGTAGGAAGCTTTCCATTTTTAACCCCCGACGCAAAAAGAGGGGTGTTATAAGTTTAACGTGTCTGTGTATCTGTGTATCTGTCTGTGGTATCGTAGCTCCCAAACGGATGAAACGATTTTCGTTTAGTTTTTTTTTGTGTCATAGATCATTTTATCCCGAGTGTTCTTAGCCATGTTTCATGAAAATCTGTTCAGCCGTTTGAAGATCATCAGGTCTTTTCTAGTTGATGGGGGGATATGACTAACTTCCTTATGCCCGATCAATTCGAAATTTGGTACCGTGTTACTTCAATGATATTGAAAGTATATGGTAAGGTAACCATGACCTGATCAGCCGTTTGAAGATCATCAGGTCATTAATAGTTGATGAGGGGATCTGACTACCTTTCATAATTATGTCCTAATGATTTAAAATTTGTTACTGTGTTACTTCAAACTCAACTATTTAATCACTTTAAATACCTTCCTAATATTTTACCTACTTTAAAAAGGACAAAATGAAAGTAAAATTAAAAAGTTTAAAAACCCCCGACACAAAAAATAAACTCCAAAAACTAACAAATAATATTTTAAATTCACATGTATAAGGTAAGTTCAACTATTTTTATTTTCCAAGCGTCGCGTCCCGTCGGGGGACCGCTAAGACAGAAAAACAGGTGTAGTCGCAGATTGCAAGAAAAGAATTTACTCCGAAAATTCGCAAAATCGACACAACCGTCAACGTAGTCTGCCCTCACGTGTCTGCCCGTTCGGGTCGCCGCACTTGGTAACACCCACCCCTGCGCCGCATACCGCACACCGAGCTCGCAGCACGCGGCATTACGAAGAAGACTATGTACCTAATTCGTAATAATTAATTAGCTGTTGTTGGAAAAATACTTTATAAACTTGAGCGGTCCCCAGACGCGACGCGACGCTTGGAAAATAAAAATAGGTGAATTTAAAATATTATTTGTTAGTTTTTGGAGTTTATTTTTTGTGTCGGGTGTTTTAAAATTTTTAATTTTACTTTTTACCTTTTGGGAGACTGTTCCCACAATTTTCTCAGCTAAGTATCATTTGGAAATACATAATTTCTTTTGTTTTTACAACCAAAAGCAGCACATTGAGGCACAATGATTTTTAAGAACTTTCTCTATGTTATTTTGTATGGCATTTGGCAGCTTTGACAGATAATTTAGGATAGGACGCTTATAACGCCCTCTGTTGGGATCAAAAAGCAGTATTGTTCCCCATTCCACGTCTGGACTTTATTCGGAAGTTGAAATTTAATTTTGAATAAGTAACCACGCAGCCGCACGAATAAACTGTTCAAAAAAAAAAGTATAAGTTTTACCTACCTACACTTTAAAAAAAAACTGTCATCGATTGATGCCTAATGTCTGGGCAAAAAAAAAATGAACGGTGTTTATAACGTAACTCTGTATAATAAACTAAAATACCAAAAAGCCAAGATTTTTGAAGTAAGTACGTGTATAATGAATAACGGCGCGTTCGTTTGAACACGACAAACGTGAGTAGGCCCTTTACAACAGGACCTAGCAAGCTAAAGTACTAATTGAGACTATTTAAATAAAGATGTAGCTAAAGTACTAATTGAGACTATTTAAATAAAGATGTTTGAGTTTGAGTTAAACACTGCTCTGGGACAGCGAGGGCGGGCAGACTATCACAACATCTACACAAAGCCTTCTGCTAGTGGACTCAGTCCAGTGGCACAGAATAGAGGAAACCAGAAGACCTTCTCACAATAGCTGCAGTTGTTTCAACAATGCGGGAATTAATCTTATTACATGCACACACAGTCTTCATTATTTATGATGACAGGTATACCTAATGCAAAAATCTATCATAATAGTTAATTATTTAACTTAAACACAACACATTTTTGTCACAAATGCATTGTTAAAAGAATATATACCACATGTGCATATCTATATAAAACAGCTTGCGTAACGAATTGAAAATATTAAAACCTAATGTATTTAAGAAAAAAATTAACGATAGGACTATTATAAAAATGTTTTTATATTGTTAAGGAATATACAGAGTTTTGTTCGATTATGTTAAAACCTGCTAGTTTATTAAACATTTACACGTCTGCATGCAGACCGAATAAAATGGACAATTTGTGCTATATTTTAAGCACTTTTTGACATGTATTCTCTTAAATAAATATTTTGACTTTGACTTTAAAAAAAACATGCCATGTTTCATTTATAATAACATCTCAATGCAAATTCTGACTCAAAAATAAAACCCTTACCTAATTAGTAGCAAGTATTTGTTTTAATTTAGATAAATACTTCATAAAACAGGATTGGTTTAGGTTTTACCTCTTGTTTCAACATGATCAGCCGGTTGACTAGTTCTCACCACTTAAACAAATAACCTTAATTGAAATAGTATGCATACTCTTTACAAATTGTATTTAATGTACTGCATTAAATTATACTGCGCCATTCGTCTGACTCCAAGCGCGTAGAAACCATTTCATTACATTTGCAGCCAGCCCAGTCGTCATTAACGATTTCCTGTAAATCTATATCCATTTTATTTACTGCTCTAAATAATGATTTACTTTAGATACTTAATTTTGCTAATGTTGCTAAGCGGGGCATATAACCTGATGGCTAATGGGCAGAAAAGTTCAAGCATTGACCAATAATGTTGACATGTTGTCAACATGAAGGAACGAGGAGAAATGCTTTAGGCATGTCTTATTTTTACTTTCAAACTGTATTAAGTTTTTTAAAAAAGAAGAAATATCGAGGAGCTATGCTCTGGCCAAAACTTAGAAGTAAAAAATTCAAATTCAAAATAAAACCTATAAGCTCCAGTAGCTGTAAAAAAGCGATAGGTACAATAGTACAATCTTTTATCCAAAATTAAAAATTCTATAACCACACCAATCACAAGCAAAGCAAGACGCAGTTAAAGTCCAGTCATAATCATTGCAATCCTACATTCGCTGCTCTGTGTCCACCTGACTCCGCACCTCATTACTGCTAACGATGCGGTCCTCATATTACCCCCCCTCCCCCACTCTCGCACCGAATTTAAAAAGGCTCACGCGCTGACGTAGGAAACATTTGATTGCTCCAAATTACAAAGGCGTGATTTTTACTTTTGTTCCTTTTCTACGTGAGCTGGTTTCCAATAATGTTCGAGGCGTGGAATGGACGCTTTGATGGTTTAACCCCAATGGATGGTTTTATGAATTTGTTATTAGGGTCTTTGTGGAATAACAAAATAAAATACATTTCAATAAATAAAGTTTTTTTCTAACGCCGCTGACGAGTTAGCAAGTAGGTATGTGGACCGCCTCCCTGCGGTTAGGGGAGTAGAATGCTGAGGTATCTCTACTGTCGTAAAAGGCGACTAAAAGGGCCCTTGCGATCGTGTAACGCACGTTGGGGGCCTGAGTGTGTTTCGTGTACGATCCCGAGGAAGACGGCGCTGGAGTAGAGCTTGCTGTTCTCGAGGCTGGCAGCTAGGCGTCCTTGCGCGCTGATGGTTACCGAGTAGTTTCCCGCTTCGGGGATCCCGGGTCTCTTTCATTCTGCGCCGAAGATTATCACTAGGGTTTAGTGGGTAGGGGCCTCTGCTTCCATAGAGGTTCCTTGTCCCACATTAACAAATGTCCCGAACCCAGGGCCCTGGGAATGCCTCACATCATGTAACTTTACAATTTTGTGAAAATTTGATGGGCATTCAATACCAACCAATGAGCCTTATACGTACACCTACCACGAGTTCACGTCACGTAAGCTACGATTGTTTACTACAGTAATTTGTATATCATTTTACGTTCTATTTCTATTCTGCTGTACCTATTAAAATTCTTTGCCGAAGATAGACGCGAGCGTCTATAACTTTAATAGTTTAAAGTTTTAAACTTAGAATAATAACTTATAGAATGATCGTCTTCGTACAACCGCCCCGTCAAAAATGAAGCACTAATCCGATCCACACTTGCGTGACTATTACTTGCTTACGTACGGCGCGCTTTGACATTGAACATTGCGGAGCTGTAATGAACACTGCAAAGCGGTCCGTTTGGAGCCATTTTGGCGCGCGGACTTTGTTGCTATATTATGTAATTATTCTAAGGTTTAAACATTGTTTGCTTCGCACCCCTAAACCATTACTGGTTTGTCTGGGTACCGCAATTCCGTCGTTAGCACAAAGTAAGATATCATGGATCTATCTATGACGACTCGATTAGCGTAGTACGCTATAGCACGGTTTTTCGCCTCGTTTTCCGTAGTATCCCGGGTTCGAGCCCCGGTCGGGTGAATTCAGGAAACGATCTTTTCTGAATTGACTCGGGTTATGGGTGTGCTGTAAGACGCCCCCGGCTTAATCATGTCTGGTACCTCGTAATACAGATATATTTATCCCTACTTCTTTACACCTACCATGACATGTGGTGTGTTGTCTGGCTTTAAATTATCATCTAATATATAAATAATAGCTGATAAAAGTGTCAATATAAAATTATTCGGCTTGTTTGTTTCGCTAAGCCACTACTAGTATCTGGATTCTATGTTAAAATAATATGCGCATTATTATATCTGGTGTCCGTGTGACATTTACTCAGCCAACACGAGCCGACAAGACTTATGTAAGTGACGTGTCTTATCATTCGTTCAGTGTTTTCGTAAGTAGTACGATTTGTCAGCTTGTTAGGGATTTCTTATTCATATTTACACAGAACGATCTAGACAAACAATTTGTGCGTGGTATTGAAGTAAGAAAGTTGTATCTCAAAGAAGAAAAGATAAACCTATTTCTAAATATGAAAGACTCTCACTATATTTCAAAAAAATAATAATGGACTTAATAGTTTTGAAAGAAATAATTTAGTACTATTATTAGAACAAAGTTTAAGAGGTAGATATTTACGTCTCAAACTGTGCTTGCTACTTATTTATTTATTTAATAGAAAACAACTTGTAGGCTTACAGATCACTCCAAAACGCCAGCAAGTCTCAGTACAATATACATTTTATATTACAAAAAACAACAAAAAATTAAAACAAAATAAGCCAAAAGAGTAATAAATAAGAAATAACAACAAATAATCAATAATTAAAAGCATTCAGTCAGATAAACATTTTGTCAAGTTTTAAAATGTCAAGGTTAAATTTAATCCTACGTCATAAAATAATAATAAAAAGAGATAAAAAATATATAATTACCTACCTAAGCAAATCATCAACATATTATGAGTGCACTCTAGCATAAAGGTATCCCAAACTATCGGCAAATATGTCTATATCATCGTGCTGAGCAAGCATATCCCCCAACAGTTTCAGAGCACGAATGGTTGGTGCGTGGGCACCGCGCTGCGTGCGCGCCACTATGCAGCTATGCTAGGCTTAGCTACGGAACTATTCGACCGATTTGTGTTTTTTTTTTTTTTTTTTTATTCATTTTTTCCAAAAATACATTCTTAATATAAAAAAAAAAAATCTGCCAAACTGTATAGCAGTTTGTCGGCAGTAGTTCTCGGTTACAGTTCGGCTAAATACATTTTTGTAATTAATTTAGTTTACATTAGGTACCTCAGATTTTTGTTATTGATTAACTTTACTATTTTCCTCAAATCTAATAAAAAGGAAGCAGGCAAACATGCGATTGCCTTATACAACTTACGAAGACATTATACCTGAGGGTGGTCTGGAAGGTGTATCTATTCTACATCTACCCACCACTTGGACTCACTTTGTGGCAATCATTAAAACGAGATTTTATTATTTTATCAATAATAAAACGGTAATGAAACGGTAACGATAGACCTACGAGCGAAACAAGTAAAAGCAATAAGTAAATAATTAGTAATGATTATAGTAATTAAGTCTATTATTGAGTATTTGTTGCTTTAAATTTGACGATTTGAAAGTACTTACTGTGAAAATCTATTTGAATTTATTTGAGTTTTGGTTTGAATTACAGTTTTTTTTACAAATTAGAGTTTTACCTTGTCTATGGGCACAATGACAAGTAATGCTTCTTAAGAATATTCTTGAGGTGATTTTTGGAGACAGCAGCGCTCATCAAAGCCTGAGGCAGCTCATTATATATTTTAGGTATTATCCACCGCCTAGTACGTTTACCGAAATAGTTCTTAGTTTTCGGTAACACGTATTCTCTTTTCTTAGACCGACGAGTTGGGTAGCCATACTCCCGCTCTACTTTATGCTCGTTTTTATTAAATTGCTCTAATATTAATTTCATTTTTACTTTAATATCAATAGGTACGATTTTACAGATTCTATATAATTTCTCATATTCTTTGTTACACCCTTTTTTAACTTTGTTATCGACCAATATTTTTAATAATCTTATTTGTAGTGATTTTACTTTATTTATGTGCACCGGGAACGTGAGGCCATAGCTACTCAACCCGTAATCTATAGATGCCTCCACGAGCGCGTGATACAACATATATAGTATACTTCTGTTTGCCATCAGTTTTACGTGATACATTTTGCCTAGCACACTACGTAGCTTATTACAGATATGTTCGATGTGCGAGCTCCATACAAATTTACTGTCTATGGTTAGTCCTAGATATTTATAACATTTCACTCGTTCTATGTGTGGGCACTTACACTTGTTCAGACTATCATTTATGTGTAAACATTCATATGTGTGGCCTTTGATTAAGGTATCTGTTTGTTTGTGGCGATTATACGGTGATGATATAAGCATGCATTTGGTTTTACTCACATTTATTATTATTCCATTGTCATGAGCCCATTTGATAGTGTTGTCCAAATCTGTTTGGATTACTTTTTGTATATTTTCTATATTTTTACCACTGTACATTAGGCAAGTGTCATCTGCATACATATACGTTTTACATGACTGTATTACTCTACTCATACCATTTACATGAACAATGTATCCCACTGGACCGAATACGGACCCAGTCGGGACACCGTACTGAATTTTACCCACATCACTGCTAGTTCCGCTAATACGGACTTCCAAAGTTCTATCTGTTAGGTAATTGCTGAACCATTTGTTCGTGGGTCCTCGAATACCACACTCTTCCATGGACCGCAAAAAGCCATCGTGGTCGATCGTTGGTGGTCGTGGTTCACTGCTGCTATGCTATGTAACGGAGCGAGTAAGATATGCGAGGGAGATGCGCAGCTCTGATTATGCGATGTATCAACAGTAGGGAAGGCACACATAGCACGCATCCATAGCACACATCCACAGCACTCATCCATGCGTCAAGTCATGTGGCATCTTTGAAACATAGCTTAGTAGAACCCGCTTCCACCAGTGCTGTGCTATGTGGACCTATGAATCTGCTTAGTTGATATTCTGTAATGCAACTTTTCCGTCATTGGTCTAATTAATAAATATCCAGGACAAATTACACCAAGATCATCTGACCCCAAACTAAGCAGAGCTTGAACTATGGGTGTCAGAGACTGATAAACATCCTTGAATATTTCTAAATACAAACTTAAATAGATAATAACACCGAGAAACACAATAAACACAAATTTTTGTCACATAAATGTTTGTCATGGGTGGGGATCGAACCCACGACCTCCGGTGCTAAAGGCAGGATCGCTGCCATTGCACTAACAGGTCGGTCTAATTGGTTAATTTCTTATTATTCTTATTAATATTTATTGTACTGTTTTAAGTCTTCATAATTTATACATGTCACTTTTTTTGATTTTTGATAACTGTAACCTGAACCGTAGAAATTAATGTAAGTTTAAATTGTGAATTAGGTTACTATGAGGGTAATGTTTTCTAAAAATAAAAATCCCTCCTTAAATAAGTAAATAAAAAAACATCAACCACCTTGCAGTATCTAGTTTATTAGCTATATGATATTGCGTGCACACGATGTCGGACGACACTATCCCACAAGGCCCTGTCAGAATACCAGCGCTGTTGCAGCTTCACAGCTGCAGCGGCACATGCTGAGACAGGGACCTCGTTCGCCCCACACTGAGGATGTTCTTTATCTCATTACTTGTTAATTTTGTATTATTTAATTTCTGTTCAGTTTTAAGTATAAATGCCTATTTGTGTGTGCATGCCAATAAATTACTTTTGACATTTTTGATTCAAAAGCATCCACTGCAACGTAGAATAGCAAGCAACATCTCTCGTGGAAAAGCAGCCTGAGGCTGTCAAGAAATAGGACAGTTGGCCACACCACCATCAGCGTAATAGGGATGCGTCTTGAAATAACGAGACGGATAATTTAAAACATCGTCATTTTCCTTACAGCACCCAAAACGGTCCCAGTAGTGAGTTAATGGCGCAATGTAAAAAGTATGTAGTTGAATAGACACATTAACATGCAGCCTATGTCTAAAATCCAGAGCGAAGTGGAGTGTAAAGCCACACATTCTCTGCGAGTGTAAATTAATTCAGACCGCGTCTTCCCGAATCCAGGCTGTTTGCTGAGGTTTCCTCAATATTCTCGACGAGAGGCCACTAACCCCCGAAATAATGACGTCAGTTTAGGGTACTTTAAATGGTATATAACTGAACTTTGAATTGTAAGTAGTTAACCTATCCTCTGTCCCATGTATGACATAAAATACGATATTTCTCAAATGAATTTTTTGTGTTACAATTTTGCTAGACAGGCAACCTGAAAAAAATGTTTACACAGCCACCATGAATAGAAAGTATGTACATATTGTGAAGAAAATCGTAACTAATTTAATTAAGTAACAAATAGTTATTATTTAGTTATTTAACAACACCAACCAACATCATGTTGGTGTAAGTTGCTAAATAACTTACACTAACAATAAATCTAAGTTGAACTTACACTAACAATGAATCTAAGCTGAACTTACACTAACAATAAATCTAAGTTGATAAAGATACCTAATATTTTTTTAACCGACTTCAAAAATGCAGGTTCCTAATTCAGTTATATGTTTAACCGCTACCGATTAAGGATAGCCTAAATATCCTTGGCATGGATGTTCGTAGCAACCTAAACCAGCGTGTAGTCCACATTGAGAGCGTCATTAGAACTGCATCCCGTAAACTCGGAATCCTGAACAGAGTGAGACGATTCTTCTCACCTGGGCAGCTCTGTCTCTTGTTTAAGACACAAGTTCGCTCGTGTGTGAAATACTGCTCTCATCTCTGGGACGGTTCCGCCAAGTACCTACTCGAAGCTCTTGACAGGTTGCAGCGGCGTGCTATCCGTGTTATTGGAAACCCAGAGGCAGCTTTGACCCTTGAGCCTCTTCAATTGCGTAGAGACATTGTCAGGCTAAGTGTTCTCTATCGCTTCTACAATGGGGAATGCTCTGACAAGTTATTCCAGCTTATTTCACCCTCACCTTTTCACTCCCGTACCACGCGTGCTGGACTACGGCGTCACCCACACACAATTCAACATTTGTTGGCCCGAACTAAAAGGTTCGGTGACTCGTATCTTTGTCGTACCATCCAGACGTGGAACGCTCTTCCAGCACATGTGTTTCCTTCCTCTTATAGTCTCGGGTTCTTCAAGCGGGGCGTGAAAAGGCATTTCTGCAGGCCTTCAAGGTGATGATGGCCAGCCCAGTGATTCGTTTGAATGACTGGGCTTGTCAACCTTATATCTGGACCTCACGACCGATTTCCATCAGGTGTCTTATGAATTTTTGTGTTATAGATAGGACCCTTACTTATTTTGCCAACAGAGACAAAAAAAAGATTACTACCTTAATGCAATCATAATTTCGAAGTTATCAACAGCTAACACATTAGTTTAACCTGATCAGATCATTGAAAAGTATCAAACTGGGCTTAGAGAAGGGGCACACTGATCTATCAGTCGTGTATGATATTGATTTGATTCTCTCAATAGATCTGACGGAATAAAAGCATCAGTTACTCTGAACCTAGAAACAATATGGATTTGGTAGATTCAGGTCCGTGTTTCGAGTGTCACAGGGGTTATTGTTTAATTATGCTAGCATACAGGGGAGAGATAGTCGCCTTACTACAAAACATTTTCTAAACTTAATTTCTAATTATTATATTAACAGCCAATATCACGTGGACCATCAGAAGTATCGCCAGGTTAAGTGAAGTTACCATTTTGTTGGCATGAGTAGCTTTTCGCCAGCTTCTTCGCTCGTGTGGACTATTACTTCCGTTAACATAGTAAAGCTGGTACTAATTTAGGCAATGTAGCTTCATATAGATGAAATATTTTTTAAAATCGTACCTTTACTTTTTGAGTTCATTCATTACAAAAAAACGTATCTTTCCTCTATATGATATGAGTATCTACAGACTGTAATTAAATAGCGAATCTTAGGTTCCCTAGCTGACCACAAATAGCTTTACAAGGAGCCCTGGCCTCCCCGGACAGTGTTATTTTTCGGAAGCCATTTAGCCAACGCTAATCATCTAAGGTCCACTTCATCGATTGGCTATTCTACCGATGGGTCATTTCACCTAAAAGCCATTTGACGGTAAACTCATATCACCGAAAGTTAAATTTCTTTGAACGCCATATTATCAAAGGGCAAATAAAATCATGCATGTAAATTATACATTTTTATTTCAGCTGTGACTTTCCGTAAGGCGCTTTCAATTTAGACGTTTCGTGTCGGACCGCTGCGGTGCCGAAACGGTGCGTTTGTCGTATTGTGCACGGACGGTCGTTTGTTTTTATACAAAGCGCGCGATGCGACAACAGTGCGGCGTCGGTACCGCAAACGCTCGACAACGAATACCGCGCGCTTTGTATGAAAACAAACGACCGTCCGTGCGCAAACGCACCGCAAGAGCGGTCCGATACGAAATATAGAAGAAAGAATTAATCTCGACTACCTTCTTCTGTCTTTTTTGTTTGCTAGTAATTGTTTTTTTAGGACTTGTCTTAAGCACTTTTTATAGGTAAGTCTATATTAAAAAAGATATTTTTTCCTTACTTTACTCTAGAAATCTGTATTTTTTCCATCTTCGTTAGACACTAATAGTAAAGACTCTGCTTAGTATAGGGCCATGTGTAAAAACATCTGGACCTTCTGCTGACTACAGATCCAGACCACTACTCTGTGTCGGTTACTGCCCCTCTGGGCAGTTCAGACCATTGTCTGGTGAAGTCTGTGTCCAACTACTCCCCACCCGATCCCAGCCCTAGAGGCACAAGTCGGATCTGGTGATACAAGTCTGCAGACTGGGATGAGATGCGGCATTTCTTTGCATCTTATCCTTGGCAGCAAGCTTGCTTCTCTTCTGGCGACCCATCGCAATGAGCCGACGCTATCTCTGAGGTGATATGTACGGCTATGGAGTACTTTATTCCATTTTCCGACGTATACCTCGATAGCCGAGCTCCCCGTTGGTTCAACTCTGAGTGCGCTACTGCTGAGGTGGTAAAGCAATCGGCGTACAAGAACTGGGCTGAAGCTCGCGCACGTAAAGCCTCCGATGTCAGTACAAAGAAGAGAGTCTTTAACGCTGCTGCCAAGTCCTTCAAAAAAGTACCCAGGAGGACTCGATTCGATCATGTTACCCGTATTGGAGCCAAACTCGTCTCTCACCCATCGGGTAGCAAGGCTTTCTGGTCCTTGGCTAAAATGGTCGAATCGAACTTTTGCCGCCCATCTCTGCCGCCACTGATGAAGCCCGACGGATCTCTGGCCCACTCTGCGGAAGAGAAAGCAAATCTTTTCGCTTCTCTATTTGCAAGCCATTCGCGTCTCAATTCTGGAGGTAAAACACCACTTGTGCTACCTCAAAGTGGTTTCCTAATGGCAAAAATCCGTATACGCCAAAAAGAGGTACTGAAAACGCTTCGGACTCTTGACGTGAACAAAGCCAGTAAAGTAAAAGTAAAAAAGTAAAAAATATCTTTATTCATATAGACTTATAAAAAGTACTTATGACATGTCATGTAACAAAAAAAAATTGTAGCAAAAATATACTGAATAAAAATAAACCTACATAAAATAATACTATGATAGTTCATATCATGATTAAATATAATGTGACTCTACCACCGGTTCGGAGGTTGTTTCCGATCGAGAAGACTCCGGCAAGAAACTCGATGGTTACTCTTTTCAATCTTGTTTTTATACACAAAAATGGAATTGACAGAGTAAAGTCATAACAAAAAAGTGTGCAGAGGAGCAAATTATACCTAAGATGACCACAAATTCTTATCATTTAAGAAATCCTCAACACTATAATAACCCCGCTTCATTAACTTAGCTTTAATTTGTGACTTAAACTGGTGAAGAGGCAGTTCAACAAGAGTTTGCGGAATCTTATTAAAATATCTTACACATTGACCAACAAATGATTTCCCTACCTTATGCAGTCTTAGACTGGGAGTTACGAGCTTATTTTTATTTCTGGTATTGAGTTTATGAACATCACTGTTTTTCTTGAAGAGATGCAAGTTTTTACGGACATATACTACATTATCATAAATAAATTGAGAGTACACAGTTAAAATATCTATCTCTTTGAATACTTCACGAAGCGAGTCGCGTGGTCTAAGGTTGTAAATGGAGCGGATGGCTCTTTTTTGAAGAACAAAGATGGTGTTGAGATCCGCTGCCGAGCCCCACAACTGAAGACCATACGACATAACACTGTGAAAATAACTGAAGTACACTAATCTTGCTGTTGCGATATCAGTCAGGAGCCTTATTTTTCTAACAGCATAAGCTGCCGAACAAAGTCTTCCTGCCAGGGCAGAAATATGCGGACCCCACTGTAACTTGGAATCGAGAGTAATTCCCAGAAATACAGTGGAATTCGCAATCTCTAATGGCTCGTTATTCATGTTTATAATGGTATCGACCTGTCTTACATTGGGCATAGAAAATTTGATACATTTGGTCTTCTCAGCATTAAGCAATAAATTGTTACTCGTAAACCAATGCAGTACCTTAGAAAGAGTATTATTTACGTCGTCAAGCGCTTTGTTACTTCTATCTACGTTAAAAATTAGAGAAGTGTCATCAGCAAATAATACAATCCCACATAGGTCTTTGACAAAATAAGGCAGGTCATTTATATAGATTAAAAACAGCAGAGGACCCAATATTGATCCCTGGGGCACGCCCATACGTATGGTGGCACCGGAAGAGTTCGTACCATTGATACTCACTTTTTGTATTCTATCAGTGAGGTAAGATTCTATAAGGCTAAGTGAAATATTTGAAACACCGTAATGCCTCAGCTTAATCAGTAGGATTTCATGATCTACGCAGTCAAATGCTTTTGATAAATCACAAAAAACTCCTATTGCATCTTGCTTGCCTTCCCACGCATCAAATATGTGTTTGATGAGCGCAACACCTGCATCGGTTGTATTCCTATTTTTAGTGAATCCAAATTGATTACTATGTAATAATTTATTCAAAACAAAGTGAGAATGTAATTGATTCAATATAATTTTTTCAAAAATTTTACTCATAGCTGGTAGAATAGAAATAGGTCTATAATTGGATGGGTCACTTTTCTCACCTGACTTATAAAGGGGTATGACTTTACTAAATTTCATTAAATTAGGGAACTGACCCTTGTCTACACAGTTATTAAAAAGTAACGCTAAACTAGGGGAGATGGCATCTATGACTGATTTAAGTATATCAACAGAAATACCCCATAAATCCTCCGTTTTTTTTATGTTAAGTTCTTTAAACGATTTGAGAATGGTATGAGGAGATATATGATCAAAGCAAAAACTAGTGGCGCACTCATTAACACTTGATGTGAGGAGATAACTAGCTAGCAGTGAACTAGAATTTAGTTTACTGGTAGTAATAAAAGGTATCTCAGAGAAAAATGATTCAAATGTATTAGCTATATCAACGTCAGACTTAATAATATTATCTTTAATTTTAAGTGAGAAAGAGTTATTGCGTGGTATGGACTTACAAGTTTCTTTGTTTATAATGTTCCAAGTCGCTTTGATTTTGTTTTTTGCTTGTTTTATTTTGTCTCGCAAAAACATGGACTTGGCTACATTGCAAGATTTTTTAAATATCTTGGAGTAAGATTTAACATAGTCTACTAGTTTGGGACTATGAAAGTTCGCTTTTAAATCATATAATTCGTATAATTTAATCCTACTTTTATGAATACCTGGAGTAGCCCAGTCACTGAATTTAAATTTAAATTTATCAACTGTCACTTTTGTTTTTGAAAAAATGGTGTTATGTTCATACATTATCAGATTGAACAAATCCTCATACTGATCATAGTAGGAGTCTATTAGGAATTCTAATTCACGTTTTTCGTCAAAATTCGCTCCCTCCGTTCGCTCATTCGAAAAAAGTGAATTAATCCTTCCCAATATACACCAATAGATTACAAATTCATAAAAACATACCAGTGAATTTGTTTCCCCAGAGATCCAGTGTTTCACAAAGATCACAACGTACACTGCATTGTTGAATAGATCAGGCATGGTGAGAACCGCTCTTCGAGACCCGATTAGAATATGACGGCACCATGAAACTACAACGACCACAGACCGAGTGGTGGTTTCATGCCAGATTGGTCGTGCCTAAATCAGTAATATTCTATTCGAAATCATGTCATCCAGCAGCAGCATAGTTAGTTACAGCTATGATAATGAGAAATGTCGGCACCACGAAACTTCACTTGTTCCTTGCTTGGTGGAACAGTGATTCCATGCCTGATTGGTCGTACGGACAAATCTGAATGCAAAGGGCAGATAACTATGTGCTTTAGACGCAAAACCTCGAAACGGTGTGCGGGAGCCACGACGATTATCATGACTGACAAACTTCTAGCAATCCTGTTAAAGAATGAACAGATAATTTCAGGAAGGCACTGATTATAAAGGATAGGTAATATTATTTATGAACGATATTTTTTGTAGTAAGAAGGTCTACTCCCGTTCGTCAAAAACGTAGTTACGTGTTTTTTCAGTCGTTATAAAACATATTTACCGTTCGAAATTGATGTTGATTTTTTTGGTATTCTCATAACCGTATTTATATTGTACAAAACATATAAAACCTATGCATAACATGCTACGTTTTTGTAGCCTTTAACCACTTCCAAAGTTTCACGAAACTTCGCAAATTTGTACCGTAGTAGGCCCCCTGTTTACATGCACTGTCATCATTTCTTAATCGGTCCGCCAACGTCGAGCGCGGGGCCTTGCTATCTGACACCTCTTCGTTACACATACCTAATGTACCGATTCCTGATTGTTTAACTAAATTGATGAATGAAACTTGATATGGGGCCTTTTGGTGTAGGCTGAGTGTAGGGTGGTACTTTATTATTACGATTTATTTATTAAATTTACAATACATGCTAATCAGTGGCTAGAAATAAAGTAGAGTAATTAACTCATATACGCTCCCACTACTGACTTACGATCTCCATCATTAAGGAATGTCATCACTGCATATTAGCCTAATCACCACGCTTGCCAACTAGTGGTGTGATGACAATAAAGGTTTTTGTACCCGAAAATCCGAAAGCACTCCCGAACTGGGATTTGAACCAAGGACCTCCGGATTCGGGCGGAGCTCTGTTACCACTCCACCAAGAGACGCTTTCGTTTTATTCAGACTGAACATTGACACATTCATATAGAAGTGGACTAATGCTTGAATACTTTCTAGGTTACTCATGTATCAGTTATTACCTTTTTCGGCATTTGCTCTCTTACTTCACTCGAACATTCGAAAAAAGTAAATTTTTAATAGATTATATATATATCATAAAACATACCAGTGATTTTGTTTCCCCAAAGATCCAGTGTTTCACAAACATCACGACATACACTGCATTGTTGAATAGATCGGGCATGGTGAGAACCGCTCTTCGAGACCCGATTAGAATATGACGGCACCATGAAACTGCAACGACCACAGACCGAGTGGTGGTTTCATGCCAGATTGGTCGTGCCTGAATCAGTAATATTCTATTCGAAATCATGTCATCCAGCAGCATAGTTAGTTACAGTTATGATAATGAGAAATGTCGGCACCACGAAACTTCACTTGTTCCTTGCTTGGTGGAACAGTGATTCCATGCCTGATTGGTCGTACGGACAAATCTGAATGCAAAGGGCAAATAACTATGTGCTTAGACACGAAACCTCGAAAGTGTGTGCGGGAGCCACGGCGATCACTATAACACTGGCGCAATAATTGAATTAGACCAGAAGCACTATTCTGAGAAACTCACTTCGAATCTCGCACTCTGAATCCGCTATGAGATTCAAATTGCGTATTCTATAAAATGTGTCAACGATAATGTGGAACCCTACAGATAAATATATAATAAAATAATAGTAAAATAAACCTTTTTTGACGAGATTCTGTCATAAGGTATGTATAAATTGTAATAATATGAGTAAAGGCAATTCGCTCACCTGAGTGAGTTCGAGTTCGAACTTGTTCAGAATCGACCTACACAGAAGTAATTAATTTACATCGTTGCAACAAAGGTTCTGTACACTTTTGACTCGAAACTTTTAATATTTGTTTTGTTTAACACAATAATTCAACTAACTACCTAGTTAAAACGTGGTTGAAATGCTGATGTTTACATAATGAAAACACTCTCAGCTCACATCTTCAATATATACATTGTTTAAATACCGATGCGATGGGTGCCTAATTTCTTATCTTGCAATAAGTGCCTTAGAAACTTGTACTTACAACCTTATGCGTAGTACAAAATCTGTTATTTTTTATATTTAAGTGGTTAGTAAAAACCAAAGGAGTTAAGACTTAAAATAGAAACCGACACAAGAATAATTCATATCTCAATGACTGATTGGTAGATAATGCGTTGTAACTTTAAGTCTACTTTTTATACGTACGTTCGTAAAAAGTAAGAAAGGAACCCTAATATGCAACAGGGCAATATGTATGGCACTTTGTACCACATTTTACTGACGTTGCAGCTTCTACTTCAAGTACAGTCAACAACATTAACATTGAAGATTACTGTCATAATTCAAGCAAATTTACAATGTATGTTATAAAACTGACACGATTGGCGTAGGACGCTATAGCACAGTTTTTCATCATGATTTCTGTAGTGTACTGAGTTCGATTACTGGTGAGGTCAATTCAGGAAACGATCTTCTCTAAATTGGCTCGGGTCTGGGTGTGCAGCTGGAAGATACCCCTAGATTATTCATTGTCTAGTGTACCTACACAAGAATATTAGGACAGAATTACTTCGGGACCAATAAAAGTGGTGTGTTGTCATGAGCATTTTTATTATGTTTATCAAAACCGACTACTACAAGCATTGAACTTAGGTACATATAAATCATTTTATATTAAACCGTGGAAAATAACAATTTTCATATTTTTTCAAATAAACTTTACGCCAACTGTACTAATCGAACCTATGAGCCGACATAGACAGTAAGTTGATATTTTTATTTTTTCACGTAAATTTATTACTAAAACCATATTATTGCTGACATCTAACAATATTTGGACAGTGTTTGCAAACCATTTATTGGAACGACTTTTGAGGTCGTTTTTGTATCAATCATTACCTAATATTATTCGAGTTTTACGATGAAATTGTTTAGCACCCCTTTGCAATATTTTTGTATAAATTGAGAGCTATAAATCAATAAAAATCATAGCATCAGTGACAGTTGGTGATCATCAAGAAGTTAATCTCCAGTTTTTGTGGAACAGCAAGAGAACTGACTTAGCAGCAATCAATCATGTTCGTAAGTTTTATTATCGATTCACTTTGTTAAAATGATCTAGAGTGTATTTGTACATGTATTATTTTTATTTGATCGTTTACCGTTAGGTCTGACATCGAGTACAACTCCGAGGTTGAAGACAAGGGCCGGGCTGCGTATAAGCACTCTGAGTCGGACGACGAACACTTCAGCCGACGAGCACGGAAGGCTACAACCGGACTTTACGACTCTGAAGACGAGTGTGCTAAAAAACGGTGAGTTAAGTGGCTTAGCTGACTGCATCCAGTATTGACCGGCTTGTGCATAAAAAGTAGTGATCATGCCTTTGGCACCAAAGTCCTTGGGTTCGATTCCCACCATGGACGAAAAATTATTAATGATCTTGGTGTGAAATAAGTTATTTCTTTTTTGACTAAACTTTGTCCCTTATTTCAGTAGCAGCAAGACAGTCAAAAGGCCTGGAGTAACCAAGCGGAAGTCGACTGTGAAGCTGAATAAAGAACTCTTCGACACGGACGACGTAGTAAATAAGCGGTAAGATTTTATGTTCAATCATAGCAAACAACGTGATGATCACTTGATGTACAGAACTTTTTCAACATACGAGTAACATTAATAAATATGAACTTTTATAATGATGAACTGTTCATGCTATACGGTACCTAAAACCTTTATAGTTAGGTGATACATCTCTCATTCAGTTCGGTGGCACAGTTAATCATTATTAAATCTACCAAGCTACAGTAACACTTTCTATAATAACATAATTATTTTTTATTTCAGTTCAGTGAAAAAATCTGTGAAACGCAAGGCAGCTGAATGCGCGGAGAAACGAGCACGACCTGACGGGTGGAGCCTGGACTTGGACGACGCGTCGGAGATCGAGGCCAGTCGCGCACGCGCCACGCCCTCGCTGCAGTCCGTGCTCACGCGCCGCGTGGCGGACGGGAGCCTGCGCCGCACCGCCGACTTGGTCGGCGACCTATTCGTGGAGCTCCGACTCTACAATACGAAGGACATTAGGTCGGTAGCGGTGAGGGATCGCTGGCAGAAAGCGGTTTTGTCGCTCAAGTACCAGACGGATTCTGACGCCGACGAGGTGGACTTCCTGCGCCAGTTTGTTAAGCGAGCACGCGCGGAATTCGTGGAGGAGGGCTCATTTTTTTCCGATAAGAAAAAGTGAAACGCACAAACAATTATAACTTACGTTATATTGTGTTAGTTATAATAATTAGTTATTAGATTATAAAATAAATATATTTCTATATAGCAATAAGTGTCCAATCTATTTAAATTAATTTTAAGCGACCTTTTCATAATTTTTACAATAACGATGTCGAACAGATCGATATATTGTTCTGTTTGTGATATTTCTGTTAGAAGCAAGGCATTCTCAGCTCATCTTAAAAGTACAATACATAAAAATAACTCTGCCATTGAAGTCAGCGATGGTGTTGCGAAAATAGGTAGTGCTTTCCGTAGTCGCATCGCGACGTACAGATTGCGCCTGAGTGGCGCTGATGCGGTGAGCGCGGCGCAGGCACCAGCCTCGTTCCTGCGTGGCCTGCGCGCACGCGCAGCTCAGCTGCTGCGGGCGCGCCAGTTAACTTACAATAGCATCAAAGTCAACTTTGAATTATTCGCTGAATTTCATTTAAGAACCAATGACTCCGACAAGTCCGAAATAAAGTCTTTCGCCACGGAAAACATGGTCCTAAATAACAATTTTGATTTTGAAGATGTTTTTTCTCAAGTTATTAACGTAATTTCTTCCAAAGTTGACGAATTTGAAGAACGAGACAGCGGCTGGTTATTTTTACGTAATTGTTACTTAGAAATTAACATTAACAAGTACAACCCTCTGCGAGCATCTAGATTTATTGATTTGCCGAAAGCATTGAAACTCAAACGTGCATGCATTAACATTCAAAATAAAGATGAGTTTTGTTTTTTTTGGAGCATAATGGCAGCGTTATTTCCTGCTGACAACAACGCGCATCGAACTTCTTCTTATCCTCATTTTAAAAGCATACTCAATGTAAATAATATATCGTTTCCGGTAAAATTTTCCGATATAAAAACGTTTGAAAAAAAAAATCCTAATATAAGCGTTAATGTATATGGACTTAAAAATAAAACTAATATTGTGGGGCCATTGTACCGCACGCTGAGTAAAAAAAGAAATCACATAAACTTGTTGTACATAGAAAGAGGTAATCTTTCACATTATTGTTTGATTAAAAACCTAAGCCGTTTAATGAGGTCGCAAGTAACAAAGCATCATGGTAGAATATATTTTTGTGACGACTGCATGATTTTTTTTCAAAATGAATGTAAGTTAAACGCTCATGTATGCGGTGGTGTTGCGACTATTTTGCCAAAGCAAGGTACACTTATTCAATTTAAGAACTACGAAAAAATGCAAGACATGCCTTTTGTCATTTATGCAGACTTTGAATCTTCATTGCAGCCCAGTCCTGACGGACCCAGTTCAAATTCGACGAAAGTGTTTCAAAAACACGTTCCGGCTGCCTTTGCTTATTATGTTGTTTGTTCATATAATAGTTCTTTAAATAGATACGTATCTTATCGCGGTGAAGATTGTGTTGACGTTTTTATAAAGAACCTCAAAAAAGATGTTTCTAAAATTTTACAAACTTATAAAAATACAATCCCTATGAAAAAACTAAACCCACAAGAAATAGGAGCATTCATGGAATCAAAACTATGTTATCTATGCAATCAATTATTATTCGATGATAAAGTTAGGGACCATTGTCACTTGACTGGTAAATATCGCGGCGCAGCTCATTCTTACTGCAATCTTAAATATCGTTTACCACAATTTGTTCCTGTATTTTTTCATAATTTGTCTGGCTACGACAGTCATTTATTTATAAATCAACTGGGGCAAACATCGGGGCCAATAAAAGTTATAGCTAAAAATAAAGAAAACTACATATCGTTCACTAAGTTTTTTACGACACATGACAATAAACATATGGCCGTTCGTTTTGTAGACTCTTATAAATTTTTGGGCACAAGCCTAGAAAAACTCGTATCGAATTTAGATACGGAAGACTTTGTGCATTTACTAATTTTTTTTCCTAAACGTGAGAGGTTTGAATTATTAAGACGGAAAGGCGTATATCCGTATGAATACATGTCTAACTGGGAGTCGTACAGAGAGAGAAAATTACCTCCACAACAATGCTTCTATTCCAGTTTAAGTAATACCACTGTTTCAGAATCTGATTACAACCATGCTAAACATGTCTGGAATGAGTTTAATTTAAAAAATTTAGGCGAATACACAGATTTATATTTGAAATCTGATGTGTTGTTACTAGCAGATGTTTTCGAAAAGTTTCGTTGCACTTGTAAAACTAATTACAAGTTAGACCCATCGTTTTATCTGACAGCCCCTAGTTTAAGTTTTGACGCAATGCTCCTTAAAACTAATGTGAAACTTCAGTTAATTGATGACTTAGAAATAATTAGATTAATACAGAAAGGTATCCGCGGAGGGGTATGCCTGTGTTCTACGAGATATGCAAAAGCAAATAATAAATATTTATTAGATTACGAGCCGTCATACCCCGATAACTATTTATTTTACATAGACTGCAATAATTTGTACGGTTATGCGATGTGTTC
This sequence comes from Udea olivalis, assembly GCA_947369235.1. Classification (NCBI taxonomy): domain Eukaryota; kingdom Metazoa; phylum Arthropoda; class Insecta; order Lepidoptera; family Crambidae; genus Udea; species Udea olivalis. The sequence goes on from OX376362.1 coordinate 556,393, forward strand.
CTATTTACCTCATTCGGATTTCAGATTATTAAATACCTCAAACATTAATCACTTTGAAATCCTTGAAACGCCTGATGATTCCGAAGAAGGCTATATTTTAGAAGTTGATTTGGAATATCCAGAAACTTTACATGACCTGCATAATGAATTACCGTTCTGTCCACATAAGTTTTCACCGCCAGGATCTAAAACTCAAAAGCTGATACCGAACCTATATGATAAATTTAAATACGTCATCCATTATGTGCACTTGAAAACGTGTTTATCACATGGCTTGAAGCTCAAAAAAATTCATAGAGTAATTAAATTCAAACAAGGCCCTTATTTAAAACAATACATTGATTTAAATACGGAGTTACGAAAAACGGCTAAGTCTACTTTCGAACAGGATTTTTTTAAGTTATTAAATAATAGCATTTTCGGGAAAACTTTAGAGGACACTGAAAAAAGGCTCGACATAAAACTGGTCAATCAGTGGGTTGATACAAAAAATAAAACAAAAAAAGCAATCACTGCAGAACAACTGATAGCGAGACCTAATTATCATAGTTGTACTATTTTTTCAGAAAATTTTGTTGCGGTTCAGTTGAAGCCAGAATCAGTTGTACTAGACAAACCTATTTACATAGGATTTACTGTTTTAGAAATTTCCAAAAGCCATATGTATAATTTTCACTATTCTGTAATGAAACCATTTTATGGTCGTGATTTAAAGCTGTGTTATACGGACACCGATAGTTTTTTGTACTCAGTAAAGACTAGTGATATATATAAAGACCTAAAACTTAATTTTCAAGGATATTTTGATACGAGTAACTATGAAGAAAATAATTCATACGGTATTTTACGCCAGAACAAAAAAATACCGGGTTTGTTCAAAGACGAACTAGGCGGACATATTATAACAGAATTTGTTGGTTTAAGATCTAAATTATACTGTATCAAAACGAAAACCAAAGAAATAAAGAAAGCTAAAGGTATTAAAAAACCTGTGGTCAACAAACTATTTTTCAAAGACTACAACAAAGCTTTGTTAGAAAACGAAATTATTCGGAAGAAAAACATAGTGTTTAAATCAATCAAGCATCAAATATTTACTCAGTGTGTTGATAAAGTAGCCTTATCGTCTAATGACGATAAACGTATCATATTAAGAAACAATATAGATACATTAGCATGGGGACATAAATCCAGCTTCTTTTAATTTAGGTTAAATAGATTGGACCTTGATGTAACTAGATGTAGTTAGGTTATTTGATATTTAGTTTAAATAAGATTATGTTTTTGATAGTTAGGCTATTTTTATTTGTATTTCATAGTCTACTAAACATTTAAATTTGTGTAGTGTAAATCTAGGTGTAGAATAAGAATAATTTTAATTTTAAATAAAATTGATTTCAATGAAAAAATACTGATATTTTATTTAGCATTCCATAATGAACATGATATTATATATTTCCTAATACCTATGTCATTTAAAACCTATAATGAAAGGAGGTCACTAAGTTGGTACTTGTAAGAACATGATTAAACTGGTTGAGTAAACAAAAGTGCACGTGTTTACGTGTAATGCAAAATCAGCACATTCATTTTAGGTAGACATTGGTTTTGTGAATCATTTTAGTGCATTCGAAAGTTAACCACTGAGGAAGCTACACGAGATTCTATTATTGAGTTTTTGAAAGCGAATCAAAATGGAAAACTTGTTTGAACAATACGCGCAAGACCCTCTTGCCGACTTTGACATTATGTATCCGGAGCTGGCTAAACAACAGCGGGAACCAAAGAAGAAGAGATCAAAACGTCCAGCTGCAAATCAAGAAAACCCTACGTCCTCCAAGAAACATTGCTTACAAAATGCATCCTCCTTCGTGTGCAGCAACGAAACAAGACGAGGTATTCGACTCATTCGGATAGAAGTGGTGGACCTGGAAGACAGTCGTGGTGCAGTGCAAAGTGAAAATGAAAATGAAAAAGTACTTTACAGTGCTCAGTACGTTGTCACAGATAACTTTAATCCAATTATGGAGCAAACGGAACACTTGATTTTTAATATATGTAAAAAAATCTGTGATGATAATATTTAAAATATAATTGTTTAGTTTATTAAGTTAAGAAATGATTAGGTTAAGTAGAAAATGTATTGTGTCAATTAAGTTATAATAAAAATGTTGAAATATTTTTTTGTCTTATTTTGACTACCTACTTGATTTAGGGTTTAAAGAAAAACTAAAAAAACATGTTTTAATTATTAAAATTTATTCACGATACAAAACATATCATTACACAATTAATTACACACAGTTATTTAAATACCACTTCTGTATACAAATTGCATTTTTAAGCGCGCATTCGCTGTTATGACTCAAACAATTAAAACTCGATCTACATTTACAATATGTTGAATATAATATTGAAAAATTAGGACTACCTCGGTCTTCAATATCTATTAACATACAAGTTTCGCACAGCTCCTTTATCCATTTCTGTTTCTCGAGACCTTTCATTACAATTGTTTTATTTCGTAAAATTGGGATTATTAATCTCTTGAATTCTCTGTAGTCAATATTACCCTCACTCCAAGTAATCCCTCTGTTTCGTTCAATCCACCTCACTCTCCTTTTTTCCTCAGGAGTTAATTTTGAATACGGATATGGAGGTTTAATTAAAAACACTTGAGTGAACTCATTCGTAGATAAAGCAAACTCCTTTATTATGAAGTGATTTTGATAATCTTTAAATCCTTGAATATCAACAAAAATAATTTGGTTCATTATTTTTCAAACAATAAATGAGTAGATAATATTAATATTTTTGCAGCACAAGGAGTTCGATTTACATTCTCAGTATGACTGTTGAAGGTTCTAAACATTCACTATTATATTAATAACATCGAAGATTCTTCACGATAGTTTTTTAACCAGGTTACTCAGCGGTTTATACTCAAATATGCAATCGTTTAATATAAGGCAGTAGGCTGCTGTCTGGTCAGGAATCTCTTGATCTGTCTCTATTTCAACTCTCACATCTATCGAGCCCTTTAATGTTTCGTGTTGTCGAGAACAGTCTATAACAAATAATGGAGCAATGTCTCTGAATTCCTTTAAACTCAATAACGGTTCTGCTCGGCGCCCGTGATAAGATTGTTGAAATCTAGCGTATTGCTCATAAAGCAAAGTAAACCTGTCTTCTGAAAAACTGACATTTAGTCCCTCGTAAGGATAATATATCGAATTTAAGAAAACTTTTACATCCCGTACATGACAGTGATCAAATTCTGCCATAGACAATTCAGCAGAATGTTTACGATTAGTTTGTAATGCAATTACAACAAATCGTGGTTTTTCTACTTGCGATGAAGTTTTGATGGACCATGCATGTTTACGTGTTTTTGGCAGCAACGGATATTCATACAAATCCCAATTACGAAACGCTAGTGTAATAGCTCTATCTTTTTCCAAATGTTTTAATAAGTTTATTCTTTCGCGATCTGATACTTTGACGTGTGGAACTCGCCAAACAATTTTGTTGATTATAATGTCGTTAACCACTTCACCTGTATTTAATTTCAATGCATTGAGATTTGTATTGCTTCTCAATAGCACTAGCTCATGTTTACAATTTATTATGATTTTTTCATAGTCCTCCGCAAAACCCAACATTTTATTCAAAGGAATTGACACAGAAAATAATCCTTCATTATTATTTGAACCTGTTGTTGACCAACCCCAAGCTCTAGCACTTTTGGATTCATTTTCATTCAACGATAGATAAGACTTCATGGTGGTAGTTACGCCTGCATTTTTTATTTTATCTATTTCTATCCCATTTAATTCGTAGCGAATATCTTGAAACAGAAATAATATAGGATTATTTATGAAATGCACACTTGATAATTTTTCTTTTTTGCTGTTATAAACATTAACTTTGCCTTCAATATACAAAGTACTGAGTGCAGGCAACACATATAAATCTTGCTGATTAATTGGTATGCGTATTTCATCGTTCTTGTTGAAACTTGTTACATATGGTTTATAGGAATGATATTCGAAACTTTCAATGCTGTTATCGTACGATGTTTGTTGAGAAATATTGAGAATATTCATTTTAACCAGCCGAGTAGCTTCAGAAATTCCTTATTGTTTTTAGTTAACTTCTTTTTGACCGCAATCGGTGTTCTTTTGTGAGATGATCCTTTAGAACTGAGTTCAATACTCGATGTTGGCGGGTTTTTATTGAAATTTATCATTTTTTTCTGAAGTGTAAATACAGTTGAACTTCTTCACCACGTAAATTCACTTGGTTGTTTTCAGAGTCTAATAACCGTATATTAATTTCACTTATTGAACTTTGATTAAAAGGAAAATAAATTAAATTCTTAGGTACTTCAATTATTCGATAGCCTGGTGGCACATTAGGAACAAATTCATATACTATATGACTGGCTTTTCCATTCACGAATGATCCGCTCACCACATCACATTCAATGCGTACGATGGTTGTTGGTAAAATACTGACAGGATACTGAGATTCGGTACTTATAAACGCTTTTATCGTTTCCTTGCCAAATCCTAATATACTACCAATGGAATTACTTTTTTCGAAGTTAATTTCCTTGGAGCAGTATATCGCAGTCTTCAAAGTATTGTTGTTGCAACTTAACTTCAATACAGTATTTTTAACGTTACATTTCAAATAATCACAAATATCTTGAAGTTCATAAGATCCTTCAGGAATTTCAATAACTTCATTTTTGTTATAATAAAATTTATTGTTTCTTTCATCAACATTAGGTATAGAATTAAATGTAGAAAAATACAAGAGCCCGCACTCATATTCTCCATGTAGTTCCAAAGTAGGGGAATAATTTGTAGTCAAAGTGGCACCTCTACCAGTTATTGATACAGTGAAAGACATCTTTGTACTGAAAGTAAGCTTTATTTCAATCATTATATAAATGTTTTTTCCAGTAATCTTTTAAAAATTTCAAACAAAGATGACCGCAGTTCGTAGTACCAAAAGTTTGATGTTGCATGTAGTTATAATTTATAGACAAATTGTGTAAATAATTAATTAATTCCAATGGAGGTTTCAAGTTCCCAAAGCTGTCAAAATATTCGGCGTAATTGTTTTGTTTCACGTAGGCTACCCAATGTGTTCCGGGGTTTTCAGAGCTATCCAAATTTAAAATGGCACATTCTATTTTTCTGGGGTTAGAAGGTAAAGTGTCTCTCATGAAAACACCGCGAAAAAATGGAATCTCACTGGCATGTTCTATTATATCCCAATTACTGAGGGCACGTCTAGGTAGCCGTTTAACTAGTTTTTTGAAGGATTCAAATATAAGCCTGCTCCTTTTTTGTGAGGTTTGATATACATGCCTCTTCCAAGTGCCACCGCTTCCATCATCCTATTGTGTCGTTCAGACTCCTGTAGATTTTTTTGTGCAGCTTTAGAATCGTTAACAGCTTTTGCTATACCTGCTGCCCCTCCAGCCAATGAACCCAGAGCAGATAATCCAGCAAAAATAGGGATAAGTGGTAAAACTCCTCCATGTTTTGGTATAGGAATACAGCGGGGTAAACGTATTCTTTTTTTGTCTGTAAATAGTTTCTTTGCAGCTGCATAGGCATATTTGATAGCTGAGTGATTGTCTTTAGATTTTAGTTTTTTTAATTGAGATCGTATTTTCTTTATTCCGGCCCTAAATGACTTTACACCTGAACCGGATTTGATTTTCATTGCATTTTTTACTATCCAGGAGGCAATTTTTTCTCCTTTTCCAGCATCTTTTGATTTCAATCTTCTTTTAGCCATGTTTAAAAGTTCTAAGTCAGCCTTATGTCGAACTCTAGAATCACAATTGTTATAAGCAATATCGTGATGCATACAAGCTTCATCCAATTTGTTTATGCCTCGTTCACCCTTAATCAATCGTTTCTGAAGTCTGGTTCCAGGACCACAAAATTGATATCCCGGTAAATGTAGTTCAAATGGTAAGTTATCTATTAGCTTGTTTATAATACCACTGCCCTCCTTCATTGATAATAATAAAGTGAATGGGAGAAATAATAATGTATTATATATACTACAAAACCAATTCTTTTTGGTCAACCCAACTGTTTTCTTCGTTATTTAAACCCAACCATTTTACAAAAAGTTTGGTTCCTTTTCTTTTTATAACTTTCTCAATGAGATAAAGGTTTGGAAACTTAGTTCTTTGTAATTCGTATCCGTAAAAAGATCCTAAAATGGGTTGCTTGCATTTATCTTCTATTTGAAATGTTTGAGGATTTGTTTCGTTAACCTTTACCACGCGAAAAATTTCTGTGGACCAATTAGGTGTATAACCTTTATAAAAATCTCCTTTGTATTTGCTTATACGTACGTAATCACCGACTCGAAACGTAAATCTTTGACTTGTTTTATGTTTTTGTGTTTTAATAATGTTAGAGCTGACTAAGACTTCATTCGAGCTATTAACATCAACAGGCTTAAATTTAGTTATTCGATGTATGGTATTGTTATAGTGCTTCACCACGGAATTCAAATTATTTCCAAATCACTGATATTTTCCGTGTAGACTAAATAGTTTAAAAAGATGAGACTTTATCGTTCTTATTACTCGTTCTACTATGGATGCTTTTTTGACAGAAAACGTAGAATAATGATTAATATTATATTTTTTCATTAGCTGTTTAAAAGTGTCATTGTAAAACTCTGTTCCTAAATCGGTTTGCAGATTTTTTGGACTTCGTAAAGTACAAGAAAATATACTTCGCATTGCAATCATTACACAATTCTTTGTTTTAGATTTTAGGGGTTCAACCCATACGTACTTAGACAAAGCATCAATTACTACAAGAACATAATTATATCCTTTATTAAAATGAGAATATTTTTGAAAATCTATGAGGTCAGCTTGCCATAAGTCATCTATCCCTTTTATCATAGTAAATCGTCGAGGAAAACTTCTTCTCGCTGCTTTATGGAGTTCGTTAACAATGTCCAGTTTACTCATTTTTACCCGCTTTTGATTGAATTATTTGATCTATTTCAGTTTTTGTGTAATACAAGGTACTTAAAGTATTTGATGTTGCCTTTTCTAAGCCTTTTAAGTACTGTTTAACATCAATTTGAATTTGTTTCATTTCATTTCTCAGTTGTTTAACACATTTATCCACGTATACTTTATTAACAGCTTCGTCATCCTTCTCAGGAGATCTTAATCCCTTTAATCTTGAAGATTTTAAATCAAAGTCACCAGTTTCCGATCTAAGTGAAGTATCCGTGAGGTAGTCAATGAATTCAGATATCCGTAGACGTTTATGAACGTGATGACCGAATTTATCTATGTTCATTGTGGTCTTGATGGCATCTGTTTGGTTTTGTGACTGCCTAATTTTCCTGATGGGAGCTTTATATATTTTAAATCTTTTGTAATTCCAGCTTCGTGCAGTTCCTCGATTATTGCATAAATTTCATTTTGCACTCCAGTGTTACCCGCTGCCCATGATCCCAGAAGTAATTTTAATCGTTCCACTAACTCATTAGGATCATTCCAGTAAACCAAATCAGTATCACTATGGACTTTCTTCAAAATATCAACACCTGCTCCTTGTCGTAGATTTTCCACACTACTTGTAACACTTCGTGAAAATTTAAATAATGGCTTAATAATATGAATATATTTAAATCCTTTATTACTGTTTATTGCTTTTAATGAATTAAAATTACGTTTATGAGCATTAGTATCCATAAGTACTAACTTGTAATTTTGCAAATCTTCCTCTGTGACAAGGTCTAAATTTGGTACCTTTTTAAATAATAATTCCTTCAGCCCAAGTGTTTTTTTCAGACTACGAATCCCAATTCTCAAAATGTGACCATCATCATAAATGCGTGTTTTGCCAAGCAAGAGTTTTCCCCGATCATTTCTGACTCCGTATGGTATATCTTTCATTACTTCAGATGAAGTTGACCATGATAAATGATCATTAGCAGTACTTGGTGATGATTGAATGGATTTAAACGAATTCTCGTTGACATCATAGTCCTCTTCCTCCTCTGTACCTAAAGGTGATGTCGTGAGTGTTTTGTTGGTTGACTTTAAAACCTCGTTATCTGAGTTTTCTTCTTCGTTTTCAGATTCGTCAAATTCTTCACCTGAATAGTTCGATGATTCGCTATCACTCTTACTTTTTTCACTAAGTGATCTTCCTCGATTTCTTCTTTTGTTTTAAGTTTCTCATCAGTTTGGCTCGTTAAAAGATTAAGCGGCTCAACAATAGGCTTAAATATTTTTTCCAATGCTAAATTATTTGCATTATTTTCATTTTTTATCAAATCCACCTTCCTTTTTACAGCTTTTGCGGATTTAACAATTTGCTCTTTTAAATTCCGTTCCATGTTTCCACTTGGCATGAAATCATATATGTAACTGACGCGTTAATATTATAACAGTCATTAAATAATGCTAGTCCATCACAATAAATGTATCAAACGCCATTCTATAACATCCTTTATTACGATCACAATCCTTGTTGATAACAACATAACTAAAAGGTTTACTCCACACAGTTGAGCACATTTCACGAAACTGAGACCATGTCATGTCAGACCCTACATGTTCATCGTAAACGTGTTTCAAATTTATATCGTCTTGCTTAAATAGTATGATCAGATTTGAATTATCTCTCACTAGTTGTTTAGGTATTTTAGTATATGTTTGATTAATATAAAAACAATCAATGTTTTTATGGCGTCCCATTGCAAAGTAATTCCGAATATTATTTTGATTTTCACAGGCCACATCGTCGAATATAATGATTGAGTCTGACAAAGCTTCGTGTGGACTCAAAATCTCACTGTTATGATTATATTTGTTGTAAGATGTACCTGCAACCATATCCAATACCTTTTCCAAAAATATATATTTAGGTTGGTATAAAGACTTCGAATATACATATAGGTTACAAAATCGCAGGCCATCTTCATGCAGTAATAAACTTATTATTAAGTTAGTTTTCCCACAATTTGATGGTCCACAAACAATGCATCGTATAGTGTTCGGCAATAAGTTACCATGACGTCTTGTCTCATCTGTCGACGGAGGGCAAATACAATCTAATTTCAGGGATTGTTTTTGCTTTAGAAATTTCATATTAACTTTTATATCACACCGTAGTGTTACGTTGATTGCACCAAAATGATGATTCCTCAGTATGCACAATCGTTTAAATAAAGCTCGGGTATGAAATTTTTGAAGCCAGAATGCTCTAAAGATTTAGCATAGGTTCTTAATAATTTATTAATCATTAAAATTAAAGTTTCTCACTGTAAATACGAGTAGTGCTAAGGTCTATGTTCAGGTTAGTTATATGTTTTCAATGGTAACAAAACTCAGGCATTCTGATAAAATTCCCGGCGTACTAAATCCTTTACTATGTTATCAATTTATAATAATGAGAAGTATATAATATCTTCAGATCTCTGGGGAAACAAATGCACTAGTATGTTTTTATACACTGGTAAGTTTTTTTTTTTTATGATTTTGTAATCTATTGGTGTTTATTGGGAAGGAATAATTCACTTTTTTCGAATGAGCGAACGGAGGGAGCGAATTTTGAAGAAAAACGTGAATTAGAATTCCCAATAGACACCTACTGATCATGAAGGTCCCGATGGGATTCCTGCAGTGGTTTTGCGAAATTGTGCACCCGAGTTGTCTCCTGTACTGACACGCCTGTACCGCCTCTCTCTCAAAACGGGACAAGTTCCTTAGTCCTGGAAGCTTGCCAACGTGCAACCTGTGCCCAAAAAAAGTAGTCGAGCTAACCCTGCCAATTATAGACCAATCGCAATCACCTCCATACTTTGCAAAAGTATGGAACGTGTATTAAACAGCAAGCTCCTGGCGTACCTCGAGGACAACAGTTTGCTCAGTGATCGTCAGTACGGTTTTCGCCGTGAACGATCAACTGGTGATCTTTTTGCGTATGCCACTCACTTGTGGGGCGAAGCCATCGAGAAACACGGCGAAGCACTCGCTGTCTCTCTCGATATCTCGAAGGCATTTGACAGGGTTTGGCACGACAGTCTCAAAAGCAAGCTTCCTTCATACGGAATTCCCACCGCACTGTGCGACTGGATATCTGACTTCCTGAGCGAACGGTCAATAAGGGTAGTCATTGATGGCTGCTCTTCTGACTTATTGGCTATAAATGCCGGAGTACCTCAGGGGTCTGTTCTTTCTGCGACACTTTTCCTGCTGCACATTAATGATCTATTGTGCACAGGTATCATTGGATACGCAGACGACAGCACTGTTACAGAGAGATATATGTCCAGTGCCCGCGCCAGTGTCGCTGAGACTGAGTCCCTTAGAGAGGCCATGGTTGAGCGGATAAATTCAACATTACAAGCAGTGTCCGACTGGGGCGAAGCTAACCTCGTTGAGTTCAACGCCAACAAAACCCAGGCTTGTCTGTTCTCCGCCAAACGGAGTCCATTCAATCTGACTCCTACTTTCCTGAATGCACCGATACCGATAACCAACCATCTCGAGCTCCTAGGTATGGAACTCTCTTCCAACCTTAACTTTGGTAGCTCTATTGAGTCGAAAGGAAAAACCGCTGCCAAAAAACTTGGTATTCTCTTTAAGGTTCGGCGATACTTCACACCGGAACAGCTGCTCCACTTGTATCAAGCACAAGTTCGGTCGTGTATGGAGTACTGCTGCCACCTGTGGGATGGCTCTGCCGAGTACCAGTTGGATGCAATAAACTCAGTGGACCGAAGGGCTTGGAGACTCATAGGCGACGATGCGCTCGTTGGAACCAAACTTCAGAGTTTGGAGTATCGGCGTAAAGTCGCCTGTCTATCGGTTTTCTATAAGGTGTATTTTGGAGAGTGTGCGCAGGAACTACACAATCTGATACCACCGTCTACTTTCTACCACCGGACCACTAGACGCCGGGAGGGCTTCCACCCCCATGTGGTTGACTTTCCGACAGTCCGTACCCAACGGTTTGCTGCGTCTTTTCTGGTACGCACCGCTAGGGAGTGGAACGCTCTCCCTGCGTCTGTGTTTCCGGATACTTACAACCTTGGTGTCTTCAAGGCCAGAGTGAATAGGCATTTTCTGGGTAAGCGTGTACCACCATCGGCCTCGTCATTGCTTACCACCAGGCGAGACTGAGGCCAAACGCAAACCCATTTTAAATAAATATATATATATATATATATCTTAGTCATACAAACGTTTCTAATTAATTTTACCGTGTTAAACCCTTTCTTTTTCTATTCACTTTTCCCACAAATTACTCCGTAAACAGACCGATCGTATTCCAAGCATTTTCTCGGCTAATCCTCAGTTATTAGTTTCGTATCCCCGAATATTATTTCATGTAGACGTGACCCGAAAGTGGCCCAGTCCACACAACCGTAATCACTACGGGGGGCCTACTCCCTTTCGTCGAATACTTAGTAACGTGAATTTTCAGTCGTTTAAAACATACTTACGAGTATTGATTGAAATGGATGCTAATATTTTGATATTCTAAGCCAAACATAAATACCAACATAAGAAAGTTATTCCTTATTTTTACTTTTTAGTGCATGTTATTTTATTTGGAATAGCTTTTTTTTTGAAGTTGTTTTATTTATGGTAAATTGTTTGTTTATTTCATGATTTTTAGTGAATCGGATCTTCTTAATTTTATGATTTATAAAACGATACATGTAATAAATATTTGGTACTAATTTAGGCAATCTAGCTATTTAATGGAAATTCCCTATTTTGCTTAGTTTTTAAATATTCCTTAGTATTTTTTTTTGTTTCAGTGCTATAATACAACTTGATTATTATATTTTATGTTCTTTGCCTCATGTCGCAATGCAGCAATGAACGTAAGCATTGCAACTTGATTACAAACAGTTAGAAATTCTGCCACAGATCACATCCTTACTTTAAACCGTTAAGGAGTTCCATTGATCTTCATCATGTTCGACTACAATAACTACTTGACCATAACGACGTTAAGGTAGGTGACTCAAATATCCGGATAGCCTAAAAGATTTATCCGAGTATCGTTAATTTGCTTCTTCTTCTTCTCGAGTCAATGGAAAATATAATATATTGATCTTATTTCATTTAAACGGACCCCGCCCAGAACCCAGCGACTTTTAGCGCAGCGGCATTCGCCATGTACAGGTCTTCCATTGTGCAGGTGGTTGGGCACTAACCTATTTGCTTCTAAGAATTGAAGAGTTCCGTTACTTTGTCATGGATCCCATAATTAGAACCTAACCAGCAAACTACCCTTGAAATACATTCTTTCCAATGAGAAAAGAATTATTGAAATCGGTTGGCTAGATATTGAGTTATTAGTCCATTTGTAGCGCACATACTAAATGCAAATTTAAGACTTATATAGTTTTATCATGGATTCACAGTCAGAACCAGACCAAATAAAAATGGAACCACACGAAACTAGGACACGAACACGGACCAGCTTTCAAATACAAAATAATTATCAAAATCGGTTCACCCAGTCGAAAGTTCTGAGGTAACAAAAAAAACCATACAGTAGAGAACCACCTTTTTTTGATGTCGGTTAAAAAAATAACCCTATTTTTAACATTAGAACCTATTCATAACACACTAAACGCTTTTGTGTTCTTTTTACCCTTCGTAAGTTCACGAAACTTCGTCAATACACGAAGTAGGCCCCCTGGTAAATCTGGGAACGATGAACTCAACTCTATATGGCTTCATTCAAAGGGGTGCTTATTACGTAACTTGTACCTTCAACTGATCGTCTCGGTGGCAGAATGGTAAAATCTGGCACTAACATGGGTTTACGATTGTGCAGTTGAGTCTTTTATTATAATTTTCGCACACCCAGTTCATAATAGATCGCATGGTCATTTATAATCTGGTGCGATTGCGATCGAATGACTGTCTAGTTAAGTATAAAAAAAGTTATTACAAAAGAAAAAAACAGATATGTTTTACCGCTTGAGGCCTGATATTAAATTAAAATAAAATATACGTGACTCGTTTCTAGCGCGTGGACCGCTTAAATAAGGCCCCCGTCGCCTAATTTCACTCTGTCTCAATTTTCGATTGACAGGATTTTACCCTGGCGCACGCTTGTCTCGCTTACGCTATGGTCAAAACAAAAAAGTTTGTATCTGTCCTTCAACATCGCACAACGATGAATAGAATCACAGCGGTGTGAGTGTGCGTGGTGCATGTAGTTGTGCATCATCCCTATTTTCAGTTGTCAATTTTAAGGACGTGCCGTTCCACTATTTGATTTCGTCAAGGTCGAGGCTCACAAGGCCGTACAGCTTCATAATGAAGGATTCGATTAAAATTTAGGAGTGTTCATTTAATGTGAATGATCTTAAACATACTGATCTTTAAAGAAAATCATTTCAAGAATTTGTCTTTAGGAGGTTACATAAACGCCATCACGCTTTTCTCTATAAAAGGTAGGAAGAGACTATATTTTTAACTTTCTAAGATCCAAATGCTGTGATTCTTCCACTCGCACTCATTCTTTTACACACACGCACATCCTCACACAAACTCACACGCACCACCCGATACATGCAAACACATTCCTTCATTACTGCTTTGATCCTAGCATAAGTATTATTTCTTTGATTTTTATTTTTAAATAGAGAGTTCGTTACTTCCCATTACAACTTTTGTTTGTAAATTTGTGTATGAACGTTGCGATACAAGCATTGCTTAGTGCGAACTCCGTTGGATATTAGCCAAGGCTGTAAAAAAATTTTTTGATCATAAACATTACTTACTTACACATGCTCGTCTTTCTTTAGCTAAGTTTCGTTAGCTATCGACTGAGCTCTATTATAATATATGTGTGTATATGACTGGCTCGTTGGTGCAATGGCAGCGATTTTGCCATGAGCAGTAAAGGTCGTGGGTCCGATCCCCGCCCATGACAAACATTCATGTGACGAACATTTGTGTTTGTTGTGTGGCTGGGTGGTATTATCTATTGAAGTATGTATTTAGAATTATTTAAGTATGTTTATAAGTATCTGACACCCATAGTACATGCTCTGTTTTGTTTGGGGTTAAAAGATCTTGGTGTCAGTTATTAGTCCCAGATATTAACATATGTAAATAATTATTTGAGCAAGTCTACTTAACAGTATAAAATACCGAACTTAGCACCTGCCGATAAATCACACCCGTACAAGCTAACAAGGCGATCCGAAACCTCCACTCAAAGCTAAGCTGCGGCCTGATGGCTAAGTGCTTAGCGACTGACCCTCCCCCCACCCCCTTACAGGCAGTTCATTCAATTAGTCGTGAGCGCCAACGCAATGACCAACTTAAGGTCGCGGTATTATCACAACGTAACTAGGTTAACGAATTAGATTTGTGTACCTACTGGACAGATGTAGATATCTATACTAATCGAATCGTGACCTATTTATACTAGGCACTACTTGTTTATTTAGAAATCAATAATGTAATTGAAGCGACATTAAGTGTCTAAACACACTATGCCGAAAGTACGCGACTGAAGTTTCGCGGCTGATTTTGCGTTCCGACGTATTCGGCTGATATGACACGCCATAGTTAGAACTTACGCGGCAGAAATTCAGTTGCTCAACTTTGTGTGTATGTTCAGTGTATTATGTGAGCTCTACAAAATAAGTTGCCGCTGAACTTACGCCCGACCGAAATTAGGCTGTACGCGACCGAAATTAGACTGTACGCTATAGGGCAACGTAATTTCGGCATAGTGTGTCATCAATAATTCAAATAGCATTGCAGGCGTTATCATGCAGAACTTTGGCTGCGTACCTTCGGCATAGTGTGTTTAGACATCAGACCTTTCTCTTTGCAGCATCAATTGAAAATTATTGTTATAGTTGTTGTGGTGGTGTGTGAGTGTAGTTGGAGATGGTAAATAATAAATTGTTCGACTCACGGTTTATATACTCCCGTATATTGTTCACACACAGTATACACACAAATAACAGAGTACAGAAGGAGTAGGATTCACAAGCACATACACAGAATAGTCAGAAGCGAAAGCAGAGGAAAGATATAGCGAGATAGTTCACAATAATTGTCAATTAACAAGGTTCGTTAGCGCGAGTACATAAGCGTGACCAGAAAAATGGCAAGGAGCAGCGTGCGCTTCGCGTCGTAGAAGGATCTCGACTGATCGGGCACGCCGGTTGGTCGCGCGTTGCGCGCGGAGTACATAACATAGGTGTTATTTACCTGAGCGTGCATAGTGCGACCGCGGTGTCGATAATCGATATCGACAAGCTGATACACATGTTACGTGTATTGTGAATATTGATTTTGTGTGTATTTGTTTAGTATAAATATAGTGTATTAAGTTATATAAATATTTAAATGTTAGGAATAGGTTTAGGTTAATTGTAAATATTAGGTTTAGAACATTTGTAAATATTAATATGTGTTGTTATTAATTTATACTGAGTAAAGTACGTGAGTTACCTACACCACCCCCCTCCAGAGGCCGTCAAGGTCGATAATAATCTGGAAATCGCACGTGACGTCCAGAACGAGTAACGACGTCTTTGTGCGCTGTGTGTGGGGTATGTGTGATTGTTGGAGCAGGAGCGAGGTCTTCATTGGCGTCAGAAATGACAAATGCTGGTTTGAGCCTGTTGATGGTTACATTGGCTTCCTTACCATTCAGCATAATTTTGAAAACCTTATCCCCTCTGGCTAGGGCCTTGTGTGGTCCAGTATATGCTGGAGTGAGAGAACCTCGCGACGCGTCTTCACGTAGGAAGACGAAGTCACTGGTAGCTAACTCCTTGTATATGAAAACTTTTTGCTCACCGTGGCGCGAAGTAGGTGTAGGACGCAACCTGTTGGCGAAGTTCCTAACTCGAGCAACGAACTCGGACACATCTGTAGTCACTGGAACTATAGGCTCAAAGAATTCGCCAGGAAGTCTTAACGGCTCGCCATAGACCAGTTCGGCTGCTGATGACTGCAAGTCCTCCTTGTATGCTGTTCGCACTCCTAGTAGGACCCATGGCAGTGACTCAGTCCACCCACTGTCTGCATGGCAGACTATTGCAGCTTTCAACTGCCTGTGAAAGCGCTCCACGAGACCATTGCAAGCAGGGTGATAAGCTGTCGTGCGTTTGTGTTCGAATCCGGCCATTTGTGACAGACATTTAAATAGGGACGACTCGAACTGCCGGCCTCTGTCTGTCGTTATGTCTGTCGGACATCCGAACCTGGAGAACCAGCACGACAGCAACGCTTTGGCTACCGTCTCGGCGGTGATGTTCTCTATCGGTACTGCTTCTGGCCATCGCGAAAAGCGATCTATGGCAGTCAGGCAATACCGATAGCCCTGAGAAAGCGGGAGTGGTCCAACTAGATCGATGTGGATCTGCTTAAACCTCGCGCGGGGTAAGTGATACGTGCTTAAGGGGGCGTTAACGTGTCGCGTCACCTTCGCACGTTGGCAGGCTAGGCAAGCGCGTGCCCAATCTCTGCAGTCTTTCCTGACGCCAGGCCAAACAAAACGTTCTGCTACTATTTTGGCAGAACCATTGGCGCCAGGGTGACTTAGCGAGTGGAGGCTGTTGAAGACTTGCCTGCGGAAGTACTTCGGTATAAACGGCCTGGGAGTCGGTGTACCGACATCGCAGTACAGTGCATAACGACTTCCAGGTACTTGTCGTTTCTCCAAGCATAGAGATGATCCTCCCTCGATAAGCTGAGCTAGTTCAGGATCAGAGTCTTGGGCTTCGGCTGATGACTCGAGGTTGACAGGTTCGCTCAATTCTTCTATCCGTGACAAAGTGTCAGCCACGACGTTGTCTTTACCGGATATGTGGCGTATGTCTGTCGTGAACTGAGCGATGAAATCGAGGTGTCTGTACTGCCTAGGCGAACAGTTCTTTTTCCTTTCATGGAAAGCGAAACTGATCGGCTTGTGGTCAGTGTAGACGGTGAAGTGTCTGGCCTCGAGCATATGCCTGAAATATTTTATGACCTCATATATGGCCAGCAGTTCCCTGTCATAGGGGGAGTACTTGACCTGTGACGGACTCAGTTTCCGGGAAAAGAAAGCTAGGGGTTCCCATGCTCCGTTGCTCATCTGCTGCAATACCGCGCCCAATGCTTTATCGGAGGCGTCTGTCACTAGCGCCAACTTCAATTAGCAGTCGGGGTGCGCTAGCAGTGCAGCTTCCGACAGGCTGTTCTTGCAAGCTTCGAAGGCGGCCAAGGTGTCTACTTCTAGGTTTATCGGATGTGAACCTTTGACCGACCCTGTGAGAAGCGCGTGCAAAGGAGCTTGCATTTGAGCTGCATGTGGCAGGAACCTACGGTAAAAATTGAGCATACCTAGGAACCTCCTGAGCTGCCGGACATTAGTGGGGGGAGGAAAATCCCTTATCGCCTGGACCTTTGCGTCTAAAGGCTTGGTGCCTTTGTTGGAAATGCTGTAGCCCAAGAATGTGACTTCTTGAGCACCAAATACGCACTTTGACGTGTTCACCAGCATGCCGTATTCCCGCAGCCTGTTGAAGATCTGGCGCAGATGCCTCTCGTGCTCGATTTCTGATCTGGAAAAGACCAGAAAATCGTCCAAATAACAGTAGACGAAATCGAGCCCTCGGGTCATCTCGTCCACGAATCATTGGAAAGTTTGACCCGCATTCCTCAAACCAAACGTCATATACGGGAATTCAAACAATCCAAAGGGTGTGGTGATCGCCGTCTTCGCTATATCCTCTGGGCTAACGGGTACCTGGTTATAGGCTTTAACCAGGTCTAAGGTGCTGAAGATGTTACAGCCAGAAATGCTATGGGCGAAGTCATGGATGTGCCTGATTGGGTACCTGTCAGGCACCGTACGTGCGTTCAGCATACGGTAATCGCCGCAGGGACGCCAGCCGTTGTCCTTCTTCGGCGCCAGGTGTAGTGGTGAGGACCAGGGGCTCTCAGATGGTCGAGCTGTACCACTTGCCAGCATGTCCTGGAACTCCTGCCTGGCGATCTTTAATTTGTCGGGAGCTAAGCGGCGGGGGGAAGCTGAAACTGGGGGACCTGGTGTCGTGCGGATGTGGTGGACGGTGTTGTGTGGTGTGGTGGTGCGATGTGTACCAGCTGGTCGGGTGATCTCAGGGTACTCATCTAAAATTCTGTGATAACGAGACTCACCAGTCGAGACCTTCACTGAATGCACGTTTTTACAATAAGCAAAAGCGGCAACAGCTGAAACAGAAGTAGTATTATCTATCAAGCGCTTATTGCGACAATCTACAATAAGGTGATAAAAATTTTAAAAATCTTCTCCTATAATGGCCTTTGACACATCTGCCACTACAAAGCGCCAGCTAAAAGCTCTACGTAGACCAAAATCTAAAATAAAATGTACATAGCCATACGTGGTAATTTCCGAGCCATTAGCGGCACACAAATTAAAGTCTGTTTTAGCACGACGATCACGTAGCGCCGACCGAGGGAAAACGCAGAGGTCGCTTCCTGTGTCGACCAGGAATTGCGTCTTCGTAGCTCGATCGGTGACGAACAGGCGACCAGATGACGATGGGCAATCTTCAGTCGCCATTAACGACTGCCCCCGGCATTTCCCGCCTTGAAGTCGCATGGTCGCACGCACTTCTTCGCGTTGTCCCCAAATTTCGCGTGAAACCAGCACAATGGGAACTCCCTATAGCTGGAGTTCGACCGCTGTCTGGACGAGGATCTGCTGTTGGTACGTTGAGTCGACCGCTGCTGTCCTCTGCTGCTTCTGCCGGATCCCATGTTCTGCAGCTGTCGTCTTAGTTCCGCTACCTCTCTCTTGAGGTCCATAACCACGGAACTGGGGACGGGGTCACTGATGGCGGCAACTCGGGGTGTAAAAGTGGCGAGATCATTCACTCGGTCAGCAAGGTCAGCGAGGTCTTCGATCATTGCTGTGGATGGCTGACCTGCCAGGACCGTCTGGACGCCGTGAGGTAGTCTGCTTATCCAGATGGTCTTCAGGAAATCTTCCGGAACGTCCATGCCGGCAAGGCTTTTCAGATGACGAAGAAACTGCGACGGTTTGCGGTCACCCAGCTCTTCGTGCATCATCAGCTGTTTGAGCTTCTTTTCATTGGACGCTGTCACACGCTTGATCAGCTCTTGCTTCAGTTTGCCGTACTTGTCTTTCGCTGGCGGGTTGATAATAATATCTTTCACCTCCCGTGGATATTTATTATCGAGCTGGCCGATGACATAATTAAACTTGGTCGCATCACTAGTGATCCCAGCTATGGCGAATTGACCCTCCACTTGCGCGAACCAAATCTCCGGCTCCTCGGGCCAAAATGGTGGTACACGAGCTCCGACTCCATATACCTCTCTTTTCTTTTCTGTGGGGACGGTGGGTACCGTGTCATTTTCGCCCTCGGGGTCAAAGTCCGACCCGTGTGCATCGCGGAATTCTCTCTCCATGTTTGAGCAGGGTCACCAATATAGTTGTTGTGGTGGTGTGTGAGTGTAGTTGGAGATGGTAAATAATAAATTGTTCGACTCACGGTTTATATACTCCCGTATATTGTTCACACACAGTATACACACAAATAACAGAGTACAGAAGGAGTAGGATTCACAAGCACATACACAGAATAGTCAGAAGCGAAAGCAGAGGAAAGATATAGCGAGATAGTTCACAATAATTGTCAATTAACAAGGTTCGTTAGCGCGAGTACATAAGCGTGACCAGAAAAATGACAAGGAGCAGCGTGCGCTTCGCGTCGTAGAAGGATCTCGACTGATCGGGCACGCCGGTTGGTCGCGCGTTGCGCGCGGAGTACATAACATAGGTGTTATTTACCTGAGCGTGCATAGTGCGACCGCGGTGTCGATAATCGATATCGACAAGCTGATACACATGTTACGTGTATTGTGAATATTGATTTTGTGTGTATTTGTTTAGTATAAATATAGTGTATTAAGTTATATAAATATTTAAATGTTAGGAATAGGTTTAGGTTAATTGTAAATATTAGGTTTAGAACATTTGTAAATATTAATATGTGTTGTTATTAATTTATACTGAGTAAAGTACGTGAGTTACCCACATTGTATTCTACTAGTAACATAACATAACATTCCATCACGACTTTATCCTAAAGGGGGAAGTCAGAGGCAAGTGACTGTTTCTGTCATGGTGAACGGAGCACTCAGAGGCCCACTTTTCACCAAATAGTATTGTAACGATACCGTTTTGTTCCAGTCTCATGGACGTTAGATAAAACCTCCACTTCCACTTCATAGTTTAACTTACTTGCCATGAATAGTATTCTGTACCTGTCCTTTCAAAATTTAATTTGTCGTTCCACGTTCCCTGTTCAGCATTTTTAGGCATTCCTATCAAAACCATTGTACTGAACAGAGCTTGCGAGCATTTTACCAGATTACCAGTATATGTTTAGATTACGTGATGGTGATTATTTTAAATACTTTAAATAACCAATTGTAAACAGTTATAACTTAACAGGAACCCGTGTCTCGGGTTTCTTTCCTACCTATACTATTACCCTATACAATAAACAATTCTCTGGATTGGCTGATCTTTTATTCACTATTCCATAACCACATATCTACTTCTAAATATGACGAATACCGGCACTCCGGCTCCTGTATTGCTAGCCTGCAACGAGGATTTCGCCACAGTGTTAGAACCCGACGTGGTAGGTGGTGAGCCTTCCACTGTCATCCAGGTTGATTTGGTTTTTTGTCGGTGTTTTTCATCACCGGAAAGTTAGTCTGATAATGAACAATGAACACAAAGATTTTGGTTGTGGCCAGATTTGAACTCGCGACCACACGATCCACGATCCGAGTTGGGCTGCATTACAATTAGTTACTTAGATCAGATTTTTAATACCATGTTTCTTTTGCAATGACAAATGGCAATTTTTAAGGCATAAAAACATACCCGGTAGGTAGGTATATAATTGTTCCTACTTTAGACTTTTTTGAGTTTACCTTAACGGATGAAAAGCATACCGAATTAAAAAGCACTATAACTCACTGATAAGACGTTCACCACACGGTTACAGAGGTTCCGTCCGAATGTATCAACACGGCATGCAACCCCAAATAGCGGGGGTGCGTGAGGAAATTGACAAACAGCGGGAACGTGTTCCGAGCGGGGGTGGGCATCTGCTTGTACACGAGAGGGTTGCGTAATTTCGATACTTGATTAAAGTTAGGCCAACATTCCAGTATGTTACTCTATAATCTGTAATTACGTGGGTATACACCGCTATATTTTGAGAGCTGATTATAGTGATAGTTAATAAACATTTCTTAAGGAATATCTAATAAAAATGTAAACTTAGCTTGTCGCCTTCCTATACAAATTTCAAAGGTAATATTAGCTGGCTAGTCTGGTATGAGAAGGCGTTCTTCATTTATATTAGGTACACTCTAAGAAAGGAAACGAGCAATGAACAAAAATAGTTATATACAAAAAATGCACTAATTAACACAACATTTAGGCTCATTTTAAGTTTAAAAAGTTAAAAACCTTCATCTGACACTAAACAAGAACACAACGAAATAATGTTTCAAGAAGAAAATTTATAATTATAGTAATCAGCTTATATAATTATAGTAAGTTATTTTACGTCTACAAATCTCACTTAACCTAGAAGCTTTTCAGACATGGCCTTGTTGTAATTATGTAAATACTTAGGTTTGAAGTTTCGGATAACAAGGATATTAAGTGACTACTTAACTTACCACTCCACGTTATACTTCACTCAGCGTTGCTAATTTTTTTGTTTTCAGGGTTGCGTACCTCGAAAGGAAAAACGAAACCCTTATAGGATCACTTTGTTGTCCGTCTGTCTGTCTGTCAAGACACATTTTCTCCGGAACGCGAAAAGGTATCAAGCTGGAACTTATATCAAATACTAAAGTCTACTGTCCCTTGGAGCTGTGAAAAATAAAACTTCTAAGCCAAACGCAATCAAAAGATACAGCGCAAATTTCCGCAAATTTTTGACACTCGCAAGGGAATCAAAACCTACGGGTCCTTCCCGTGAACTCAGAATCTTGAAATTTTGATACGAAGCAACGTCCTATAGCACAGATGAAGGAAAAATTGCAAACCCGTAAATTTTTAGTTACATCATAATAATATACATAATCATAATATTTTTAATTATTGTATCTACAGGTTAATTATGAAGACTACAGCCGGAGGATGCAAAAAAAACCAAAAAGTATTTAAAAAGAATTTAATTAAAACTACAATTATAATTAAGAGGGGTTTGACGATGTTCAATGTTGGAACGAAAGTGAGTTGGGTCCCACGATGGTCGCCGGTGGCGCGATGCCTCACGTTGTGCCGATTCAGCGCCTCGTGTCGTCGGTTGAATGCTTGTTTCTAGGTAAGAACGGGGACGCTGCACAGTCAGCGTATTCCCTTAGGTAGCTGAGCGTAACACCTCCCCCCGAAGATCAGCAACTATTGGAGAATTTTCTTCGAGAATGTTGCTGGGATGAGAACTGGTGCATCTCGTTGTTTTTCTGGGATATCTGCATATATGTCGTGAGATGTACCTTGATTGTTAAGATTACTTTCACGGCGTTTCATATAATATCTTCGAAGCAATAAGACAATACTGAGTGCACATGCACTTGATAATACTACGTAAAGAGGTATAGTAGTATGATATATGCTTTCTTCATTGGGTTTTCTTATTTCGATCGGATGCTGCAGAGATATCTTGGTGTTACTGGCGTGTAGATGTTCTAAGCTGATGGAGTTTAGTTTGATTGAAGGTCCCGTGGAGGGTGATACAGGACTTTCATATCTTGGAAGATTCATCCTCTTGAGTGCAGTGCCTTTGGTGCGATCGTTACTGTTGGTGATGGTGAATTCTGGCGATTGTAAGTAGCATCCAATTGGTATAGTAACGAGGTAGCTGCCTTGAAGTGTAGAGTAAGTATCTTTCCCGCAGAATGTTTGGATCTTTGTAGACTTGGGAAAAGCGACTATGTAATGTTTGTCGTCCAGCTTCTCCAGGGCTTCTTTGTCGAGTAGAACTGATGAGAGCTTGCATGTAGTGTCCAGTCTCTGCGTAGTAATGAGAGTCTGGATGCAGTCCGCTTGATCTCGTGGTCTGTATTGAGTTTTCGCCTGGCAGAGGTACCAAGTATTGGACTTCGGACATTCTGTCTCTATGTACATGAAATCATTTCTATGTATTGCAATATAAGGAGAGGCAGGGATTATTATAGTATGGTTTTTATTAGGAACAATGGATAATTTATAAAGGTCGTAAGTATAAGGAGAGGCAATCGGTACTTGAAAGGCTATGACTATTTTATTATTACTATAGTAAGAACCTAGTTTGATTACGTCATAGTACTCTCTAAGGTTCAAATCTATGATTTCATCTTTATTATATAATAATTTTAACTTATCTAACATAGATCTTAATCTTAATGCATTTAAACTTAACATAGAATGATGAGTGCTCGATGCACGTATAAAAGCTAATAGATTTTCTAACTTTAATAATTCGTCGGCTAAATCTTCTATGTTATCTCCTAATATTAAAAGTAATTGAGCCAAATGGGCATACTTAACTAAATCATTTTCCTTATCGGCTTCACTTACTAGAACTAAGTCAAGTACTTTTTCTATCTTACGCTGATTTTCTACTATGGAATTTAATATGATGGTGTGCTCTGACATCCATTCTTTACTCAAACTTATGTGGCTGTTAAATTCTGTAACTAATTTATCTTCATTATTTTGTAAAGTTTTTAAAATACTATCATAACGCTTTGCATCTGTGTAATCTAAATTTCCTGAGATACTTTTAATTACTGACCCTAATCCGTCTATCAATCCTTTCTTGACGCGATTTATCTCAAACGTCTGTAACTGATCAGAAACCTTTTCAAGCTTTTTACTAAGATATTCAATATGAGGTTCATACAAAGATAAAGTTTTATTATTTAACTGAGGCCGAACATCATTTATCTGTGACCTAACTAAATTTACCTTAGATTTGATATTATCTATATCTATAAATTGCAAGAAAGAATGATAGTGAGATATTATCTTAGAAGGACCTAACTTAAAAGGAATGATGCCTGGACCATCTCCAAGGCTGTCAAGTATGATCTCTTGAGCTCCTACCACTCGTACCAGGAACATCACTACTATCCTGTAACAAGCGTGCGGTATTAGGGACTCTTTTCAATCTGGATTTAGCTACAGGGCCGCGTTTCTTCTTAGTATAAATGTGAATTGGAAGATCGGCTAAAACGGTATCATTTGTATAGCGCGGTGCTAACTTCTGACGGCTGGCCATGGGGTTTTTAATAAAAACGTTCTGATCTGGATTATACGTTTCTTCAGGCTCCCTATTCTTATTACGATTTTCCATGATCTCTATACGATGCTGTCGAGATGAATCTTGAATCATCTCATAAGCCTTGGTCATTCTAGCGCGATGATCTAAGATATACTGCTGTAACAAGTGTTCGGTTAACTCAATATCGAGAGGATCACGAGGATCAAAATGTCCAGTTATAACATCTAATGGTCTACATTTTGTGAAACTATGGATTGAGCTATTATATGCTAAGATAGCGTATGCCATGAGATTAAAGACTGATTCGCCACGATGCTGTAGTTTCAAAATTCTAAGATGTTCTAAAAGTGTTGAGTGAAATCGTTCTACTATTCCATTCTCATTTGGAGCATGTGCTAAGATCTTATGATGCTGGATTTTATGGACACGGGTAAACTCTAAGAACAATTGATTGGTGAACTCTGTACCTCGATCTGTTATAACTATCGAAGGTACGCCATGATGTGTGCAAAACTTTAATAAAGATTGTACTACACTTATAGCGGTGCCATCTCTTATGTGATAGGCTTGCCCGTATTTAGAGAATGCATCAACTAGCGTTAAGTATTTCTCGGTTTCTACTGTAAATAAGTCTAAGTGTAAAATTTCGAAAGGTTTAGTGGGTGGCGGTACTATGTGAAACTGTTGCTTTATTGGATTGCGGTCATACTTAGCTTGGCCGCATATATTGCATTCATTTATATATTTAGTTATGCTTTCTTTCATCTTGGGCCAGAAATATTTATTAGATAATGCTAGGTAACATTCGGTAATACCGCGATGGTTGGTTTTACCTTCGTGATATTTTTGAATTATTTCTTGTTGGCGTAAATAATCTTTAACGTTTTCTAATTCAACTTTAGTGATAACTATGTTCATAGCGGAACTCTTGAAATGATTCTGTAAAACAGGGATAATTGAATACATCTCTAAAGGAGGGTGAATAATAATACCGGTCTTTACTTTAGGGTTAACATATTCTTTAACTGCGTTTATAACATCTTGCTCGAGATTTGATTTAGATAATTGGATTGATGTACGTGTATGACTCTCAAAAGGTTTAGACACGGTCGTTTTGCCTTTAATATCGCCAACAACGATGAAACAAATTTGTCTATGAAACTTATTAAGGGGATCATCTGTAATAGGGGTCTCTAAAATAGGGTTCTCGGCATTTGTATGTGCTGTTACTGTTTCTGAGCCATCTAAGGATGGGGGTTTCTCAGTTGGGTTCCCTGCTAATGAGCTAATCTCTTCATTATGAATTTCTATACGGGATAAGGCGTCGGCATTTGAATTAAGTTTGCCTTTTTTATATTCTACGGTAAAATTATACTCGCTCAGTTTTAGTCTCCAACGAGTGAGACGAGCATTGGTTTCTTTGAGACTCCATTGTAATGGCATGTGATCTGTGAATACTTTAAAATGTCTACCAAAAAGATATGGGCGAAAATATTTAGTTGCCCACACTATAGCCAATAATTCTTTTTCAGTTGTACTATAATTTATCTCACTAGAATTTAGAGTTCTTGATGCGTATGCAAGTGGTTTATCACTACCAACAGGGCCTTGTGATAATACAGCTCCTAATGCTACGTTGGATGCATCAGTTGTTAATATAAAATCCTTAGAAAAATCTGGATACTGTAAGATAGGATCGTTGGTAAGTAATAATTTACATTTTTCAAAGCAGCTAGTATAATTATGATCTAGTACTATTTTAGATCCTTTCTTTAAACATTGTGTTAACGGTTTGACTATACGTGCAAAATCTGGGATAAATTTCCTGTAATATCCTAATAATCCTAAAAATCTTTTTATTTCTGTTGAAGTTTTTGGCAATGGGTATTTTTTTATGGCTTCAATCTTATCAGGATTGGGCTTGATACCTTTGTTACTGATGATATGACCTAAGTAAGCTGTCTCAAGTTTGAGGAACTCGGACTTATCCATCTGTATTTTAAAATTCGATTCTCTTAGTCTTTGGAATACTTTTTTAAGATTTATCATGTGTTCTTGTAATGACGTACTGAAAATGATGACGTCATCAAGGTAAACGAGACATATTACGTTTTGGAGCCCTCTTAGGACATTGTCCATAACTCGCTGAAAGGTACTAGGAGAATTCTTAAGTCCCATTGGCATTCTTAAAAATTCGTAGTGACCATGTTCTACGTTAAATGCTGTTTTGTGAATATCTGAGGGTTCCATCTCCACTTGATAAAATCCGCTTGCTAAATCGAGAGTTGTAAAATATTGACAGTTGCCTAATTTATCTAAAATGTCTGAGATGTTGGGAATTGGATATTTATCGTTAACGGTTTTCTCATTTAATTTTCTAAAATCAACGACAAGACGCCATTTGGTTTTGCCAGATGCGTCGGCCTTCTTAGGAACTATCCAGATGGGTGAGCTCCATGCTGATTGAGATGGTCTGATGATGCCTTGCTCTAACATTTTACTAATCTGATCACTAACCTCCTGCCTATGAATGTACGGGTAACGATAGCTTTTAGTATAGACTGGTAACTCATCTGTAGTTTTAATAGAGTGTTTACTTTGATTTGTAAAAGTCAAAGGTTCTCCTTCTATGTAAAATACATCCGCGTATTCGGTGCATAAATTCTCTAAGTTCGCGCGTTCTTCAACGTTAAGGTGATCGGTCCGTAGTCGAGAGAGAACGTCCGTAGCACGCTGGAACGATGTAGCATTTGTGTGACGTAGTGGCTTCGTAGTATACGATTGATGCGAGTCATTCGTAGCGCTGTAAAACTCCGTAGCACTCTGCTCGGTACACGGGGACTCTACATTCACATTATAGACTTCGGCACTGACCTGGCGGTCGACTGAGAATATTACGTCATGCTGACTGGGATTCGTTATCTCTAAAAATCCGCGGTTATCTCGTACTGTTGTTAGACATTCACCTATAATGCAATTAGATAAAACCTGTTCTGGGATAAACGCATCTCCGTCACTGATATTAATAGGTAACTTTACTATTTTAGATGAGTTCGCTGGTATAATGTCCTCATACAAATTAATGTTTCGCGAGTCATAAACGAGAATCGGGTTAGTGGCATGCTGGGTAACAAGGACCTTATTTTTAAAATCTACGGATGATTCCCATTTATTTAATAAATCGGACCCTATTAAACCATCGAAATAGTCGTGGAATCTATAAACAAAAAGCGTTATATCGGTAGTATCGTTAAATTCTGAAAAACAAGGTACTGTAATCGAATAGTCACACCTACTTATGGCATGAACATTTACTACCTCAAACGGATCATAGCTTAACTCAATATGCGAGAAATATTTTTTAACTGCTTCAGGACTTATAAAAGACTGATTAGCTCCTGTATCTATGAGTAATTTTAATGGAGGGTCTGAAATTTGTATGTAAGGAAGTTGTCTCTGGTTCTGTAAATTAAGTTCTATTTTGGTTTGCCTGATCGGCTTACTTTCTGAAAATCCTCAGCCTTGCTAGACGAGGGATTCTCTTCTAGATGTTCAGAAACTGACTCTGGATTAGGTTGTTCTGAATAGTAAGATTCATCAAGGTAATTATTGTCGTAATAATAGTTCGTGTCATAATAACATTCCGGCTCCGCGTAGTAGTACTCCGCGTTATCATAGTAAGGGCCGTACTCAGGACACTCATTAAAATTCATTTCTCGGGATTTAAAATAGTTACTTGGTGGCGGGTTCCCCAACCTGCGCCAATCATGTCCACTAGGTGGCAAAGGCTTACTAACAAAATGACTTACCCCGCTCATGGGTTTTGGACCCTGAAAATTATTGGGATTTCGATTGGGAATTCTAAATGCATTAGCCTGTGGGTTATAATTTGGAGGTAAAGCTCTGAAAATTTGTTGGGTACGGGATGGACCACGGTTCATTTGGGGGTTAACTGGATTAGGCCTCCATTGATGAGAAGGTGGTTGCATATAAAAAGGTGCAGGACGTGGAGGTCCTGAAGGATTAAATATATGAGGTTTGATGGGCGGTAAGTATACGGGTGGACTATAAATAGGTTGCTTAGGTGGTGGGTCGGTTAGCATATGGGGTTGCAACTTTTTATCTGGTAAGTTTTCATTTCTTTGTAAAATATATAATGTGTTCATTTCCTCTTGAACATATTCTAAAGCTTTCTCTATGGATTCGGGACGCATGCACCTAATACGTGAGCCAAGGGGCTCCCTTAGTCCGCGCAAGTATGATTGCATAGCGATCTTTTTATATAACTGACGCTTGGCCTCAATAGTTGTAGCAAGATTATCGTGTAAAGTAACATAGGTCATTATTGTGCTGAAAAGGGTCTGGCAGCGTTCATAAAATTCTTGTGGCGTATCTTGGCCTTGAGTTTGATGACTTAAATCGTTAAAAAGAGCAGTTTCGTCTCTTTGGTCCGCGAAATTATTTATTAAAGCATTTCTAATGCCAATCCAATCACATGGGATACCATTAGAATTTATAAGACGGGCGGCAGGACCCGTGACTTTATTTAATATGCCATTTAAAATAGCCTGATTTGCTAAATCATGTCCGGGACCAGTTTGGACGTGTTTAATTACTAACTGATCGCATAACTGAATAAATCGTGTTAAAATATTGGGATTCCCGTCAAATTCGGGGACTAGTCTTAAGGACTTAAAAATTTCGTCTATTGAATCGGACATTATGATTATTTCTGATTCACTAGAAAAATCTACTGCTTCGACTAACTCCTCTAATTCTAAACTAATATTTCTATTAAGGTCTAACCTACTTTGTCTATCTAGCCTAGGGGAATTGGACCCCGATTGTCTAGGGTGGAAAATTTTGGAAGGGATAAGTATAACTAGAGATAAAAATTAGGATTATGAACTATAAGGGATGCAACACATGAAAGATTCAAGTGTACTCACAATTTCATTACTCTTGGTATTCTCTTGCCGTATCGATATCTTGACACTCCTCTGGACTGCAGCTCTTGTAGATTCTGGATAGCCGCTCGTCGTGTGATCGATTCACTGACTCTACTTTACGACTATCCTACCGACTGCGCCAATTATGAAGACTACAGCCGGAGGATGCAAAAAAAACCAAAAAGTATTTAAAAAGAATTTAATTAAAACTACAATTATAATTAAGAGGGGTTTGACGATGTTCAATGTTGGAACGAAAGTGAGTTGGGTCCCACGATGGTCGCCGGTGGCGCGATGCCTCACGTTGTGCCGATTCAGCGCCTCGTGTCGTCGGTTGAATGCTTGTTTCTAGGTAAGAACGGGGACGCTGCACAGTCAGCGTATTCCCTTAGGTAGCTGAGCGTAACAGGTTTGTACGGAACCCGAATCGCTGTTCTAAGAATTTCAACTTCCCAACCTATACGTCTACAATGAGTTGCCACTCAAATTTTACGTTATTGTTTTCGTTAGGGCCTCTGTTAAGTCGAAATGGAACTAAAAAACGGTACCATAACGTAACAATAGCATCAAGGTGAGTTATTTTTCACGCAATATAGTACCTTAATGCTATTGTGACGTAATGGTACCGTGTTTTAGTTCCACTTCGGCTCAACAGAGATTGATAACGTAAATTAAAAAGTGGCAACTCATGGTAGACGTACTGAAAATAGAAACTAGAAAAACTCTACCTGATCCTGGGGTCAAGCGGGACTCGAACTTGCGTCTTCCGCAATCCGGGTGGCTGCACTTCCAACTGAGCTATCAAGGCAATAATAGACCGTGCTAGTTTGTCTAGTGTATTTTACATACGTTGGAAGCCAACGTTGTTTCATCAATGTTATTAGCCATGCGCCTTTATAACACCCGAAATAAATATTTTTGCAAATATTAGACATTCGATTATGATGAAACAAGCTTTAAGTAATTAATTATACTATTTTTAATCAAATTTATTAAATGTTCAACTCGCTAATCAAATAAATTCAGGCTGCCACATAACAATGAGAGACAAATTTTCTCATTGTGTCGTTATAAACGTGTCCTTAAGCAAAAATAAAAGAAACCATTTTAATTACCGCCTTTCATCCAAAATGTTTTGTGTTCGTACCTTTTATTTGTTCTCTTTGTGGCGTGTTTATTTCAAGACTATTGTTTCATGCAAGTGTCCTTAGTTGGGTCCTTGTGATGTAATAGTTCAGTATTGTCGACGAATAGTTACAGATTTGGGAACAAGAGTACTTAGAGTCGGTTCACAAGAGGTTATTTTAAGTTTTTTCACTTATACCATTCTGTCTAGCAAGTGACTTAGCTTTTAGGCCTTTTCTCCTTTTCATGAATTTATTCATTTATTTCTATTTTTTTTTTATATTGCCCGTCAAGACGACCTCACTCCACCTGCTGGAAAGCGGTCGTGAGGTCCAGATATGAGGCTGACAAGCCCAGTCATTTAAACGAATCACTGGGCTGGCCATCCTCACCTTGACGGCCTGCAGAAATGCCTTTTCACGCCCCACTTGATGAACCCGGGACTTTAAGAGGAAGCAAACACATGTGATGGAAGAGCGTTCCACGTCTGGATGGTACGACAAAGAAACGAGTCACCGAACCTTTTAGTTCGGGCCAACAAATGCTGAATTGTGTGTGGAAAGGTGAGGGTGGAATAAGCTGGAATAACTCGTCAGAGCATTCCCCATTGTGGAAGTGATAGAGACCACTTAGCTTGGCAATGTCTCTACGCAATTGGAGAGGCTCAGGGGTCAAAGTTGCCTCTGGTGGTGATATTAATTCCGCTTTGGTAGTCTAACCCCCGCGCATTCACGAATGCTAATCAAAGATGGAAACACCTCAAATTGATGCAGCCCTGTCACAACTGACACATGTAAATAGAAATAAAAGAGATAGCTATACTGTAAGCACTGCTCAGCTATGATTGACGTTTGTGGATTAGGGTGTAAGTGCCCTTAGCTATAGTAAAATACAAAGAACTGAAACATATAAATGTTTATATGTTTTATTTCCATCATTCTGTTAATTTATTTATTGTAATTAATTTGTAGATACTGATTTTATACCTACATTTAAAGATGATATTTGTTTCCATACTGTCGCGACATGTTTGTGTGTGTGTTAGGCATCAAAGGTATGTAATCGGATACTGAATAGTTTATCTTTGCCACACGAGTAGGCAATATCAAAGACGAATACAGTAACTGGTATCAATAACCTGCCCTACATGATTTTAATCATGTAGAGGAGTTATAGACGATATTGGATTCCATAATCACCTACACATTGAAAAAGATCAAATAAAATTCCTTCATCATCACAATCGGGCAAAAGTTAGGCTGAATAATAAATCAATTCAAATATGCGCCCGACAACAACACCAATTGTCATGGTCTTAAAGTAAGGATAAATATACTTGTGTTGCAAGGTACCAGATGAATATCAAGCCCGGAGCTCTCCTAGCACATCCAGATCCGAGCAAAGAGGAGGAGTGCGATTTCTGAATTGACCCGACCGAGATTCGAACTCGGAACTCAACGAAAGTCAATACTGGAAACCGTGCTACAGCACACAACGCCAATCGTGGCGTTTAATAACTTCACTGACAACATATACGAAGGAATAAAGAAAAGTGAATAAAATGTTGAAACAGTAAGTAGACACAAAATGTAATAATAAATAATAATAAATTCGTTTATTTGCAAGAATACAAGTTCTAAAGGTCTTAAAATTATCTATGTATATACATGTACTCAACCTGCACGCAGGTGTGCAAATTAATGTAATTAGGTTATGTCTCAATGTATTCAGTTAGTACTAAATATTCATATTAATAGATTTAATTAAGTATTAATTTATGTAAGTGATTTTATTTATTACATGTTATTTTATAATTCATAAATTCAGTCACGCTATAAAAACAATATTCCATTAGCCATGCAGTCAATTTAATTTTAAACCTTTTACCTTTCAAAGTTTTGATATCTACCGGGAGATTGTTAAACAGTGTGATACACATGTTAAAAACATTTTTTTCATAAATGTAAGTGGAACATTTAGGTTGATGTAATAGATTGACATACTGTGCTCTCAGTTTCCGGACTTTGACTTCAACGAGTTTTTGGAAGAACTCAGGGAGGGCCATCACAAAAGTGCAAACATTTTTTATGTACATGCAAGCCAGGGGTAAGATTTTTGACTCTTTAAATAAGGGTTTGCAGCTTACTCTAAACCATGTATTTGTTATGGCTCGAATACATCTTTTCTGGAGCTTAAACACTCTATCTATTTCCACAGAATTTCCCCATAAAATTAGGCCGTAGTTGAGTACCGAGGAAACGTGACCATGATAAGCAGTGATTGCTGCTTCTATGGAAACAGTGTTTCTTAACTTTTTTAGGGCAAACACAAACCGGTCCAATCTTTTACAAATTGCATCAATTTGAGTCTTCCAGTTTAAGTTCTTATCAATATGCAATCCCAAAAACTTAACAGCATCTGCCTTCTCAATTTGGTTACTATCGTGAGTTATCGTTAGCGACAGTGGCCTTGTCTTATAAGAATGGAATTGCATAAACTGAGTTTTTGTTACATTTAAATTTAGGTCATTTTAATTCATCCATGTAATTATGTCATTAAGTGGAATATTAATACTAACTTCGTAAGTATCTTTATCTTCACCTTTAACAATGAGAGTCGTATCATCTGCGTACAGTATACATTTATGAGTTGTCGATTGTGGCAGGTCATTAATATAAATTAAAAACAAAAGTGGTCCCAATACACTACCCTGTGGTACTCCTGTACGTATATATTGATACCGTGATCTAAATTGCTGCTAAATAAGGCGATTATTGATCGCCGAGATTTGTGCGATTTCAGTACATTGTTTTCTGTTTCCGAGATAACTTTGAATCCAATCCAGTGCTTTGCCTCTAATACCATAGAGTTCAAGCTTAGAAAGTAGTTTGGAATGGTTAACAACATCAAAAGCCTTGCACATATCAAGAAATATCGTCATCACTTTTACTTTTACTTTTACTTCACTTTATCGTGTACAATTTAGGCGGTCTTATGCAGAGCCGCGGTGATACAAACGGCTCACGCGACTTGATAGAAATGCTTTCCGCACCCGCCGCCGCGCCCGCGGTCGTCCAGTTTGCAGCTTTGGGGATTGGCTGCTGATCATGGGCATTCCCAATAGTTCAGTCGTCATAGGAAGTATGTTGGAAAATTGGAGATTTACTTGGCAGGGTTGGCGAATGTCTCTTTTTGTGGGCGTGATCCTGCTGCTCGTCACGTTCACATTTATGTTTAATTGGTATTAATTTTTGTTTTAGTAAATTCATTTCAACCAAAATTGGTCATTTTATTTATTTATTTATTTAATCTTTATTGCACAAAGAAAAGTACAATTGGCGGACTTAATGCCTAAAGGCATTCTCTACCAGTCAACCACTAGGTGAAGCAGAAATCTTTACGGCGGGGTTTTTTTAGTGATTTCCAAATATTCAGGCAAGGGTTCTTTTCTACTAGAGATGTGCTATGCTACGTTGCTGTGGATGCGTTTAATGGGTGCCTGGGAGCTCTAGGAGGCGCGCAATTGAGTTTGAATTTTAGTTTATGGATGCGTGCTGTGCATGCCTTCCCTACTGTCGATTTATATAACTCGAGCTGCGCATCTTCGTAGCACATCTAACGTCTGTTACGTAGCATAGCATCAGTGGAAAGGGACTGTCAATTGAACTTCCTTACTTTCCGATTTATCCGTATATTTTTATATCTTCACTTCTCAATTTTATTTCTCAACCTATCCTCTGAAAATTTAATCGTAATGTCTCAAGCAATAATTTTAATAAAATAGCAATTTACACGATGTAAGCTATCATTAAACTTCATTAGAAGACTGAAAATTTTGCGAATGATGAAGACTTTTGGAATATTACACAGCGGTTAACGGCTTTACGAATTTGAATATTTCGTACCTTAATTAAGAAACGTCAAGAGCAAAATTCCCTTGTAAGAGCAGGTTTACATGATGATAGCCGAAGCAATATTGCGACGATATATCAAGTTAAAGTTTATTTACTGCGGAGTTCACTAGTCTGTAGAAACGATCTTATAAATTATTACGTTCAAAGCGCTACAAAATTGTGTTTACATTTGAAACATTATCCACTTTGCTCTGTGGTAAAGATTTTGGTTAATTTGGATACCATTTGATTTGTTTAGAACTAATCAAACTCCGCGCGAGACGTCGCGTCGTTTAGTAATTTCCTTTCATTATTTGTTATCATTAAGGCAGGGCTTGGAAACTGGAAAGCTTATTTTTCAAACTGTTTTCGTCCAAAGTGCCTAAGAACGTATTGGTCTTGAGCCTCTCCAATTGCGTAGAGACATTGCCAGGCTAAGTGTTCTCTATCGCTTCTACAATGGGGAATGCTCTGACGAGTTATTCCAGCTTATCCCACCCTCACCTTTCCACTCCCGTACCACGCGGGCTGGACTACGGCGTCACCCACACACAATTCAACATTTGTTGGCCCGAACTAAAAGGTTCGGTGACTCGTTTCTTTGTCGTACCCTCCAGACGTGGAACGCTCTTCCAGCACATGTGATTCCTTCCTCGTATAGTCCCGGGTTCTTCAAGCGGGGCGTGAAAAGGCATTTCTGCAGGCCTTCAAGGTGAGGATGGCCAGCCCAGTGATTCGTTTGAATGACTGGGCTTGTCAACCTCATATCTGGACCTCACGACCGCATTCCATCAGGTGGAGTGAGGTCATCTTGACAGGCAATATAAAAAAAAATGGTTTTGTTTCCGTTTGAACGCGAACGTAATTCGCTCAATATAAATATTTTAACCATTTTTATTATCCGGTTTCTATCTATTTATTAGGTTGAATACGAAACTAGGAATAAAGAACATTGATGTAATAAAGGGATTTATATATTTTTTCATCAACTTGTATCATCTAACGAATAGATCTATCACCAGTAAATATTTTCATACTCAGATGAATAAAAAGTGTCGCCTTGTATGATTTTTTTCTGTCACGCTACGAGCCTCTGTCCCTTGTGGATTAAACCGGTTTTTTCCGTTCTCATAAAATGTTCCCATTTTGTTCGCGTTCCGAACAAAATGCTATGCAAGGAACCGTTCGGAACGTTTTAAAAACTTTATATTTTAAAGCGGTTTCAAGCCCTGCATTAAGAAGCTCATAATTTAACAAATAGCAAGATGACCACCGGCGAACTTCAGGTTGTCTGGTCCACTCCACATCAGCTATCCAAAGAACAAGGTAAAGTAGTCAGGTTACCCACCATTTTTTTTTGCGTCAGGAAATGCATTTAGGCAAGCCCAAGGCTGGGTTCGGGACACCTGGGATATGTGGGAGTTCCAAGTCCGGTGGTCATCTACGGCACAAAATAGAAGAGACCCAGGATCCCCAATAAGGTAGAGACTTCTCGCAGGACCCTCCGGCGCCCAAGGCCGCCTGGCAGCCAGCCTCGGGAGGAGCAAGCTCGACTCCAGTACACGATAACACAGACCACTGTGTCCGACGACACGCGTTACCGTCTTCCTTGGGATCGCTAACCAAAACACACGCAGGCCCCCCTGCCGTCCTATTCCCCTAACCGCAGAGAGCCAGGTTACCCATTAACCTCAAGAGCGCAAGGAAGTCCACTACTAACAACAAAGCTGACTGACAAAAGCTGGGACCATAAAACGCTACATCTCACAGTTATCATCCAATGGCTTCCTGCATCCGAAACAGTCTACAAGGTGGGACATTCTTCTAGTTGTTAGTGGCTGGAAAATGCAAGAACTTCTACCCTCAATTAGTTTTGAGAGCAATGTGGGCTACCCATTGCCAATTCAGCTTGGTTTTCCAAAGAACTACGAGTAAGTAGGTTACTTTTGGTTGTTTTGCGTATATCCTGTTTTTTATCATTCAAAATGGGTCTGCATTTGGCTTCAGTCTCGTCTCGTGGTAGGCGATGACGAGCCGATGATGATAGTATACGCTTACCCAGAAAATGCCTTTACAGACGCAGGGAGAACGTTTCACTCCCTAGCGGTGCGGACCAGAAAAGGCGCAGCAAGCCGTTGAGTGCGAAGTGCTAGAAAGTCAACCACAGGAAGTGAAACGTTCTCTTAGCGTCTAGTAGTCCAGTGGTACGAAGTAGAGGGTGGTTAGAAGTAAAGGGTCGTATCAAGTTCATTGTAGATCTTATCACAAGCAGAGTTTCCTCCATCACTTCAGCAGCAGCAAAACAACACTGCTATATCCTGCAGTTCACCATGAAGTGAAAGTGGCTAAGGAGACGATTACAAATCGCTGCATAAAACATTTTAAACTCAAACTCAAACTCAAACTCACATAACTTTATTCAAATAGACTGTATCAGTACTTTCAAATCGTCAAATTTACAGCAAAATATACTAAATAATAGACATAAATACCATAATAATATGGATATGTAAATAAACAGTATACAGACATAATGCGACTCTACCACCGCGTCGGAGTTGTTTCTTGCTGAGAAGACCCGGCGAGAAACTCAGCAGTTACTCTTTTAAACTTGTTTTGGGTTTACAACAGGGGTTAGTAAAGTACAAGCAGTGTGCCATTTTGATACCTAAAATAATATAAAACAAAGAGAAAAAACCAACCATAAAAGAATATAATAACAAGAATTCATTTAAACAATTCAAAAACAAAAATTGTTAGTCAGTACATACAAACTAGGTACCTATTAACTCTTACAATAAAACATCTGTTACAATAGAGCTATTTAATCCCGCATCGAGAAGAGCGCTTATACCCAGGCATTTTTATCTATAAGGTAGTCTTTTGTAGTTTAATAGCCCTTTTTTAATAAAGCTGTTTTGATGTGATGTTTGTATCTATGTAAAGGTAACTCACAAATGGTTTTTGGAATTTTGTTGTAATAATGTATACCTTGCCCCATAAAGGATCCTAAAACTTTTTGTAACCTAAAGAGTGGAAGTGCAATTTTATCCTTATTCCTAGTATTTCTGCAATGTATGTCACTGTGTTTAGCATAGAGACCAATATTTTTCTGACCAAAACAATGCAATTGTAAATGTATTGTGACGCTACAGTGAGGATACCAATTTCCTTAAAAATCTCCCTAAGTGAAGCCCGTGCACGAAGCTTATAGATGGATCTGATCGCTCGCTTCTGGAGGATAAAGATGGTTTGTATATCCGCCGCTTGACCCCAAAGTACAATGCCGTAAGACATTACACTATGGAAATAATTAAAATAAACTGAACGAGCAGTATCAACATCTGTTAATAACCTAATTTTTCTCACTGCAAATGCAGCCGAACTAAGTCTGCCTGAGAGAGCTGATATATGAGGGTTCCATTGCAGTTTTGAATCTAGTGTGATTCCAAGAAAAACTGTTGTATCTACAAGCTTCATAGTATTACCATCAATTTTTAGACTAATGGGGTTATCTTTAACATTAGGCAACTTAAAATTAATACATTTAGTCTTTTTTGCATTAAGCTGTAGATTATTTACTGTGAACCATTGTAAAACCTTTGAAAGTGCGTCATTAACATCATCAAAAAGGTTTTTATTTCTGTCAGTTTTAAAAACTAAAGATGTATCGTCTGCAAACAATACAACATCACAAATATCTTTTAAGTAAAAAGGTAAATCATTTATATATATCAGAAATAGTAATGGACCCAGAATGGATCCTTGAGGGACCCCCATTTTAACTTGTGATCCTGTAGAGAGTACACTGTTAACATCAACTTTTTGAGTTCTTAAACTAAGGTACGAAATTACCAAATCTAAATCATTATCCCTTACCCCGTAAAAATCAAGCTTGCGTATAAGTGTATCGTGATCAACGCAATCAAAGGCCTTGGACAAGTCACAGAAGACGCCAAGAGCGTTCTGTGAATTCTCCCAAGCCCTAAAGATGTGTTTTAGAAGTGCAATGCCAGCATCAGTAGTAGAACGGCCTCTCGTGAATCCATATTGTTCACTGTGTAAGAGATTGTTCTCATAAAAATGGCTTAATAGTTGTTCTTGAATGATTTTTTCAAAGATCTTACTTAGAGCTGGTAGGATTGAAACAGGCCTAAAGTTACCTGGGTCTTGTTTGTTGCCTGATTTAAAAAGTGGTACAACCCTACTGTGTTTCATTAAGTTTGGAAAAACACCTTCATCCACACAATCATTGAATATTACGGCTAAATAAGGGGCAATCACGTCAATTATGTGGCTAACAATTTTGACTGATATACCCCAAAGATCAGCGGTATCTTTCGAATTAATTAATCTGAATGCTTTTATTATATCTAGTGACTCAACATGTTTAAATTTAAAGAAAACACTGCAACAAGATACATTATCTTTCAACAAATGTCTCGCTCTAGTTGGTGAGGAATTTAATGAAGCTGTAGTGATTATAGGTATATTACTGAAATACTTATCAAATGCTTCAGCAACAGATGCTTCTGATTGTAAGATGATATTGTTAATATTAAGAGTGTATGAGGTATCGCGCTGTTTAGCTTTACCTGTTTCGTGATTTATGACGTCCCAAGTGGTTTTTATTTTGTTAGTGGACTTTGATATTTTATCACGAATTTGCAATGCCTTAGCTGTAGTGCAGGCTTTTCTGAATATTTTGGAGTAGTTCTTGACATACTCAACAAAAAGTGAATCGAAATTGTATTTTTTCATGCCGTACAACTCATACATCTTACGTCTGCTCCTGTAAATTCCAGGCGTGGCCCATTCACAAAACTTAGATTGAACTCTGCAAGTAACTTGTTTGGTGGGAAAACAAGCATCAAATTCGTTTTTAACACAATCAAACAGTCTTTTGTAGACTGCATCAGGGTCACCCTGCTTGTAAGGAATGGAAGATACTTTATGCTTTAAATTAGTTTTAAAACTATTAATGCGATTACCCGTCTTCGGTCTACATGTTATTTTCCTGTAATTAACGCTATTGTTAGTTAAATCTAAAAATGTTATCTTCTGCCCACAATGATCAGACTTTAATTCAGTTACTATTGCCTTTTCAATGGGTACACAGTTGCAAAATACATTATCCAGACAAGTAGATATTGTGGCTGTTATCCTCGTGGGTTCATGGTTTTGATAATCCAGACCAAAGGATTTAAATAGCGACAATAACCTATTGCTTTCAGATGAGTTTACTAGCAAATCTATATTGAAATCACCACACACAATAATGGGTTTAGACTTGGCACTTAACCTACCCAAAGCTTCCTCCATAACTGTCTCAAATCTATCTAAGTTAGTTTTTGGGGGACGGTATACACTTATCACAACAAAGCCCTCTAACTCAACACAAGACAATTCGACAATACGCTCTATGGACAGGCCTACAATGTCAGTGCGATCTTTACATTTCAAACTATTTGCAGTAAAAATTAATGAACCACCATGAATAGTGGTTTTTCTAAAGAACGCGCTTGATAATCTAAAATTATTAAGGACAAAAGACTGATAGTTTTCATCAGTCAGCCAATGTTCAGTAAAACATAAAATATCAATATTTTGGTTTTCCAGCAATAGTTCTATTACTAAATCTTTGCCCGTCAAGCTTTGAATATTTTGGTGGAATAAATTCAAGTATTTGGGCTTGGCTGTTGTCCTAGGTCCTAGTTTAAACAAGACGTTGAAGGAGCATCACATGAAATAGATAAATTAGTACTAGTACTAATGTCAGAATAGAAAATACTGCCAATAGCGGCATTGTTAATGTTATTTGCTAACAAAGTAGCTAGTTTCTGCTTAGTCCTAATGGGAAGATACATAGTATCTTCAGTTAACCTAAAGTATGGTACAAACAGATTTTTATCAAAAAAGTCAATGTCACTATGACGACATGTCAGATTATACAAAGTTAAATTAAGGTCTTGGATGACCTTGTTCTGACTTGAAGTGCTTGAGGTACTTGAGTATGGGAATGCACACAAAATAAATTTACACTTGTTCTTTGATTGAATGCCCATTATTGTTTCAATATTTTTAATTAACCCTTTTTTTGTCAATGATCGGCAGTCTCCATGAAAGACAACCACAGTGGAGTTTATCCCTAGCTTCTCTTTCGAGATGTTACTAACTAGGTCAGAATAGGACATACCTGGATGGCATAAATTTATTACTTGTTGATTCGATTTTTTAGACAACAATATGCCTAATCCTTGGCCTAGCTTGTCAGAAAATATAAAAGTATTATTTGGAGCAGCCTGTGGAGTATACCATTTATCCACCTTAGCAGGCTCTGATAAGTCAGTTGGCGTGGCCTCAACACGTGACAATTCAGTATCCATCTCCACTACTTGTTGATAACAATTATTGCAAGTGATTTGTTTACTTATAAGCGAATCAAACCTCTCTGCATTGTAAGTTGACATCTTTAACAATTCTGTGGCAGCTAATATGTGTTCCCTGATCTCTTTTTGGGATATATCATACATTTTTTTGGTGTCCCTCAGAGAACTCTCTAAGCAAGCAATCTTATGCTCAAGAGCCATGGTCTCATTTTCATAGGAGATTTTAGTACTATCTAATAGTAAGCTACATTGTTCTACTTCAGAGATTAAATCTAACTTTTCTTTTCTTAAAATATTATATCTCCGAGGAGCCTCAGCTCTAGGAATCAATAATGGTGGAGATTCATTTTTATTCCTTTTAATCGCTCTGTCAGGAACACTCGGCTATTATTCTGTGCCAACCCTGCAATAACAAGTTTGTTCCAACAAAACTATATTGGATCCTGGTATTGCATAAGTTAATTTACTTTCTAGAGTTCGAAGTGAAGGAAGTAGTTAACAATGGAGGCTGCTTCTGCAGACA
The DNA here is from genome assembly GCA_947369235.1 of Udea olivalis. Lineage (NCBI taxonomy): Eukaryota > Metazoa > Arthropoda > Insecta > Lepidoptera > Crambidae > Udea > Udea olivalis. Next base: position 597,665 of record OX376362.1, read on the forward strand.
ATGACGTGATTTGATAACCTATGCGAATTTCGTGCTTTTTGACTAACCCAGTGAAATTTTATTTGCTGAAATACTATGTTAACTGTTATCAGTTCTTACTACCCATTTCACAAGCGCTGTTGATTTGTATATTCGAATCAGATAAATTTAAGAAAACTATCAAGTGAAAGAAGTTATAATGTTACCATAGTCGCTATATAAATAAATATAATATAAATAAATAAATATAAATATCCCTGGACATTATTCCACACAGCGCCATCTAGCCCCAAAGTAAGCTAATTAAAGCTTGTGTTATGGGATACTAGACAACGGATAAACATACTTAAATACATTTTCTTTTGTAAAATACATACTTATTATACATAGGAGACACCCAGACCAGTACAAACAGACATGTTCATGCACACAAATGTTTGTACTGTGCGGGGATCGAACCCGCGACCACTGGTGTAGTAGCCAACTTCTTAACCATTACACCAAGTCGGTCGTCAAAATCTTGAGACTACTGATCAAAAGAAGTAATAGTCTACACAGACAAACTGTTCTTTAAGGAATAAAAAAATAATGTCCCCTCCTCTTCAGTGGTATCAAAATCAGCAACCAACAGAACAAATTTGCGGCACATACCAAAATACTTTTTTCCCGATTTAATGGAACTTCCATCTAAATCGCAAAACCCAATACACATTTCTAATCCAGACGAAATGTTGTGAGTACTAAGTGCTATGCCGCCAGTGCTCAGCATTTCTATATTGCGTTCCAAGCTAACATCATTACTCTTAATGAGACAAACCTATTGTTTCCACTGCCAGTGCTCAACTTCATTTACTTTACGTTGTTTCAGTGAAATTGGTAGGTTCCAAACAGCCGGATATGTTTACAAAACCAAGTGATGTTGGATAAGGTAATTAAAAGTGAGGAGGTAAACGAATACTACAGTGAGTAACCTAATTACGGTAATGCCTCTCAATTGGGAAAAACAATGTCAGCTACTCATTCCGATATAAATAAAGGCAAAAAGTATACAAGCTTTTCACGAGCGCCTTTGCCTGCGTAGACTATTTCTGCCGTTGAAATGTAGCCGAAAAATATCCCTGGACATTCCCTGGACATTATTCCACACAGCGCCATCTAGCCCCAAAGTAAGCTAATTAAAGCTTGTGTTATGGGATACTAGACAACGGATAAACATACTTAAATACATTTTCTTTTGTAAATACATACTTATTATACATAGGAGACACCCAGACCAGTACAAACAGACATGTTCATGCACACAAATGTTTGTACTGTGCGGGGATCAAACCCGCGACCTCTGGTGTAGTAGCCAACTTCTTAACCATTACACCAAGTCGGTCGTCTTACTCACTAGGTTACTCGTCGTTAGGCTCTCGAATGGCGACCGCGGACCGGACGACGTTCCGTGGGTAGGCCCTCTACAAGGTGGACCGACGATCTGGTCAAGGTCGCGGGAAGCTGGATGCGGACAGCGCAGGACCGATCGTTGTGGAGATCCTTGGGGGAGGCCTATGCCCAGCAGTGGGCGTCGTTCGGCTGAAATGATGATGATGATGACTCGCCGTCAATGTAGGTTATGCCGAAAAATATAACTTAGGTTACATCCCCCCCCGGAATGTAGGTTATGTTAGGCTTGTTATTGGGGTTATGTTGAAGAGCAAGGAGCGTAAGGAGACCCGGCGCGTGGGCTGGGCTGGGTAGTTAATGTTTTTTTCCATGTCGTCCTGTTCCAAAGCGGTGAGGTATCCCTCGGTTGTTTTCAGAGGGATCTTCCGCCAGTTTCACCGGTGGGGAGTGCCACACTCCCCTACTACCTACCGCCAGGCAGTGGCATAGTGCGTAAATACATTTTCAACCCAGAGAAAGGGTTGTTTTAGGCTTCATGTTATAAGTGAAAAATTGCCAAATCAGTCCAGTAGTTCCGGAGCCAATTTAATGTATAAGTATAGATATACTGCTCCATCTTTTCCAACTGGTTCACCATTGATGTACCGGTTACAGCACCCCCCTTCTCGAATGACATGTCCGTAATTTCGGTCAAACTATCGTGTCAAAAAAACCTACACCATTTTGTTATGAGACGACACGATTGACGCGTTCGCTGTAGCATGGTTTCTCGCTTTGACTTCCGTAGTGGTTCGATTCCCGGTCAAGTTAATTCAGGAAACAATATTTTCTGAATTTAGTCAGGTCTGGGTGTGCTGGGAGACGACCTGGCTTAATACCTGTCTAGTACCTCGCAACACAAGGATATTAATCCTTACTTCGAGACCATGACAAGTGGTGTGATATTTTTTATTTTATTTAATGCTCTTCAATATTCATTTGTGTATGGTGAACATCTTAATAAAGAGTAGGTACATAAACACATACTGAGTGCCGAGTGCGAGTTGCAGTGAGAGAAGTGAATGACTTCACCATCGCGTTTTGCGAGCACGTAAATGTCAATTACTATGGAATCGAGTCAGCGCCATCTAGCGGCGAATTCGGGCAACATTAAGGCCGCTAGATGGCGTTGACTCGATACCATACAAATTCGCGTTTTTTTTCTCGCAAACGCGATGCTGAAGTTATTCACTTCTCTCACTGCAACTCGCACTCGGCACTCTGGTTGTTAAAATAAAATTATCTTTGTTTTGATACTAATTATGACCATGTTAGTTTTCCTGAAACTTCAGTTCTGTTCAGTTCAGTTGATGAACTTCAAGACATCCGGTTTTCAGCTTTAAGATCAGGGTAGCCAATAAGCCCGGGCTATGGTTAGCAAATCATAAAACATATTTTTCCCGATCTGATCTGCGAACCAATGACCTGCGGATTTTGGGCCTAAGATAAAGATAAGATAAATATACTTTATTGTACAACAAATCATAACATTAGCATTATATAATCTTAGATTGTACAATGTAGGCGGTATTATCGCTAGGAAGCTATCTCTTCCAGACAACCTGCAGGTAGAGGAAATTACAAGATTAAAAAGAGAAATAGGTAAGGTAGTGTGAGATAGTGAGATAATTATATACATACATGAAGTTATTTTATGCATTCATGAATGCAATTACATATAATACTTATAAACGTAGTAAATATCTGTAAACATACACAAAAGTATGAAGAACGGTAAAAAAGACTTATTCAGGGTTGGTTTATCCACGCACTAGAGACATTTAAAAGTTACAGTGTGAGGAAATAAGCTTTGAGTCGGGATTTGAAAATAGGGAAGAACTGAGATTGCCTTATAAGTAAAGGTAGCGAATTCCACAAGCGAATTTATTGGACAGTGAAATAATTGGAATAACAACTTGAAGAATGAGAGGGGAAAGCAAGAAGAAGTTTCCGGGTTGACCGCATATCATCACTCTTGGCAGACTGCTGAAATTGGAACCACTCCTTAAGATAAGGAGGTGACCGTGGATCAACAACACAGAGTAAAGCAAGAAGAGCATATGAAGATCTCGTCGGCGACGAATTGGAAGCCATTTTAATTGGGCGCGGAATTCAGATACATTGCAGACAGATTACACTTGCCAAAGATGATGCGAATGCAGAAATTCTGAAGACGTTCCAGTTTAGCCTATAGGTATCATATTTAGCCGAAAGGCTATATAATTCTGGTTTGGGTTGCGCTCAGTTCCTATAAATTATTATTCAAAGTAAAGGCTTAAATTCTGTAACAAATTAATCAACTTAACTATTGTAGTTATAGTCACGAGTAGGAGGAATGTTTAGATAACATTTTTAGAATTCCTAGAATGCAGAAACGATAAAGATAAGCACACTTCAAATTGATGTTGTCCTGTCACATTTCAGTGAAAAAGAAAGGGACAGCTATACATGTAAGGGCTACTCAATCTTGATTATTCTGTCTGGATTCGGGCGTAAGTTATTGTTCTTTTCAATCAATACTGACACAAATTTCCCCTAACGAATGATTTCAAGAATACCAGGAGGGATTTTATCTGATTCGAAATACCCGTTTATTATCCTATAGAGACAAGAGGACTGAATTGAATAAAACTGAAACTGAACAGTCTCGGGTCTCAAATTAGCCCCAGACACCGCGGTTGCTGATTAGTGGCCTCATTCACGATGTTAGTTGAAATTACTGTGTAATTTGAGTAATTTTATTTCATTGCATTAGATATATTCAGATTTCATCATTCAGTTACTGATAATTAGATTTGCTGTGTCTAAGTAAAAAAAGCAAATAGTAATAAATATCTCTATTCATAAAGATGGACTTTAAGGACTTATGAGATGTCAAAAATAGGCTAAATAAAAATAAACGCAAATAAAATAATACTATGATAGTAAATATCATGAATAAATATAATGTGACTACCACCGGTCCGGAGGTTGTTTCCGATCGAGAAGATGGTCTACCATGAGTTTCCGTCTCGCAAACTCATGGTATGTTCGCGGCTTCCATCTACTGGAATATGTCTACAGTGAGTTTATACCAATGACAGACTCTAACGGGCGTGAACCGCGTTGGCGTTTTTGTATGGGGTTTCGGTACAGAGTGGCCCCTAGCACAAATTACGCATGCGGCGCGGCGCTTCTGACAGACAGCCCACATAGAAAAACACGCCATTTTTGATGCATGCACACAGAGACGTGAGTTTACAGGCAAAGTCAGTGAGTTTCAGTGAGTCAAAAAGTCGCACTGTCACGAGTGTTTTAGTTTTTGTCGAACTTGGTGCAATTTTTCACATGATGAATTTTATTTTTAGCCGGTTCTGTTAAGTAGGTATAACCTACTTACTTCATTTTAAAAATTCAGAGCTAATATAGTACCTAGTACCCTGGGCGGTTCACGCAAGTTTAGGAAAAAGGTGCGAGCGGTCCTTCTGCAAACTCTTTATTTTGTTTCTGAAGTCGACTATTGTATAATTTTTATTTCCAAAGGGGTTTTTGTACTAAAATCTCTAACAAAAATACGGTAGGCGAAAAACAACGTACTTTTATTTAAACAAAGTTTAGTTTAGACGATGCAGTTTTTGTAATTTTAATGTTACTTTAATACGTTTGTATTTCGAGAGTTATAAGTGGCAGTGCTTTTAGCAGTTTCAACATTTTAGCTCGCGTAGAATATAAAATAAAACGAAACAGGTACTTTGCTACGTGTTGATTATAAAAATTCGGGATACAAAGCCGTCGTTCACTTTGTGTGAAGATTGAAATAGGAACGCCTTTTTTCCCTCTTTCAAATTCTAGCATGCAAAGTACTAACTAACCAATGGGAGTAGTTTAGATTGTACATGCCAATTTTAGAAGAAAACAAACTGCCTTATACCGGGTGATTATCAAAAGACAAAACTAGGGATAATTAGTTTTTTTTATTGCCTTTAATTTTAAAGATTACTTCCTTTCCTTTTCAAAGGTGACCTTGAAATTCATTCATTTACTCTTACATAGTTTGTATTTTGCCGACAGAATATGCGATATCGTTTTTGTAAGTCTTTTATATTAGTTCATGGGGAACAAAATGTAAATGTATTTGTCCCATATTCCGACGGAAGTTTCATCGCCAAAAAATAAACATTGCGCAGGGTTAAAACTTTGCCAAAGAGACACTACTTATATGCTTATTTATGACTACAAGATTCAAAACTTTGTTTAGTGACATCAATCTTCGTAACGTCTTACTTAACGGCCTAGGGAGGGGGTTGGGGGTTATTCTAGCAATGCGGTTCTTTGAAGAACTTCAAAGCTGTTCCAGTGCTGAGACCTTTGCTTTTTGCCATCAAGCCAGACAGTAGTGTGATAAATTTGACATAGATAAGTAGAGGTTTGTATCTAATTGAATGATATAAAAATTGCGATTATTGGTGAGATAGCGCACAGTGGAAGCCTCGGCCGTTAATAGAGGTGCCCTGAATGCAAATACCTCCTCCGCATAAAGAAACAAAACTGAACTGAACAACCGAACTGAATAACACTGCTAAGGGAGCAGAAGCCAAAGCTTATCAAGAACCTGTTTACCATTTTAATTACTACTACTAAAAAGTTCCCTGTAGCCGACAAGAGCGGTTTCAGAATAGCGTTTTATACGCGCTTCTAAGCAAGTTTTTGGAACCGCGTGTAGGCACGTCATTTGCCAACCGCGCAACTAGTACGAGCGTTTGTCGCGCTTGTACGAGTGTGCGCGAGCTTATTGACACCACTACCGGTTATAGCAAACACGCCCGTGTACGCGCGTTTAGGGTTTTTACCGGAACGTTCGTATACGCGCGGTAAAAAACACTAGTCGAAACCGTACTTTACGGATATCCTAACACATTCGCGTACTTGCATGCCAACGAAGATAAATTAAAAAACATAGTTCAATAAAAGCAAAATTTAGAAAAGGCTAATGTAGCCCGTGATAACTTCTCCAAAACTTCTTCCCAATGCTAAATAGTTATTAGGCATAACGGGCGGGCATCCCTGCGAATAATAATGCGCGTTCATCCCTTGTTTTCGTCCCTTGGGGATTTTTATTGCGATATTTATAGAGCCCGTTTATGGACCCACATTATTTATTATGATTAATTTGTCAGATCGCGGTCGCACGATGTGGATTGAATTATGTATTTCGTATTTGTTTTTTTGTGTTGTAAAAGTCGGCGACACACTTCAACTGAGGGTGAGACATCGTGCTGAGTATGGCCTCTTTGACAAACTTTATCACACAGACGAGTGCTTTTCATTTTATTTGGTTATTATCCACTTTAATATATTTTTCCTGATTGAATGATCACATGATTAGTGCAATAGTAGTAAATGTAATAATAAATAGTAGTTTAGTTTGTAGTATGAAAAGTAAATAAATGGTTTTTATTTTTTGAAATGAATTATGCTCACAGATCTTTTCCTCAATTTTCAAAAGTTAGACTGTGTCTTAATGACAACCACTTTCAACACAGGCTTTTAAAAGCGGATTTCTTTCAAGGCTTAGTAACATCAAAAACAGCTCACCAAAGCTCGCTGAGAGACATTGAGTTGGAGCACTAACAACACTGAATATTCTATCTCGTAGCTTCATACCTTACCTATAACAGGTAAGACAAACTGAATATTTGAATTTTCAGACATTATTATTTTCTTTCTATAAGCGGTTACTGCAGCCAATAAACTCACGCGTTTCCTACCCAGTAAAATCCTTATCGAACCCCGTTTGAAGTTCTCCATACTATACTTAATTGGGAAATAATTGGCAGGTAGCTTCCACAATTCAAGCGTCCCAGGAAAGTAGCTTCACAGAAACCCAACTTTACGAGTCCATGGTGGATCCAGAATGAAAGAGTCGACCCCATGCCGTGGTGGTAGCCGTGGGCATCATTTTAAACAACTCCTTAGAACCAAACCCGTGGTATAGCTGTAGAACACGCATATCATTTCAAAAATGGCTATGAACACAACCCATATTTATGTTAATAACTTGTTCATGCTTTGGGGAAAATTTTACCTTTTTGAGAAGTTTGCGCCCAGTCGCTACGGTTTGCTAAGATCAAAAACCATACATTCGGTATTCAAAAACAGTAATCAACTCATCAAAACCTCCATATTATTTAATCCTCATCTTAGCTCTCATTTTGGCAGCTAAATCCGCCTCTCAGTTTTCATTTACAAGTCTTGATGTTTTAGCTCGGGTAATATCCGTAATCTGCAGAGATTCCGCTCGTTTGCATCGGAATCTTCATTTACGTGGTATTTTGCTTCTATTAAATCGTAATAATATTGTAATAGCGAAATTCTTGCAGGACGCCATGAAGAATTTAGGTTAGACATCGATGTAAGTGTAAAGGTGGTCTCTCACCTCGAGCATTTTCCTGTAGTGTACATTTCAGATTCTAATTTGAGCATTATACATATTAAGGTAAGATAAGTTAAGATAATGTAATTATTCGCACATGAAAAAGGGTTACATTGAAAATCTTATTATCTCTTTTTTTATTTTTATTTTTATTTATTTTTTCTTTGTGGGTAGTTGGCAAATTAAGTCGACTAAAATTGCTCTATGAATTTATTTCAATTTAAAATTATTAACAACAAATAGTTTTATACTTACATGTGCTAAACTTAAGCCTAGCTACCTGCTAGCTAATCCTGCATAATTTTTCAAACCTCTGAATCACATTTTTTGACAAAACTACATTTCACCAAATTTTTTTAATTCACGAGTGCACTATGGACACACAGCTACTGCAAAAATCCCTCGAAGAAGTGAAGGCGATGTGTTCAGTCAGGATGGCAGAATTCCAGCGCAACTTGGATAAGGCGAGTCCCTCATCGCATCCTTCTTCAATCACCGAGCTTGCAGACGATTTCCTGTCGTTTAAGACATTTATTGTGTCTACACTGACGAATCTACAGCAGCAAGTGGAACTGTTAGCACAAGACTGTGACAGACTGGAGATGCGTAGCCGGCGTAAGATGCTGATGGTACATGGGCTCCCGGAGACACATAATGAAGACACAGGCGGTGTTGTGCTGTCAGCCATAGCCGGGCATCTCAAGTTGCCACTCACGAGGGATGCCATAGGACGCTGCCACCGTGTTGGTCAAGTCACACAAGACAAGCCCCGTCCCATTGTTGTGAAGTTCTGCCAGTTAGCTGATCGTGACAATATTTGGTACGGGAAGACTGCTCTCAAGGGCACTGGGGTCACTCTGTCGGAGTTCCTAATCAGAGTGCGGCATAGCACCTTTATGGAGGCCCGTAAGCGTCTTGGCATCTCCAAGTGCTGGACAAAAAACGGCGTTATCGTTGTCACTTCGAAGGACGGCAAAAAGCGTGGCATAACTACATTGGCTGAGCTGAACACCATCTGCAGCCCACTGGCTGCCGACGAGGTCCTGGCGCCGGAAAATGTGAAGGCTGCTGCCCCTTTGGAGGCGACGGCGAGTAACGAGAGGTCCCGCCGTAAGAAGAAGTAGTGTATTCTCTTTGTAGTGTGTTTGTTGTCAATGTCGTTTTCCCATCTTATTTCTAGGCATACTCAGTTAAACTATTATGTTCTAACTTTAATTTCTATCTTACACCACCTAATATGCTAACGACTACTCGTTACCCTCAATTTTTGTATTATTATCTTTATTTTGATTCATTCATTTTTGCCGACTAAGTTACGACATTGACAATAATGACATTTAAATTTTTCCGACGGTGACAGTTCTTTTCTTTTTTTTTTAATATTTAGTTTTGGATTTGTACTCGTGTTGTCTGTGACTTTTATCGTTCCGTTACTGTTAATATTTTGTTCTTGAATGTGATTTTTTTTCCTTACTGCTGGCACGTAGAAGAGGCTGCTGTTCTAAAGTATATTTAGTATTGTTTATTTATATGTAAGTATACTTATATAGTGTATAATAGTTATTGTAGTGGCTTCTCCAGAGAGTACTGATAACCTTAGTGACCATTTCCTCTCCTTTTCATCTTCTTCTGTGGGTGAAGACAGTTTTCATTCTACTGCTGCACCTCTCCATGATACCCTGCACTCTGTTTTTGCGGATGTTTCCAAAAACTTTAACTTGGTTCATATAAATGCCCAGAGCATCCCTGCCCACCACATTGACATGTTGACAGCGTTTGACAACAGGAACATACATGCTGTCCTTGTGTCGGAATCCTTTTTTTTTTTTTTTTTTTTTTTATTATCGTGGGGAAATCCTCATGGATCCCTCGTCGATCGGGGGAACGACGAGGTTATGTCGGACTTCTACTGACTAAAACCCCACGGTACTCGACCTCAACACTTCAGCGGCGAGGCGGGGTCCCAAAAAAGTTTCACAACGCCCCGCCGCCAGTGTTTCCCCGTATTGGGGCCCCCTCCAGCCGACCCCCCAATAAAGGGGGGAGGCCACGGAAGTACCTGGAGCACGCAGGTAGTTCCGCCGTCGGGGTGAAAGCCGTGCATTGCGGGCAAAAGCACCCCCGTACTCAAGCCCGCTGGCTCCCACCGTACGCGGACCCTACTAGGTCCGCAACCACGATCCACCTAAAAGGTGGATCCGCTGCCACATCTGGCGGTGCGGCCCCGCCGAGCCGCAGTGCACAGGGGGGGCCAGCCGCGGATCACTGACCCCCTCCAAACGGTTGTGCACCGCGGCTCCCACCTCGCGCCCTAAGGCGCTGCGCCCGTGGGCGCCCCTTTGGGCGGGCAGTGGTAGCTCCATACCACCACCACGCCCAGCGGCAGGCAATGGGTGGGTGGGAAGTCCACCGCACTGCCATGCCTGAGTCCTCTTAGCTTCCCGGTGGTTCCACCTACCACCAGTACTAAGCCCCCCCGCCACGACAAGGCGAAGGCTCATGGGGGGGTGTGTCGGAATCCTGGCTTAACCCAAATACTCCATCCACATCCTTCTCCCTTCCTGGATTTGTTCTCGTCCGGAATGATCGCATTGTCAGAACTGGAGGTGGCGTTGCCATTTACATTCGTTCTTGCATCCCTTTTACGCTCGTAAATATATCTCCACCGTCATCGTCTTCCGATGTTCCTCAATATTTATTCCTCGAGCTGACGCTTTCCCATACTAAAGTTCTTCTCGGGGTCTTCTATAGTCCATCCAGGGTAGTAGATTACTTCTCTTCCCTTGAAAAAACTTTGGAAGACCTGACCCCTTTATATAGTCACACAATAATAATGGGTGATTTCAACACATGCCTTCTAAATAACGACGTCCGTTCTCACCGTCTTAGATCTATCGTAACTGCAAGTGACATGCATATTCTTCCTCTTAAAGCAACCCACTTCTTCCCAAACTCTACTCCGTCTCTTTTAGACCTCATTATGGTCTCCTCAATTGTCCACGTCGATAAACACGGTCAATGTCCTGCTGATGCCTTTTCTTTTCATGATCTAGTTTATCTATCGTATAAAGTCCGCCCCCCCAAATCGAAGGCTAAAATTCTGCTTCAGCGCAATTTTGGTGGCATGATCATTGAGGATTTGCGACGAGATGCCATTGACACAGACTGGTCGGTGATTCTCAGTGCCAAAGGTGTTGACGAGAAGGTCAATTTATTTAATTCGCTTCTAATCCAGCTGTTTGATAAGCACGCACCTGTTCGGCCTGTTAAGATGAAGCATTTTCCTGCACCATGGCTGTCTGATGACCTAAAAACGTTGAGAAATAAGAAGAACGCTGCTAAATCGAAATACAAAATGAACCCTTCCGACAGAAATCGTGAAAAATACAAGCTGATAAGGAATCACTGCAATAGGTTGTGTAGAGACGCCCAACGACGCCATATCCACGAGTATGTTGAAAATGGTAATCCTGGCAAAGTCTGGAAGTTCTTAAAATCGCTAGGAATTGGAAGATCACCTAGTGAATTCGTCCCTAAAGATGTTAACATTGACCTTTTGAACAACCACTTCTGCTCATCTACTTCTATTGAGAGTACTAAAAAACGTAACACTTTAAATCAACTGTCATATCTTCCAACCCCTGATTACCCCCCCTTTGTGTTTAGCCAAGTGACCGACTGTGATGTTAAGAAGAATATCATGGCTGTCGTATCGAATGCCGTCGGTAACGATAGCGTTAGTCGTAATATGGTCTTACCTCTCCTAGATATCCTTAATCCAATTCTCACCCACATCCTTAACCACTCTCTCCTTTCGAGCACCTTCCCACTTATATGGAAAGAGGCTCAAGTAATTCCTCTCCCAAAAAAGTCTAACCCTGCATCTTTTTCTGATTACCGTCCTATATCTATACTACCGTTCCTATCCAAAGTACTTGAGCGTCTTGTTCATCTCCAGCTCAGTAGCTTCCTCTCCAAAAACAACCTCTTAAATTCATTTCAATCTGGATTCCGACCTGGCCATAGTACGACTACAGCTCTAGTTAAGATTACCGACGACATTCGGCGTGGCATGGACTGCAGGAGTTTGACTGTGTTGGCTCTGCTTGACTTTAGTAACGCATTTAATACAGTTGACTTTGACATTCTTCTTGGCCTGTTGCGTTCTCTAAACATATCTCCAGCGGTGCTTGACTGGTTTCATAGTTACTTGCATGGACGCCGGCAACGCATTCGCGTTGAGGACTCTTTCTCCGCATGGCACGGTATTTCAGCCGGTGTTCCGCAAGGTGGCGTCCTCTCTCCTCTTCTTTTTTCCATTTTTATAAATTCAATCACCCATAACCTATCTTCTTTCTACCACCTATATGCAGACGATCTTCAAATATATTCGCAAGGTAGCCTAGAAAACCTTCATGAAGTCGTGCAGACTGTTAATAATGATCTGGCGCGTATTTTGGTTTGGAGCAAAGATTTTGGACTCGAGGTGAATCCCAACAAAACTCAAGTTATTATCATAGGAAGCTCGTGGTTGGTTTCGAGAATCGAGTGGAAGTCGATGCCTCCTATTATGTTTGACGGGATCCAAATTACTTACAGCAATACAGTTAAAAACCTTGGTATCTATCTTGATAGTACATTAAATTGGGAAAAGCAGATTGGCGAGGAAAGCCGGAAAATGTTTGCATCGGCAAGCTCCCTCAGTAGACTCCGCAACTTTTTACCCATACCCACCAAAATTGCTCTCGTGCAGGCTCTGCTATTACCAATCCTAGACTATGCTGATTGTTGTTATTTAGATATTAGCGAAAATTTCCTCAATAAACTCGAGCGCCTCCAAAATTTCTGCATACGCATCATTTACGGTTTGCGTAAATTCGATCATGTCTCTCAATTCCGGGCACAGTTGAAATGGCTTCCAATACGTTTTCGCCGAGATCTTCATATTCTGTCTCTTCTCTACACTGTCTTGTTTAATCCCCTTTCACCTCCGTACCTCAAGGAACTATTTCACTTTCTGCAATCTGCCAAAAGTGAAGACATGCGGTCTTGTAGGAAACTGCATCTAACAGTCCCCTCACATTCCACTTCCTATTATTCCAAATCATTTGTTGTTCGCTCCATTCGTCTGTGGAATTCCTTACCTTTACCCATCCGCAAATCTCAGTCCTTACATGTCTTTAAATCCCAAGTCAAATCATACTTCCTCTCTCTGTAACCTAGTATTTTATTATGTCTTATCCTTTATTTTTCAGTCCTTAAAATGGAAACTGGTGATCCTATTGCAATACCTATATGTATTTTATGTAACACAATTCATTTAGTTTATTATTTAAATATCTCTTACTTATCCTTTATTTTGCACAGCCTTACCCGTTATATTATACAAGTCTCTCTTCAGAAGGTAGTCTGGAAGAGATCGCTTTAAAGCGATAAGACCGCCTAAATTGTACATTTGATGTCTACTTACTGTTTAACTTGCTGTATTTGTTTGTTTGTGCAATAAAGATTATTTATCTTATCTTATTTATCTTATCTTAGCATTACAGTACTGCCTTACAAAGCTTCAGGGTAGTTGTATCAAAATATTACACATTGTATCATCAAGTTGCGCACTCTAATGCTCGGTTCTCCCCCCCTCACCGATGCAATGCTCGACTCTGTAACATTACATTACAGCTGAATACTCCACTAAGTGCAGACTTATAACGTGTTAGTAACACACGTCTAGCTGTGGTCCCGTAATAACGGAGAAGGTTTTAGCCACGGGCATTTCCTAGTGTACCCAAACCGGAGGCACGTAAGTCAAGACAAGAATCCGCGCTGCACCGCACTGTGCAAATCGTTAAAATAAAACATTAAAATTTATAATCTTTGTGTAAGCGACCCGTATTTTCACGTAGGTATTCGGCGTCGCTATTAAGTCATGTAAGTTAATAAGTATATAAGTATTTGGCAAACCTAGCCAACTAACCAATTAGGCAATCCAGACGCGATCGATCAGCAAAATAAATCACAGCTTTTCATTACAAAAGCAATACCGCCACCATTGTTTGTGCTCAATAGATTTCTTTGACAGTTCCATTTATCACGGCCACTAAAAGCCTAACAATGCAGGTTAGTTTTAACAAAGCCAAGTCACAGTTGGTTGGGTTCGCATTTATTAAATCTAGCGAACAAATTTGCCTTCAAATTGGAGTCGTGACTGAGCTGATGCGGTGCCACTGAAAGACAGGATTGTAGCAGGGAGTTGGCTGAGAAAGTGAACTTTTGAATTTTAATGTGTTTATAGCGCTCGAAGTGAGTTTCTGTCACGCAGTCTTTTGTTTATTTCATTTATCATTGAAAAAAGCGTGATTTAGAGTGGAGACCTCGTATCAGCAAACGTAGTGTAGGACGCCCCCCGGCTAGATGTGGTGATGACTTGCGAAAGGTTGCTGGCAGAAAATGGATTTTTTCAAGCTGAGGATAGGGGCGATGGCGCAGTTCACTTTATTTTTGACGACTACTGAACAGAAACCATAAGCTAGTTTTTTTAATAACTACGAAGAAAAACTCAGAAAAAACGTTATTTCCATTTTAAAAATCATTTCATGGAACGAGAGACTTCAAGTTTCAAAATGAAATAATAACGCCAGAATTTACTGCAAAATACGCATGCGCCGCGGCGCCGCTGACAGATAGTCAGCTTAGAACAAACCCACCAATTCGTACACGATAGGTTTCAGAGCAAAAATTTTCTTTTTCCTATACAAAAAAAAGATGACGCCATAACTCCTCCCCTTTTTTCTTTTTTTTTCGTGCTACGTTTACGTTCGTGTGGCCTAAATATCAATCTTTCTGATTTTCATGCCTTCAACATCATTTGCAGGTTTTGACTGAATAACAGGTGTACCGCTAGCACTAAACTCCATTCTATAGGCAAACGGGCATAACGTGATCTGAACATTTTCCAACGATAATTGAAACCTTAATTAAAAATCAAAATGTACATACAATTAAGCGACATAAACGTATTTGCTCTTTGGAAGAATATGTTGACAGTATTATTCCTTAAATAACGTATAACGTTCATACGAGAACGATGTCAAAGCTTACAATTTCGTTATTACATACCTACTTACAAATTGAGGTTCTGTTCGTCAGTAGATGGTGTTTGATAATACCGGGTGATTATCAAATAGCTTCCGAAAACGATATGGCATACTACTAAGTGATGTCGTAAAAATATTAACAAGGATAAGATTACGTATAAAGTAACTACATGTAAGCGAAGGGCTCTCATGGTATGGGCATACTTACCAACCTTTTCAACCGCATTCTACTCACCGGGAAGATACCTGACCAATGGAGACTGAGCATTATCACGCCAGTCTTCAAGGGCAAGGGCTCAGTGCAGGAGTGCAGCAATTATCGCGGCATAAAGGTGATGTCCCACACCATGAAGCTCCTCGAGCGCATTGTAGACTCTCGGATCCGACAGGAGTGTACAATCTCGCAGTGTCAGTATGGGTTTCGACTGGGTTGCGGGACCATGGACCCCGTATTTGCCTTGAGAACGCTCATGGGGGGATACAGACTGAAGAATACACCTCTGCATCAAATTTTCTTAGACATGCAGAAGGCCTTCGACTGTGTCCCTCGTGAGATGATCGGCTGGGCGCTGCGGTCCAGGGCCGTTCCCGAAGTCTTTATTGACATTATCCGGGACATGTACCACGATTCCAGTTCCATAGTTAGGACTGCGGTTGGTGACACACTTCGCGACGTCAGAGCTTGAATTTCCGCGGCTTGGGCCAAATGGCGTGAGGTGACTGGTGTCATTTGTGAACCCAAAATGCCGATCAAGCTGAAGGGGCAGGTCTATAAAACCATCATTAGGCCTGTCCTTTTATATGGCAGTGAAACATGGCCGTTACTAGAGCGACACAAGCAGGAGCTGCGCGTCACGGAAATGAAGATGCTGCAGTGGATGTGTAGAGTCTCACGCAAAGATCGCGTGCGTAACACCCACATCCGCGGCAGCCTTCGTGTTCGTGACATCGCAGACAAGCTGCAGGAGCGCCGCCTTCGTTGGTATGGCCATGTCTCACGGAGATCGGCAAACTACGTGGGCAACAAATGTCGGGCCATGCCGCCCCCGCCAGGTACCGGTAGAAGAGGTCGACCCAAGAAGCGGTGGCTCGACGTCGTTAAGGGTGACATACGTGCCAACAGACTCACCACTGAGGATGCACAAGACGGCGCGAAGTGGGCCAAGAAAATAAGAAAGGCGGACCCTGGGAACCCACACACTAGTGTGGGTTTACAACCGGGATAGACCGCACGGATGATGATGATGAACTATATGTAAGCGAAAATTAGTTTTTTTCAATTAACTTTAATTAAAAGGTTTTTGTACAAAAAATACTGCTGTATGGTGACCTTGACATAAAAGTTAGTTGAATAAATTTCATTTTCGCTTAGATAGTTTCTATAACACTTATAGTGAGTATGCCATATCGTTTTCGGAAGTTATTTGATAATCACCCAGTATAATGTTAGGTAATATAATTCATGACACCTTTAGTTAATTGACCATCATTATCATAAACATGAGTTTACGTCACGTAAACGGTGATCGTTGCGTTCAGGAATTGGTATGCCATTTTTGTTTCCATTTTAAATCACTAGGGGCGCTGTACCGAAATCTCATACAAAAACGTCAACGTGGGCAACGCGAACGCTAGCGCCTGTCATTGGTGTAAACCTATGATTGATATATTATTGCGTATATAAGCGGTGGTTAATTTTACTTATTATGTAAACCCACGTTTTCACTAGGCAAAGAAAACACTGCAATTATTGGTCGGAACTCGCAAGTTACTATGTGACTTTCAAACATGCAAATTTAGATAGTTTTGGAATAATATAATGACGCGTATACTAAGATTGGTTTAGAAATTATTCACCACGCTTGACAAAGGTGAGTTGAAGATCACAAATTCGAACTACGATCCATAAAATCCAAAACACCTCTGTGCCTGACCTGGGTTTGAACGCAGACCCTAGATCATATATATTTTGTATTCACCATGTAATTTAAAACCGTATTTAAAAAGATAATAAACAGACAAGCCTTATTTCATTTCCAGTAGGAATAAAAACAAAGAAAACGCCATAAAATTGAGCAAAGTAAGCAATGTTTTCGCCGAACATAAACCTTTTCCCATCACTTGTTGAGTGATGGGACATTTACTTTTACCAGCGGAACCTGTCCGAATTATTAAACACCAATAAATCTGGCCTATAAATATCGGATTCGGACCGGCGCGCGGCGCTGAACGCACGAATCAGCAGACGGCATTAAATTTATTTTACTGTACAAATTGTTTATTGCACGTTAAGTCGCACGGTGCGTGAAGTGTTGCCGGGATCCGACTAAGATTACATATCGATGTCGATGATTTATTTGGACCAATAACTAATTGGATTATGTAACTAAAATTTAATCTATACAGAAGCAAACGTTTCTGGACAAAAAAAATACAAGAATCAATTAGAACATTGTCTGTATACATCAGACTATTTGCAAAATATTTATGATAAAAGCTATGAAAATAAAGGAAACTTGCTTGCTTTGCTTTGCAACCGTTTCACTAATGACTCAAAAACGGTCACTAAAAATAATATGAAATGAATGATGACCAAATCAATTACTTTTTCCTAATTTAA
This sequence comes from Udea olivalis, assembly GCA_947369235.1. NCBI lineage: Eukaryota > Metazoa > Arthropoda > Insecta > Lepidoptera > Crambidae > Udea > Udea olivalis. Next base: position 615,198 of record OX376362.1, read on the forward strand.
AAACTATATACAGTGTGAGTCTCTATAAAGTACACACTGCACATATTTAAAAATGGAAATTATAGTCAATTTTATGGACGGAAAAATTATTAAGATAATTCCAGCATTTTTATTTTTATTTTTAAAGGACATTTTAAATAAAGCATTTGTTCTCGTAGTTGGGTGCTCTATGCGGAAATATATATTATAGTATATTTCAAAGTGAATGCCGTATCGCAATGAAACAAAATTGCTAATGATAACTAATACAGGCCATGCTAATAAAATGAAAAAATCAAAAAAAATATATAGATTTGTAATTCAATGATTTTTGCAGAAGATTATTATTATTTCATGTATTAGAATAACTATAAAATTTCTAAATATTTGCCTCCACTACCCTATTTTTTTATTTTAGGTAAATTTACGTCATATAAGTTTTCATATGGTATGAATATCATGTTAGTAACCCAATCACAACATTTTAATTTAGCGCTCAAAGAAGACTCTTGCGCGTATTTTCGCGCAATTGATAAGCAGGTAAATACATTTTTTGTGCGTTTTTAACAGAGCGGCTATGGTGCAAGGGGAGGCAGGTGAAGCGGCAGAACAAAAGCAATTGTCCTATGAAAAAAAAACCTACTTATCAATTTATTAAGCGAAACTATGCGTAAGGGTATTATAGAAGTATAATGCGCTGATTTAAAACGTTATAGTTGGGTAAGGAACCTGTTATTTATGCCATATGATAGCTCATGCGACGTATTTTTAAGTAGGGTAAAGGGGGCAAATATTTTGAAATATTATGATTATTGTAAAAAAGTACGTAAAATAATAATGATTTCCTGCAAAAATGATTTTTTTACAAAACTATGTTTTTTTTTTTTGTACGTTTTAATTTAGTGAGCATGGCCTGTTATTAGTGATCATCAGCAACTTTGTTTCATTGCGATAAAGCATTTAGTTTGATAGTTTCAACATTATATCTGCATAGAGTACCCAACTACAAAAGCTTTTTTTAAAATGTCCATTACAAGTTAATAAAATATGCTGGAATTTTTAAAATTATTTTTCGTCATCAAAATAGACTATAGTTTCCTACTTGTGCACTATGTGCACTATAAAGAGACTCGCACGTTGACAAACAAGGTGGCATGCAACCAACTAATGTAAACTAAAATCCTAGGCGTTTAACTCTCGATATACTCATAATACTGTGGTTCATGCACACAGCAATGTTTCTAACCCAGAAATATAAAACAGAGTGGAGCTCTGCTTTTTTCAAATATACGATGAACCCTTAAATTCCAGTAGTAAAATAATAAATAGCTTAATAAAATTCAAATCTGAATACGAAAGTAAATAGGTAATTTATTTCGCCTTTTTGGATGATACTTTTGAACAAATGGTAAATACTTCCGAATAATTGCACAGTGTCCTTTTTGTGCCCACCCCCGGCGGCAGGCAGTGGGTGGGTGGGAAGTCCACCGCACTGCCACGCCTGAGCCCTTTTAGCTTCCCGGTGGTTCCACCTGCCACCAGTACTAGGCCCCCCCGCCACGACAGGGCGAAGGCTATGGAGGAGATGCTGACTTTAAGCTTTTTTTTCCGTCAGGGAATGCATTTAGGCATTCCCAAGGCCCTGGGTTCGGGACACCTGGAATATATGGGACTCGGAACTCAGCTAGCCTGGCAGCCAGCCTCGGGAGGAGCAAGCTCAACTCCAGTGTACGATAATACAGACCACTGTGTCTTTTTCGGCATCGCAAACCGAAACACACGCAGGCACCACGTGCGGTTCACGACCCCAAGGGCCCTTTTAGTCGCCTCTTACGACAGGCAGGGATACCTCTGTAGTATTCTACTCCCCTATCCGCAGGGAACGTACGGACTTTAAGCTAGCCCAAATCTGTCTGCGTTTTAAAAACATCAACAATTCGTGAAATAAAAACTTTTTTTTTATTTTTTTCAGATTGACACCATCGAGTGGAAAGGTGATCCACTAGAATGCTGAAGATAAAGAAGATTCGGCACCACAAGAAGTATAAAGTACGGTGAAGCAGGAAAACGATGTTAGAAGCTTAACGCATCATGCTGGAAGAAGGCAGTCGGGAGCTGTCGAAGCGAGCGTATTGCAAGAACGAGATAACCTTTGCAGACGACGCAAAATGCTGCTTCACGAACAAAAGAGGAACAGAAGACTCAGGGCTTTTCTGTTGTCGTTGTGCTCACAAGAGAAAAGCATCGCCGCTGACTTGTCTTGCCATCTGCTTCCTGGTTCTTACTTACAACCTCCTTGGAGGTTTCCTCTTTCTAGCCATAGAGGGCAATACCGGCGCAGAAGAGACTGCTGTAGCAGCGTCAAAGCCGAACCTCAGTCAGTCCCAAACTACCAGCAGCGATTTGCGGTCAAAAACAGTAGAAAGACTATGGTCTATTACCGAAGACCTGAACATTTTATACAAAGAGAACTGGACGAAGTTGGCGGCTAAAGAGTTGATGGATTTTCAGAAGGTGCTAATCAAGACCATCAAAGGAGGAGCATCACTAGAGAACAGGATATCCTATGAACACGAAGGGGACTATAGGTGGACATTTTCGAGCAGTTTTTTATATTGTCTTACTCTCATCACAACTATAGGTAAGCTTCATTGTAAACCATCCTAAGACATATATGTTATTCGGTTTAATATTGTCTCACTGCTGGGAAAACGTATCCATTATCAGAAGCAAGCAATTAAAATGATAGGTAATATTCCTAATAAGACCCGGGCATGATTTGAAAAATTCGAAATCACGCTTTGTAAACCTTGAATCAGAGCCATGATTTTCAAGCCTATAATTTAACCACATGTACCCCATTGACGATGGATACATTTTGTTGAAACGAACTTCATCCTAATAAAATACAAATCCACGAAATTGGGTAAAAGTTTCCACATAGGTTCGGAATGCATATTCATTTTTGGCAAATGCTTTTGGATGCTTATTGCGGAAATAAAAATGTGCTCTCAAATATCGAATGTATACGCAGCATAAAAAAACGTCCACTTTGTACAAGTAAGTACTTTCAAAATTTTTGGGATCTCTGTCTGCTGTAGAAACTTTTAATGAGATCCGATATTTTTGGCCTCAGGATTATAAACTGAAGATATAAAATGATAAAGTTTTAAGTGCGGAAAAAGTTTGTATTCTACTTAGTTTTGACAGCAGGATCTTGATCGTTTTGAATTTGATATTAATTGTACTGAGTATTTCAGATTTAAGCGCGATTTCTGTTGTAATCTAAATTAGCTACTTAATCATTAGGCAGAATAATTGGGTGTCTCAAAAGATGACAAAGTTAGTTCTAAATTCCATTAGTACTATTTCAAATTCTAAGAACGATCAACAATGTAAATAGCTTTGATGTTACTTATTTTGTTCTAAATAAAAATCTACATGTTTTTATGGCATTGTAAATTATTGACAGACAAATTACATCTAAATAATAAGGGATTATTTTTTTACAGGTCATGGAAACGTCACGCCTCAGTCATCAGTTGGCAAGCTGGTGGCGATCACGTACGCATGCATCGGCATCCCCATCATCATGCTGTACCTCTCCACCATAGGGGAGGCACTCGCCAGGAACTTCAGGATTCTCTACTCCAAGCTGTGCCCCTCTAACCTGAAAAGCGGCGACTTCCATACCAAGGCTGACTGTCTCAACCGCTATCCTAGGGATTGCAAACAATTCAGTGACTGTGATAAAACCAAGTTCTGTGACGGACCTAAACGAACACCATTCCAGGCCGCGTTGAACCTGGATAGTTTTAGTGGTGGCTACCATTGGACGTGTCGAGACCATACGCGAGTGCCAATTATTCTTAGCCTGTTCCTTATTGTGTTGTACATAGGGTTAGGGACTTTTGTATTTCGTGCTACTGAGAAATGGAGTTTCATTGACGGCTGCTATTTCTCCTTCTCCAGTCTCGCTACCATCGGATTTGGAGATCTAAGACCTGGACTGTACGCGAGTACAGTATCTGTTAAAGCTGAGGACATTGCTGTCGGTGTGTGTTGTATCTACATTTTAGTCGGAATAGTTGTCATTGCTATGTGCTTCAATTTAATACAAGAAGACATGAGCTCAGCTCTGAGAAGTTTTACGGCACTGTGCGCAGGGGGTCCCAAATCTCGTGCTGTACATAGTGTAGAGAAAATCTGTGACGATAAGATTTCCATGTCAGTGGTATCTTGACACAGAGAGGCGGCCGATTCTGGGCCGTCCGCTTTTATGAGTAAGGAGAAGCGCCAGCAGGTGACGTTTAAGATTGACAGCTTAAACCCGACGAAGTTCAACAGTCTACCGCGGAGGAAGTCTTCAAACTGTGAAGATGCGTTTCAGAGAAACACTCCTGTGCGTCGCTCGGCTGGTCATGCGGAAAAGTGTATCGAATATTTTGTTCCGCGAAGTTTGAGTGAATTTAACCTTAGTGGCGTAGGTGAACTGTACGATTTGTCGTCGTTTGGGGAGAAGAAAGGTCAGGACAGTAAGAGCGGGGGGTTGAAGGGACGGGACAAAATGGTGACGTTTGAAGACGACCGACCGCCGGGCAAAGCCCTCGCTGATGACGTCTTCATGTGACGACGACAAGCGAAACACGTAGATATAGGTTTGTTGGTTTGGACACGGTTTGTTACATAATAAATATGAGGTTTTACACATAAACTGTAAATTCATTTACACCAAACCCTGCCATTATTTTCTTTTTTCTGAACGAATTACCGAAGTGTAAAAAGTAAAGGCATAGCTCCATTATTAAAATCGAGTCATCTCTTAAATAATAGGTATTGGCCTCAACAATTAAGAAACCAATTGGGTTGGCAATTAGAGTCTCAGTTTTGTTCTAAGAAAAACCCGAATTTCATCTTGCTTGATCTTAGGATAAAAAACTAGGATTACATTCATAGAATGAACATATTTTGTGTTATAATAAAATAAGAAAGCAATTCTCAAATCTCTTCGTGCTAAGTAATTTACAGAACACTTAGAATAATAATGCATAGGAGACACCCGTTTTGATGCCACGAACTTTTAACTTTGTACCGTAAATGGTTGTCAGAAAAGCACAAATAGTATTAATACTGAAAATTGCAATTTAATGTGTAACGAATAATTATTTTGTCTTGTGTTTGAGTTGAATTTGGCATCACAAATCTGACTGGCCTGTTGGTGCAATGGCAGCGATCCTGCCTTTAGCACCGGAGGTCGTGGGTTCGATTCCCACCCATGACAAACATTCGTGTGACGAACGTTTGTGTTTGCTGTGTGTCTTGTGTGTTATTATCTATTTAGAAATATTTAATTATGTATATCAGTCTTTGACACCCATACCTAGTACATAAAAGCTCTGCTTAGTTTGGGGTCAGATGATCTATTTGTAAATTGTCCCAGATATCACGAATGGCGCTCCATTTTCTATAGAACTATCCATAGTGATAATAATATGATAAGTGTAATTATTCCAGGCCAGAAAATTCAAACAAATCAGTCTCGTTCGTTCATCATGTTTCTACTCGTACCTGCAATTTAAACGGATTCATTATCCTCATCGAAATAACCTTCTGCGCGTAATTATTCTGGGTCACAGAGCAAATCTGTCTTCAATATAACAGTTCAGACTAAATTACCAGTGCAATATCATGTAAATACACATATGTATTAGTCTATCAATAACAATATTACACTCAGACATATCAGTCCACTGAATTATTCACAAACCCAATACATCAACGAGATTGGTGGAAGCTATGCCGCTGTTATTATGGCATTAGATATAATTTATGTGGAACAACCACAATTTACTCAACTTGAGAAATATTAGGTTAACCTGTGTGGAAGTTTACAGAGAGATTTACTTAATGTTGCTAGTTTTACTGTAGATTGAATATGTTAATTTAATTTATGTCGATAGCTGTCGTGCAATTAGGATGCCGAAGAAGATGGGCCGAATAAACGTGGTAATATTGTTGACATAGTGTGATATGTACATCTTGTACTAACGCTGAGTATTGATGCTATGTAGGTACTATAGGCTGAGCTGGGGTCTCACTCACGGTGTTACCACGCAAAACGAGGGTCAGCGGCTTCGCCTGCGTAGACTGTCTTTCTCGTCAAAAAATACCCTAAATTAAATAAATAAATAAATAAATATCCCTGGACATTATTCCACACAGCGCCATATAGCCCCAAAGTAAGCTAATTAAAGCTTGTGTTATGGGATACTAGACAACGGATAAACATACTTAAATACATTTTCTTTTGTAAATACATACTTATTATACATAGGAGACACCCAGACCAGTACGAACAGACATGTTCATGCACACAAATGTTTGTACTGTGCGGGGATCGAACCCGCGACCTCTGGTGTAGTAGCCAACTTCTTAACCACTACACCAAGTCGGTCGTCATTAAAAAAATATACCTTATGACACTCCCTGATAATGCAGCTTTATATTGGTGAAGGATTTTTTTAAATCGTCCTGTAGTTTCGGAGCCTATTTGATACAAACAAACAAACAAATAAACAAACATGGAAGAATATGGAAAAATTGTAGGTAAGCTATTCGAACGAGCTACAAGTACTACTACGATGGATCTACGAGATCCTACACGATAGGAGATCCTACAAAATACCAAGAACTTGGTGTTTGGAGCAGGACAACTAGTGAGAAAGTAAGTATGTAATCAGTAATGCGTGTTTCATCTCATTGAAAACCACTTAACCTGGGTGAGATATCGAATCCAGGACCTTTGGCGCTAAAGGCTGTACCGCCACCGTAAAAGTCCCTATTGGTATTAACAACCAAATACATCTCGTAAGTTTAAGATGACATTTATATAACAACGTTAGTTTAGGACGTAAACTACAATAGACAAGTTCGCCAGTCCTTTAATGGCCTCAATAGCTCAGTTGGAAGAGCAGCCACAAGGATTGTGGATGATGCGGGTTCGAGTCCCGCTTGAGCTCTAGGATCAGGTCAAATTCTAGGTACTGTCTTTGTATGAAAAAAAGTGCTTAAATACATACATGCTAACAATAAAATTTATCTTATCCTCGAAGTTATTCCGGGTTATTCCCATGCGCCACCGCTGCCCCCACCGGTGGCAACCGGGAATTTATTTAAAAATATGCCTCATTTGCCACCGGTGGCTCACCTCTCGGTAGAAACTGCGATATAAGTGTTGATAAAAGTGACAAAATAAAGCATTATTGAATGAAGTAATTCGGACCTTTTAAGTGTAATTAGCCTCCTGTTTATAGAAAAAATATATATTCTCACCTAGAGGTGAGCCACCGGTAGCAACTGGGACATGTTCTTAAATGAATTCTCAGTTGCTTGCTACCGGTGAGGGTGGAGGCAGCGTTGGCGTATGGGAATAACCCGTTATTCCAGCCCTAAGTTTAACAGAGCTCGTATCTATTTGATGTTCGTTAGGTGAGTTACGCTTCCAAGGATTTGATAGCTTGATTACAATGCACTAGGAATTGCAATATCCTAATTGCAGTTGCTGCAAGACGTCTGCTGAGGCCACCGCAAACTCCGAGTGCATTTTTAAAACCCATGCTTTCATATCGAAAGATATGATAGAAAACTACAAAAATTCTAATTTCGGACCTTGATAAAATCAGGCAGGGTTTAAACCCGTGTTTTCCACAATTCGGGTGGCTGCTCCAACCCCTGAGCTACCGAAACCACAATGGAACGAATGAAGCTATCTAGTACATTATGCTTACGTTGCGAGCCAACGTTATTTTATCACTGTTTTAAATGTTTGTACAAATATTTTAAGTTTTGGTTTAGATCAAATACCTATGCTATTTGATTATTACTTCGTTTATTTTCGCATTTTACAATGCTTGTTTTCATATCGAAAAATATAATCCATTGGGTTTGAATCCTGCCTGATTTCACCAAGGTCCGAAATTCGATTTTTTCTGTCTTTCTATCTTTCGACACAGTAATGGATTTATTTGAGAACGCGTGATTTACGACGACACGATCAGCGTGGTGTGCTGTGGCACGGCTTCTCACCTTGTCTTGCGTAGCATCCCGGGTTCGAAACCCGGTCGGGTCAATTCAGCAAACGATCTTTTCCAAATTGACTCGGTGACCGCGACGCGGTGTGCTGGGAGACGCCCCTGGCTTAATATATTGTCTGATACCTCGTAGCACAGGGATATTTAGCCCTACTTTGATGTCTTGTCTGACGTAAATTTATATTTATATTTTTGCATGGGATCAAGGAGAAGAAAGTATTTTAAACTTGATTATTGTTTCGAAAAGTGAGAATCAATCCGGTCGGTAGATTGAAGGATCAGCGAACAGAACAGTCTCGGATGAATTCTCAAAGCGACGAATTTTGTCTGTGGTTTTGTTACGGAACTGCTCCAACTAAAAGACTTTCTCTTAATTAGGAATGAAAGGTTTCAGTGCCGTAAACTGAATTAGAAAAAATAAAGTTAAGAGGCTATGTTTATCTAATGCTAGCTCTTTAGTTAAGTACTTACTTTAACATTAATGAAAACAATCGTATAATATTAGCAATAAAATCTTGATAGCGTTACTTGACTAGTGTATCTATATGTTACGGCTTAAGTTGGGTGTGAACATAAACCTAAGTTTAGCTGGTATTTAAGTTTAGGCGGGTGTGAACATAAACCTAAGTTTAGCTGGTATTTAAGTTTAGGCAGCTAAACTTAGGTTTATCTAAAGATGAAATTCAACTGATTTGTATAGTTAACTCGAAATGAAAGTGCAAGTTATTAGCATGCCATATCGTTTTGTAAATCTTTTAAAAATAACCCGGTATAACGCGTTTAAATGTTGTTTCTTGACTTTATCCGGCCACCCGAGTAAATTCTCACAAAAGACTTCCCCTTCCATTCAAAATATCACCCTTTCTGAGACATGTCTCCCTAGCGACATATTCTCGTGAATAATTTCAGGTGAGGTCCTGAAATTAGACAGGCATGTCTTCAATTAGCTTCACAGCCTTGTTCCGATATCGCTGTCTTTACGAGCGCCTTAATAGATTACGGCTCACCCTATTCATTCATTGTAATATACGTGCTTGATAAAGACAATGTTTCTGTCTCAATCGGGCAGCAACGGGATCAATCAACGTTAATTTACAACACTTCTCTTGTTCACCCAAATATGTTTTCGATCCAAAACCAACCAAATTTGTTTATCTTCTTCTACTAGCAACATGAATCATCATCATTCGCAGTCACAAGACGTCCACTGGTGAACATAGGCCTTCTCCACCGATTTCCAAAGCGGCCGGTTGCGGGCGATCTGCATCCACCGAAATTTTGCCACCTTTACCAGGTCAGGTACCACCTTCGCCAGACAACACACTATTTGTCGTGGTCTCGAGGTAGGGATAAATATCCGTAAGTTTCGAGGTACCAGGCAAGGAATTAAGAGGCCTCTCCCAGCACACCCAGACCCAAGCAAGTTAAGAAAAGATCGTTTCCTGAATTGACTAGACCAGTATCGAACCCGGGAAACTAAGTCAAGGCGAGAAACCGTGCTGCAGCGCACTACGCCAATCGTGTCGTAAAATGTATTTTGGACACGTCGAAATTTTATCCGAGTAAAATTTCGATGGTTCATTAACTTACCCCCTCCACCAATTACGCATGCGGCGCGGCGCCCCGGACAGATGATCCGCTTAGAACAAACCGCCATCTTTATCACGCAACTGATACAAAGAGTTTACAGGCGATACCGGTCAGAATCGGTGACGCGGCCAGTCGCAAAGTGTTTTTGTTTTTGTCGAACTTTGTGCAATTTTTCACGATGTATTTTGTTTTTGGTGGGTTCTGTCAAGTGGGTATAACCTAGCTACTTAATTTTAAAAATTCAGTGCGAAAATATAGTAGCTACCCTAAGCGGTCAGGCTAGTTTTGGTAATTATACTGGAAAAGGTACTTATTTAAAGGTATTTATTTTCACTTATTAATTCTAAAACTTTATTCGATTTTATTTCTTGTATGAAAATGTGTGTGGCAAAAAACTTAAATTTGCGTGCTTATGATAAGCAAAACATGTGCTCTTATTTTACGGTACCATCTACAAATACCATGTTTTTAAGCAAATAAAGAATTATTATTATTATTCTCTTTATTCAGTATAAATCTTAGATATAAAATTTGTATAGTATTCTTACAAAAACAGAGATTTATAACTTTAAAAAACAACTTATGAATTATAATTATAAAAACTAAATAATTACAATTACAAAACATGATTAAAGTTACAAAAACAATTATTTATAAAAATACCATAAAAATCTTAACCTAGGGAGCCGCCGGCAGCGGGGCAGGCGAGGCCTAGATTACCGGTGGTTAGGGCTGCAGAGAGAGGAACCTCCTGACAATACGTGCCGTGTCCAAGAGTACCGCCTTCTGTATCTGACCCTTGATCCAGCCGCTAAGCGAAAGCCTCTCGAGGTGTTGGTCGAGGCTCTTCGCTATTAAGCCGTTTGCCGATACGACTATCGGGACAATGATCGTCGAATCTACATCCCACATGGCGGTCACCTCGTGAGCCAAGTCAAGGTACTTGCTGAGCTTGTCCTTCTCGGCCTTCACGAGGTTATCGTCATACGGGATGGTGACATCGACGAGCACTGCCCGGCGTTGGGATCGGTCTACCAGCACGATATCAGGCTTATTGGCTACAATAGTCCTGTCTGTGATGACAGAGCGATCCCAATAGAGCAACGCATGATCATTTTCAAGAACTGGCACCGGTGCGTACTTATAGTACGGTACCTCCGATTCGACAAGGTCATATCGAAGAGCAAGTTGCTGGTGAATCCTGGCTACTAGGTTGTGCCTGTGCAAGTACTCTCCGTTAGCAAGGTGAGAACAACCGGAAATAACATGGCGAATAGACTCGCCAGGACGGCGGCATGCCCGACAAATGTCGACCGTACCATCCTTCATGATGTATTTCCGGTAGTTATTCACCTTGATAACTTCATCAGCAATTGCACAGACAAAACCCTCGGTTTCCCCAAAGAGGTCCCCGGAACGTAGCCAGTTCACCGATGCGGAGAGGTCAACATCAGGTCCTGTTAAGGCCCGATAGAACCTCCCATGCAGCTCCTTACTCCTCCATATTTCCTTGCGGTCATCGGTGGTGAGCACCGGTAGTTGACGCCAGTTCTCGTTTGCCAAGGAGAGCGGCGTGAGGCCCTTATCAACTGCCACAACATCGCGATGTATCCCACATTCGTTGCTGAGGAAAAACCTCCTAAAACTGCACACCTCGCGGTTATGAAGGTTCTTGGCATTTAAAAAACCACAACCCCCCACCTTCCGCGGGATGTACAGTCTCATGACAGACGAGCGTGGGTGTAACATACGATATGTTGTGAGCAATTTTTGGACCCTTACATCTAGAGCGTCCAGCTCGGTTTGAGTCCATCTTAGTATGCCAAATGAGTATATCAGTAAAGGCATCACCCAACCGTTGAAGGCGCGCACCTTATTGCCACCTGACAAAGAACTCTTGAGTACCTTTGTAAGGCGACTAAATAAGCGCTCCTTCACCGATTGCTTGACGTCTCCCACTGATACACCCAATGACTCTGACATACCAAGATATTTGTAGGTTTCGGCTTCAGAGAGGGATCTGAGTGTCATCGTCTCAGAGAGCTGTAAATTCGGTGAATCTACAACCCTCCCTTCTTGTACATGCATGACCGCACACTTGTCTACACCGAACTCCATCTTGATGGCATCGCTAAAAATCTCAGTGATTTTTAACAGTTCTATTAAGACCTGGGGTTTTGGTGCAAACAGCTTCAGGTCATCCATGTACAACAAATGAGAGATGAACTCACCCCCTCTGCGAAGCCGATAGCCTAGCTCCGAATCCTTTAGTAAGGTACTAAGAGGATTCAGAGCCAAACAAAACCACAAAGGACTCAAACTATCGCCCTGGAAAATACCTCGCTCTATCCTTATCAAGTCCTGCGGAGCAGGCGAGCCATCCCCACTACCTGGTTGACAAAGGACTGTGATCCACTGCCCCATGCATGTGCTTAAAAAAGATCTCCGAGTTGCATCAATTTTATACAGCTCCAAGATCCTTCTCAGCCACGAATGGGGCACCGAATCATAGGCCTTCTTATAGTCAATCCAAGCAGTTGAGAGAGCTTTCCTGCTTCGCCGGACTTGCTGGCAAATGGTCGTGTCTATGAGGAGGAGTTCTTTAGTACCTCGGGACCCAACCCTACATCCATTCTGAGCAGGAGCCAAAACATTGTTCGCAACGACATGCGTGTTAATTTTTTTTGCTAGAATGGACGTAAGGAGCTTGTAGATGGTAGGTAAGCACGTGATGGGTCTATAGTTTTTTGCTTCCGAGGTACTACCAGATTTGTGTAAAAGGAAAGTGACACCTTTCGTAAGGAAACTAGGAAGAGAACCAACCTCAAGGGATTCCTGGAACTGCACTGCCAAGCATGGATGGGAACATCGAAACCACTTGATCCAGAAGTTGTGTAATCCATCCGGGCCAGGGCTTTTCCAGTTCTGAGCCGTCTGGATTGCACAACTAACGTCTTCGGAGTCAATAGTTACTGACTCCATGGTTCCGATGGATTCGCATTCATGCTCGACAGTACGCATCCAGTCACCCTCCGTGTGCTCGACAGGCATCGACCAGATGCTGCGCCAGAAGTCAATCATGACACTTGCATCCGGTCGCTGACCGTCGTTCACACGTTGGTTAGTATCTTCCCAGTTTCGGTACACCTTCCTTTGGTCACTTTGGAAAAGGCAATTTTGTACATATCTGTCCACACGTTCTCTGTAGCGACGGATAGGGTTTGCCCACGCAAAGACCTTCTGCTTCAGAAAGTCAATGCGTTCCGTGACACAAGCCATATACTGTTCGGGCCTAATACCCGTCCCAGCAAAGGCTTGGTTCACGTAACGCATGACCCGAGGGCGATGGTTCCCTCGGCTGAAGCAGACCAGCTTTGCAATGAGGGTCCTAAACGTGTTAATACGTCGCTCGATTCGCTTTTGCCATGCGGGTAAATTGACGGCAGGTCGCACTGCATGGTCAGAGTCCGGGAACTTGACACGAGCAACATGGCATGCCGCAATGGCCCTGCAGTACAGAATCGAGTGAGTATCAACTAAATCTTCACTAGTCCTTATAAACGGAGCTAGTAAAGCGTCCAGGGCTCCCATTAGCGCTAGGTTGCGTCTATTAGTAGGCAAACGTGGTAACCGCGGCCTAGAGACTCGTGTGGAGCGATATTCTGAAATCGCGTTCTCTAAAGCCCTCCTCAGTTACTCTTTGGCCTGAGTACTTACGCTTGCGTTCGCACTGGCCTCTCCATCAGCATCTGGATCCATCCGAGGCGCTACCGGAACCGAGTCGAAAACCGGACTCGGATGTGACAGCGCGTCGGAAGGGTCCCGCGTCGAGGAACAGGTCGCGCGAACTGGAAGCGCCTCCAGGCGAAGCCGATCAAGCGTAGGCTGATCTAGCATCTGTAGACGCTGAATCGCAAGCACTTGATCCGACAGTCGTTGGGCGGAAACAGCTGCGGCTGGTTCAAGGGCCTGAAACAGAGGCAGCATCCGGTCACGATACGCAGACAGGTTGGTTCCTCCCTCTGTAGACCCGTAATAGGCGCGCATGCAGTTGACATTCATGTCGTTTGTCCATCGCATGCGGCGCACTACACCACCGGTAGCGGGAGCCTCGCGTGGGGCAGACTGCCCCACAGGCCCCAAGCGTGCCGGCAGCGGTCGTCGTCCACGTCGCGGCGGTGGCCCGCTCTCATCACTTGAACTGGAGCTCGCAGTGGTTTCAGGAGGAGTAACAAACTCCTCCACCGACGACGAGCTGGGCGACGGAGCGGGCTGTGGTGTTGGTCGTGCGCTTACTGTATTTGCTCTCTCTCTTGGCCTCGCTCTTGTTATCATAATATTATCAACATTTTATAGCGGGAAATATTTGTGATGCATTGTGACAGTTGTCACACTTGACATTTATTTGTGGATTGTAATTTATACATTGTGGCTGAAATGATGTTAAATATTGTCGGAATTGATTTCTGTACTTGCATATTACTATTAAATGCCTAAATCACTTCAACGGAGATGAAAAAAGTACTAAAAATATTCAATGATAAACCATGATAACTAAAAGACGTCTGCTGTCAACGAGCTTTTTTTATTATTATTATTCTCTTTATTTAGTATAAAACTTAGGTATAAAATTTGTACAGTATTCTTATAAAAACAAAGATTTACAACAGTAAAACAACTTAAGAATTATAATTATAAAAACAAAATACATAATCACAATTATAAAACCTAAGCCTAAATGTCAACAAATGTCAACCGTACCGTCCTTCATGATGTATTTCCGGTAGTTATTCACCTTGATCACTTCATCAGCAATTGCACAGACAAAACCCTCGGTTTCCCCAAAGAGGTCCCCGAAGCGTAGCCAGTTCACCGATGCGGAGATGTCCACATCGGGCCCTGTTAAGGCCCGATAGAACCTACCATGCAGCTCCTTGCTCTTCCATATTTCCTTGCGGTCGTCGGTGGTTAGCATCGGTAGATGACGCCAGTTCTCGTTTGCCAAGGAGAGCGGCGTGAGCCCCTTGTCAACTGCCACAACGTCGCGATGAATCCCACACTCGTTGTTGAGGAAAAATCTCCTGAGATTGCACACCTCACGGTTGTGAAGGTCCTTGGCATTTAAGAAGCCACGACCCCCCACCTTCCGTGGGATGTACAATCTCATAACAGACGAGCGTGGATGTAGCATGCGATGCGTTGTGAGCAGTTTTCGGACTCGAGTATCCAGAGCACCCAGCTCAGTTTGAGTCCATCTCAGTATGCCAAAGGAGTATATCAATAAGGGCATCACCCAACCGTTGAAGGCGCGCACCTTATTGCCACCCGACAAAGAACTCTTAAGTACCTTTGTAAGGCAACTAAAGAAGCGTTCCTTCACCGATTGCTTGACGTCTCCTACTGATATACCCAATGACTCTGACATACCAAGATATTATTATTATTTATTATTATTACTATTATTATTATTCTCTTTATTCAGTATAAATCTTAGATATAAAATTTGTATAGTATTCTTACAAAAACAGAGATTTTATAACATTAAAAACAACTTATGAATTATAATTATAAAAACGAAATAATTACAATTATAAAACTTAAGATTAAAGTTACAAAAACAATGATTTATAAAAATACCATAAAATCTTAACCTAGGGAGCCACCGGCAGCAGGGCAGGCGAGGCCTAGACTGCCGGTGGTTAGGGCTGCAGAGAGAGGAACCTCCTGACAATACGTGCCGTGTCCAAGAGTACCGCCTTCTGTATCTGACCCTTGACCCAACCCCTGAGCGAGAGCCTCTCGAGGTGTTGGTCGAGGCTCTTCGCTATTAAGCCGTTTGCCGAAACGACTATCGGGACAATGATCGTCGAATCAACATTCCACATGGCGGTCACCTCGTGAGCCAAGTCAAGGTACTTGCTGAGTTTGTCCTTCTCAGCTTTTACGAGGTTATCGTCATGTGGAATGTTAATGTCGACGAGCACTGCCTGGCGTTGGGATCGGTCTACCAGCACGATATCAGGTTTATTGGCTACAATAGTCCTGTCCGTGATGATAGAGCGATCCCAATAGAGCAATGCACGACTATTTTCGAGAACTGGTACCGGTGCGTACTTATAGTACGGTACCTCCAACTCAACAAGGCCATATCGAAGAGCAAGTTGCTGGTGGATGATCCTGGCTACTAGGTTGTGCCTGTGCAAGTACTCTCCGTTAGCAAGGTGAGAACAACCGGAAATAACGTGGCGAATAGACTCGCCAGGACGGCGGCATGCCCGACACATGTCGACCGTACCGTCCTTCATGATGTATTTCCGGTAGTTATTTACCTTGATAACTTCATCAGCAATTGCACAGACAAAACCCTCGGTTTCCCCAAAGAGGTCCCCGAAGCGTAGCCAGTTCACCGATGCGGAGAGGTCCACATCGGGCCCTGTCAAGGCCCGATAGAACCTCCCATGCAGCTCCTTACTCCTGCATATTTCCCTGCGGTCGTCGGTGGTGAGCACCGGTGGTTGACGCCAGTTCTCATTTGCCAAGGATAGCGGCGTGAGGCCCTTATCAACTGCCACAACATCGCGGTGTATCCCACATTCGTTGCTGAGGAAAAACCTCCTAAGAGGCCTGCCTGGAGCCACAGCCTGTGGCTCCAGGCTGTTTCAAGGTTGACCATGGCAAGTATGGCCAAGAGTGTGACTCTGCAAGCGCGATTTTTTAGGCGTTCCTAGGGTACCTTTTTCTTTTTTCATTTATATTGCTAGTCAAGATGACCTCACTCCACTTAGTGGAAAGCGGTCCTAAGTCCAGATATGGGACTGACAAGCACAGTAATGCGAAGGAATTACTGAGCTGGCCATCCTCATCTTTAATGCCTGCAGAAATGTATTTTTACGCCCCGCTTGAAGAACCCAGGACTATAAGAGGAAGAGAACACATGCAATGTGCTGGAAGCGCGTTCTACCTGCCGTAGTCGAAGGTAAGGGTGGAATAAGCTGGAATAATTCGTCAGATCATTCCCCATTGTAGAAGCGATAAGGAACACTTAGCCTGGTAATGTCTCTACGCAATTGTAGAGGCTCAGGGGTCATAGTTGCCTGTGGGTTTCCAAAATAATACGGGTGCTATCCGCTGCAACCTTGGGTATTCATGATCAAAGGTGGATGTTGCTAACCGGCAGCACCTGATACTAAACTTTTAATTAAGCAGGTAAATCAGGCCATCGTCTCAATTAGCAGTAATAGCCTGTATATACGTCCCTTTACGAGCCTCTTACCCCGATTACAGCCTGCACTCACGCCTATCTGTTGTAATTAATCTTCTACGTGTTATTGTAATGAAGAGAATGTACTTAGATAAGTCTGATGGTTCGTTCCCTAATGTTAGCATACATAAGTGCTAAAGCACACATAATTGTATTATTGTAATTAGCGCTAAAGCGCTAAGTAACTGATAGAAATACAATTATGTTTATAATACTCAAATTAATGTACGGTTTATATTCAAATAAAACAGAACCTTCATTGAAGGTCTTCTAACTTAAGCATTTAAAACAAAACTGCTATGTTTTTTTAGTGCGTAATATATTTTTCTAGCACTCAACGAGCTATGGAGATGGCTATACTTAGTACTAGGATCGAATCAACGAAAGATAAATGAATTAAAGTGACCATAGCGCCCAGCGAATCAATACGTTGAAACAGGAGAGGTCATACACGAGTATTTAAATAAATATCTGGGATATTTAACACCAAGATCACATGAAACGACTCTGGATATCTAGGGGGTAGGTCCATTGCCTCGTTACCTGTAGTTTATTTACAATATCGGTGGCAAACACTTTCTTTTCTTTCTTTTCTTTGTCGTACCATCCAGACGTGGAACGCTCTTCCAGCACATGTGTTTCCTTCCTCGTATAGTCCCGGGTTCTTCAAGCGGGGCGTGAAAAGGCATTTCTGCAGGCCTTCAAGGTGAGGATGGCCAGCCCAGTGATTCGTTTGATCTGGACCTCACGAACGCTTTCCATCAGGTGGAGTGAGGTCATCTTGACGGGCAATATATAAAAAAAAAACAGGCTTGGAGACAACAGCCTGGTGGTAAGAAACCACCGCAGTCTATGAACACATGTAACTTAGAGACAGGAAGGATGCTATCTGAACCAAGTTCCGCACTAATGCATCCATCCCTGCAGAACTACATATTAAACAGCGCATAACAGCCCAAGTACAATCTAGCATCCTCAAGTTCTACGTCTCTTGGCGAGACAAGGATTCAATCGAACGCCTCGTTATCCGAGGCAAAATTGAAGGCACCAGGCCTGCCGGTAGATCGCCCGTGCGATGACCGGCCAAGTCCAGTCTGCTGTGGGTGGCCCTTTGCATGAGTGTTCCAAGATGACCGCTAACAGGCAGAAATGGCGAAAAATTGTAAAGGCGATCACAACTGCCCGGAACACGACAAGTTTATGACAACCACGACAGCACTGGCAAGAGCGTACATACCGACAAAGAAGAACTTAGAGGCACTTTAACAGACTAGAGCATTTACTTGTAACAGAACATCAAGGATTCGTCGTTTTTAATTTACTCTAACTACGACTACAATGTTTTGTTACAACTTGATTTTAAATACCAGCTAGCGTTTCCCTCTCTCTAAAATTCTCTTGTATGAACAGAAACCGACAAAGATAGAATGAGCATTCGCTCGGTCGGTGTAAACGCTAAGTCTCGTATTATCGCGCAAACACACGAGCGTGCAATGGGGGATGGCTAATTTTACGTCAGCATCATTCTTATCTATGGAGTGCACGTTAAAATGTTACAGGTGTATGCTAACTCGCCATGAGCATTACGTCAAACACAGCGTCGAACATTCGCAAGAACGTTCCATTATATGGGAATGTTTTAGAAAACTGAGCACTTTCTGAATTGACTCGAGTCTCGGTGAGCTGGGAGACGCCCCTGGCTTATTTCCTTGTGTGTTACCTCGTAACACAGGGATAGTCTATAACCACCCAAGGGAACTTTTGTATACCTACTTAGTTGTTGTTTTGTTTTGCGTTGCATAACTGTGCTTGGCAGCCTCATATCTGGACCTCACGACCGCTTTCCATCAAAAATAAATAAAAACTTAGCAAGAAGAAATGAGCCTGCAGCTTACTAAACATAAGCTCCCCGTTGAGTTCTGGCTACCTCACTCACCATCAAGTGCACAAAATTGAGGAAGCAGTGTTATATTAACTACAATCATCAACTGATCTGATGATGATGAAACAATCCTTGGATGTCTATAGTGCAACTTTTTTGACAACAACACACCACTTGGCATGGTCTCGAAAAAAAGGTAAATATCCTTGTGTTACGAGGTACCAGACCAGGATTAAGCCAGGGTCGTCTCCCAGCACACCCAGACCCGAGTTTATCCAGAAAATATCATTCCTGAATTGACCCGAACGGGAATCGAACCCGGGACACTACGGAAATCAAGGCGACAACCCTGCTACAGCGCACTACGCTAAAAGCAGTAGAAGTCTTGCAGCGGATTATTAAAAAGATAACTGGATACCAGCTCTTAGAGACAAAGCACACTGCGTTTTCTAAACGCGATTTTCGGCGCTGTAAACTACGAGTAATGGTCATAGCACAATATCCCGGCACCGCAACAGTCCAAGCCGCAGCATTCAAATGAGAGCATTGAATTGTAGTGTATAATATATTTTACATGTCAATATGAAAAAGTCAGCGCGCCTTTCGCTTTTTAATACGAGGCGAATGCCGTGGCCGCGCCGTGATAATGTGCTATAACCTTTAAACGAATTAGGCTATACAATGTTTTTAGGGCCTTTATCATTGAACAAGTGCGAGTCGGACTCGCGCACCGAGGGTTCCGTACAAACCTGTTATTTATTAAAAATAGTTTGATTATATGATGTAACTAAAAAATGGTTTGACATCCATAAAGGGGTTAGACAGGGTTGTGTAGCGTCCCTATGGCTGTTCAGCCTATTCATGGATGAATGTTTGACAGATCTGAAAGACAGTGATTATGGACTGGGAATGGATAAGTTGCTTGTTAAATGCCTTCTCTACGCTGATGACCAAGTCATACTGGCGTCGTCGGCCGACGAGTTGCAGGTAATGGTAACATTAATGAATGCGTCGTTAGAAGCGAGAGATAATGAAAGTGAACGTAAGTAAGCTCTCACTTCCGTCCATAAGCGTCGGCACTAACACCCCCGCATGAACAGCCAGTCGCGCCTTCTCTGTCACCTTCTGGCTGTTCATAAAGGCTTGCAGCGTGTTGCAGACCCCGACGTAACATCACGTCGGGGTTCACCACTGTTGCAGTGCTGTCGAGGAGACGCAATAAGACACAGTTGGACCTTAACAATTACTATATAACCACAGACGGAATGGCAGTGAAATGAGACAACACTTGGTAATAGTCTGGTTTATTATAATTCTACTAAAGCTTATATACGAACTCATACACGTACACTGTGTGTGCCTAATCTTACTACGTGACCATCCGGCACACAGCGCTCCATTTAACATATTCCCTGCCTTCACTCTTCTATCAATATCACCCTCATGCCTTCCATCCTAGTCCCCAGATACACAAATTCTTTCACTTGTTCTACTTTTTTACCTCCAATTAAAACATCACATTCTGTCATCTCCTCATCTCTTTCAAAGACCATGGTTTTTGTCTTACTTACGTTCACTTTCATTATCTCTCGCTTCTAACGACGCATTCATTAATGTTACCATTACCTGCAACTCGTCGGCCGACGACGCCAGTATGACTTGGTCATCAGCGTAGAGAAGGCATTTAACAAGCAACTTATCCATTCCCAGTCCATAATCACTGTCTTTCAGATCTGTCAAACATTCATCCATGAATAGGCTGAACAGCCATAGGGACGCTACACAACCCTGTCTAACCCCTTTATGGATGTCAAACCATTTTTTAGTTACATCATATAATCAAACTATTTTTAATAAATAACAGGTTTGTACGGAACCCTCGGTGCGCGAGTCCGACTCGCACTTGTTCAATGATAAAGGCCCTAAAAACATTGTATAGCCTAATTCGTTTAAAGGTTATAGCACATTATCACGGCGCGGCCACGGCATTCGCCTCGTATTAAAAAGCGAAAGGCGCGCTGACTTTTTCATATTGACATGTAAAATATATTATACACTACAATTCAATGCTCTCATTTGAATGCTGCGGCTTGGACTGTTGCGGTGCCGGGATATTGTGCTATGACCATTACTCGTAGTTTACAGCGCCGAAAACGCCTGTTTGTGAAACGCGCCTCCTAAGCTAAGCTTTAGTAGAATTATAATAAACCAGACTATTACCAAGTGTTGTCTCATTTCACTGCCATTCCGTCTGTGGTTATATAGTAATTCTTAAGGTCCAACTGTGTCTTATTGCGTCTCCTCGACAGCACTGCAACAGTGGTGGACCCCGACGTGATGTCACGTCGGGGTCTGCAACACGCTCCAACCTTTATGAACAGCCAGAAGGTGACAGAGAAGGCGCGACTGGCTGTTCATGCGGGGGTGTTAGTGCCGACGCTTATGTACGGAAGTGAGAGTTGGGTATGGCAAAAGAAGGATAAAAGTAGGATAAATGCAGTGGAAATAAGAGTATTGCGAAATTTGGCAGAAAAGGTCAGGTCAGGAGTACCCATAATCAAGCAGCTTGTATGAAAGGATTAATGAGAGTGGAAAAAGCGCAAGAGGTGTGTCAGGACCGTAGCAAGTGGAAAGATGTGGTCTCTGCCTACCTCGTTGGGTAAAAGGCGTGATGGTATGTATTTATGTATGTAACTAAAAAATTACGGTTTTCGCAATTTTCTGTCCTTTATTTGTGCTATATGGCGTTGCTTGGAACCAAATTTCAAGATTCTGAGTTCATGGAAAGTACCCTGTAGGTTTTGATTCCCTTTCGAGCGTCGAAAATTTGCGGCATAAACGGCTGTATCTTTTCATTGCGTTGGCTTAGAAGTTTAATTTTTTCACAGCTTCAATGGACAGTAGATTTGCGTATTTAATACAAATTCCAGCTTGATACCTCCACGCATTCGTGAGAAAAAGGGTCTTGATAGACAGACATACGGACAACAAAGTGATCCTATATGGGTTCCGTTTTTTTCTTTCGTGGTACGGAACCCTAAGAATTAAGTCATCGCTACAATTGATAGGTATTGGCAAAAGCGGGTTAGTGACACGAACCCTGACCAAGTTCGGGATCATCTGAAGACACACTTTGCTCTACCTGGTATTTGGACCCGAGACGCCATAATTTCTGTCCGCTGAAGATGCTCACAAAACACATTCAAAGCGAAACAAACGCGCGTTCAAAGCACTCCTGTATAGCATTTACGCAGTTCGGGGAAAAGTCTGAAGTGTATGCGTTCAAGCGTCTACAGGTATCGCCGTATCTGCGCGATTGCGGGCGCTACTAAGGCCCGTATTCTAAAACAACATCTGTACGTCTACCACGAGTTGCCACTTTAAATTTACATCATCGAAAAATTGTATTGAGATTTGACATGACATGAAATGACGATGTCGAACCCCAATACAATTTTTAAGCGGACAATAACATACACAACAACTCGTGGTAGACGTACTGTACTTGAGTATAGATCAAGGATATAAAAATTTCTGTCTTCTTTTCTGAATTTATTTAATAAAACATTAACCACCAAAACATTGGTTGTCATTTTGAATTAGCCTACTATAGTAGGCCACGCGTGTACCGGTGTAAAAAAATGAGCGCGTTTACTCTAGTGTTAAATTGACCTGATTTAAACTCAAACTCAAACTCAAACTCAAACTCAAATAACTTTATTCAAATAGACTGTATCAGTACTTTCAAATCGTCAAATTTACAGCAAAATATACTAAATAATAGACATAAATACCATAATAATATGGATATGTAAATAAACAGTATACAGACATAATGCGACTCTACCACCGCGTCGGAGTTGTTTCTTGCTGAGAAGACCCGGCGAGAAACTCAGCAGTTACTCTTTTAAACTTGTTTTGGGTTTACAACAGGGGTTAGTAAAGTACAAGCAGTGTGCCATTTTGATACCTAAAAGAATATAAAACCAACCATAAAAGAATATAATAACAAGAATTCATTTAAACAATTCAAAAACAAAAATTGTTAGTCAGTACATACAAACTAGGTACCTATTAACTCTTACAATAAAACATCTGTTACAATAGAGCTATTTAATCCCGCATCGAGAAGAGCGCTCATACCCAGGCATTTTTATCTATAAGGTAGTCTTTTGTAGTATAATAGCCCTTTTTTTATAAAGCTGTTTTGATGTGATGTTTGAATCTATGTAAAGGTAACTCACAAATGGTTTTTGGAATTTTGTTGTAATAATGTATACCTTGCCCCATAAAGGATCCTAAAACTTTTTGTAACCTAAAGAGTGGAAGTGCAATTTTATCCTTATTCCTGGTATTTCTGCAATGTATGTCACTGTGTTTAGCATAGAGACCAATATTTTTTCTGACCAAAACAATGCAATTGTAAATGTATTGTGACGCTACAGTGAGGATACCAATTTCCTTAAAAATCTCCCTAAGTGAAGCCCGTGCACGAAGCTTATAGATGGATCTGATAGCTCGCTTCTGGAGGATAAAGATGGTTTGTATATCCGCCGCTTGACCCCAAAGTACAATGCCGTAAGACATTACACTATGGAAATAACTAAAATAAACTGAACGAGCAGTATCAACATCTGTTAATAACCTAATTTTTCTCACTGCAAATGCAGCCGAACTAAGTCTGCCTGAGAGAGCTGTTATATGAGGGTTCCATTGCAGTTTTGAATCTAGTGTGATTCCAAGAAAAACTGTTGTATCTACAAGCTTCATAGTATTACCATCAATTTTTAGACTAATGGGGTTATCTTTAACATTAGGCAACTTAAAATTAATACATTTAGTCTTTTTTGCATTAAGCTGTAGATTATTTACTGTGAACCATTGTAAAACCTTTGAAAGTGCGTCATTAACGTCAGGCAGGCATTCTTTGTTCAGTTTCGAAGTTAAGCTATCTATTCCTATAAACTGTTTTAGCCATTTTTTTTACTCTTCTTACTTTTAATAATTATTTCACCTTATTATTATCTTGAATGCTTTCATTTTTATTTATGTGTCTTTAATTATTCTTATTGGTGTACCTACGCCGTTTTAATTAAAGGGAAATAAATAAATAAATTCATTATGAATCATATAAAAAAACAAGATAACAATATTTGACGACACGAATGGCGTAGTGCGATGTAGCACGGTTTCTCGCCTCGATTTCCGTAGTGTCCCGGGTTCGATTCCCGGTCGGGTCAATTTAGGAAACGATCTTTTCTGAATTGACTCGGGTCTGGGTGTGCTGGGAGACGCCCCTGGCTTATTTTCCTTGAGTGGTATCTCGTAACACAGGGATATTAATACCTACTTCGAGACCATTACAAGAGGTGTGTTGTCTGGCGCTTATTCATTTATTTATCATTAAAAAATATAGAAATTATGGGTTAACACTTTTCATGGTTCCTTTTCATGAAATCGTTACTGTGTTATATCTTCAATAACTTCATCCATATTATACATTTATATGTTTTTCTGGTCTACCATCATTCCACTTCAGTAATTTCTTTCATCGTTTACTCGATAAAATGAAATAAAATCTCATAAAGATATGTAAGTATGTTTTTTACGGATACATTTTTATCAAAACAATTCGGCGTCTCGCGTTTTATTCATTACACAAACAAACAGAGATATAGCATTACGTCGTTTGTAGGCCGTCATTAAATTTGGATTACAAACGTACAGAGCGATGCATACACAGACAAAAATATAATAGATGTACCACGCTAAGTCATTATGACACCGGACGGAGGTAAAATTGTATTCATTTAGAATAGGTAAGAATGTGCGATCAATAGGACAGATTACCGTTGAAATATGGCTTTAAATGATACTTTGAACGAACAAGGCTCGGCACGACACGGACGAGGGAAAAAGTAAAAACTCTCCGTTGTGATTGTGACTTTGTGACACAGAGGCACAAAATAAAGTGTTCACAGAAGGGCCGCTCGCGCCTTTTCCTTAAATTGTGTGACCACCCAGGGTTACTACTATATTTGCTCTGGATTTTATCCAATGAAGTAAGTAGGCTGCTTGACAGAGCCGGCCAAAAACAAAATTCATCATGCGAAAAGTTGCACCAACTTCGACAAAAACAAAAATACTCGCGACACTGATGCTCACCGGTATCGCCTGTAAACTCACTGTGTCTGTGTGCGTGAACATAATGGCGGGTTTGTTCTAAGCGGACAATCTGTCATGCGTAATTTGTGCTAGAGGGTGAAGCACATTGACACTTTCAAATCTATGTGCGTGTGTGTGTCAGGCCACTGTCATGGCCGGCCTTCAAGTGCGTAAATGTTATACGTAATTACGATAATTATTATTATTGGCTTTTTTAAAAAGCAGACCGCAAGGTGTCCTTACTATTTTACTCGTCCGTGGCTAGACAATAATCCACAAAATTCGTGGATTAAGAGAGTACATAATTGAATATTTAATAGCGTAGTTGCACAACATGACTAATGGTTATTATCTAGAGGATTTTTATCAAAAACAATATTTTTTTAAAAATAAGCTACGAGTTAAGTGAGCTTATTTACACTTTTAAACTAACTATAGCTGTTTAAAATAAATACTTTAAAATCGGATAAGTATAGCGGGATTCCTATCACAAAAACAATATCGTGTGGTCACAAAACGTATTCAAAAAGTAGCTTGCTCGAATTTTATTTAAACGACTTGTGTTCTCTATTTGCTTCAATGTCTTTGGCGGCATACGATACGGCAATAATGGTTCTTACGGCCGCATTCAAATGTAGCTCTTATATTGCCGGATTTAAAAGCCATTTGGGTGTTATGTCGATTGCGCAAACGAGCGTCATCGGCATTTTATTGAATACTAGCTGAAGTATGTGGCTTTGCTTGCACAATCTACTTTAATCATATTTATTTTGACGACACGATTAACGTAGTGCACTGGAGCGTCGTTTCTCGTCTCGATATCCGTGGTGTCCCGGATATGGTCAATTCAGGAAACGATCTTTCAAAATCATAATCATTCTTTATTTGCACTATACATACATATATAAAGTTATACAAATGTAAAAACTGAAATGTACATAGACCCTTTAAGGGTGTTGCAAAGACATATTTACAAAATATTATTAGTAATAAATCAAAACAAAAAACACATGAATGAAATTAACATTTTATCCCCAAAATATTCTTTCAAATTATAATATGCCTTGCCGATGAGAAAAGTTTTCAGCAAATTTTAAAATTTATCACATTGGGGGACTTTTAAGTATTTTGGTAAATGATTAAACACTTTAACAGCCATGTAATGAGAACCATGCATCACAAGGGTGAGTCACGATATTGGTAAAATTAAATCATTTTCTCGGCGTGAGATGTACCGTGTTGGTTTATCGTCCACTCTTTCCAAATAGTGCGTTTGTTTTTTAACTAAACGACATAATTCAATGATATTATAGGCAAGTAACGCACGGATCTTCATTTGCACAAATATGAGAGCCTGTATGAGATTTTCGGTGCCGTCAATGATAATATTCTAAGGCAGCGTTTTTGTACAACAAACACCGATTGTAGAGTCCAATTCCATACCTCATCCACGCACCTGCATAGCTGTGATAAGCAATCAGCGCACATTCTTCGTTCATACTTTTACGAAGTTCCCTTAGCGCATATCTTATCTAAATTAGCTCGGGTCTGGGTGTGCTGGAAGACGCCCCTGGCTTACTCGTCATCTCTGTCTGCTACCTCGTAACACAGGGACATTTATCCTTATGAGACATGTTGTGTTGCCTGGCGTATATTTATATTTTAAAGTATATAATATATTAAACATAACCAAAAGGTCTTCATAACCGGCAAATCTTTTATATTTAACTGTAATGTTTTTCTAAGGCCCGCTTAAAAGATTTTCCTCGCTCTACTGAAAATGGAAATATTATAATATGAACTTCAATACCAATATTGATATCTGGGTCTTCTTACACCAATATAATCTGACCCCAACAGACCTTGTACTAACTATGAGTATTTTTAAATGTAAATATATTTTTTTTCTTTAAAAATCGTTAACCCGTATTTCCTACATCATAACAAATTTGCTAAGAATAACCTAACTCAAACGTCTTCATTCATAAATATCCCTGGACATTCCCTGGACATTATTCCACACAGCGCCATCTAGCCCCAAAGTAAGCTAATTAAAGCTTGTGTTATGGGATACTAGACAACGGATAAACATACTTAAATACATTTTCTTTTGTAAATACATACTTATTATACATAGGAGACACCCAGACCAGTACAAACAGACATGTTCATGCACACAAATGTTTGTACTGTGCGGGGATCGAACCCGCGACCTCTGGTGTAGTAGCCAACTTCTTAACCATTACACCAAGTCGGTCGTCAATAAAAACCTCAATAGTTTTGAGCGTAGGTTAAAATTGTGAATGCTGTAAGAGTAGTTTTAGACTAGCATTTTTCTCGCGCGTTTACATATAATTATTTTATGGCCCTTCAAAAAACTTGGGTGGGGAAGCCGATTTCTTACGAGTAAAACCCATATTGTGTGCCCGCGCGAATGCCAAACTGTGTCCCGAGTATAGATGCGAAGCCGGTTAGGAACTTCGTAACTGAACAACGGGCTTCCTACTGGGATTTATTTAAGGATAATGTAAATAAACCAGAAAGCCATCCGTGTTGTTCAAATCATTTTATTACAATCATTACAACGTCAAAAAAATGACATTTTAAAAAAAAGAAAACAAAATCAATACAAAAAAATAAAAATAAATTATTTTTCCAAAAAGTGTCCATTTGTGGACATTTATTAACGATTTTAACCAAGCGGTTAAAAAGGCATTTTGCGTTATTAACGGTTAATTAACCGCATTTCATGCTTGTTACGGTTAAATACCACCGCTGGATGGCGCTGGTAGTACTATTATTGACTGTCAGGAAGTCGGATATCCAGTCACACAGTGCGATGGGAATTCCGTGAGAAGGAGAATTGACAAAACTTAAAACTTAATTAAATAATGGGCATCGGAAAACATCGGAATTTCGGAAACAATCGTAAAACATTACATCAACCATTTTAAAGTAGTAATTATTTTTATAACATATTAGCAAATATGTTATAATAGTACATTATGATATAAGTGCGGTAAGTTGAAAATTACAGCCGAGGCGATATTGCTAGCCCGAGCCGTAGGCGAGGGCTACAAGAAAGCAGAGGCTGTAATTATCAAAGCGCACGTATGTCATACGACGTTTTATAACATATTTGAGAGGAAATAAATAAAAATCGGACTTTCTAAAACAAATAAATCTTTAATCACTTGCTAGAGCAGTTAGAAAAATGTTTACTTGTTCACAAATTAGCGATGCGCGCGCATCAGCGCTTTTTTTAAGGCAAAGGCATTAAAAACAGCCAGTATTACTGATAAAGTAAATTAGTATTTTTGTGTTTTTGTTACAGATAGTTGTAATTTATGGTCAAAATTAAATAAATTAAAGAATTAAATGTTTATTTATTATATTTCATCTCCCAAAGTTAATTTTATTCATAAAATGTTGACCTCGTTTCTGACATAAAAACTCTTTGCTAAAATTTAAAAAAGTACCGTTCGTTTTAGACGGAGCATCTTGCTAAACCGTACGTTTTACCATAATAAAAAAAACTCGTGCGTTTTACATTACATTACCGCACAAGTGCGTAATGAGATACATTACGATATTGAAATTGGTGAAATAAGAGACCCTTTACGAGCAAATATGTTATAAAAATAATTACTACTCTACGAGCACTTAAAGGGTCTCTTTTTTCACCAATTTCAATATCGTATTGTATCTAATTACGCACTTGTCCGTTATTGTAATGTTAAACGCACGAGTTTTTTTTTAAGGTAAAACGCACGGTTTATCAACATGCTCCGTCTAAAACGAACGGTACCTACTTTTTAAAATTTTAGCAAAGAGTTTTATGTCAGATCAACATTTTATGAATAAAATTAACTTTGGGAGATAAAATATAATAAATAAACATTTAATTCTTTAATTTAATTAATTTTGACAATAAATCACAACCATTTATCTGTAACAAAAACATAAAAATATTAACTTACTTTATTAGAAATACTGTCTGTTTTTATGCCTTTTGTGAACCATCGCTAATTTGTGAACAAATAAAAATTTTATAACTGCTTAACAAGTGATTAAAGATTTATTTGTGAAAGTCTGAGTTTTATTTATTTCCTCGGAAATATGTTAGAAAACGTCGTATGACATACGTGCGCTTTGATAATTACAGCCTCTGCTTTCTTGTAGCCCTCGGCTACGGCTCGGGCTAGCAATATCGCCTCGACTGTAATTTTCAACTTACCGCACTTATATCATAATGTACTATTAAAATTGCAATATCTCGGGCTTCTAAGTGCCACAGGTTTTTTTTTTCAAAAGTTTCTATTACTAGCTTTCCGCCCGCGGCTTCGCCCGCGTAAACTTCATTTCTGTAACATATATTCATGAAATCTTTATAAATTGAAGCTACAGCTTATATTTCGAAATAACACATTATATTTCGAAATATAAGCTGTATAGCTGCAAAGTTTCATCTAAATCCGTTCAGTAGTTTTTGCGTGAAAGAGTAACAAACATACACACAAACACACATAATATTAGTAAGATTGAAAGCTCTTTCGACAACAGATAAAAAAAACAAAAACCCAATTACGAGTCGATGAGCGCCACTACTGGGCACTACCACCCATTTTGGAAAGCTATTAGATATTTTGTATTTGGTAGTTCTACCAAACTCTAGTTCAGGAACATCGATATTAGGATAACATTGGCAGAATAGCAGTTACTCACAGTTTACGACACATTTCAGCTGAATGAGGCAATAAACCGAAGGAAACAAACACGTCTAAGAATGTAAGACGATGTAGTAGTACGCACTTGACTATTTTGTAATGAGCATTCTTCTTCTTCTTCGTGTCGATGATCTTATCGCTAAGACTAAATAACAGCAGCCCAGTGCTCCGCCGTCGCCACCCCAGGGGGGGAGGCCTCATTTAGATCTTTAATTGAGCAGCTGGTAAAGCCCTGGGGGCAAACCAGCAAGTGCTGCATTGTTTGGTCCGAGGTTCCGCAGTCGCATTTTACCCTGTCCGCACTGATGTACCCCCATTTAAAAAGGTGACTCGTGCAGCGGCCCACTTGGGTTCGGAGACGGTTAAGCGACTTCCATGGGAGCCACGGCAGTTCACATCCGGCAGGCAGATGTTCAAGGACCGACATATACTCTGGTGGTGGAGGGTAAGTCTCACGCCACAAGTTACATCGTGACAATGAGCATTAATTTACACTTTTTAAACACTTATTAGGAGAAGTGAATTTTTATTTTTAGCATTACAACAATGCACTATTTATTTACCATCTAAAGATAGAAACCAGAAAGTAATAGGGCTGATATGCTTAAAATTACTGTTATAATGCTTTTCACTGGTCTAGGTGTGCAGGGAGACGCCCCTGGATTATTTCCTTGTGTGGTATGTCGTAACACAGGAATATCAATCCCTACTTCGTAACCATTACAAGAGGTGTGTTGTCTGGCGCATATTTATTTAATTAAAATAAATATTCACTTATCCTATAGCTAGTTTCGTGAATTAAAAGTCAAATACTTGCAATAATATTTCTAGCGGGTGTAAAAGACGCTTAACATGAAACATTGATGAAAAAACGTTGGCCGTTTACCGTTGGTAAACAAGACAAATTCGTCAGGTCCGTTAATGGCGTCGGTAGCTCAGTTGCAAGAGCAGCTGACCCGGATTATGGAATGGATCGGGTTCGAGTCCCACTCGAGACCTACGATCGGGTCGAATTTTTCTAGTTTCTATCTTTAGACTTAGTAAGAGCACCGAATCTCTCTCCCCATTCTGTATGACACCTTCATCTGAAGATTGAAGTAAAACTTCCTATAAAATCTAGATTTTACATTTTTATTTATTTCTTAAAAATAAAGAGAAAGAGGTCCTAGGGTCTATCCTGCCTGGTGTTAATCATTAGAGACCAGCAGTGACAAAATGACCAATTGGTTTTGTTAAGTTTTGCTATGTGTCTCAATTAATGATTAATAATTTATAATTAGAGAGCGTTGTGTTATGACATAAGATCATCATCATCATCTTCCATGCGGTCTATCCTGGTGGTGAAACCACACCGGTGTGTAGGGTCCCAGGGTCCGCCTTTTGTATTTTCTTGGCCCACTTCGCGCGGTCTTGTGGATCCTCAATGGTGAGTCTGTTGGCACGCATGTCACCCTTAACGACGTCGAGCCACCGCTTCTTGGGTCGACCTCTTCTGCCGGTCCCTGGCGGAGGTGGCATCTTCAGACATTTGTTGCCCACGTAGTTTGCCGATCTTCGTGAGACATAACCATACCAACGAGAGCGGCACACCTGCAGCTTGTCTGCGATGTCACGAACACGAAGGCTGCCTCGGATGTGCCCCACACTTCCACCGCAGCATCTTGTGACATCACGCGCAGCTCCTGCTTGTGTCGCTCTAGTAACGACCCTGTTTATGGATGGCCAGGATGTTGTCACTTAAGTTGGTTTGGTCACTAAGAAAAATAAATAAATTGAGAGGGTGGATGGATCTATTGGAAAGGGAACGCCTAGTAGGACGTACTTAGGACAAGTCCAAGACGTTATAAATATGCGCCAGACAACACACCTCTTGTCATGGTCTCGAAGTAGGGATATATATCCCTGTGTTACGAGGTACCAAACAAGGAATAAAGCCAGGAGCGTCTCCCAGCACACCCAGACCCAGGCTAATTCAGAAAAGATCATTTCCTGAATTGACCTGACCGGGGATCGAACCCGGGATACTACGGAATTAAAGGCGAGAACCGTGCTACAGCACACTACGCCAATCGTGCGTCAACACATGTACATATGTATCAAATAATAATTTTCGTCTTAAAATAAGAAATAAACGAGACTAGTCAGTCAGTCAGACCAGTCAAAGTCATTTACTCAAGATAAGAATTAGACTGATATCATTGTTACCAAGGTATCACGAGCTTAGTTGAACGTAAAAAAGTCCCTATAAACCTTCTTTCAATTCGCGAATTCGCGGCCCAGTAACAGTAAAATAAAAAGAATCCAATTCGAAATCTGAATTCCCGCCACAAAAAACATTTAGCGATTCCAGCCTGGGACTTGTTTTAAATGCAAATGGCAAGCAAGTGGTGCTCACGGAAGAGAAACGGCAATATGAAAAAGACGGGGACGTTTAAAATATTATGTATTTGGTTATTGGGGGTAAATAAATTGGGGCGATTCGGCAGAAGAGTGCGAGGAATAACAAAGCCGCTCGCACTGGTGCAAATAGCTTACGTAAATACGAGGAAGTGCTAGTGATGGGATCTTGCAATCGAAGAAGTATCGATAAAAGTTAAGGCTCGCTTTTGAAAACTTGGCGCATAGTGAAATTCATCAATAGAACATTAAAAGCGTTATTTGATGTAGAAAAAGCTGCACAATGTTTTAAGCTTATTCTGGACGATCTTCTTTTTAACGTCACTTTAGGGTATTAAAAAAAAAGTTATCGTTAATATGTAATAATTAAATTCATAACAATCCATCATTATTCTAAAGTTGTTTGTCTACTTGGCCTACACGGTCCTCCTAAAAGTAGCAACACACTAGCAGCTTACAACAATGCGGCATGCCGTTGCAGCAGACCGCTTAGCACGCTACTAACAGATGTAGTTCGCTGACCTCAAAGACACCTGTGTGGTTCATGGCCATGCAGTGCGTTGAGATCATGCGGTGTAATATAAAAATGCAGGCTGCGAGTGCGTTGTTGTAAGCCTAAGCCTCACTTGCTACCTATGTGAATAACTTTTTGTCAGAATAACATTTCGAACTTTCTTGTTGCATTTTAATTAACCAATTATAATGAAAACGTGCTTTTATTTAAATTAGTTAATTTCGTTAATATTTAATTTAAATTATATTTCACGTTGCAAAAACCCGTTTTTATTAGAATTAGTTCATGTCAGAACATTACAGCCGCACGTCGATACAATCATTTATCGAGCTCCGCCCCTCCTTACAGCTGTATCTGCAAACAGCTGATCTCGCTACGAAACGCCAAAATCTCGACCGGACGGGAGCGTAAACAATTCGAACGCCCGTGTCACTTTCTACGAAAAAATATTTTTCGTTCTTTGTGATATAAAAATGTCTTCCTTAGACATTCGGCGTCTATTGCTTGGAAGGTTTATTGTTTCTTTTGATGGAGACATATTTCTGTAAAATTTGTTCGGTGAATTGAAGGTTTCATTCAATACAAAGTCAGTTTCAAAAAGCATTTTTGATAGGCAGTTTGCCATAAGTTTCTTACAGATACGACTTTGGAAGAATTACTCAGTTTTAACCACGCCAACCTTTTCGAACTACTATGGAAGAACTTGGTACAAACCGGTGCAACAATTTAAGTGTCTGGGAAACAAATTATCTTAGTAACTGAATTTATCTAAAAAAAAAACAACTTAAAAAAAACTATTCCAAAACAAAGCACTAAAAAGTACAGAAATAATTGCGTATTCTTCTAAAACTTATACGATAGTATATTGTAGGTACAATTATTGTTATTGACGGAGTCGGTGTCAGCCAAGAAAACACTATATAATACCTACCCATATACCTATTTTTTACATCTCACGTTTACGTATGTATGTAGGTAGTTACAAACCTACATTAACAAACATTGAAAAAAAAGTCTGTTAAAAACAGTCATTTGTTTGAATAGTCATCTAGTTTTAGTGGAAGATACTCGAAGTTTATAAGCATGCGCATTTGTTCAGTAAATGCCTTCCGCCTTGTTTTTAATGGGCTTTGAAATGAACTTGCGTTTGAAGAAATAATGCGTTATACAAAATATAACGTAAGATACATTTGAATGAGTGTATCTTATGCCAGATCTGTTAAGAGTCTCGGTAGCTGGGTAGGTTAGAGCAGTGTCCCGTTTCGTGGGGTCGCGAAGCGCACGCGGGGGGGCCTGCGTGTGTTTCGGTTTGCGATCCCGAGGAAGACGGTAACGCGTGTCTTCGGACACAGTGGTCTGTGTTATCGTGCACTGGAGTTGAGCTTGCTCTTCCCGAGGCTGGCTGCCAGGCGGCCTTGCGCGCCGAAGGGTCCTGCGAGGAGTCTCTCCCTCGTTGGGGATCCCGGGTCCCTTCCATTCTGCGCCGAAGATGACCACCGTCAGGTTTTAGTGGGTAGGGGTCTCTGTTTTCCCAGGAGTACCGAGTCCCACATATCCCAGGTTTCCCGAACCCAGGGCCTTGGGAATGCCTAAATGCATTTCCTGACGCAAAAAAAAAAAAAGTGTCCCGTTTCGTAAAATAGCAGACTCAAATGTCTCCTGATAGCTTGACCAAGTTGATTTTTTTTTTCTATCTAAGTGAAAATTATAGCAATGATGAATACTCGTAACACGGTATAATAATGTTGTGATATACATTGTATATTTTATATATATATTACATGTGACATTATTAACAACTTACAAAATTATGAAGGTCATATTTTGTGTAGTTTGTCATCCGCAACTATTCCAAATAACCTCATACACATACATATATCATTCAACAAGAATCCATCCTAAGAGTCGGTTAGGCCAGTACTTAGTTTAGCTGGCAACTTCCGAGCTCAGATTCGCAATCTGAAGTCTCAGGATCGTCACATCCGGTGTAAGTGCAGTACATTAGCAGGTTGGCTGCGCTTCCGCTGTTCGGAAGTAGCCGTCGAACGGAATGGTTTAGAACGTCACTTCCGCCTACGATCTGTGTAGGGTTGCGTAGCTTGAGTGTCCTAACGGTTGGAAATTTTAAAGGACACTGACTTAAAATAATTTATTAGGAACTATAAAAATTTGAAATTCACCGAAATCACTTAGGATTAAATTGTAGGAAGCCGCGGGCGAATTTATTACTAAACAACCTGTAATTTTTATTTATAAATAAACATCAGTCTTTAAATACTCTTTAAGCTGATAAACAGTATTAATATTCAATATCAATAATAATACTAACCACTGTTAAAAAGAGCACCTTAGTTAAAAATAGTACAGTATAAAAAAAAGTGTCATAGTGAAAATGGAGTTTTATGAAATCAGAAATCATGAATCATTTATTGTGAAAAGCTGTGTACTTAAGGTATTAGAAAACATTTAGTGTCGAAAACAACTTACCCAAAATATGGTGTACAATATTTGCAGTGCGGAGAACAAATATCCACAACATCCCCTTCAAAATATAATAAAATAAAATATATCAACTAAATAAAATAATAAACTCGGAAATTACTTAAAACAATACTTTATATTTCGATATCAACATTAAAAAGAGAATTACGAATCAAAATATTCCTGTATATTATAAAATTCTCTATCAATTAACCATGTAATAAGTTTTATGAATGAGTATAAAACAACCTATTTTAAAATTAAAATTTTCTTTAGCCACCCCTGTTGCACCCTTTATTCACTCCATCGAACTTTTAGACTTTTATAGCGAGCTTCCAAGTCCCGCTCCATTCATCGTAAACGTCTACAAAGTGTATATTATTGAAATTGGGTATGGGAACAACATTTTTGTATTTTTTAAATACATTTTACTATTCTAAGTAACTGATTTGAATATGTCGTGGATCTGACCGGTAGTTAACTTTTTATTCATTTTTAAACATTGCGAACTCATGACGTCTTAAATTTGCTTAGTGTTCCCACGTGTGTTTTTCCCCTGATTCGTGGTAAATAAATTATGAGGAGAAAATTACTGTTTTATTGTACTTACGGCTGAAACAGAGCTCGCCGTTTATTATGTAGAATCTCACGAAAATGTGAGAAGTAGACTTCAGATACAATTTATTTTGCCAAATTCTGAAACCAAGCCCTACCTGAAAGGGTTGGGATGCGAATGGCTATTTTAAATCCTACCTACCCGTCTGGGCAATGGGCGTAAAATAATGTACGTATTATTATTAAATAACTTTGTGGATAAATATTTTTCACCGGGGGGATTTTTATGCAGTAGAATCACCTAGCTAAAACTCTCACGTATGATACAGATCGCGTCATTTGATTGGTTGATGGATAGGGTATCAACCAATCACGTGAAAATACGTTTATAAGACACAATGGGTTTCAATTGTGAGACGTTAATTTGATTACCGTGAAGAGTCCATTATGAAACTTAGTGTACTCTTTGCGTACGTTGGCAATCTGGGGTCAAATGAATGACCCCAGATTGCCAACGTATTTAATTAAAAATATCCTAGGTCCTTTGCCTTCAAAAATGTTAACTATTTAAATAAGGTATAAATAAAATACAAATGCCTCGAAATGGTTTTCGATTTAGGACATGTTTGATTTTTTTTCCCATACCCAATTGTGGTTTAGCAGTTTATCAATACACGAGCTGCCCAGACAGACGTCGTTCTGTCAAATGTTTGACAGCTGGTGTCCATTTTGCCCGCTTTTCTCCGACTTGATTTCCATTGACTATTATTTTTCACTGAATTTTTTGTACAATCAAAATTAAATATAGTCGATATTATCACTCCTGAATAATTAATCTTTCTGTTAGTGAAAGCATTTTCACGATCAGATCAGTTGTTTTAGAGCCTACTATTCAATTCAAACAAACAGAAAAACAATCTCATCTTTCCTCTTAAGTATTAGTATAGAACTTCTTTACTCTACGACGATGCAAACTTACAAAATGGTAGAGTGAAATTATTATTGTTTTTTTTTTGTTGTTGTTTTTAATTTTCGTTGGAATTGCTCATCTTGCTAAACAATAAATAAAAAACTAACGCATAAATTCGTTCAATGAATATTGTTAACTATATTCTAAAACAGTGAAACGCAAAGTTAACACACATTGTTGCAGAATAAGTCAAATTTGTGCGCAGCTAAAAGGGCGATGTTCGGAATTGACTCATTGAGTTAGCAGTAGTTACCGACTCAGCGACGAGCACTTTCTGACAATTACTACACACGTTGCAGCTATGATACATAAATTAAAGTTCCTACATGAATTATAATTTTCCACACAAAGATGGAAACATGAAAAATACGACCTGATTCGGCTCAAGCAGGGCTTACAACGTGAAATACAGTAGACAATTCCTCCCAAGTCTATTAATGGCCTCGATAGCTCACTTGAAAGAGCAGCTATCCAGATTGTGTGAGACACGGGTTCAAGTCCCGCTTGATCCCTAGGATCAGGTCAAATTTTCAAGTTTCAAGCTTTCTATGGAAAAAAGTGAATTATTAAATGCTAAAAATTCAATTGCTTCAAATTTTCTTACTCTTAACTTCTTGCTTTAATCTCATCAGTTGTTCGCAGAAGAGTTCAGAATCAATGGTCCTGCCTGGTGGTAACAGCTCATAATGAATAATGCCCTTCCAATCTCACCACACAGCATCACCTTGTTGCGAGTTAACCCGGGTTTCGCCACAGTCTGTGAAGCCTGACCGGCCTTTGACCACGACCTTTTTCGCACGTTCTTGTCGTACGTGTTTCACTTTTCATCACCATTTATCAGCTTTTTCAAAAATGGTTTGCTTTCATTACGTCGTAATAAATAATCATAAATGAGTACACGGTTCATTAGGTTTCTTTCAGTTAGCTCGTCAGGTACCCAAATATCGAGCATTTTTGTGTACCCAGTTTTTTTCAAAGGCGATAAAATTGTTTTGTGGTCAATTCCCAGTTCTTCAGCTACGTCGTAACTACTGATATGCTGATCTTGCTCCATTTTTTCAAAAATGGCATCCATTTTATCCGTAATAGGGCGATCAGAGCGACGTGCATCTTTGACATCAAAATTTCCGGATTGAAAACGCTTAAACCAAATATGTGTTACTCACAGTCACTGCTCTAGGTCCATGAAATTTTTTTGCAGCTTGCGTTTAATTTTTACAACCATTTTTGTAGTAAAATTGGAAAATGTATCGAATTTCTTTAAACTCAAACTCAAATATCTTTATTTAAATAGACTTAATCAGTACTTTAAAATAGTAACTTCATTAGATTCTCTCATCTTGACAGTAAGAGAAACAAATGAAAATCACACATTTGGAATTATCTTCTTTAAAATTTAAACTTTTATTGATACTAAAACCAGCCAGATACAAATAGTATAGCCAAAGAGACTTTATTACAAGTTCATCATACATACTAATATACCTATATGCGAAAAGACTTTTTCTCCAACCTAATATTAACATCATTGTTACTAACTCCACTAACATAGTTGTAACGTTGATTGTAACTAACAACTATAAGCCATGTTGTCTGAAAATAATTGTTTTTTTTTATTTATCATTTATTTATAACGATATATTTAAACAAGAAGTTCTGGTTTGAATCACAAATCGAGTTAAGTGTATTTTTGTTTTTTTAAGAGCCATACCGTAACTCAACAATTAAAATGTAGTGATGCCCTGATTTCTGATTTGCACTACTAGGAAGTGAGACGGTAAAAAATAAATTAAGGATTCTTTAATGTTGACCGTTAAATATTAAGTGTTAAGTATAAGAAAGTGTCCGCTTATGGTGTCCGTGAAAACCACCAGGGTTTTTTAGCCATGTAGCCCTAAGTTCCAGGGAAAACAGGGGAGTTTCGACCAAAAACAAGAAACGGACCCGAATACGAAAAATTTAGGATCAGGACTGAAGGATAGGACTATTTCTGATAAGAAACCATGCCTATTCGATAATTTCGTGATTTCCCGGGTTCGATTCCCAGGCAGGTCAATTCAGATCATACAATTTCAAAGTCTTATGTACCAGCATGAAGCATTAAAGAACTGATGATGACGATGAAACTCGATTTCCCAAATGTTTGAAATTTACCGGCTTGAAATTCACATTCTAAACCATCAACGTCCTTTTCCTGACTTCGAGACCATGACAACGGGTGTGTTGCCTGGTGCTTATACTCAATTTTCCCGAAGCAAACCCACAAAACTTCCGTTTCAACAGACACATTACATCACCTAAATTCCACTGACGCAATGTAAACAAATGAAACCAGTAACTCCACGGTGTCATCGAAGCGTTATTCCCGCTTCGAAACTTCGCAGCGAGACAGAATCGCCGGGTGCTGCTAAAAGGCATAGTTCCGTGAGCCGGAGCGTAGTTGCATCATTATATTACGGGCCAGTTTTAAACTTCCTCCGTATTGTAACGTATTTGAATGATGGCGACAAAGATATAAAATTAAAATTGATGACGCAAGTAAACGCAATTCGTACAAAAAAATGCAGTGCACTGCAACACTTTTGACGCTGCTTCGTTTAGTCCACGCTCAGCCTTTATGCCAATGAGTATCTCTGAATGAATTATTATTTTTAGCATGAAACAATACTATTTTCCACACAAAGATAAAAATTAGAAAAAATCTCGCTCAAGCGGGACTCGAAAAATGTTAACATTTATGTAACAACGTCAAATACACTAGACAAATTGGCCAGGTCTGTTATTGGCCTCGATAGGATTGGAAGAGCAGCCTCCACATCTTTACGTCTACCACGAGTTGCCACTTTAAATTTACATAATAGTTCGCGTAAAAAATTGTATTGGGATGCGATAACGTAAATTTAAAACGGCAACTCGTGGTAGACGTACAGGTAGATTTTTTTTTAGTTTCTACCTGTGTTTCCGGATACATACAACCTTGGTGTATTCAAGACCACAGTGAATAGCCATTTTCTCGTTGAGCGCCTTGTCATCGCTTACCACTAAACGAGACTGAAGCCAAAGGCAAACCCATTCTAAATAAAAAAAACAAAGAGATTTGCACGTATCATTCCTCTCTTTATGAACTGAATTGATATCAGTTGTGAAATAGAGGATTAATTTCACACACTCGGTGCAATAACGTCAGGAATGAAAAACAACAGGTACGGTAGATGTGTCTTTATTGTACTACTAGAAATATTGTCAAAAATGCAAAACAACATGTAAGGTGGATGTAACGTAATTGCACCAGATGTGAAATTTCACCAAAACGCGATCGGAAAGTCAGAATAATCGTCAGAAAGTTGAAACGCTTGGTTTTCATACAAACGGAGCAGCTTGCGTTATTTATTTAGATTTATGCCTCTGGGTGGAAATATGGTAGCACGAATAAGCCAGTGGAAGCCTATTATTTCAACGAATATGTTCTAGGAATGGAGCAGAAGCTCTAGTTTGGTGCTGCTATCCTTTTAAATGAAATATAAATATTAATAGAAAACATTTATGTAGGTATTTTACTTGACTGTTACATAGTTAAAGCTTTTGTGGTACAGCACCTGGTGAAAAGCTTAAATATGTCAACGACTGCTTAATTTCTATTCATTACCCAAATTTTATTCACAAAATATAGAGTTTCTGTTCTAACTTAATATTACAATAATAATTCAGTGTCATATTTTGTTATGAGGTTTCGCGGATTATGTTTTGAACTGAAAATGTAAATTGATGATAGACCGTCGGAATAAGTTTGCATACATACCATCGCAAATATATCCCTAACCGGGTAGTCAGTTGACTAATAGCCGTCATGGTGGAACACTCAGAAGTCCCCTTTTCACCAAGCGTATTAGAACCTCACGTGGTAGGTGGTAAGCCTTCTGCTGTCATCCTGGTACGTTTACATCAGTGTTTCCTGCAGGGCTAAGATGCGCAACATAAGATAATTTCTCGTTTCTCGTCTTTGAGAGTCGACAAAAGAGATAAACAAGACAAGTTTCCTCGCATGACAAAGGGGTGTAGACATGTTTGACACATATTTATTAATATAATAATTATCAATAGTACTGATTTGAAGACACGATAGTATTGATATAAAAAATCGATACAAAAAATCGATCGAACCAATCGATATAAATTATCGATTTTATCGATATGATCGAATTAACTTATCGATTTGACCAATCGATTCAACTAATCGATTCAATTAATCAATTCGAAATAATAATCGTTAAATACTTGATTAATTGATAAATACCAATCGCTTTATTGAAACGAATTGTCGATAAATCGATACAAATAATAGATTTAGTCGATACCAATAATCGAGATAAATAATTTTTTCGATACTATTGATTGCGCAAAAGATAAAAAAAGTCCTCTTTATTTGAATTTTATATTTTTATGTAAAATTTACACTCATAAATAGCTAA
Source organism: Udea olivalis (assembly GCA_947369235.1). Lineage (NCBI taxonomy): Eukaryota > Metazoa > Arthropoda > Insecta > Lepidoptera > Crambidae > Udea > Udea olivalis. The sequence continues at coordinate 656,278 of OX376362.1, forward strand.
CATAGCGACAGCTCATAAATGCATCGCTTTATTACTGCACTTAAAAAAAGAACAGCATTTTGACGCACCGCGACGCCTGTTTTCATGTTATTTTAATGCATAATTGGTTTGTCGTCCACAAAAATGACCAACGAGTTCACACACGAGACATCTCTTCTAAACCACGACAAGAATAAGGCGCCATGTTAGGATCTGTCGACAAATTTGAATTTTAATTACAAAATATTGAGTCACGACAGTTGCTGCCATGTTAGGAACGTAGACAAAATAGAGATATCGAGAAATGGCGAAGTTTGATTAGAGTCTTTTTTGTCTACTCTTCTCGTAGGGCGCGCATCTTAGTCCCGCTGGAGTGTAACGTTCTGAGCTACAGAAGGTAGGTCGGAGGTAGGTGGGTCAATCAAACTAGTCGTTTATAGTACTAATTGATATTTAATGTCTGTTTCCTCCTAGAACTGGATGGCTGGCCGAATAAGAGGGTACACTGGCCTGACGCGGACGTAACGCAGTATAGCTGGTGGCTGTAGCGACGGCTCCGTGGACGGTTCCTTCGAGGGCTATGATTGGCACCGGCACATTAGGCGCCGAGGGTCCACCGACTTAGCTGGTTGGTAGGGCGAGGGTAGTTTTGATCCTGGAAGCCCAAGGGATAGGCATTAGCACAGTGCCTTAAATCAGCTGACTGCTTTGGTCGAGGACCGGTCACCTCAATATTACAGTCAGTAAATCTAGCATTACAAGCAGCTCAAGCGGTCAATTATTTATTATTACTAAGAACAGTTACAACTAAAAAGCGTTTAGATTTGTGGAAACTTACCCCAGCAGGATCGAACTAGCACTTGTTAAAATTATTTATTTCTAGAAGGCAGGCTGGCACAATGATCTGTGAATATTGAGCAACGAGATTTGCGTACAGCAGTTTAAAATGGTGTGTCGCTTAAGAGAACCAAGTGGCCCACACAAGCACACACTTCCCCCCACCGAACATACGGTGTACCGTTAGTTAGTAGGGATCCGCACTTACGCTCCGAGCTTGCTACGCTGATAAAAGAACCTTTCGCGTTCAATGATAATGTGTGGTTCCGTAGCATGTTTATTATGCCAACAGACAATATGTTCTTTGTATAAGTTAGGTATTAATTGTTAATAAATAAGTAAGCATAGATCTAGTGTTAAGTAATGGATTAGGTATTAGTAAATTAGAATATGTTATGTAAATACGCTTTCTTTGTAAATAAATAGTTTAAGTAGTTTTCATAAATTGTTTATTTTAACGTGCATCTAGTGTGCAACGTTACAGTACTCCGCCGCAAACGGAAGGATTTTTCGTGCTTAGCGAAAATCCGTCTATTGCACCTTATGATAGAACTTATACTTTTTACCGTTATTTCTTTTTAATCTGTATAATGTGTTAGTTTTAAGTCTTTGATGTGCCAACATCCTATATTATTTTCTTTTTCATCAGAGAGTTCGTATACTAGTGGTGACTTTTTACCAATTACCTTACATTTTATAAATTTTGGTGCCAGTTTTTTACTAAAGCGTTTATCTTTGTCACTTTGAAAAAAAGTCCTTTTCCATACTACATCTCCAACATTAAATTCGGCTGGTCGCCGCCGTAAATTGTAGGTCTGGCAATTTCTGGAGTGAGCCTGTAGTAACAAGGATTGTACTTTGTTAAATATATTTGAAAGATGGCCTAAATTTTCAGCGTAGTCATCGCGTGGTTGGTAAACGATATCTTCACACTCGGCGTCAACATAATGACTACCACATGCCACTAATTCACGACCGTAGACGAGGAACGAAGGAGTAAAACCGGTTACCTCAATAACTGAACTGTTGATCGCAAACCGAATTTGAGGTAATAGCTGATCCCACGATCGGTGGTCATTGTTTTTTATGAATGTCGAAACAGCAGTCATAATAGTTTTGTTATATCTTTCGACAGTATTGACGTGTGGGGAATACTTAGGCGTGTAATGCACGTTTGGTACTTTATATTTGGCCAGCATGTTCTTAAGGGTAGCGCTAACGAACTGTTTGCCGTTATCTAAAATTACAGTTGATGGAATTCCATGTACTAAGAATACTTGTTCTTCCAGCAATTTTGTGACTACCTCAGCAGTTGCTCTTCTAATAGGGAAAAGGAAGCAGTATTTGCTAAAACAGCACGTAACAACAAATATGTAGGAGTTTTGCATTCTTGAGGGGGGAGGTGGTCCAACGAGGTCGATACTAATAGTTTGGAACGGTCTAGAACACTTTTTCGGCCTTCCCATTTCCCCCAAAGGGGCGTGATTTTGATGTTTGTGAGAGATACAAGCGTCACATAATGCAATATACTCGACAACGTCAGAATGCATCCCCGGCCAGTAATATGTTTGGGCCAATCGTTTGTATGTTTTGAATACCCCTAAGTGACCTGCCGTAGGCTCGGCGTGATTCAACTCAATCACTTTAGGTCTCATCTCTGTCGGCACAACTTCTTTCCATTCGAACTCTTTACGCAAGGAACATTTGCTTTTCATTAGCCGGTACAGTTTTTGATTTTTAATCATAAAATTTGGAAAAGACGAAGGTGAACTCCTACAATTATTATAAATATTTAAATACCACTGATCGGTAGTCTGCAAGACGTCAGTGTCAATATCGATAGCATGGACTGGGTAAGCTCGAGAAAGTGCATCTGGGATTACATTGTCCGAGCCTCGACGGTGTTTCACTTCAAAATTATATGCTGATAATCGCACGCCCCAACGAGCCAACCGCCCAGTAGGGTTATTTAAATTTAAAAACCATTTTAATGCCGAATGATCAGTGATTACCGTGAACTTAATACCATTATCCAGATAACATCGCCAATGCTCTATAGCCACCAGGACAGCTAAAGCTTCCCTCTCTGTGATGCTATAATTTCTTTCTGCCGCAGATAACGATTTACTCATGTACGCTATTGGAAGTTCCATACCGTCAACGGTTTGAGTGAGCAGGGCTCCGACACCATAATCACTCGCATCGGTATGTACTTCGAAAGGCTTATCGTAATCAGGGCATGATAGTATTGGAGCAGTTATGAGGCATTCCTTTAACTTATTAAAAGCGTCATCCGCTTCTTCCGTCCATTCAAATGAATTAGCTTTCTTACTAGTAGAAGTTAACTTGTTTAACGGACCAGCGATGGAACTGAAGTTGGGAACAAACCTTCTGTACCAGGATGCAGTGCCAAGGAATCTCTTGACCTCCTTTTTATTATTCGGGGCAGGAAAGTTTAAGATCGCTTCTACTTTCCCAGGGTCAACATGTAAACCTTTAGAATTAACTATGTAGCCTAGATACTTCAGCTCATCACGAAAAAACACCGATTTCTCTAGATTAATTGTAAGATTAGCCGATTTTAATTTATTATATATTTTATTAAGTAAATTTATATGACCTTGAAAATCAGAGGTAACCAAAACTATGTCATCTAAGAAACAGAACACAGAATTTTCGAACTCAGGCCCGTAAAATAGTTTATCTACCAATCTCTGCTGCGTAGCCGGTGCGTTAGTCAACCCAAAAGGCATGGTGACGAATCTGAATGTTCCGCGGGTAGGAACGTAAAACGCCGTCTTGTCACGGTCGCTTTCTGCAATAGGCGTCTGCCAGAAAGCTTTTGACAGGTCAATGCTGCTTAGATATTTAGCATTCTTAAGATTGTCTAAAATCTCGGAAACATACGGTAGCTTGTATGCATCCTTCCGAGTAACAGAGTTAAGTTTGCGACTATCCAGACAAAACCGCAGCTTCCCATCTTTTTTAGGCGTCAACAAGACAGGAGAAGACCAGGGGCTCTCGCAGGGCTCTACGACACCCAATTTGATCATATCATCCAGCTCTTGAGAAATGATACGAAGTTTTTCTGGCGGTAACCTGTAGTATCGCTGACGTATAGGGGATGAGTCACCGGTGTCAATCCGATGTTCCACCAGATGCGTACGACCCAATCCTGCCACCTCTGAAGATATCGATTTAAACCTTTGGACAACGTCACCTACGGTAACTTGTTCAGTAGGAGTAAGTTCGTTAAAGGAATGCAGCATTATGTTCGATTTTTGAACAGTTGCAATAGCATGTTTGTTATTGAATAGGGAAATAGATTCTGAAAACTTGGGTAATAGATGAAATTTTTTCCAAAAATCTACTCCCAAAATCAAAGATGAAGTTACAGATGGAATGATATAAGTTTTTAGAATATGTATTTGTTTTTCAAAAATTATGGGCAGATTGATGTAGCCAATGGTAGACAACTTATGACCCCCTGCAGTAATAAATGATACGTGATTATCCGAGTCACAAATTGTTAGGCCAGTAGAAGCTATGATATCTAAATGTGCGTTACTGCCTAATATAGATACGGCCGATCCAGAGTCCAACAGACCATGTAAGGGTAGGGTGCCTACATTAACAGTAACATAAGGGCGTAGATCTCCATCTGATTTTTTATCAAAGATTGTTGCGATTGAGTAACTGGAGAAGTACATTTTAATAGTATTTAACCAATCCAGCCAGTCTTTTTGGTCAAAATTAGTGTTAGCTATTTTACTGGTTTTACCGCAACAATCTTTGCCTCTTAGTTTTTTGAATTTAGAGCAGGGTGACATTTAGGGCAATTAGGGAATGTGAAATCCTTCAGACCACATTTAAAACAGACAGGATAACGATCCTGCTTACATTGGCGTAAAGAATGATCATTTTTACGACAGCGAGGGCAAAAAGTAGGCCTACTTACATTATTTTCCATTTGTGTTTGGATAGCAGCAACGTTTACCAGGTTTGAATTATTAGCCGTATTAGTTCGATAGTTATGGCCAGGAGAACCTTCATTAAAATGCTTGGAAGAATTGTCATAATTGTTTTTAAAATAATATTGCTTAGGTTCAGATCGGACATATGCCAAATCTGGTGCTAAGGTGCCACTACCCACTTTTGGTGGTTCTCGAAATTGCGACGACAGACTTTGAATTTTTTCGTAATTTAAACAAAGCGTTCTAAGTGTTGCAATCGAATCAACCCCAGTAACGCAAGATGACAAAACAGTAGAATAACAAGGACGTATGTTGTGCATTAAAATATTTAATTTTTCTTGTTCCGAGAGCGATTGTGTAAAGCGTGAGAAAAGTTGTGACATGATGGCTAAATAAATAATAATAGTTTCCTGGTCTCCCTGCGTTCTGCTTCGTATTTCCGACATAAGCCTATAATCGTAATCAACTGGGCTAAAATCCTGCAAAAGTTGCGTAATTAACTGATCCCAGTCTTTTACTGAGTCACGCACACTGCGATACCAATGTAGTGCATTACCGGTAAATATTTCCGACGCATACATTAATAATTTATTTGAGGGTAGATTTCTAACCGTCCTATACTCGTTCATCCTCTGCACGAACGCGTGAACGCAACTCTTACCATCGTATTTTATTTTAAAATCATTAGCGTGCGAGTGATCACAATGAATAGATATCGTTGACGAACCATCGATCGATGAAGAAGGTTGTGCACAGTTAATGTGCTCGGATGTGGCGTTTTGCGTGACATTTAATTTGTGCAAGGTATCTAGATTCTTAGAAAGAGAATTAAATTCTTTGTGAAGAGCCTTTATGTTTGAAGTTAATGTGGTGTCAGATTTATCCATTCTTTTTAAGCGATGGTAGATATGATTATGTAAGGCCAAAGTCCTAACAAACAAACTTTGGTCATGCTTCTCCTGTAACTTATTGATCCGCGTAGCAAGCTCATTAATAGAAATAAGTGCACCTTCACAGTCCACCGAAGTTTCCAAACCAGACTCCATAATATCGTCATTAGGTACTGAAGATATTACCGTATTTATCTGCTTACGGAGCCCTAGAACGGTAAGAGCGGGCTCCTCGCCTCTAATGAGTACTTCATAAGTTAACTCGTTCTTATTTAGACTAAAATATTTGATGGGGTAAGTTTCCATTTTGACGGCAACTACACAAAACAAAGCAACTACTAGCGCACTAAACTACAATTACCACATACAAAATACAAAATCAAGAAAACAAATTAGGCAGATAAGTATGTAATGAATTAATATGCCTTCTAATTTATAAAAGAAAGTGTAATACTTTTAACTACAAAGTGTGTTGTATGAGCAGAAGTAATTAATTAATATGTACCGATATTATTATTATTAAGTATTATTGTTTTTGAAATTATTTTAAATCTGTTCTTTACAAATAACTAAATACGATTCGGTGGTAAACAATCAGCTGTTTCATAAATGCAAACCGCTACGTATCTGTATGAATTAAGTACTCGTAGGTAGGTTGCGTAATTTAACATAAAAACACAATACGAAACAACTACTTATTTTGCACGAAATACGCAACAATTAGCACTTAATCACTTATCTTGGTTGAAGGTATACTAAAATTGAATGCATACACTGTATAAATAAACAAAACGTACCAGTTCACTGTTGTAGACACCTCTTCGTTCACAGCGAGTAGGATCTGCCCGGCTGAGTGCTAGGTAAATACCTAGATACCAACCCAGTTCTATTCGGAAACAAGACTACACACGTAAGGCGCCACTGTAACGTTCTGAGCTACAGAAGGTAGGTCGGAGGTAGGTGGGTCAATCAAACTAGTCGTTTATAGTACTAATTGATATTTAATGTCTGTTTCCTCCTAGAACTGGATGGCTGGCCGAATAAGAGGGTACACTGGCCTGACGCGGACGTAACGCAGTATAGCTGGTGGCTGTAGCGACGGCTCCGTGGACGGTTCCTTCGAGGGCTATGATTGGCACCGGCACATTAGGCGCCGAGGGTCCACCGACTTAGCTGGTTGGTAGGGCGAGGGTAGTTTTGATCCTGGAAGCCCAAGGGATAGGCATTAGCACAGTGCCTTAAATCAGCTGACTGCTTTGGTCGAGGACCGGTCACCTCAATATTACAGTCAGTAAATCTAGCATTACAAGCAGCTCAAGCGGTCAATTATTTATTATTACTAAGAACAGTTACAACTAAAAAGCGTTTAGATTTGTGGAAACTTACCCCAGCAGGATCGAACTAGCACTTGTTAAAATTATTTATTTCTAGAAGGCAGGCTGGCACAATGATCTGTGAATATTGAGCAACGAGATTTGCGTACAGCAGTTTAAAATGGTGTGTCGCTTAAGAGAACCAAGTGGCCCACACAAGCACACACTTCCCCCCACCGAACATACGGTGTACCGTTAGTTAGTAGGGATCCGCACTTACGCTCCGAGCTTGCTACGCTGATAATAGAACCTTTCGCGTTCAATGATAATGTGTGGTTCCGTAGCATGTTTATTATGCCAACAGACAATATGTTCTTTGTATAAGTTAGGTATTAATTGTTAATAAATAAGTAAGCATAGATCTAGTGTTAAGTAATGGATTAGGTATTAGTAAATTAGAATATGTTATGTAAATACGCTTTCTTTGTAAATAAATAGTTTAAGTAGTTTTCATAAATTGTTTATTTTAACGTGCATCTAGTGTGCAACGTTACAGGAGAGTTAGTGGCAAATTTAACCATAACCAACTTGGGACCACATGGCTCCGAGCCGGAGTGCTTACCATAGGCCACGACGCTCCCTTGGCCAGTTTTTATATTTTACATGTAAAACAATAATTGACCAGATTTGGTTTACAAAACTGCATTTACAATTTTTGCCATCCGTAAAACGTTTAACTAAAATAGACACACGTAATTGTTATTCTTCCTAGATGTAAACACAACATGCATTTTGGAAAAATTACCACTGCGAACAATAATAAAAATGAACTATGTAACATACCATCACGACTTAATCCCAAACGGGGTAGTCAGAGGCAAGTGACTGTTGCCGTCATGGTGAACGGAACACTCAGAAGCCCACTTTTCACCAATGGTATTAGAACCTAACGTGGAAGATGGTGAGTCTTCCGCCGCTATGCGGGTTCATTTGGTTTTTTATCGATGTTTTCCATCACTGGAGAGTCGGATATAAACAATGAACACAAATATTTTTGTTCTGGCCAGATTTGAACTCGATCCTAGTTGAAGTGCTTAAGCACTAGCCCACGACACTCTCCTATACTAAACTATAACATATACTATACTATATAAACTATGTTTTAAACAATTAAAAAGACAATTTCTTTAAAGACATTGATCAAACAACCATTTGCTGTTTACATAAAAATAATTTCAAATCACGTTCAATTGAGGCATTAGAACCAGAAAACAAGTCAATATTAGCACGGATTTTGGTTCGATTGGTAGTGATTCTCCCTCCTCAGTTAGGTTTATGACGAGGAGCCTTAAGTTCAGCAGTAGGGGTTTTGATATCTCGCCTGTTGGCGCAACGGCAGCGATCCTGGCTTTAACGATGGAGTTAGTCGGTTTTTTTCACACCCAGAACAAACATTGATTTGGTGAGCATCAGGGTTCCCTGACACATTTAGTATAAGAGCTGGGCTGAAGTTAGCTGATCTAGGTGTTGGTTTTGAATACTTTTTAAAAAAACGGAATCTTCGATAACAATTTTTGCACTCATTTACAAAAAGGAACATTCGCGCACCAAGAAGTCTGCACTAACGACCGAGCTTGGTATAAAGCAAAACTGTACAAAGATGTTTTGGGGCCACCATTGTGAGATATTAAATATCTTTCTCAAAGTTCTTACTATTCACGCTAACGAAGGAAGTTATGAAAAAATTCCGGAGCCGAAAAAGGAGGATTTTTCGGCGACCCGCGTCATCCCGTCAGCCTGACAAATTAGGGGCATTTTAATTTGCGCCTAAAACTCCGCAACTTACACTCGGCAATTAGGCGAGTGGAGCGAGAACCACAGACAAAGGCCGCTCCGGCCCTGACAAGCGTTCGGATGTTTTTAACGAGATTTTTCTTAGATTTGTCACTATTTTAAACGTGATGAAGGTGGTGAAACGGCTATTTTTATATTTTAGTCAATGTTATGATGACAACCGAAAAGCGAAACATGGGGGAATATTTTGAGTACCTATAGGGTGAACAGAACAAATATCACCCTCTTAAAAGAGTTTGTGAGCATAATGTGCTTCTCGAATTTAATTTTTCTAGAGTGGTTTTTATATTGCACAATTTCCGCTATTTTTATTTTAAAGCTGAACTCGTGAGTTTTCAAATGTCAGAAAAATGCATTAGGGCCATTTGTGGATTAAAGCGAACTGATAGCTGCAGAACATATTTTAAAGATATGAAATTACTAACGACGCCTTCGCTGTACATGTTCGAGTATGCTATTTTTATTAGGCAACAACCACGGCTATTTAAAACTGTACCTAAGTCCCGCAACCGAAATGCACTATGCGTTACAAATAGTATTCCGTACAAAAAAACCCTTTATGAAAAAAGTGTTTTTACGATGGCGCCAAAAATATATTATTATAATAAAATTCCCAATAGCATTAAAGATTGCAATGATTAAGTGACATTTAAACAAAATTTATTTCTATTTCTTCTTTTTTTTACACCATTGATGAATTTCTGAAATTAAAATAAATATATTTGAATACTGATTCCTAATGCTTGTTTGAATGCCAACAATTTATGATATTTGTAAATGTATGACTCTTTAAATTAAGTTTTTATTATTAGGATGACATTTTAAATTCTTATTCAAACGTTGACGACCGATTTGGTGTAATGGTTAAGAAGTTGGCTACTACACCAGAGGTCGCGGGTTCGATCCCCGCACAGTACAAACATTTGTGTGCATGAACATGTCTGTTTGTACTGGTCTGGGTGTCTCCTATGTATAATAAGTATGTATTTACAAAAGAAAATGTATTTAAGTATGTTTATCCGTTGTCTAGTATCCCATAACACAAGTTTTAATTAGCTTACTTTGGGGCTAGATGGCGCTGTGTGGAATAATGTCCAGGGATATTTATTTTATTTATTATTTGTAATTTCGTTATTATTATTATTATTTTTCATCCTGTAGCCTAATTGTTTTTTGTAAATTTTAATGTAATCGTGAAATTTTTATGCCAAAAAAGCAAATGACAACAAAACAATGTGCATACAACATCCTATTCACCTCTGTATTACAAAATAAATAAATAAATTATGAATTGTGAAAAGTGTTGGTAAAATCAAAGGCATTCAAGACAGATATTTTGTTCTGCCTTGACTACCAAACACGATAGAAAAGCTATTGTTTTTCGGTCACCGGTGACCCCAAGCATGCAACGTATTCAGAAATTTGGTAATGCGAAAACACTGCAACCACATAATGTTGAAGTTAAATTTTACATTCATGGATATACGGTGTCAAAAAAATGTTGATTGGATTGATGGCCTTTGGAATAAATATTTTTCTAGAAATCGAAGCCGCCAGTGGTACAAAGACCAGAAAAAGAACCGGCCAAGTACAAGGCGGACTCGCGCACCGAGGGTTCCGTACAAACCTGTATATTCATTTAAAAAAAATCTTATGATGTAACTAAACATTTACGGTTTTCGCAATTTTTCCTTTATCTGTGCTATAAGATGTTTCTTCGTACCAAATTTCATTTCATTTTCAGTCCACAGAAAGTACCCTTGCGAGTGTCGAAAATTTGCGGAAATTTGCGGCATAAACGGCTGTATCTTTTGGTTGCGTTGGCTTAGAAGTTTGATTTTTTCACAGCTCCAAGGGACAGTAGATTTTAGTATTTGATATAAATTCCAGCTTGATACCTTTACGCGTTCCTAAGAAAAAGGGTCTTGACAGACAGACAGAAGGACAACAAAGTGATCCTATAAGGGTTCCGTTTTTTCCTTTAGAGGTACGGAACCCTAAAAAGAGAGGCGGTTGTGAGTCTTACGTTGGCATTTTGTGTAACCTAAATTATTGACCACAAAAGGAGTTCTAAGCAATAACTCCCACGAATCGGCGCACTGGCAGATATAGAGCAGGGGTAGTTACTACATACGTCAATTACAATTAAATAGATGACGCGAATGTTAATAAGTACTTCGCGTGCCAAAAAAGAGCGCAGAATATTCCTTTTGCCGCTGCTGCTTCGGTCCATGCTAAATCGTTACAGCAACTAATGTTTAAAATCAAAAAGATTAAAACTTTCCGTTGCTCTGTCTATGAACTAAGATACAAACCAATTGAGAAAAGGCAGTTCTTTTTTATTTAGAATGGGTTTGCGTTTGGCCTCATTTTCGCCAGGTGGTGCGATGACAAGGCCGATCTTGGTACACGCTTACCCAGAAAATGACTATTCACTCTGGCCTTGAAGACACCAAGGTTGTTAGTATCTGGAAACACAGACGCAGCGAGCGTTCCTTACCTTAGCGAACCTATGACTGCAACGCGGTTAGATTCCTTCCTTAAGACTAAAACTTGTCCATCTTGTCGCCTCCAACTTGTCTCTTCCAGTACATACACCATGTCTGTTAGGATCTACAACAAGTTACCTAGACAAATAGCAAACGAAACAGACTATAGAAAATTCGAACGTTGTTTGAAGGAATTATTGCTTTTGAAATGCTATTATAATGTTGAAGAATATTTATCAGATAAAATATAATTGTTGCTAATATTGATGTTAATTAATACATAAAATTTTTATTGAATATATCCTGAAAATGTTAATAATACTTATAATTTATAATATGTATCCAGTGAACTTTATGAGAATGTAATTAGTGCATGATATTGATTTAATGATTAAGTATGTAAATCCCTCTGTTTTTTATATTTGCGGCGCCCTACAGGGTCCATAATTGAAACTTTTTTTATAACCTGCCATCTTATGTACAACATTATGGTTTGCAATAAATAAATTGAAATTGAAATTGAAAAATTGAAATTGAAATTGAACTCTTAAAATAAGCGTTCAAAAACGGAGCGCCTAGCGTTATTCATTAAGAATTATGTCTGTGTTAGTTGCCCTGCTGCAGGGAATCAATCGTGCAGTTGTGAACGAACACGGATTGCTGGAACTGCTTTATGACTTGTGTTCCACCGCTGCATTAATGGAGCCAGTAGAGCATTTAGCTCTGAGGTTAATTTATGGATATTTCTGTATAAATTAGTTCATCAGTGTGCCAATAGATTTGGCGTTGTGTTAATTAGCAATTATGTAGGTACCTATTGCTAGAAGGCGGTGTAGAAAAAAAAATCTGAGATTCTAACTTCCGTTGCTCTTTTTGAATTGTCGTTTAATTTATTCGACCAATTAGATTATCATCTGACCAATAATTGAAATAGCCCTTCACTGTGGGTTAGTTCTTAGTTCAGGGGACCGATTCTGCTATTTAAAAGCCTATGGAATGGTAATTGAATTGCATGATTTTGACGTTCGGTCCATACTACAACTGTCAAAATCATGCCATTCAACTACGATCCCATTGTCTTTTAAATAGCAGAATCAGGCCCCAGAACTATTGATGAATATTTCAACTATGCAAACTTAATTTATTTAAAGTTAAGCATAAATTTTCCCAATAAGTGAAAAAAAATATTGACCTTAACATGATTATATATAATATTGATAGATATATTTATTCATGTTATGTATTTCTATGTATACATGGATATTTTATATTGATTAGGTTGTATCTTTTGTTTTAAAGAATTTCTGAAATCTTTGTATCCTTTTCTAATTTAACATTTTGCACCACCCAGCATTTCTGTCTCATCCGATGGTTGACTGGTAGAAAATGCTTTTAGAATTAAGTCCGCCTTATGTAATTTGTGCATTAAAGATTACATAAATAAATAAACATGATAATCTTAAACTACTAACAACAACATACGTCTCCTTTTCAGCTTACATTTACCTGTGTCAAGAGACACCGCTCTTCAGTATATTGGCATTTCTAAAGCTAAATTAATAACGAACTATTACAATTTCAACCTAACTTACAAAAATATAAAAAAATTAAAAATATAGTCGGGTGAAATAAACACAATCGTCAAATTGAGACTGTTCCGTGCCACTGCTAGGCAAAAGTCAATCAAAGAATAGTAAATGTGCGCCAGAAAGCCACACCACTTATCATGGTCTCGAAGAAGGGATAAATATCCCCGTGTTACGAGGTACCAGACCAGGAAGCAAGCCAGGGTCGTCTACTAGCACCCCCAGACCCGAGACACTTTAGAAAAAAGCGTTTTCTGAACTGAGGGTGACCGGGAATCGAACCCTCGACACCATGAAAGTCAAGGCGAGAAACCGTGCTACAGCGCATAAGGCCAATCATACCATGATGACTTTATCCCAAACGGGGTAGTCAGAGGTAAGTGACTGTGTCGTCATGGTGAACGAAGCCCACTTTTCACCAATGGTATTAGAACCCAATCATGTCGTCAATAAATTAGGTACCATCTAAAAGTGTTCAAACAAAGTTACCTAGATGTGGTGCATACTGCTGTGAAATGATCGAAGCTCTGGCGACACACCCTCCAGCACGCATTGGACCTTGCTTAATCTTAGTTGGACCTGGTCCAAACAAATAAAATATCAGCTTCAACAATGATACTAAACGGATTTTGTGAAGACGCCTATAAGATACCAAATCTAAGCTAAGAGCGGCTTCAGACTATTGTTTTATACGCATTTTATAAGCTCCACATTTTATCAGCTCTTTTCAGTAGCGTATGTAGGCGCGTACAGGCGCGTTGGCGCGCTGAGAAGATCATATAATCTATATAGACACACACTCACCACTAATAGGTTCGAGCGACATGGCCACAATAGAAATAGCCCATGCACGCACTTTTGATTTTTGAATCGCGAAATGTAGGGTGTGTGTAGGCGCTTAATGTCAAAGCGACTATTAAGAACGTTAGTCTAAAACCGCCCTTAAAATATACTTTATCTAAGCTAACACATATACCCCCAAGCGCTTGACTAATGCTACAAACCTGCAGAGCTTTAAAGTATTGTCGCAAAATAAAAATACCCGGATTTTGGTATTGCTGGCACCGAAGCCGATTTGGATCGCAATCGGGTTGCAGATTTAAGAGAGGTTTGTAAATGGCATTTTTAAGTAGCGCACTCCTATTTTCTTTTGGATTTAAATTGAGTTTCAGAACTATCACGAAGCACTAATTAATTAAAAAGAACATAGGTATCTAGTACAAAACTATTTATTGTCAATCTTCTAGAATAAAAATTGCGCTTTGGATAAAATCCAATGAAAGAATTTTCTTTTTTAAGAATATGTTTAATTTTCAAGATTGATATCAACCCATAAAACATGTTTTGCGAATTCTTGTGAAATGCTTGAATTAGAACATGCCACAATTAATTATAATCATTTAGTAGACACAACCCCTCTTTAAGTTTGCTTAATATAATGATACTCTCTCATGGGGTTTACCTTTAGCTTAATACATTTCTAAATCTTCTAAGGAAATTTTACGTACCACTATCAATCTGACTTAAAAATATTTTAAAAGGCTAGCTCATTCTTTTCATACACTTCAAAGTTGGATTTCTATAACTCAATAATAGTTCTTGCTAACCTGAATATAACACAAAAACCCTGCGTTTAATTTAGGCTTTAAAGACTAGTAGTTAGGGCTAATATTGGTTAGGGACCTTATTAGAATCCCTTATTACTTGTCAGGTTCATTCCCTAAACTGACCGTAGCGAGCAATTTTGTGACATGATCTTTCATTCCCAGCCAGTCAGCGGTTACCTGGCACTAAAGCGTCTATAAGGCTAGATATTTACTGACGAAATTGCTAGCTACCCTCAGTTTAGGGAATTAATAAGGCCCCAGTTCTCTTCTTATTTGCGAGTACCTATGCGTGTTCTACCGCTTGTACAACGGGCTTTGTTCTAAAGAGCTGTTTGAAATGATGCCAACGGCTACTTTTTACCACCGAACGGCTTGCCACCGACAGGGCGTTCAACCTCACACTCTGAATCCGCAATGGTCTCGTACAGTTCGGTTTCAGAAATGTTTCCTTCCGAGGACGCTCAAATTGTGGAATGAACTCCCTGCCGAGATTTTCCCGCTAACCATCAGGGGTCCGCATTCTTGATTGTCACCGACGTGGTATAATATATATATATATATATATATTAATAACAGACTGATAAAAAGTACTTGAGTGTAAAAGATAGTCACCAGTCGTAGCCCAGCGGGTGAGTAAGTTGAAGTGGCAGAGAACAGGCACATGGAGCGAAGAACTGACGGCCGTTGGCATGGTGGATAGACGACTTGGTGAAGAAGCACGATTCCGGTGGTTGCAGACCGCCTACAACCAAACAATTTACAGTCTGTTAATACATTGACGATGATAAAACGTTTTTACTAGAAACGAGCTGCCCCAACAGACTTCATTCTGTCAAATGTTTGACAGCTGGTGTCCAATAACATATCGCCCGCTTTTCTCCGACTTGATTCACGTATACTATTATTTTTCACTGAATCTTTCGTTTAATCATAATGAAATATAGCATATATCACTTCTGAATAGTTTAGCTTTCTGTTAGTGAAATAATTGTCACGATTGGATCAGTTGTTTTGGAGCCTATTCAATACAAACAAAAAACAAACAAACAAGTAAATATTTTCTTTTTATTACCTTAATTTTCATAAAAGTCCTCCCTCACCTGGACCATTTTCCTGTAATGTGACGTTACAGAGTCGAGCATTACATCAGTGAGGGAGGAAAACCGAGCATTACAGTGCGCAAACTGTAATTTTACAAATTCGAGCATTACTTTGTTATGGGAAAAGCAGCAGTGCACTACTTGATGATACCATGTGTGATATTTTGATACAACTTCCCGGAAGTTTTGTAAGGCAGTATTGTAATGTTATGCTTAAAATCTAATCTGAAATGTAAATTAAAGGCGAAATGCTAAAAATTGAATCTGAAACGTTTAAATTACAGTAAAATGCTTCAGGTGAAGGACCACCTTAATACGATTTGACAGTAGAAAAATCCTCTTCACATTTGGTTGTAGGTAGTAGAGCCGTCCACTTATGCTTCATTATTTCGTGACACTCACTTCATTGCGAAAGCTTCAAAAATTACATTACGCTGCAAATTGTGAAGGCTTCTAAAGCACGTTGTTATTGTAATATTACTTGAAATTCCGAACACATTTTCACCCCCACTATATGAAACAGGAGGTCTACTCTGGTGCCATGTTTACGAAGTTTCGTAAAATTGTATAGGTTAGAAGCCAACATTCAAAAATTATGTTTGTTTATTCCTTCATAAAACTAACAAAGATAAAAACTAGAAAAAAACTACCTGATCTTAGGGACTCAAGCGGGATCAGGTCAGGTCTAGGAACAGGTCGAATTTTTCTAGTTTCTATCTTTGTGTAAAAAATAGTCCATTGTTAAATGCTAAAAATAAAAATTCACCCAAAACTAACAATTTATATTTCACCTAAAAATTACTTAAAATAAACAAACTTATAAATTAATAAAGTTTACACTAAATGTTTAGCAGAAATCACAAAAAATAGATTCATTACTCTAATTACAAATTAAAATAGTTAACAGAAAGTTAAAATACTCGCACTCACTCAACAATACAATTATTAAATTGTCTTAATAACAATAGGTTCGTTGTTCAAATTTTACACGCTAAACTTTGACATGAAGCTCAAAATACCTACCTAAAAACAATATTAATAACGCATGGTAAACATGTTTTGTTACCGCCTACGACTGCACTGCGAAGTATGTTCACTATTTTATACTTTTTAATTTAATTCGGACGAACTAGAGTAAGCCTCCTGTTGAAGCTCACATAATGGGCAATATGGGCATGGCGAAACAAAAGACGAAAGTGCAATTATGTTTTAAATAACTAACATTATCATGAATTTTCTCGACGAAGACATTTACTTGAAATATTTTTAAGATAAGATAAAATAAGGTAAGATAATCATTTATTGTCAGAACTGTGTAACATTGTTGTTACATAGAAATAGAAATAGTAATAAAAATCATTTATTTGCTGAAAAACACGATAAAAGGTTATTACAATAATGTTTATGTTCTCATGTTTTGCCAGTTAAAAGTAGCATGCCAACATTGAGTAAGCTACATTATGAATTAGGTACTATGTCATTAATATGAACTCTGTCAAAAATATCAGTAAATTATGTCATTATAATTTAAGGGAGAAAAAATCTTTCAGCTCATAAAAACTTTGCTCATTAAGCCATCTATGGAGCCTAATTTTAAATGAATTAATAGCGAGCATTTTTAATTCATTAGGTAGCTTATTATAAATACGAACACACATACATAAGCTACTCTTCCCGTATTTACTAGACCGTGGTATATCTGGGATTATGAGGCCTTGGGGGCATCTATGTCTCCGATTTCGAGACCTTTTAAAGAGTTCTGGATATTTGTGGACAAATACAGAAACCTCCTGGATATACAGCGATGCGAGTGGCAGTGATCCGAGCTTTTTGAACAATGGCCTACATGACTCATCGGGACATCATCATAGATATGAAAATCAACCGTTTGCCCATTGCGGACGTACAATAAAGATAGGTAAAATAACATAAATAGGAATACTATTAACAATTACGTGAAATCATAAAATTCTTTTAGAATATAAAAACATTTTGTCAGAAGCCAATTTTTTGATGTCTTTTTGAATTAAAGCCTTAATAAAACCCTGATACCCATTATAAAAGTACTTTTCCCATAGATATAACTTGATGATTGAGCCAAATAAATGTTAAGCTTAAATGAGACCGTAAATATTTTTTTGTGTTACTTTTCCTATTATAGTATTGTTCGTCCTCTAGTAAATACACAGATTTCTAATATATAAATACACGTCAAAGTTGTAAAAAATCCTTCCTTATATACGACTCGCAATGTTTCACATTGTTTAATATTGTGAAAGATTCGTGAACACCTTTTCTGCAGTATAAAGGTAGATTCAGCATTTACAGAATTGCCCCAAAATATTATTCCAATCAGGAGAGGATAGACGATCTGAGATCTGTAATATGCATTTTTTGCTATTTCTATTGAAGTCACACTTACGTGTATTGATATGGCATAGCAACTACTGGATATTCGTTTATTTACTTTCTCAATGTGAGATTTCCAGTCTAAGTTATATAAATCGTCATCATCATAATTATGTGCGGTCTATCCCGCTTGTGAACTCTCACTGGTGTGTAGGGTCCCAGGGTCCGCCTTTCTTATTTTCTTGGCCCCTTCGCGCGGTACTGAGCATCTAAGGTAACACCTAAGAATTTACAATCAGCAACCTGTTCAATTTGTTTCCTGTCAACAGCTATACCTAATATACAGGGTGGCCAGAAAAGTGACGTCCAAAATTGTTTTTAGGTGCCTCGTGTTGAGAGGTATCTGAAGCACCCCTATGTATCTCCTATGTATCAGTTCTGCGGTTTTTTGTAGTTTTCAAGTGAAGAATTGTTTTATGAATTTTTCAAAAATTGCAACCAGATAGATCCGTTTGAAAAATTTCTAAAAAAAAAAGTAGAGGGTTTCTTCCAATTTTTTTTCTTGCGCATAAATTTCTATGAACTGTGCATTTATGCATAAGATAACCAGCCTCATAGCGTTAATGAAAGTTACTACAAAATTTACCTAAAGTTGAGAATTTATGTTAAGTGAGTTATCATTTGAATTTTCAACTTAAAATTAAAAATCTAAACTGATAATTTCTCAGTTTCTAAGTAGCTTCAAAAAATGCGCTAGAATCTAAGCTTTCATAATAATGATAAAAAAGTAGTTCTTCATAGGGTATTTTTCAATGAAATCAGCCATCAAAGACGAAGCGAGGTAGAATTTTTTTAAATGTTATTAATAATAAAGTCAAAAATTAATGATTGAAAATACTGGAAAATATCTTATCAGTTTTGGTACATTGGATGGATTGATTCAATAAAACAAAGATGATTGTAATCAAATTAAATTTATTTACAATAGGTTTTCAAAATGCCCCCCTCCCACAGAAATGCACAAGCGACACCTGCGTAATAAATTATCCTTTTAAATGTCTGAAAGCTTCACGATTTGTTTTAACCACTCTTTCGGCTTCTTCAATCTTCCCTCTAAGCTCTTCTTCGCTCGAGCATTCTCGGGCGTATGTGATTTCTCTGTAGTAGCCCCAGATGAAATAATCAATGGGATTGAGGTGAGGAGAGCGTGGTGGCCATCTGATTGGTCCGTTGCGTCCGATCCATCTGTTAGGGCACGTTTCGTTAAGATAACGTCGGAATTGCGTTGCGTAATGACATGGGGCACCGTCATTCTGAAACACTATGGTTCGCCCGAGTTCCAAATTGACGTCTCCGAGCAACAATGGTAGATCGTTTTCTAAGGAATTTTTGTGTAAAATAATAACTCACTTAACTTAAATTCTCAACTTTTGGTAAATTTTGTAGTAACTTTTAGTAACATTATGAGGTTGGTTATTTTATGCATAAATGCACAGTTCATAGAAATTTAGCTGCAAGAAAAAAAATGGAAAAAACCCTCTACTTTTTTTTTGAAATTTTTCAAACGGATCTGGTCGCAATTTTGGAAAACTTCATAAAAAAATTCGTAACTCGAAAGCTACAAAAAATCGCAGAACATACATAATAGGGGTGATTCAGATACCTCTCAAAACGAGGCACTTAAAAAAAATTTTTGGACGTCACTTTTCTGGCCATCCTGTATATTGGGTGGATGTTTTTTATAGTTCCGAAATTCTGGTATTTTAGTTGTTGCCAAATTTACCCTTAGATTTATAGATGCCATCCATTCCACTACTCTATTTAATGTACTGTGAATTGTGTCTTCGACGCTCTCATCATTTATTTTTTCTTTGGATAAAAATATAGTAGCATCATCGGCGAGCATGACACATAGGAGATTGACTATTAAGGGAAGTTCGTTGACGTAAATCAAGAACAATAGTGGTCCTAGTATGCGACCTTGCGGTACACCCAGGGTAATGGTTTCCTAATTTGACCGCACTCTTAACACTGTCCTAGTATCTTTATCATACGTATCTAATATATTTGCTTGTTGTCTATTTGTCAAATAAGATTGCATGAGTTTCAAAGCAATCCCGCGAAATGCAATATGTTCAATTTATAATTAGACACCACTTTATAAAATGACAAACATTTTTGTTCATCAACCATCAACCTGTCTGAATGCTTGTTTATTACCTAAACAACACGTAGCTTGAGTATTGAATGTTGGTTTTATCACCACGCTTACCAAAATGAGGTTCTCTTGATTACAAACCCGAGCTATAATTATTTCCAACAATTGGGTATTTGTCTGAGTTTTTTTATGTGTAATCGAAATGGCGCTCAATAATAGAAACAGCGGTAAAAAACTATTTCGATAGCACTGATACTCCCCGAGTTATTGCAATTTAAAAAATCTTATTTTTTGGACTTGCCCGAAACGCCCACTTCCCTACAGACAGGACGCAAGTTTAGCGCGAAAACATGTTGTTCCGCAGCTGCATCAAATTTTGCGTTTATGAAATTTTTTTATTACAAAAGTTGCTATAAATTAGGTGGATTATCGATTGGTATTATATACTTATCCACTTTACACTTTTGAAAAATGGGCCTCCCCAATCAAGTTTGAAAGGCCAAAAATAAATGATAGATAAGTTATCAAACTTAAAGTTTTCATATTGTCCTTTTTCATAGTATTTTTCCATAATATAAAATCCGACATGTTTCTTTGACCGAAATAAATTAAAAAAGTTAGTTCGCAGTATTTTTTTGTTGACTGGTCCATAATTGGTGCATGTTTGGGTCAGGCCTGAAGCCGAAACCCAGAGTTCGCGGGATCTATTCACAAGCCATGGTGTCTTACACCCAATTCGAAAATGAATATTTCGTCCTTGGCGAGGATTGAACCAACCACATTCGGCATGGGCAGCATATCTTCCACTGCACCGTTGGGCCAGCCAGATATTTGTGAGGCATTGATTAAACTCTGTCTGGCTACTTGGACACAGCAATTAGCTACGGATTGGGAAAGCCACTGGCCGTCTGCGGCTCGCCTCGGGAATGCTGTGGTCAGAGATGAAATTCCGGTACACGCTCAACTACCTAACTGCAACATGACCAACAGTTATCTGTAACCGAAAACTAGCCAATAAAGAAAAAGTACGACAAGTAAGCAATAAATTTAACTCAAAATGTACAATTATGCGTACCATAGAATATTATGAAAATGTATGTGATACCTGAAATCTATTTATACTAATATTATCAGCTGGAAAGATTCGATTTGTTTGTTTGTATTGAATTGAATTTTTGACTGGCCTGTTGGCGCAATGGCAGCGATCCTGCCTTTAGCGCCGGAGGTCGTGGGTTCGATCTCCACCCAAAACAAATATTTGTGTGACAAACATTTACATTTGTTGTGTGTCTGGGTGTTATTATCTATTTAAGTATGTATTTAGAAATATTTAAGTATGTTTATCAGTCTCTGACGCCCATATTACAAGCTCTGCTTAGTTTGGGGTCAGATGATCTTGGTGTGAATTGTCCCAGATATTTATTTATTTATTTAATAGGCTCCGAAACTACTGGACTGATTTTAAAAATTCTTTCACCAATATAAAGCTACATCATTTTAAGGGGTGACATAGGATATATTGTTGTCAATGTTGACGGGAGAAAAGGCTACGCGGGCAAAGCAGCTGACGTACAGCTCAATAAGTGAATGATTAGATTAGATTAGATTCATTTCTCTCTTAGTACATAATTAATAATATTTTACATTGAATGTCAGATATAAGAATTTGTATTAAGATCGTCAACAATATAGTAATAATAATAGCATGCATAGAAATGTCAAGGTTAAAAAAAATACTAATTACGAATTCAAAATCATACAATCAAATACCATTAAAATAAATACAAATGTCAACTAAAATTAAAATACACAATTTAAATATTCGTCAATGGAATAGATAGACTTTTCCAACAAAAGGTTTCTCAGTTGGCGTCGGAATGCTTCGTCGGATTGTGCATTTTTCAGCGCAGTAGGTAGGTGGTTGTAGTATGTTGGACCGATTATACGTGGGTTCTTTTCTGCAAGCGCCATGCGACGAGGGACCGCATTAAGCCAGCCTACTAGATGAGATCGCTTACTCGCACTCATGCACTGATAATCCGAAATGGTGGATCTTATGAACGTCAACAGTTCATGAAGATAGACTGAGTAGTGCGTCAGTATACGCTGCTTCACAAGCAAATCCCTGCACGAGTGTCTAGCTTTCACCCCGACAAGTGTACGTAAAGCGCGCTTTTGCAAAACGAACACCCTGCTGGCATCCGTTGAGTTATCCTAGATAAGAGTGGGCATAATAGAGTTGCCTCAGAGCATCCGCAGAGATAAGTGGTCTTAGTTTTCGTAAAGCAAAGACTGCACCACTCAGTCTGTCACAAAGCTTGTCGACATGGCACTTCCAGTTCAGGTTGCAGTCTAATGTGAAGCCCAGGAACCTACTCTCACTACAGACCGGCATTGGGCAATCTTTCAAACATGCAGGCAACGAGATGGGACGGCCAGAAAAAAACATAATGTTTGATTTGCTCACATTCAACAACAAACCGTTTGCTGTGAACCATTTCTGCAACTGTTTGCAAGTTTCGTGGATTTTCACGCGTAGTTGCTCGTATGTGCGAGCACCGACTACCACAGTTGTGTCATCGGCAAACAACACAGTAAGGCCGGTAGCTACTGAAGCGGGCAAGTCATTAATAAACAATAGAAAAAAAGTATTCCCCAGCGAAGATCCCTGAGGAATGCCTAAGCTAACGTTGCGCGGGTCAGACGTCACTCTCCTACCGCCTATAGTACGACTTGCCTGCGCTCAGATAAAAAGGATGCAAATAGCTGATGGGCGCTATCTTTAATGCCATAGCTCAGTAATTTGTCCAATAGGATCTGGTGGTCTACCACATCAAAGGCCTTAGACAAGTCGCACAGTATACCAGCCATTTTGAGCTTATCGTCTAGGCCCGTAATAATGCAATCAAAGAGCTGCAGTAGTGGTCGATGTTTTCTTCCTGTAAGCAAATTGTCTGTCAGTCAGTAGGTAATTGTCCTCGAGGTGACGCATAATGTAAGATGACAGCAAAGACTCAACCATTTTAGAAATTGTGGGAACAATGGTTATTGGGCGGTAATTATTAACATCACCCTTATCACCCTTGCCCTTACACACAGGACACACCCGTGTGCTCTTTAACACGTCAGGGTACGCACCTACTTGGAACATTTCATTTATTAAAGCTACCAAAATCATTGAAATGATTGGCCAAATTATAATAATTAGATTAAGTGATATGTCATATACATCCAATCTTTTGACGACACGATTGGCGTAGTGCGCTGTAGCACGGTTTTTCGCCCCGATTTCCGTAGTATCCTGGGTTCGATTCCCGGTCGGGTCAATTCAGGAAACGATCTTTTCTGAATTGACTCGGGTCTGGGTGTGCTAGGAGGCGCCCCTGGCTTATTTCCTTGTGTGGTAACTCGTAACACAGGGATATCAATCCCTACTTCGAGACCATTACAAGAGGTGTGTTGTCTGGCGCATATTTATTTATTTAATGTTGTACGCGTTTTCAACATGTGCTGGGGCTCTTTGTCCAAGCAATCGCGGGTGACTTGGGGTAGTGTGAATACAGGTACGTCGGCATGGCTAAGGTAATTATTTAAATATTGTGCCGTCCTTAGTCAATCACTCGTTAAAGCATATTTAGAGGCGACGTTTATGAAATGGGAATTGAAAGTGTTAGGAATTTCACTCCACGGTATATCCCCATTCGGAGTTTCCAAATGGATGTTTGCCGGGTTTTTTGCCTCTATAGTTATTGTGGTGGTGTGTGAGATATGTGTTGTTATTAATTTATACTGAGTAAAGTACGTGAGTTACCTACACCTCTG
Organism: Udea olivalis; assembly: GCA_947369235.1. NCBI lineage: Eukaryota > Metazoa > Arthropoda > Insecta > Lepidoptera > Crambidae > Udea > Udea olivalis. Next base: position 680,236 of record OX376362.1, read on the forward strand.
ACAGTCTTTTTTTCAACATATGTTTGACGGGCGCGCAACGTTTCCGATTTTATTAAGCTTGAATAATGTTTTATACGGTCAGATAATACTTGTTCGTGGGGGTGTTTCTGCTTCATTTCGTGTAAGTCGCTATGTTTGCGCATGTATTCAGACAGGTCGTCAGTTAACCACGGAACAAGATGTCTATTATTTAATTTAATTTTTTTAATTGCAAAATGTATGTCAATGTAGTATGTCAGAATATTAACTAAATTAGTAAACTTGTCATTAATGTCAATATTGTTATTAAAAATAAAGTCAAAATCATAATTGAAGATGTCAGGAATAAAATGAATTAATAGAATCGTTATTATTAAATAGCCGACGTCGAACAAAATCACTATCACCATAGTTTTGGTGTTTTTGCTCCACTGCGAACTCATACCTTTGTGTGTGTGAATGAAATAATGTTCAGTTTACTGAGTTGCCTCTTCGCAAGGATACTTCTAGTGTAACTCGTATTTGTATTTAAGATGCGGTACCCACTTACCATAAGATGTCCAGCATGCCATTGCCACCCACATTCCGTAGGAATAACGGGGTTACCATTTGAGCTATGACTATTGTTAATCTTATCACTCTGAATTGCGGTTAAGTCGTTATACTTAAAGCATCTGCAAATAAAATAAAATCAAATCAAATATTTTTATTGCCAAGTTATAAGTTTGCATATTACAGATTTTGTTAGTAATATTGTTTAGTGTTACATTATAACAAGCCAGTTATGCGTACAATATACATTTTTTATAAACTTATAGGCTTATGTCCAGCAGTGGACTGCTATAGGCTAAAAAGAAAGAAGAAAGGTAAACTTAAATACTAACTTGAATCCTTTTCTTAGATAGTTATTCTACATACTAACAGGTACCTATCATTGTATTGTAGTTTTCCTTAGTATTGTAGTTTTCTGTACATGCACATTTAGAACCCCTGACAGGGTAATTAGCAGGGTGGTTACAGTTCACCCCCCCTTCTCCACACTTCCCGCGGGTGCTCCTTGGCACACAATTAGCATTTTAATTGAAGGCTTTCTCTCACGAGATGAAAATGTGCACATTTTCAACTTAACATGCCCTTAATGGCGATGTTTTAGCTTTCATTTCAATTAATTACAAATGAAATCATGAACATGTTTTTCGAGCCGTGTAGTCGATTGTTACGAGTATGAGGAGGTTTTTTTATCAGTACAGCACTGTGATAGGGTGAATAATATATCTGACACCAAAATACAAAGTTGTATTTGTTCTTGAGTTATACGAATAAAATAGAATGCATTAATTGCTTGCTGTACCGGCCATTTACACATAGGAAACGAAACTGACTGACTGTACGCAAAACCAAAGAAGAAAGGAAAAAACTTTCCATGTAACATCTGTATGATGATCGATCTATATAGACACGGTTGGCGTAGTGCGCTGTAGCACGGTTTCTCGCCTCGATTTCCGTAGTGTCCCGGGTTCTTTTCTGAATTGACTCGGGTCTGGGTGTGCTGGGAGACGCCCCTAGCTTATTTCATTGTGTGGTACCTCGTAACACAGGGATATTGATCCCTACTTCGAGACCATTACAAGAGGTATGTTGTCTGGCGCATATTTATATTTATTTATTTATTTATATGAGACAACACCGCTTTGAGTATTGGTTCTAAGTAAGTAGTATTTTGTAATGTTTTGTATTATGACGTAGCTGTGCTGAATAAATAAGCTTTCTCTAATTTCTGTGCATAATACCTACTCAACTTATATACTTTATTAAATATTTAAAAATACAGCGGTACTAACTCAAAATGGAATCCCATATTGCAACAGTCAAAGTTGAGTTCCTTTCAAATTGATTCTGTCCTGTCAAACCTCAGTAGACGTGAAAAGGACAGGTATACATTTGAGGTTTCCTAAGCTTTGATTGTAGTTTCTAGAATCGGGCGTCAATCCGACAACCTTCAAGGAAAGAAATTAATGAAAACAAACACGTAGGTAAGATAATGAAAAAAAAGTAAGATTAGAGCAAAGTGAAAATAAGAATGAAAAGATTATGGCATGGATAACGCAATATTATACTCGTATTAGACTACAATAGAGATCGATAAGCGACACTGACCCAGACTTACAAACTGACCCGACTGACTAGTGGAGGAGAGACTTAAATATTTCATCTGTTCTATAACATTGTAACAATAACTACCATTTAAGTCTAAGCAGTATAAGATCAAGTCTTTTACTCTATCACAACCCGCCCTGCCTCTTGATTCCGAATAAAGTATTTACAAACCCAAAACAAGTTTAAAAGAGTAACTGCTGAGTTTCTTGCCGGGTCTTCTCAGTAAGAAACAACTCCGACGCGGTGGTAGAGTCGCATTATGTCTGTATACTGTTTATTTACATATCCATATTATTATGGTATTTATGTCTATTATTTAGTATATTTTGCTGTAAATTTGACGATTTGAAAGTACTGATACAGTCTATTTGAATAAAGTTATTTGAGTTTGAGTTTGAGTTTACAAAAAACAAAAAATACTTATGTACTTTTAGTTTTTTACTATGGAGAGCATATATTATTTGGTTCAAGTAAAGTAAAGGCCTTTTGCTTTATTATTAAACATATTTAATACTACTGTTGAAGAGCCTACCTACCTGATGAACTGTATACGTATGATAATGAAGAGTGTGAGAATATGGAGACTGACTGATGATGAAAACTCGGGAGCACTTTATAACTGTATATTTTTCGAAACCAAAAAACAAGACTGACGATACTATCAAAAACAACAATAAAGAAAACACAGTCCCTCATTTGTTCCCACACTCGATTGGTTCGGTTACTCTCTTCTTTGTCGAACCATTAAGACGTAGAACGCTCTTCCAGCGCATGTGTTTCCTTCCTCTTACAGTCCCGGGATCTTCAAGCGGGGCGTGAAAAAGGTATTTTAGCAGGCCTTCAAGATGAGTATGACCAGCTCAGTGATTGCTTTGCGGTACCTACTGTGCTTGTCAGACTCATATATGGACCTTACGACCGCTGTCCATCAGGTGTAGTGAGGTCATCTTTAAGGCCATTATAAAAAAAAAACAATCGATGGGTATTGACTTCATGTACAAAATAATTTCCGGTTAGACAAGCTAAACCGTTGGTCGATATTAATTTTAATAATATAATTTCAGTCAGACAGTTATTATTTTTACTGTTACTTTACTTTACATTCTCACATAGATATAAACTCCCAGCCACAAACAAACCCAAATGGTTCACCTGTCTTGCAGCTTGACCCCACCACAGTGAAAGGACTAAGCATTTAATGCGGAAATACCCTTGACAACTTCAACATAAATACCACCCTTACTCTTAAGGGTGGAATTAAACTCAAGCCCTACATATACAACTACCCATTAACATGTCAAAGACGTAGCTGTCTCTTCACGAACATCAAAGAACCCGGTGACTTCGGGACAGGTACATGACGACCTGCGTTGGTGTTCGCAATTAAAATGATAATTACTTGAAGAGGATAAATAAATTGAAGTGTTAAAAGCAACGGAGAACACTGACGGAAGTGGAGGGCAAGAATGTCATTTAAAACGTGAAAAGTAAAGTAATTAGCAGGGCGTACAGGGTTAAGAACTGATAGCGAGGTGAACGGACGGTCTAATAAGAGTTCAAACCAACAATGTGACACGTATCTACAAAAAAATAGAAGTAAAATTTACTTTCAAAGCTTGAGAATTACAAACTAAATAATTACAATTGATAGTCATTGTTACTCTACCATCGGCGGTAGAGGATTTTATTTAAAACATCACCTGGAGTATCAACAGCGAGTCGCCATTTCTGAATAGTTGATTTATTGCAGCAAGAAGTTGAGCAAATATTTTTTTTCGTAATAATTAAGACAGTGAATTAGCTTGATTTGGTGATCGTGGAATGTTTGTTCAATGTAATATTACTCTTATTCTTCCTTTGTGCTATAAAGTAAATCTATCTATATATCTATTGATCACCACGCTTACCAGCTGTAGGATGGTGATCAACACATTCTTATCGCCTGACCTGGGACTTGTACTCGAGAAGACCGCAAGTTTTTGAGCCAAGACTGCTGTTTCGTGGATGAGTGATGATGAACTGCTGAACTGGATGAACTGACGTAAATAAAAGCACGTAACTGTACGTCTACCTTAAGTTGACACTTTAAATTTATGTTCTCCTTAAATATTCGTATTGGGATTTCATACAGCGCCTATGTTGAGTCGAAATGGAATTAGAAAACGATACCATAACGTTAAAATAGCATCAACGTACCGATTTTCAGTTCCATTTCAATTCAACAGAGGCGCTCTACGAAATCCCAATACTTACAAATATTTTACGCGAACGATGACGTGACGTGTATTTAAAGTGGCAAATCCTGGTAGACGTACTGGTAGTAATCTTGAACTGAACTGTATTGAACTATTCTTGCACTAGTTTGAACTGAATTATTTGTAAATCTAGACTGTACATACATAGGTTGGAAAATAACTCAAGCGCAATCTATAAACATATGAAGGGTCGTAAACAACCGCCTAAGGCCCGAGTTCGCCAACTATACTTTAACCGTTGATTAGTTAACCGTGCCGTTAACATTTAACAGCTTCTTAACCACTCAGCGTTTTTTTGGTGTTCAAGACCTCTTTCCAAAACCTAACCGAGCGTTTTCGAACGTTTTTGTCAAGAATGACCGAATGTTAAAATCTCTGGGCAAACGACAGTCATTCACTTAGATTTACTTATACAGGAATGGCATTCGTAATGGTAGTATTATATTAGTATACTGCAAAAATGAGTGCTCTTATATTGCATGAGTTCTGCCCTAACGTACATACCACCTTTATTTAGTACCATTCTAAGTCAAAGTGAACTGTCGAAAGACTGTTTCGTTCGTCTCGCGTCCAAAACTGCACGCATTGTTGGTTATTTGGCCATTTTGGTTTAATTATCGCAATGGAGAATAAGCGCTAACGTTCTGAAAATTTAGAAATAATGAAAGGGCGTTCATACGGAATTGGTAGTTAAGCATCAGTAACTAGTAAAAAATAACAAACCAGACGCTATATACCAGTAATGCTAAAAAAGCAAAGGTTGACAAACGAAATCTTGTCGGAATGCTTTCTTATCATAGTTGGTGCACGTAAAACATTTTCGAGCTGTTCATAATTTTCTAAAACATTATATTCTTCAAAAATGTAATTCATGGCATCTGCCATTTTAACAAACAAACAGTTCACTTCAAATTCACAAGCACGCGCAGATGGGATCACACAAAATCAAGCGCACAACACAATATAATTGTCAATGTTAACAAGCTAACCGTGGGTTAAACCAAGATGGCTACCTCGTTTGAGTGAAACACTTGATTAGAGCACCTAATCGTTGGTTAGTAAGTGGTGAACAGATATATTTTTAAACAGTCGTTTAAGGCTTAACCGACTGTTGAAAATGTAACCATCTGTTGGTGCACTCGGGCCTAAAGCTATTAGCCATCTAACTGACCAGAGATGCGAAATAGCCTTCATTTCATATCTTTAATTCAATATGAATCAGTACGTCTACCTCGAGTTTCCACTTTAAATTAACATTATCGTTCGCGTAAAAAAATGTATTAGGATTTGACGTTGTCATGTCATGTGTCATCCCAATACAATTTTTTAACGCGAACGATAACGTGAATTTAAATTGTCAACTCATGGTAGACGTTCTGTTTACCTTTGAGAATTCTACCAAAAAACCAAACCGAAACACATTGTTGGCCAACAATTTCCCGGCCGCAAATTCTCGATGAAATTGGTTATTACCATGAATGCCTATAGGCTTTAAAAATATCCCGGTATTCAATATTAATAGCGGCGTGAGGACGGTGTTAATATGCAGTAAAAACATTTCTTTTATACCTCCTATCAGAGCGGGCTCAAGATAACGGAATATTAGAACATGATTTGAACTTGAGTTACCTGTATTGAGCTATATACATTTTTCTTACTGAATGTTTACGATGTTCAAAGTGAGAATCATTCAAATATTTGATTGCTAACATGTTACACAGCGGAAACTCTACACAATTTTTCTTTCAATTGGAATACATAATAATGTATGGTTAAAAAAAATATTTAACAACAACAACAAAACAAAAAATATCTTTATTTAAATAGACCTGTAACAAGTACTTTTAAATCGTCATTACAAGTAAAAAAAAATATACTTAGTAATAGACTTAAATACTATAATAATATGAATACATAAATACACTGTATACAAACATAATTTGACTCTACCACCGCATCGGAAGTTGATCTTATACTGAGAAGACCCAGCGAGAAACTCAGTACTTACTCTTTTAAACTTGGTTCGGTTTCACAAAAAGAGTTAGTAAAGTACAAAGAGTATTTAAAAAAAATGCTTACGTTCTAACATTTCCTTAAAATATAGACCTAAAAGTACATCTAAACTACCGGATATAAAGCAAGCAAAGCAAGCAAGCAGCTTTATTGAACAGTAATAACTATTATGCTAATGTTATAAGCTATAAATTTGCTATTAAATAAACATCTTTATTTATTAAATTAAAAGTTGTCCAAAAAACTCATATTATGGAATTTGAAATATATTTAATTAGAAACATGGCAAAATAAATTCTGATGTTGTAGCCATGTCCACTTCAGAATTAAAAATGGCTTTGTTTGATAAATAGATACTCTGTGAGGTCAGGATACGCAATCGCTCGCTGACCAAGGAAACTCTAACTGACTAGTTAAAGGAAAATATAACTTCTTTCAGTACAGCATAGTGAAGTTAGCCGTGTCTCCCACGGCCATTACGTCAATCGCCGAGCCCTCTTTATCTATCGGAGTTCCCAAGTTTGATTGCCGGCCGAGGCAGACCGATAAACTGCCTGCCATTGATTGCTTCACGTACTAGATAGAGGACGAAGTGCTCGGATTGGTTGAATGATTTTTGTTAACACTTACGCAGACGTGTTCCTTTATTGACTGAAGAACAGTTCTCTTAGGGTCCTATTCCAAAATGCCATTATTTCTGATTGTGACTACGGTGGTTATGGAGTAAAATAGGAAAATAAAATCTTAGTTTTTTTTTTTTAATGCTTTGTTTACCAACATAGTTTTATAAGTTGTTTGTTCCAAACATTCTGTATCCAATTGACCATCATTATTGTCTGGTCTTGACCAATGTTTTTATGGTGAAAAAAAAATATATGTGACGCCTTACACTTCAATTTGTAAGCTAAGCAGACCCTTGAACCCTCGACCATGAGCGGCGCAGATAAGTCGGACTACTATTGCGTAAACAGGCCAGTCAAAAAACTAAACTTTACGTCTATCACGAGTTGCCACATCAAATTTACGATATCGTTCGCGTAAAAAAAATACTGGGATTTGACATTGTCATGTCATGTCACGCAAACGATAACGTAAATTCAAATTAGCCACTCGTGGTAGACGTACTGAATCTGTGGTAAATAGTCTCGACAAACAGTGCAACGTCAATCTCGACATTACTTACCACCATAAGGTTGCTTTTAAACCAGAACTGTGCTGTGCTACGTTGCTGTGGATGCGTTGGATATCCACCAATCACATTCATTGGTCTACATAGCATAGCTCCGATGGAAACGGGTTCTACTTAGCAATGCTTTTATATGACACATGACATGACCTATGAATGCGTGCTGTGGGGGCGTGCTATGGTTGTGTGCTGTGCGTGCCTTCCCTACTGTCGATATATCGCATAGCTCGATCTGCGCATCTTCCTCGCACAGATACCTTGCGGCGACGCATCTTGGTAGCACAACTTGCTCGCTCCGTCACACAGCATAACATCAGTGGAAATAGTCTAACGGTTTCGTAGCGTTGTAAGCTTGCACAGACTCGCAGCATAGAATATCTCTGGTAAAAAAGCAGACTGACTGTGTCAGTACAGACAGTTTTCACTAAATAAACACACCTCGTCGCCTGACACGAAATCTCTCAAAACTGTTGACACTCTCTTAACAGCTAGCTCTTTACCGTCGCTTTGTAGTCTGCGGCACAGTGACCCATATCCCGGTTCACTTCGGACCAAAGCAACTTTGAGACATCAGCTGAGTTTCTTAGCTTTGTAACATCATCTTCGTTCGCACAGTCGCTTTCAGTGTTCTAAGGGGTAGGAAAAAGATGAAGATAAATAAATGTTGCAAAAAAATATTTTTAAAAGAACTTAGGATGTGACCACTAATCGATGAGCATGCTTGAAAACATTAATGGAGAAGCGTGTCATGTGTGTCGGGTTCGCAGCATGTGGTAATAAGTAAATATCTTGGACACCTTACCTCTAGATCTTCTATAGAAGCACGTGTAACTGTAAATTTTAACTGGAAACCCTTCAGGCACCCGTCTAGACTGCCGCACCCTACCTCAATACCAACTTCCCTGTCACATAAGACATTTCCCCATCCATTGCTTGTTATCTTCTCGAACAAATAGTTTGTTTTCATCCCAAAAAGCATTAGAAAGTGAATTGAACGAGTTTTTTGCAGTGACACGCAGACCTGGCTAGTTAATGGAGTAAGGAAACCGTAGACGTGGATAAAGTAGAGATGTTTCCTGTCGATTGTTTATTTTTGTTATTATGCTGCTTATTCAGGTTATTTAATAAACAGGAAGGTTAATAGTATGACATTTCCTGGTCCCTTTATTTTATTTTGGAATGATATGTGATTATTAAATAATGTTTTCAGTGTGGTGATGAAATCAATGAAGTAAATTATTTCTATAATCTACTCATCTTATATTCGGCTCGTCATCATCAACCTAAGACGTCTACTGCTGCAGATAGGCATCACCAATAGACGTCTAGAGCGACCTTTATCAGGTCACACGTCCACCTTGCAGGGCGTTACACTCTATAGTTTCAAAATATCCTCAATTCCTGAGCTATTTTGCTTCATCGCGCTACGTGCCCTACCACCTCAACTTACTTACTTATTTATCCGCTTGGCTACGTAGGCGAGCTTAGCTTTTCTACGGATTTCTTCATTTCTGCTTCGCTCACGTAGCGAAATGCCGAGCGTAGCGCGCTTCGTAGCTCATTCCTAGAATCCTTTCTGCTTCAATATGAGTATATTTTATTTAGATGGCTTAAATCCCTACATAATTGCTTCATAATAAACTGAGTTTAAACGCAGTGCCAACAGCGTGTGTTTGAACAAGTTGGGTACACTTGAGTAGACAAGACTCAAATTTGAGACGATACTTGATTAACTATTTGCCTTGTACAACTTAAGAATCCCGTCTTGAGCAAATTTACAGCGAGGAGTGGTTGAAAGTGATATATTATTTATTCATGTAAGCTTTTACGAACATTAATGATGAGTAATTTGAAAATGTAACACATGATCGTAGTAAAACGAGATGAAATTATCAGTGACATTGTAGCTATTTATATCTATTTTACAGCTTTTCAATACAGTTGAAAAACTGTAGGTCGATTAGCGATATCTAGCACCTTTTCAGCAGCTAAGATTGTGTAGTCCACAGAATGCAGTTCATAGACAGAGATTTGAGAAGAAGGTTTAAATTCATGCAAAAAAGGTATAATACATGCAAAATAAAGTAGTGAAACGCCTGACACCACATCAGTATTTACATCTGCACCCGTGCGAAGCAGGGCGGGTCACTAGTATGAAATATAATAATACGTTTTCAAATATTCACTAAAATAATGGGAAGTCTTAATAGCTGTCGACACGAAAGGAAGTACAATCATGTGGTACAGCGTTATAAAATCGTTTTATTTTTGTTAATTTTACCGCCTACAATCGGCATCATTGACACTCGACATAACACTATGAACACAGTGGCCAGTGGTTACTAAGGAAAGGATGATAGTGAATACATTTCAAAGCAAACCAACAAAAAAGAATAAAGCGACATATCCTTGCCTACCAAATTCACTTTAACTTAACCAATAGAAAAAAACAACTCATAATTTCATTGTTAAAAGCAAACTTCAAAAGCAGCATAGAATAGTCTTTTCTTAATTAAACCAGATCAATTACTAAAAGTTCGTTTATCAAACTGAAATAATGCTAACCCAATGGTCTTTAAATAATTAAGCTGTCTGTGCAAACTTAGTAAATCAAGAATAGATTTCTGTCTCTGAAGTTAAATATTGAAAGTTATGAATAATGTATGCGATTGGCAATGGACATTTGACCGCGGCTCGGAGCAATGTTATTTTAAAACTGCTTTCAATGTTGACTCGTGGAAGTTTGATAATAGGTAACTGAAATTTAATTAGTATTAGTAGCTGAGCATTTAGCTACATGATCAATTAAGAAAGTAGCCTTCCACAATCCGGGTGGCTGCTCTTCCAACTGAGCAATCGAGGCCGTTAACAGACCGAAATTGTATATTTTAAGTTAAAAACGTTTGTACGGTGTATCACCGTGCATTCTTCCGCGTCAGCATCTTTATAATTGTATAAGTATTTTTGCCGGTAGGCCTTCCTACCGGTGGGTCCGATAACCTGGTGTAGTTTGAGTGGAGGCGTTAATGCAAACTGCCCAACCACCTTGTAGGTTTTTTTTTTATAGTGGCCGTCAAGATGACCTCACTCCACCTGATGGAAAGCAGTCGTGAGATCCAGATATGAGGATGACAAGCACAATAATGCAAAGCAATTACTGAGCTGGCCATACTCACCTTGAAGGCCTGCTTTGGCACCGGTTAGTGCAGTGCTGATCCCGGAACGCGACCTGACCGGGATAGGTCAGAGTCACTTGGCGGGCTTTACGCAACTGCATGGTGGTAACATCAACCGGCCGACATAATATGTCTCCCACCTGAACAGCAAGTTCCTTTCCCAAAAACTACTGAGATTTATTTTAGTGGCCCCCCCGACCAACCTCGCGGTTATGCAGAAAGGCACACTATTCCTAGCACACCGTGAAGTGTACCAAGGACCCTCTGCGGTAGGTCCTGCCGCCATAAAGCACAACGCACAATGCATTACACATTATGGTACTCATAGGCGAGTAGCCCGTGGCATTACCCACTCCCACTTATCCAGAATGGTACCGGAGCAGTTATAGTCGCTCACCACGCACATCCAAAGAACGCTAGCGGCTTCAATCCCCGCTAGGGACGTCAGAGAAACTAACTACCATTTCTCCAGAACCCCACCTGAAAAGCAGATGGTCTGCTGCAGGGCTCCCTTAGTCGCCTCTTACAACACCCACGGGAAGGAAATGGGGCGGTGGAAAGTATTATTTTTAAAGTGCCGCCACCAGCACGGCACAAAAGGTGGAGTGCACCAGCAAAGTGGACAAACAACCTGATAAAGGAAGAAGATTCACGTGGATGCATCATGGAACGATCATCTGGGCTCTGGACGTTATATATTTCTAAGTACAAGTATGTATTCAGAAATATCTACAATATTAAGAGTCTATCGCCCGAATCAACAAACGTCAAGCATCAAAGCTGAGCAGTCCTGATATGTATAGCTGTCCCTTTCATTCCTATTGACAATTGACCTGGCAGCATCAATTCGGATTGTCCTTAACTTTTGATTAGCTTTTATGGATACGGGGGTGTCATACACCCTTAGTACTACATAAGTCTAAAACCCGTTTGGTTTTGTTATGAGCTTGTTTTTTGTAAATCTATTTAAATTTTTAGCCAATATTTGAACTCATTATAAAATAACAAAGATCGTGCTTCCCTTCGCGATCACTGAATCAGAAACCCGTTTGACTTCTTTCAATATTTTCACTTAAGGTCAAATCAATACATTTCCCTTTATTTCCCTTTGCTACAAAGGTCGTATTCCAGGAAAACAACTTGCTTTTTGAAGTGTTCCCTTGATACATCGGCACAGGGGTTCCATATTACCTTGTCAAGCCCCGGAAATTACGTAATTGGTGCTCACACGACACTTTATTGTGCCCATATAACAGGGTTGGGCCAATTTACTACCCTCGTGTGGGCGACACTTTGCAAGAATTACCCACCCGATGGAGCCTTAAAGAACCGAGCGAGACGGTGGGTATGGCGTGGAAATTTAATTGGGTTATTCAAACTCTCTTATGCCTACGATGTGGTTTGCGAGGTTTTTAAATTAATATAGGTCAGTACGTCACGGCGACGGCACCACTCCAACCCAGAAAATTGCTTGTCATCCCATTCTGAGCCTTAACTGGTGGACCCCTAGTGATACATTTCTAAATAGCTGTGCCACAATGTGCTCTTCATAACTTGTCAAGTTCATTCCTTAAACTGAGCGTAGCAAACAATTTCGTAACATAATCTCTCATTTCCAGCCAGTAACCTGGCACAAACGCATCGTCTAGGCTGGAAATTTACAGTTTTGGTGATTAAATTGTCTGGATAAAAGCGATTGTAATAAAGCCACTAGCCTGTTGGTGCAATGGCAGCGATTCTGCCTTTAGCACCGGAGGTCGTGGGTTTGATACCCACGACAAACATTCATGCGACTAGCATTTGTGTTTGTTGTGTGTCTGGGTGTTATTATCTATTTAAGTATGTATTTAGAAATATTTAAGTATGTTTATCAGTCTCTGATACCCATAGTACAAGCTCTGCTTAGTTTGGGGTCAGATGATCTTGGTGTAAATTGTCCCAGATATTTATTTATTATTATTCTCTTTATTCAGTATAAATCTTAGATATAAAATTTGTATAGTATTCTTACAAAAACAGAGATTTTATAACATTAAAAACAACTTATGAATTATAATTATAAAAACGAAATAATTACAATTATAAATAATATATTATTATTATTATTATTATTTGTGTTTGTTTTGTGTCTAATTGTTTAAGTATGTGTTTAGAAATATTTATAGTATGTTCATCAGTCTCTGACACCCATATTACAAGCTCTGCTTACTTTGGGATCAGATGATTGTGGTGTAATAATTATGTTCCGGATATTTATATTATAGGTATTTGAAATAAATATTTTTATTTATTATGTATTTATTGGAAATTAGTTTCTTTGTCGTACCATCCAGACGTGGAACGCTCTTCCAGCACATGTGTTTCCTTCCTCGTATAGTCCCGGGTTCTTCAAGCGGGGCGTGAAAAGGCATTTCTGCAGGCCTTCAAGGTGAGGATTGCCAGCCCAGTGATTCGTTTGAATGACTGGGCTTGTCAACCTCACATTGCCTTTTAGTCCCTTTAAATATTCCACGTGACTCGGACGGGCAGGTCGCGCCGCGCCGCCGGCCCCGGCTGCTGGCGCGGCCGACCACGCGCACGCAGCGCGCCGCGCACGCGCCCACCGCCCGCGCACTCCGCTGTATCGGGGACTTGCTCGCTCAGCACAATGACATTGACATCTTCGCCGACAAGCTGGGCCACATATTTAATCAATTTTGTATTTTTTTAAATGACACGCATCTCTAGTATTTTATTTGTTTGATTTTGATGATTATTGTGCCTATTTGTTTTTACCTTTGTTAGTTGTATCTCTTTGTAATTTGACTGTTTCTTTTTTCATTTGTTTCTCATTGTTAATCTATGACTTTATTTGTTTGTGCTGTGTTTGCTTTTTTTAATTTTAACATTTTATTGACCTTTTGTGACATTTTATTCTGACAATTTTATATCTTGACATTCATTCTCATTGAATATGTAATAATTTTGTTTTTTTTTGTACTATTCTATATAATAATTTTGATTCCTTAATTTGTATACTAAACTTGTAAGCACCTTGGACTTAGTCTGTAAGCATGCAAGTGTTTTGAATGAATAAATAAATAAATAAATAAATAAATATCTGGACCTCACGACCGCTTTCCATCAAGTGGAGTGAGGTCATCTTGACGGGCAATATAAAATAATAATAATAATAATATTGGATACTGCATACTCTACTTGCTTAACTAATTGGCATTTTACGGGTCGTTTGACTCGCGCTCTAAAAACCGTTATAGCCAAGACACGATCCTTTAGCTGTGAAGCAGGTTTTCAAATTATTATTTTCCTTTTTATCATTACATATTTCAAAGTGAATGGAAGCCTGAAGTCATAATTTAACACATCAAATAAAAATGTTGAATTAATTACTCAAATTAAGATTAAACGTAATAAAATCAAATAGCAGATATTATACTAGCTTTGTAACCTCACTTAAAAGAGATCAAAAGGAATATTTTTACATGGGTTTTTGGAACAGCGCTTGTGAAATTACTTTATTTACTCAAAACGGCGTGTTTTATAGAAAACTGAGCCGTTTTTACGAAGAACAACGATTAAATAAAGCGAGAGGTAGTCAGAATACGAAATATGGTGCTTCCGAAAATAAGCTTATGTTCTACGCTATCGCATGGCACAGGAAATAAATTTAGTTTTCTTTAATACTAGTCAGTGTCTTAAATAAAAATAATGTAAATAGTTAAAGTAAATCAGCCGAAATACTGTCTCACCGCTGGGCAAAGGCCTCCATCAATGAAATCAAGTCATCGCTACAATGGATGGGTATTCGCTTAACCACCACGCTTCCCAAATGCAGGTTGGTGATCACAAACTCGGGCTATGTTCCGAAAAATCCGAAAAATCCGGGACCTCCGGGTTTCGGGCCGAGCTCTCAAACCGGCCTCAACTCGGCCACGAAGGCGAATCAAAGTAATAGCCATCAAAAAACAGTGTTTTATTTGAAACCTCTCATCAATATTAAAAATTAAAAGGTTTGATCAGATTTCAGTACAGGTTTAAAAAACAGTTTAGAAATAATGTTATATTATTGCTTTGATTTACTTATAAGGCTTCGTACTGAAACAGGTACTTAAAATGAAAGCTATAAGTCCTGCCTCACTCTGAGCCACTTGTCACTAAACACGTCGACTAGTATGCTAATGGTTGGGTCCTCCTTACTCAGTTTTTTTCAATACTTTAAGTTGATTTTTTAATTATGCTCTCCCTGAAAACATCAACTTAGTAATTCTAACATAAAACCATGAACCCAACATCTTTGTACCACTTAATTAAATTACCATTTCGTCCAACAAAGTGAGCTTTCTAGCTTTTTAATTAGTTTTTTCCACAACACCCAATCAGCGAAATAACAAGACTGTCCTCTTAACAAACGGACGTTTGGAGGTGTTTCCCCATTAATTGGACTACGAACTACCACCAACTGCGTAATTGGGATAAAACCACAGCCAGGAAGTTGGCGATAATCAATTTACAGGTAAGTTTCTTTGTTCTGACGAACGCGATAATTCGATGTCAAACAGTGGGAGAAACAATTAGTTATGAGTTCTTGTGTCCAATAACACAGGGAAAAGCTTGTCTAAGCTGAGATGACGCGCCTCTCTACCGCATTCACGCAAGAATATACATTTTAAATGTTAAGCAAGCAATACATTTAAACTTGCCACTGTAATCAGTCGTTCAGTACCTGGTTGGACTCCAACCTCGGAGGACGCGTCATTTGTTAGCAAAATTACACTCAGCCCACCTAAATCAACTTTTTTAGATATATTGTCCGTCAAAATGACCTCACTCTACCTGATGGAAAGCGGTCGTGAGGTCTAAATATGAGGCTGATAAGCCCAGTCATTCAAACGAATCACGGGGCTGGTCAAATTAGACAAGCTCTGCTTGCTTACACGAACGCTACAATTCGCGCTTTAAAAAACGAAACTCACGTGCACGGGCGATAATTGGGACGTGTTCGTTTGAACCGGTAGTGGTGATGCCAGTATCTATGTCGATATTACGAGCGTATAAGAGCGTCAATGCTCGTACGAGTTACGAGTGTAGTCCATAAACAAACTTATACCCGCGTTTAAAATTCTAGTCAGAAACCGCTCTAACTAACTATGAATTATTGTGTCCAATAACACAGATACCTATGCATGCTAATATTTATTTAAAATTTATAATAAATAAATAAATAAAAATGAGTTAATTGCTTTCAACGGGACAAACATCATCATGAAACATAAAAAATAAAACACAGAAAGCAATTGGAGGTGGCTCAGCTCGTGCTGACCTAGGATCTGGATCCTAGATAGCGCTGTTTTACAGCCACTTCCATTTCTCTGTCGGTGTTCTTCAAGCTTTAGGCCCCATTCAAATGTACGCGCGATCGACGAGTGTTTCGGTGTATATCGATTGTTATAAGGCACAATCAACAAACTAGCTTACTTCTCAGCAATCGATGTTTAACGAAACGCGCGTCGATCGTGCACACATTTGAACAGGGCTTTTGTGCTTAACTCCTAGGTTTCGACGCTTTCCCCTCTCTCACATTTTAAATAATTATCTTATTTAGGATAGTAATTGAAATCGGACGTTTATCTGCCTTCAGCTTGAGTGTGCCAAGCCTCACAGTTAATTTTCGCTTGACCACGACTGAGGGAGACCGAAAAATTGCAAGTGACAGTGACGCAGCGACGCGGCCGATCGGGCGGATAACCAACTCCGCTCTTAGCCGCGGCTTTGAGATAGCGGGGAACTATTGCTTGAAACACACCGAGCGGTTTGAGTGCGGTTGCCAGACAGCTGTTTTACAGTTTAAGCTGCTGAAAACAAATTTCTCATGCAAATCCACAGTTCACCGCAACCGTAGCTGCGTAGCTCCGTTATTTGTTTCTTAAAAAACAACTGGATCATACAATTTGAACTTCACACCCAGAATAACGATGAGTTGCAAAAAATACAAGAATAAGCGTTCATTATTACTTTGATTATTTTTAGCATTTTACAATGCTTGTTTTTTACATCTGAAGATAGAAAAAATGGAAAAATTAGATTTCTGACCTTCCACTCGAGATCATAAGGTCCGAAATCGATTTTTTACAGTTTTTCTATCTTTAAATAAGCGTTGTGTTTGCAAAACTAAATTGGAAATTGGTAGTTTAGATTTAAGAACAAACAATAGACGGCAAAATTGTGAATCATACTTACACATACATACTTGATATCTCATATGAATAAACGTATAATAATTTTTCTTGAAGTTAGAGTCAAGGGCTTTAAAATCATGTTAAATCCCGAGGATTTTGCCGATACATCTTTACATACAAACATATTATTCATACGGTAAGAAAAATCATATGGCAGGCTCAATAGGTGTTGTAGTTAGAAACAACTTACGTTAAAATCAACATTTTCAACTAAACTTCAAATTTCAAGTTTTCATAATTTTAAAACAAACGTTTGTTTGACTGACTCTGTTTGAAAACCCTAAAATAAAAGTTTAGTTCAAATAACTAAAATTTCACCTAGATATTGTCTACATCACCACCAAATATGCCATAGCAGCTTCCTTAAAGTATAAATACTCGTAATCTCAATAAGCGAAAAAAATATATTTAAAAAAATATCTTGTTCGTTAAAAGGTGTCCGCTGCTCTTAATCCTACGCTCGCTGCACAGCCCCAACCCACGGCCCTTGCCGCTACTGCTCTGCGATTTATCAAAGTTCCCCGATAGCGGGGGTGTTCGCAAAGCCGCTGATAGAATTGGCGCGTTGATGAATGCGCGTTCCTACGCGACTTGGATGGAATCACGACTTGGATAAGTGAAAAAATTGAACTTGAAATCAGGGGAGTTGTCTTATAAAATACTTCTATGAAGTTCAAACGTCGATCAAAGTTGAGAATCCTGCAAATCAATGTTCTGTAAAATGTTAAATATGCCGATAGTGGCTAGTGATTACAATACCTTATATATTTTTAAGCTTCATTCCCGCTCATTAGAACTTGCAATTTCACTGTAGGTTATGTGATCGGTTAGTAGTTAGTGTTAGCGGGCTCAGGTGGGATCCGCGGTGACCATCCGTTTGTAAAGGACCGGGGATCCGCTGCTGAATAAAATAAAGAGTTTATTAACTGAGCGTAGCGACCAATTTCGTAATGGGATCTTTCATTTCCAACCAGTCAGCGGTTAGCTGACACTAACACTTTTTCTAGGCTGGATATGTACTGACGAAATGGCTTGCTACCCTCAGTTATTTTAAGGAGTTAATTTGATATGGGACTGGATATAAGCAATCATATTTAAGGCCCTAGTAGCCCTAAAACTTGTCAAATTAATTTTTAAAACAAAGCGTGGCGAGCAATTTCGTAATATGATCTTTCATTTCCAAGCTGGATATTAACTGAAGAAATTGTCCGCTCCCCTCAGTTTAGGGAATTAACTTTACTGGATATTAGCGATTATAATAAAACCCAGGGCCGCATTTTGGGTGACGTTTCTGACTTCAGAGTAAAATGTTCTTCAATTGATCTTGTAAGTTGATATAAGTGAGTAAATATGAGTCTTTTAAAACACTCTTTGATAATTTTCGCTAAAAAATGTCTCATGCAGTTTAATTTAAAAAGAAACTTAAGAAGTGGAGTTTTCCGTTACTTGCTGATATAACCATCTCTAGTGGAAACGCAGCCTTCTAACCTTCGCTTATAATGACCATCATCATTGGTCACCTTTGACATGATTAACTTCTGAGTTTGTGCATTTCTTGTTCAGAATATTTGCCTGTTGGTCTTTTCTACATTAGCAAAACGGTAAAGATAAATAAAAAACTTTGCCTGGTCTTCAGGAACTGATCAAAGTTAGCCAATAGCTCAGCCTGACGCCACCGCCGGCCATTGCAAGTTATAAGAACTATACTTCTTCAGGTTTAATCTGTTTTGCTATCATAAGTTTTCAGAACTGTAATCTAAACTTTCGATTTATGGTTGTACTGAGACTGGAAATTATAAAATAGTGTCAAAAAGTATCTTCAATTAAATATAAGTTATACTTTAGTTACATCCACTTACACACACATTCACATTTCAACGATCTCTCTCTGCTGTTTCCGAACACTTACAACCAGGACACTTTCAAGGCCAGAGCAAATAGGCCTTTTCTGGGTAATCGCGTGCCGCCATAGGGCTCGTCGTCGCTTACCACCATCGTTGCAGGCGAGGGTGAGGCCAAACGCAAACACATTTTAAATGAAATAAATTTCATTTATTCACACATTTACTTTTAAATAATGAAAAATATTGTTTGCTTCATCGATAGAGCATGTTTACTCTTACAATAACAGCATTCACACAACAGACGGATGTTAATCCTAGGTGAAAAATTAACCTACAACTTACTTTTGTTGCATTCATTCGTTAAGTGTGGATCGTGTTATATTAATAAATACAATTGAATTTAATACACGCAAAACTGAGCCGCTTATTTATTTATTTATTTCCATATATCAAAACTTACAAATATTGGGTCAGTAGTATCTTAAATCCTATGTTAGGTTTATCTTGATACTAGGTTCTCTAAAATTATAATCTAACCCTACAAAAGCAACCTACATTTTATTAATAAGTTTGTTTGAGCAAGCGCGCACACACGCAGAGACACTCTGTTCGCGTGTTGTGGTCGCGTTTAGTGACACGCAGCACACACTCGGCCACCGTCACCAGGGGGCATACTCCGGTTCACGAAGTTTCGTGAAACTTTGTAAGGCTAAAAAAGACACAAAACACAGTAGGTATGTTCTGGATAAGTTTTATATATTTTGTATAATAAAATATAGATATTGAATACCAATAAAATAAACATCAATTTCGAACGATCAGTACGTTTTTTGAGGAGTGAAAATTATTTTAGCCATCACGGAGTAACTGAAGATCTTGCGGGTGAGTTGTTATTGGCAGAAATACCGATCTACCGCTTGCAAAGTCCTTCATTACGGTCCCCGCCCGTACCATAATCCCCAATCCCGTAACTAATAACTATTCTTATGTCAGTGACCATGAAATTTTAAAACAATATATTACTAATTCTATCCACTTGTGGCAGCGTCTTATGGTCTTACCTTAGCCACCTGACTGTTTTGTTCGATGGCCGGGTCTAGCTGCCACCAATCGCCATGTCAAGTTGACTGTCAGCATTTGGAGCCCAAAATAAAGAGTTTACAGAAAGACCGCTCGCTCCTATTTCCTAAACTCGCGTGACCGCGCAGGGTTACTACAATATTCGCTCTGGATTTTTAAAATGAAGTAGGTAGGTTACACCTACTTGACAAAACCAGCCAAAAACAGAATTCATCACGTGAGAATTTGCACCAAGTTTGACATAACTAAAAACACTTGCGACAGTTCTACTGGCCGCGACACTGATCTTCACTGGTATCGCCAGTAAACTCACTGTGCCTGTGTGCGTGATTAAAATGGCGGGTTTGTTCTAAGCAAACTCTCTGCTAGACACGTCGCGCCGCATGCGTAATTTGTGGTAGAAGGCAGGACTTCCA
This sequence comes from Udea olivalis, assembly GCA_947369235.1. NCBI lineage: Eukaryota > Metazoa > Arthropoda > Insecta > Lepidoptera > Crambidae > Udea > Udea olivalis. The sequence continues at coordinate 700,578 of OX376362.1, forward strand.
GAAAAACTAGTCACTGTTAGTCTTCCAGCATTTACGAACAAGATAACGATCAAACAACACGATGAGGCGGCAAGTTCAACAGGAAAAACCGATCCAGAGTTAATTACTGCCAGAAACATGTTGAGGAAGCAATACTGTTAACGACCTCCGAGAAAAACTAAATAAGACAATCTTAAGTTAGTCTACGATGCTATTAGAAGGACTTTACCGATAGAATATCATCGTACAAAATACAAAAAAGCTGATGCACATCCTTTTGTCGTAGCTCATAACAAAAACACTTGGGTGAAAAACCTATATTAATGTATTCGTATTCGTGGTAAAACTGTTAATATAAAGTGTCCTTTCAGTTATTCAAAGCATAGTCCAGGTTTGAAATGGGACACCTATTTGGCAAGTGTGATGATGAGGCCATCAATTGATGTGTTTAATTTAAATACTATTCAGCCTTTGTTCAGTTGGGTGACCATGTAAAAAAACTAGAGTTTTCTTTTATTCTCCTTAAGTTATTATAATAAATCAATTAATTAAAAAATCAGGCATCTACAATAGCCATAATTTGTTAGTTAACTTATATCTGGTGGTGTTATTACTTATACTCTACGAGTGATAAGGTTATATTTATTAAATGGTCAATAAACGAACAGTCCTCGCTGTCGACAATCACCCAAAGAACCAATATAATTGTTCATTATTTTTTTGATATTGCCCGTCGAGATGACCTCACTCCACCTGATGGAAGCGGTCGTGAGGTATAAGGCTGACAAGCCCAGTCAATCAAACGAATCACTGGGGCTATTCTCACCTTGAAGGCCTGTAGAAATGCCTTTTCACGCCCCGCTTGAAGAACCCGGGACTACACGAGGAAGGAAACACATGTGCTGGAAGAGCGTTCCACGTCTGGATGGTACGACAAAGAGACTAATCACCGAACCTTTTAGTTAGGGCCAACAAATGTTAAATTTTGTGTGAATGACGCCGTAGTCCAGCACGCGAGGTACGGGAGTGGAAAGGTGAGGGTGAAATAAGCTGGAATAACTCGTCAGAGCATTCCCCATTGTAGAAGCGATAGAGAACACTTAGCCTGGCAATGTCTCTACGCTATTGGAGAGGGTCAAGGGTCAAAGTTGCCTCTGGGTTTCCAATAATACGGATAGTCTGCCGCTGCAACCTGTCAAGAGCTTCGAGTAGGTACTTGGCAGAACCGTCCCAGAGATGAGAGCAGTATTCCACACACGAGCGAACTTGTGTCTTATACAAGAGACAGAGCTGCCCAGGCGTGAAGAATCGTCTCACTCTGTTCAGGATTCCGCGTTTTTTATGTAAGATGGCGCCATAGCTATCCAACCCTGCATGTGCAAACATGTGCACGCTGCACGTTTTTGGAGCGCCTCAGCTACGCTCCAAAAACGTGGTAGCCAATAACAGTGCTCTGAAGGCATTATTGTATTGCATTTGCAAGGCGCTGAACGGTTTTTCTTATAGCTGGCCCAGAGACTACTCGAGTGGAGCGATGTGCAGTATGCTTTAAAAAGCGGTATCTTTACTGACTGGCCTGTTGGCGCAATGGCAGCGATCCTGCCTTTAGCGCCGGAGGTCGTGGGTTCGATCCCCACCCATGACAAATATTTGTGTGACGAACATTTGTATTTGTTGTGTGTCTGGGTGTTATTATCTATTTAAGTATCTATTTAGAAATATTTAAGTATGTTTATCAGTCTCTGACGCCCATATTACAAGCTCTGCTTAGTTTGGGGTCAGATGATCTTGGTGTGCATCGTCTCAGGTATTTACTGCATTCGAGCAATGCGCCAAATCTGCGTGCCAACATATTTGCTCAAACCGACAGCGCCCTGCGTTACCTCTCCATATCGACATCATCTTTTAGGACTTCGGTTACAAAGTGTCCAAGGTATTTAAATTGTTTTACTCTTTTATGAGATTTATCGTTAAGTTTAAATGGAGGTACGACTTTTGGACACTTTTTACCAGCTCTAGAAACCATGTACTCACTCATCGTTTCATTGTACAGGAGACCATATAAACCTGCATAAGACTCACAGATTATTATTATTATTTTCTTTATTTGGCATTAATCTTAGATCTAAAATTTGGACAGTATCTTTACAAAACACACATGTATAACACTTAAAACCACTTATGAGTTATAATTATAAAAAAAATAAATAATTACAATTATAAAACTTAAGCTATAAGTTATAAAAACAGTGATTTATAAAAATACTACCTTAACCTAGGGTGCGCTGGGAGGGGGAGGCCCCATGAGTGTTTTTACGAGTATCTAATACGTCCCCGTCGTCTCCCCTGGCTCTCCCAGTCCTGGTTACGGTAACGCAGTGCCAGGCTGGTGACCAAATCTAGATACTCTGGGGCAACCTTGCGGTTTTTGCTTACTAGTGTTCCCAGCTCCCTGGCCGTCGAGGTATCTCCGGTTTCAGGTCGAGCGGGCCCTAATAGGCTTCTCGTGAGGTTAAATCAACACTCTCGTGTTTTGATTTTTTCGTGTATATTAGTGTTCTCAGCTCCCTGGCCGTCGAGGTATCTCCGGTTGCAGGTTGAGCGGGGCCTAATAACGCGCTCTTTTGTTGTAGTTTGTTTCTTGTTTTGTGTTTTTATAATTATTATTATTTGCAATTATGTCTACCCGACATAATTCACTTGAGGGTATCGCAGTCGAGGTAAACTCGGCGGACGAGCTGGACCAGATGGTCACACGGGCGTTGCGCAGCTCACGCACTAAGAGGCCAGCGGGTTCGCCCATTTTTGCGTCTGAGGCTTCGGTCTCAGACAAAGAGGAGGTGGACACGACAACACGGTCGTCGGCACCTAAAAAGGCTACGGCCAAAAAGGTCGTAGCTAAAAAAGCTAAAAAGGCGGCGTCTGGCCCTGCGGCCAAAAAGGCGGCGGCCAAAAAGGCGGCAATTGCCACTGCGGCCGAATTTCTGAGGGCCAAGGCGGCGCAAGTCGCCCTGACCCGCCTGGAGTCGAACTCGAACGCATCTCGCGAAGATGCGCAAGAGGTGGAAGCCGACGAGCCTGTCGACTTCACGCGGAACCCACTCCCCGAGGAATGCTCACTCGCGGAGTTGGACGCAGCCGTCGACACGGAGACGTTGCGTGCCCGGGTGGGTAATCTGAGGTCCCTGATTTTCAACATTGCCCGCAAGTCCGGCAATCTCAAGGGGGAGTACGTGCGCGACCTGAAGAACTTCGCCACGGAATACCATGAGATTGTCGAGACGATCGCAGAGAGGACGATCTCCGATGAGACAAGGCGGCTCAGTCTCGAGAACCGCAGACTTCGCCGCCAAGTGGAGGACCTTGAGAAAGAGGTGAAGGCTATGCGCCGGGATTTCTCCCAGAGAGACAAGTCCCCGGCGCGGCCAGCCCTTCCCTCTCAAGACCCTGTGGGCATCTCGGCAAATCACCTGATGGGCGAGATGTCCAAGATGGTGAAGGACATGGCGGAGGAATTAAAAGCCTCCATGTGCCGCACGGTCGGCAATATGATTAATGCCCGCTTGGCGGTGGTTGAGGAGCGCCTCCCACCAGCACCAATCGTGCGTCCTCCACTTGCCGCCGACAAGAGGAGAGAGGAGGCAGCCAAGGCTGCAGTTGCCTCATCTGCACCTACACCGGCTCAGCCTCAACCCTCTACAGCTCCCAAGCCGAAGCAGACTCGGAAGGGTAAAGCGAGGATGGTTCCGCAGGCACCCCTCGCTGTTGCCGGCCCGTCGTCCGCGGTGACTCCAGCTGCCCCGGCCACCAGCGAGGGACAATGGAATGTGATGGTTGGGAATAAGGGGAAAGGCAAAGGCAAGGGGAAGACCTCCACGCCCGCCGCAGCCCGAACCCCTGCCCAACCTTCCGTGAGACAGGCGCAGTCAAAACCAGCCCCAAAAAAGACCCAAAATAAAAATGCGGTCAAGTTGACCCCTCCTCGCTCATCGGCTGTAGTGGTGACACTGCAGCCCGACGCCATCGAGCGGGGGTTTACCTACAAGTCGGCCTTGTTGAAGGCAAGAGAGGTGGTCTCGTTGCCCGACTTGGGCATACCAGGAGTGACCGTCCGGCAGACGGCCACAGGAGCCCGTATGCTCGAGTTGGGGGCTAAAAGCGCCGAGGCCGCTGACCGTCTGGCAGCCAAGCGGACGGAGGCGCTTAGTGGAGTAGCCGCTGTGTCACAGCCCACAAAATGCGTTGACCTCCGCATCGCTGGGCTTGACGACACCGTCACCCGCGAGGAGGTGGTGGCCGCAGTCGCGGCCAAGGGTGGCTGTGACCCGGCCCTGGTCAAGGCGGCCGAAATCCGCTTTGGGCCCAAAGGGACCGGGTCGGTAGTTATAAAGTGTCCGATTGCGGCGGCGAAGGCGCTACTCAACGGCGGACGTCTTCTAGTCGGGTGGAGCTCGGTGCAGGGTTTCAAGTGCATGGGGATCGGGCAGACCCGCCAGCTGTGCCCGTCCGACAAGGAAAGGATGGACCTGTGTTTCCGGTGTGGACGGCCGGGGCACAGGGCCGCCGGATGTATGGCGGCAGCGCACTGCGTCGTGTGCGCCGAAGCGGGTCGGCCTTCGGGCCACACGATGGGCGGGAGGAGTTGCAACCCTCCCCCCACTAAAGCAAGGGCGGCTCCAAGGACCCAGGCCACCGCCGATAGCGGGAGGCGCGTAGCGCCAGCGGAAGCTGTAATGGAGCAATGAGTTCAGTCCTCCATTACAGCTTCCTACAGGGTAACCTCAACCACTGCGCCGGGGCCCAGGACTTGCTCATGCAGTCCATGGCGCAGTGGGAGATTGACGTGGCGGTGGTTGCAGAGCCCTATTTTGTTTCTCCCCAGCCTAACTGGGCCAAGGATACTGCTGGCTCTGTGGCCATAGTGGTCGCAGCGGGGCCTCGCTCGCGGCCGCTACAAGTGCGGGAAAGGGGGGCCGGATATGTGGCCGCCACCTGGGGGAACATTGCAGTTGTGGGTGTATATGTCTCCCCCAACACTGGGCTTGCCAGGTTAGAGTTCTTTTTGAGGGGGCTCGGTCCGGTGATCCAGCGGTTGGCACCTCTCCCAGTTTTGGTCATGGGCGACCTGAATGCATGGTCGACCCTCTGGGGGAGCGTGTCAACGAACGTGAGGGGCCTAGCCGTCGAGGAATGGGCTGTCAGCTCCGGGATGTCCCCACTCAATCAGGGGACATCCTTCACGTGTGTGCGTAGGGCCGGGGGGTCCGTGGTGGACGAAACGTTTGCCACTCCTTCCCTCGCACGGCGCGTCCGGGGCTGGCGGGTGCTGAGTGAGGTGGAGACGATCTCGGACCACAAATATATTAGGTTCGAGGTCTCCACCTCCGACGGCTCGGCGGCGCCGAGTAGGCGGGAGGGCCACGCATTTTTCCCCCGGTGGGCCCTCACCAAGCTGGATCCCGAGCTGGCCGAGGAGGCGGCTATAGTGGCGGCCTGGGGCATGACTCCCACAACATCGGGGGTCGATGAGGCGGCGGGCCATTTTCGAGACCTAGTCTCGAAGGTCTGCGATGCCGCCATGCCCCGAATAAGAGGACCCCCTCCGCGGCGCCACCACGTTTACTGGTGGTTCGCGGAAATTGCCCAATTGAGGGAAATGTGCTCCCTTTCGAGGAGGGCATATACGAGGGCCCTGAGGAGGAGCAACAGGGACCAGGAGAGGGAAGGCCAGCTGTACGTGGTTTATAAAGCCGACAAAAAGGCACTACAGCTGGCCATCTGGCAGGCCAAGTCCAGGGCGCGGGACGAAATGCTGGAGGGTCTGGACCGAGATCCATGGGGGAGGCCTTACCGCGCTGCGCGGGATAAACTGCGCTTCCAAGGCCCCCCCTTGATGGAGACCCTCCAGCCGGAGGTGTTAGAGCGGGTGGTAGGGGAGCTTTTTCCAGAGCCCCCACCGTTCACACCTCCGAGAATGACCTCTCGCACGAGAGCCCTGGACGGCGAGCCGATCCCACTAGTTTCCGACGAGGAGATGGAGACAGTGCTGGATCGGCTCAAGGGCAAGAAGAAGGCTCCTGGTCCCGACGGAGTGCCGGGCAGGGTCCTCGGCCTGGCCCTGAAACACCTGGGGGGGCAGCTTCGGGAATTTTTTAACGCCGCGCTAACATCAGCGCGGTTCCCGAAGCTGTGGAAGGAGGGGCGGCTTTGCCTCCTACAGAAGGACGGTAGGCCCCCAGGTGTTGCCGGCGCGTATCGGCCGATTGTCCTGCTGGATGAGGCTGGGAAGGTCTTTGAGAGACTCCTCTCTTCCCGCCTCATCCAGCATTTAAATGAGAGGGGCCCAAACATTTCTGGCCAACAATTTGGGTTTAGGGCGGGGCGCAGCACCATAGACGCGCTGGCGCTACTTAAGGAGGTCACGGAGGTAGCAACCGCTCAGGGCGAGCGGTCGTTGGCGATAAGCCTGGATATCGCCAAACGCCTTCAACAGTCTGCCGTTCGGCGTGATAAGGGAGGCGCTTCAGTATTTTGAAGTGCCTACTTATCTCGGCAGACTGTTGGAGGACTACCTCCGAGGGCGGGAAGTCCTCTACGAGGGAGGAGGACGGTTGGTCCGCCGGCCAATGAGGTGTGGGGTTCCGCAGGGGTCCGTCTTAGGGCCCCTGTTATGGAACCTCGGTTATGACTGGGTGCTCCGCGGCGCGCTCCTTCCGAGGATGCGCGTCATCTGTTACGCGGATGACACCCTAGTCATTGCGGGCGGTGACACCTTTGCGGAGGCCAAGAGACTGGCAGAAGTCGGCGCCAGTCTAGTGGTCGGCCGCATTGAGGCGTTGGGCCTGAAGGTGGCCCTTAATAAGACCGAGGCCCTCCTCTTCCATGGGCCTCGGCAGGGGCCGCCTCCTGGCGCGGTAGTCCGCCTAAACGGCACAAATGTGAGGGTGGAGGCCCAGATGAAATATCTGGGCCTGGTGTTGGATGGGCGGTGGAATTTTAGAGCGCGTTTTTCCCGCCTCGCACCCCGCCTAATCCGCACCGCGGGTGCTCTGGGCCGCCTCTTACCCAACGAGCGCGGCCCGGGCCAGTCATGCCGGCGTCTACGCCGGCATACTTAAAAGTATGGCGCTCTACGGAGCGCCAATCTGGGTGGGGGCCCTCAACGCTGAAAACAGGCGCCTGTTACGGGCGCCTCAGAGACAAATAGCGTTGAGGGCCGTACGAGGTTACCGTACGGTATCGGGGGGGGGCTGCCTGTGTCCTAGCAGGCATGACCCCTGGGAACTGGAGGCGGAAGTTCTTGCTGCTGTGTACCAGTCCCGCACAGCAGCAAGAGCAAGAGGAGAGCGCCCGTACTGGGACGATGTCGAGGGAGTGCGCCGGCGCACGCAGAGCGCGCTTCTGCGGAGGTGGGCGGAGGACTTGGTCGACCCGCTCTATGGCCGACAAACCATAGAGGCGATCAGGCCGGTCCTCGACCAGTGGGTGCGTAGGGAGAAGAGGCCCCTTACGTACCGGCTGGTGCAGGTACTTTCCGGACACGGCTGTTTCGGGAAGTACCTGCATAACATCGCCCGGAGGGAGCCCACCCCGAGGTGACACCAGTGCGACGCCGAGGAGGACACCGCCCAGCACACCCTTGAGGTGTGCCCTGCTTGGGCGGTGCAGCGTCGCACACTAGTGGATGTGGTCGGCACCGACCTCTCGCTCCCGGCCCCTATACGGGCCATGCTGGCGAGCGAGAGTGGATGGGAGGCGATGGTCTCCTTCTGCGAAGAGGTGATGTCGCAGAAGGAGACAGCGGAGAGGGCCCGGGAGGAAGATCCTCAGGCGGGCCCTCTCCGACGCAGACGGCGGGGAGTGAGGAGACGGCAGTTTGCACGCCTTCTCCCCGCTCCCTAAAAGCAGCACCGGGGTGAAAGTCGGGGGGCTTTCACCCCATTGCACGGTGCTCCTGTCTGGGGGTGTCCCCGTATACCGGGACGCCCCTGCTGCGTGAGGAGGCCTGGCGTGAAGGCTGGGCCGTCCGCCAGGGACGGCATGGTAATCCAAACTAGGCACCATGTCGTCCCGTCAAGGCGATGAGGTATACCGGGGGTCTTTTAGTGGGTATGCCGTCACCGTTAGTGACGGAGAGTCCCACACTCCCCCGCTGCCCCACCCAGGCAGCGGGATAGTGCGTAATGCATTTTTCCCCCGCAAAAAAAAAAAAAAAGTGTGCCGCTGGGAGCGGGGCAGGCAAGGCCCCGACTACCGGTGGTTAGGGCTGCAGAGAGAGGAACCTCCTGACAATACGTGCCGTGTCCAAAAGTACCGCCTTCTGTATCTGACCCTTGATCCAGCCGCTAAGCGAGAGCCACTCGAGGTGTTAAGCCGTTTGGCGAAACCACTATCGGAACAATGATCACTGTTATCACAAAAGAAGGTAAACATGAACAGTTAGGTTTGAAGCCAATAACATTAAGGTTAGAACTGAAAGCAACATAGTTTTTTAGGACGATATCCCTGTTAGTTTAGCTATTGGCAAACATACATAAATGAAAAAAGAAGTAAAATAAAATAAATCTTTGTCTTAAATGTTTCACAAACAGTAAATTAATACACCAAAGTTACTAGCGACTCAATGAGTCGACTAATGAAGGAGTCAATCAATTCGCTAATTGATTGCGATAACGTCTAAACAACGGGCTATCGGATTCACAACTTAGTCTCCGGAACAGGATCACATTTTTCTTATGTTTGGGTCCTGGAAGAAAATCCCGGTAATCTTCTAACAAACTTGTCGTAAGCCACCGAGAGGTTTCGGACATGGCTAACTGTAACAAATACGAATATGTAGCAGTATTATGTTTAAAAAAGAATTGAGTGAAAGTTGACCATCACAATTGTGGCAAAAAACATGAACACATTAAACTGTAAAAAATATAAAAAATCAGCATTTCAAACTGTTACAAGAAGGGAATTTTTGAGTTACTATTTTAACTAGACCGTTAAGAACCCCCGCCCCCCATTCCCGGTGTCTGTGCTGAACACCGTTCCCGGGATTTTTGGATTTTGAGACGTGGTTGGCAAGTGATCAAATCTGGCAAACAATTTTCGGCGGAGAGGCAGGATACCCTAACCCATAGTAGTAATGGCGCCTGCATACATTCATGCCAGGTATTAATTTATAAAGGCCATGATTTAACGCGGCAGTTCTATATACTTAGTAGTCCTGGTAAGTTATGAAGGTCAATTTTATGCATGTTTATTAAAAAGTTCGGCAGTTAACACTTAGTAGTTAAATAAACAAAAATAAGTTTTTTTTTTAAATAGATTAAATATTGAGCAGTTAAATAACTGAAACGGGCAGTTACGTGTTGGCATTTAACAAACTGAAATAAGCTGGTAATCAATCTCATTCTAAGCAATTCTTTAAACAATGTGGTGGTAAAATTTATTCCTTGTGGGAACTACATAATTCCGAAAAACATAACTCCGAAAGTCAAAATTCCGAATTTCATAATTCCGTATGATTCAGAATCCCGAAAGTCAAAATTCTGATTTTAATAGATCCGAATATTAAAAATCCGAAATCCGAATGTTCATAAGTCCGAAAGTCACAATCCCGAATCATCAAAATTTCAAATCAACAACCATATATCAGATTTTTCATAAATACGAATTCAGAATAATTAAATCTCCGAAAAATCATAAATCCGAAATCTATAAATGTAAATGTAAATAAATAAATATAAATATGCGCCAGACAACACACCTCTTGCCATGGTCTCGAAGAAGGGATAAATACCCCTGTGTAACGAGGTACCAGACAAGGAATGACCACGGCGAGTCGAGTTTCAGCTTAATTTTATAAATGAATAGTATTTTAGATGTAAACTTTTTATAATTGCAATGAATTTTCGGAATTTTGAAATTGAGTATATCGTTTTTCAGACAAATTTAACTTCGGATTTTTAATACTAATGAAATTATTGAATTATGAATTGGATTCTTCGTTCAAAAGCAATTTGAAAATTTTAAAAATCGTATTTGAAACTTTTGGAAAAATAACTTTCGTGCTTTTGAAAATCAGGAATTTTGTTGTTTCGGAGTTATGAAATTTGGATTTTTGAAATTCCGAATTTATGGGTGTTCCCATTCCTTGTATATTCAGTGTATAATCAAGAATAACAACAGAATATTTTTAACAATGCACTCTCGCACTGAATAATAAACCAAATGAATGAATTCGACACAGCGGTCAAACCCCGTGATTGGTCGGTTTTGCCAGCCGTGCCTTAGCTCCGCCCCCTCTAACGAAAATTTACTTCTCTTTTCAATCTGTCTGGGTATGGATGTTTCCGCTACCAGTGAACTGCCGAAGTATTTACCTGACTGCCCATTCCATCATTTTAATTCCTATTTATGAGACTGCCAATTCATTCGCTTATTAATCCGTATTTTTTTTTTAAATTACTGTCCATGTTTTACTATCGCATTATTTTTCCAACCGCAGATGAATAAAATAACTGCCCTTATTTTTCAGCTGATTACAGTAGCCTCTTAATTTTCAAAATTACTGTTCAAAAAATTGGTTGCCTTTTATTAATTGTTAATTTTACATTCAGTATTTTAGGCTAGGCTGTTATGAGCAATGGGCCTGCATAAATTCATGCCAGGTATTAATTTATTAACTGATAATTTTGCATGCAGCCAAGTCAGAAATAGAAAAAAACAGTGCAGTTCGCACGTAACCTCGCCACCCACTATGACCCAGATATCGAAATTACGAACTTAAGTCCGCCGGCTAGAGCGTCTGGTTTAGCAAATAAAAGGATCAACCTTCAACATATTGAATTCCGAATATTTACTAAATATTTGTCATTTGTTGCGTCCCACTTTTCTCATATAGCTGACGCCGCTGGCAACGCGAGTGAGGTTCTGAAGCGAGCGGGGATACACTATATGTTATTGGGTTTACTAGTATTTGTAATCGGAAATTCATCTTTTTAGATCACTTTGAGAAATTTTTCAAAGGGTCTTACAGGGACTTTTTTATCGGTAGCAAAGAAGCATGAGGGCCGTGTGAGCAACAGATTCCGCAAGCTATGTCCACATGTACCTACTGTTTGCCTGTTGCTGATTCCGTGAGGAACTTGTACTGGAAGCAAGAAATAATCAAGTCCTCAGCTGAAGAACTTCTAGCTGAAGTTCTTGATTTCCTGAGTTCTTGGTTTCCACTTGAGAGCTGGTGTTTAGTCAGCACCAAACAACAGCTCCGGTTTCCATCAGTTGATCGGCTGGAGGATCTGACCCGGTGTCCTGTGTAATCGTCAAACGCGACACGATGCGACGCGGCGAGCGCGGTTAACCAATGGTAGTAAGTCTATGTCCACAAGCAAGGTATGCCATTGGTCGATTTCACTTGCCGCATCGCCTCGCGTTGCGTTTGTCGTTAACTTAGGACACGCCTGAGGTCTGCTTCGCTCGTATGGCTTTGCCAACCTTTAAAGCTTTACAGGCTCTGTTACGCTTGAGTTGTTCCGTTGGTGTCGTATGTGACTCGTTTCTTTGTCGTATTAACCAGACGTGGAATGCTCTTCCAGCGCATGACTATCCTTTGTGTGTGCCTTCTTCTTATAGTCCCGGGGTCTTAAAGCGCGGCGTGAAAATGCAGTTCTGCAAGCCTTCAAGATGAGGATAGCCAACCCAGTGATTCGTTTGCATGACTGTGCTTGTCAGCCTCATAATATCTGGACCTCACGACCGCTTTCCATCGGAGTAAGGACATCTAGAAGGGAGGAAAAATATGTCTATGAGTGTTCAAAAGTAAGTGTACCTCAACGCTTGCTTGCTGACCATTGTTCTTGTCAAGGTCCGCGACCTAGTTGACAGGGTCACAATCACAAACGTTAAAAGAATGTTCAGAAATCATGTGAGGGACATTTTCAATTAAAATAAGTTACTTAAAATGCACATTCCCAATTATATAAGGATTTGCAGAATTCTTATGATCATAAGTGCTTTATTGCATTTCTTGCGTGCTTCAATTAAATTCACGGTGCTCGCCCAAAACCCTGAATCGTTTGACGTTAATATTATTGTCCTTTGCCAATTCAGACGAAAAAATTCCACAAGAAAATATGAAACGCTATTAATAAAATGAATCATCTCTGTACAAGCCTATTATCGTGTTATTTAATTCTTTTAAAATTACATGCTTTCATGAATGTTTAAGTTTTAAAACTATTTCATTTTACATAAAAACATGTTGTTACAATTTGCGGACTTAATTCTCTGATGCAAATAGGGGTACGATTTTGTATTATGAATATTTACTCTTTCACTTTTAAATTCGGGTGTTTCAAGAGATTTTTAAAGTTTATTTGAATAAATTAAATATTTTTTTTTTCATAGTAAAAATAAATCTCTCTCTATAGAAATACTTTTTCCTTCAGATGTATGTGGGCTTGCTGGTCTGCCGTGTAGGCTTTAGCCTAGAATAGATCATTCAACCTTTGTGTTGCGTGTCCATAGGCTGCGGTAGCCGCTTACCATCAGGCGGTACGCAAGATTTTCCTCAATAAAAAAAAGCAATGTTGCTTTTGGAAAGACGAATACGTGGAAGTTTTAATCGATAGTTTTTTTTCAAAATATGCTATTCTATCAAAATGATCGTAAATAATGAATAAACATCCTCTTAACAAGCTGTTACGTATTTTGAGCCAAAATCCTTTCGAAATCCTTCCTAAAAACGCAATAACAACAAATTCTTATTTAATTAAACTAAGAAATAAAACGCTCAAGATTCGTTTCTAAAAATAGAACAGTTGGCCACCCCCCATCGCCGCCCTCCCCCCCCCATGGCATGCAGCAGTCTGACCCGTATTTACTTTCTCTGGCTGGATAAACCCTTGTCCAGTGTAGTCTGTTTTGTTAGGATACCGCAAATAGCGCAAATAAAAACAAAAATGAATAAATGTAAAGAAAGTCCCAAATAAAACCGAGAAAACCCTTTTTTTCAAGGAATAATGTTTTGTTTTTAATATGTTTTTTATTAACAATGAACACAAATGGTTCTGGCCGGATTTGAACTCAGGACCACATGATCCATGATCAGATTTGGGTTGCTTAAACCCTAGGCCACGACGCTCTCTCGCTGTTAAATCAACTAACACTCCGGTGATGGTAAACAACGATAAAAAAACTCAAAGCAACCCGGATAACGGCTGAAGGCTCACCACCTGCCACGTTGGGTTATAATTCCATTGGTGATGGGTGGACTTCTGAGTGTTCCGTCACCGACGGAACAGGCACTTGCCTCTGACTACCCCGTTTGGGATAAAATCGTGATAGGTATATTTTTCAAGCAATAATTAAACAATTTGAGATTGAACAATAAATAAAATGAAAATACAATTCAAATTGTTAGACAAAAAAGTTCATTTTAGTCACGCATTAATTGTGTTTCAGTACGTAGTAAAGTCCAGTACGTCAACCACGAGTTGCCACTTCAAATTTACATTATCGTCCGCGTAAAAAATATTTATTGGGTTTTGACATTGTCATGTCATGTCATGTGTCATCCCAATACATTTTTTTTACGCGAATGATAACGTAAATTTAAAAGGACAGTTCTATGTAGACTTACTGAAAAAGATTGTATGAAACAATAGAAAACCCAATCACGTTCGCTTCACGGCGCGCTGAAGCCTTATTTCACGTAATGAGAACGACACCGTTGTTAAGTCCATAATAAAATTGTTTAGTGAACTTATTAGCCCGTGTGGGGTTTAAAAAGAGTAGAATTTACGTTTAATTCTTAAATAAATGATTAATCTATATTCTTGGATGATTGTAAAAAGTAGAAAAAGAAATACATATACCTTAAAATAATTCTAAGACAGACTTAAAGACGTGATAGACTGCAACCGCAATACATCAAATTCATAATTAATTATTCCAAATGACGTTATACTACATACAAACCAGCAAAGATAATCAATTATTCCAAATGACATTATACTGTCTTACGTTTATTACCTGTAAAAAAATTGTAGCGTTATTTCAAATCTTCCATTTTCGTAACCTCATTTGTACACAACCTTAATCTAGTGATGTACAAGTCATATCAAGGGGTCGAACCCTCCCTATCGGTTGGGGGTAAGAAACAGGGTTAACTTAATTACGCTGGCTACAACGTGACAGACAGATAATAATCATGATACAACAGTGTGTTAATCTAAGGTGAGCGCAAATGAAATGAAAGGCGCTTACTTGCAAAATATATTTCTATCTGGAATAGTAGAGGACTGTCTAAAACTTTTTGATGAATTATTAAATTCACAAATGTAAATAAAAAAAATACTGCAAAAGCTAAAAGTATCTGTGTTACGTTATGTAAGACGCGATTATTGTCCTACAAGCTGCAAGTTTGAGAATCTGAATTTATGATTATTTATTAAAAATAACTCAGTATTTCAGGATCTCCATCTCCAATTGTGATTTGTTGCGGACCCCGACGTGATGTCACGTCGCACTATTGCAGTGCTGTCGAGGAGACGCATAAGACACAGTTGGACCTTAAGAATTACTATATAACCACAGACGGAATGGCAGTGAAATGAGACAACAGTTGGTAATAGTCTGGTTTATTATAATTCTACTAAAGCTTATATACGAACTCATACACGTACACTGTGTGTGCCTTATCTTACTACGTGACCATCCGGCACATGATTTAAACATTTTGATATAAGTTAGCAATACAAGGCCAGGAATAATCAATAAAAACTATGCGCCAGACAGCACACCTCTTGCAATGGTCTCCAAGTAGAAATTAATATCCCTGTGTTACGAGGTACCACACAAGGCCAGCCAAGGGCGTCTCCCAGCACACCCAGACCCGAGTCAATTCAGAAAAGATCGTTTCCTGAATTGACCCGACGGGAATTTTATTGAACCCGGGACACTACAGAAATCGAGGCGAGAAACCGTGCTACAGCGCACTACGCCAATCGTGTCGTCAAATAATGTTAGGCTATATTAAATATGTATTTACAGAAGTAACCTGAGTATGTATATACATCACCCCAGATAGGATCCAATGCGAGTGTGGCGCGCCAGAACAGTCCATGCAGCACTTGCTGTCCTGCCCTCAGTGCTCCCTCAGCTGCTCACTCTAGGACCTTTATTAGGCCTCCGCTCTCGGTATAGCGGTGGCAGAACATTGGGCTGCTGCCGTATAGTTTTATGGATCATCGACACGAAGAAGATGAAGAAGAAGAATAGGTATTTGAAAGAACAAATTTGATTTCCTTCCTTAATCACTTTTCAGCTGCAATCAAATCATATCTATTTCAAGCAAGCGTCCGTTGGTGTTGGCAAGTTATCAGTTAAGTATTTTTATCTTAAAAAAAAAACATACAGTAGAATTGAGAACCTCCTCCTTTTTTTAAAGTCGGTTGAAAAGCGCCGTCATAACGTTTGAAACTATGTAGGACAACAAGGGTGTTGTTTTTGGCAAGCTATTTATTCAAGACGTTCTCTGTGATTCAATGCTTGTTTAAACTGACGTCTTTGAAACTCAAGTTCGAGATTACTTACCTGAGGTCACAGCACATTTTCACGGCACCGCTACAACCCGGTAATTAACTTGCCATTCAAATAATAGCATTGAATTGAGTGGACTAATAGTATTCCTATATATTGCTATGTATTTCAGTATTATGCTATACGTAAATTTTTATTTTAAGTATATTTTTTTCTGCCTGTTATTGACTGGTCAAAAGTATTCTTGCACAAAGTCTAAACGAATTTATATATTTTCTTCGAGCCTATAATCGGTAACGCGCAAGTTCCTTTGAAAATGCTGCGCTGCAGTAAACACTAATTTTTTAAACATGTAAATTGTGTAGAATAAAATACTTATTTAAAATTAAAATGCTCAAAAATCTGAGGATAAACAAAATCATTCGATCATAGAATCATTAGAACAAATAAAAAGGAATTTCATTACTCAAATGTCTTCACACCTCCGACCTTTTGAGTGCTCATTACTGCACTAAACCGGTCGTTAAGTTAGCTCCGGCTCGCCGTGATTGTACCCAACTGGTTAAATATTAACGACGTGTTAACACATATCATTAGGCTTAGGGTTGGGTCAAACATTGGGCCATTATCCCGTCTGGGTAAGATGCCAAGCTTACCTGCGGCCTTATACACACAAAAACATGGTCTAGGGATTTATAAAACTTTTTTAAATAAAAAGTACTGGCCTTACAAAAAAACTATTAATGACAGATTATAAAAACATTATTTAGTTCCTTTTTTAAATTCAAATTTGTGTATATAAGGTTTTTCTTTTAAGATGAAATTCGCATTCATTGAATTTCTTCCAAAGAAGTAAATCTTCACCAACTTCTAGCTTGATTAAAACTCCATAAATTTCTATAAATCATTGTCAAACGCATCTCCGATGTTCATTTAATCATGCCACGTAGACACTTGAACAGGAACGAAATGTTAAGAGCAGTGGGCATGATTCAAGCTGGCGCCACCCAAATTGCGGCTTCTGAAGCCATGAGGACCAGTCAGAGCGTTATATCCAGGCTTTGGTCACGTTATCGTGTCACGGGGGAAGTGGCAGAACGGCACCGAGGACCTCAACGCATTACAACACATGTACAGGACCGATTCATAGTAAATGCTGCACGAAGTCAACCAAATGTAACGGCGATGCAATTGGTTCAAAGGCTACAGAGAGAGTATAGTTTGCTGGTAAGCGGTCAAACTTTGAGCATGAAGTCAACCTACGTGCTTCAGAGAAGAGCTTTTAGGAATTTCCCTGAAGATATTGTGCATAAAAACCAGCTTTTCTTGCATCTTAGCAGAACTTGGGACAGTATTCCACAACAGGATATTGACACCCTTGTTTTGAGTATGCAGAACCGCTGCAGATGTGTCAGGAGAGTCTTCGGTGGATCCACGGATTATTAATTTTTAGTTTTCAACAATTTGTATAAAAAAAATAGTTGTTTTGTTTAGGTTTTGATGTTTCAAAAATAAAGTTAAGATTGAAATTTTGTTTGAGTTTTTCCTGTTCTAAGTTTTTTTTTAAATTTAACTTTAACTAAAAGTTTATTTATCAGATTAGATAGGCTAATAAACAAGGTTTATTTTAATGTGTAAGTGTTAATTGAAAAAATATATAAATAAATATAAATATGCACCAGACAACACACCTCTTGTCATGGTCTCGAAGTAGGGATATATATTCCTGTGTTACGAGGTACCGGACAAGGAATTAAGCCAGGGGCGTCTCCCAGCACACCCAGACCCAGGCCAATTTAGATAAGATCATTTCCTGAATTGACCTGACCGGGGATCGAACCCGGGACACTACGGAATTAAAGGCGAGAAACCGTGCTACAGCGCACTACGCCAATCGTGTCGTGAATAGAATAGATAGATAGTTAATAGAATTTTAGTTATTTAGGTTTAATTTAAATATCCCTAGACCATGTTGATGTGTGTATACCTATCCAGTCAAGTTGAATCTCCTAAATTGTCAGCCTGGGCCCTCAAAGCCCAGGCTGAATGCTGAGTAAGGTCTTTTTATTTTTTAGGCATCAGGACGTCGCTGTCTGATGGTACCACCTACGTGTTTTTTTTTCCTCAAATGTAACGATGTCCAAATTTTTAATAAATGTTTTCTATTTCTATTTCAAAAAGATGGTGTGGCAAACTGAACTACTTTTAAAAGAAGTATTTAATTTTAACTGTTATTATAATGATTTATTTTACCATTTTAACCGCGTTTTCCTCCACTTTCTACGATCCCTCTACGTCCGCAATAGGTGGGTTAGTGCCATGTAACCGCTGACTGGCTGGAAATGATATTAATTTTTCGAAATTGTTCGCTACTCTCAGTTTTGGGAATAAACTTACCAAGTTATGAGGGATTGGTAAAACTCCCACATCGAATCTCACACAGTCAGTTAGCTGTAAGATTCAAATAGCGAAGTCTGTGAAACTTAACTACGAGGGTGAAGCGCCTTACCGATAAAAGTCTTAGTTAAATAAACTTAGTTTAATGAGATTTTAACATTATGTATTAACTGTGAATTCATTATGTAGAGAAGTGTGCTTGCTGAACTAAGTGGATTCAAGTTTTAAATTTACGCGCTTTGACGCAATTCCAAAAACAAGCTTATAGGTACGCGCGTATAAAACGTAGTCTAAAAATTATTTCACCAATATACATTATCAGCAATATGCATTATCAAGCTACATTATCAGGGAGTTACAAACGCAAAATTTTTTAGGCTATATGTATTTTAAAGGGGGAAATAGTCTAAGCAGGCAAAGCCGCTAACGGACAGTTAGCGCTTAATAATTGATAAACCTGAAGAAATATGTATGTTTTGTGACCTTTTTACAATCGGTTTATAGTTTCTATTTATAAAGGTAACTGTTTGTTTATAATATCCCAAAGTTTCTGAAGGACCTTCAATATATGCACAGGCAGTATACTTGCTTTTGATGTTTAGATTTATTTAATAATTACAACTTGTACTTCAAACTTGAGCACGGCAAACATCTCAAACTTCCTTGCTCCGAAGAACCTTTCATTCCAGGAAGTTTTCATCAATGTAAAGGCTGTTTTCATGGAAGACATCCGCGCCTGGAAGGTAACAGATGGTGAAAGGCATATTTAAAATTTGGCAAAAGTAATATTTAGGTTACAAAACATAATAGAAATCATCTTTTTGGTTGTATCTGTTGGTTTTACAAATGTCAATTTATATCTCCTTGATAAGACCCAAGTTGAAATATTTTGCAACGACTTTCGCAAGAAGCTTATTCACACCTTTGCCGTTCGTATATTGAACAAAGAACAGAATTAAGACTTATTACGTAAAGTATTTAATATGGTTCCCTTAAAATAACTCAATGAAAAACAATTTGCAGTCAATTGGTCTCTGCCTCATCTACTCCAAAGAGTATGACTTATCATTTTTCCTCCCAGGAAAAAAACATCCAGTATAATTAAAAATATAATTATTATACGCCTCCGGGGCCGAGTGCTTTCAGAGCTCGGCCCCAAACCCGGAGGTCCCGGGTTCATTTCCCAGGTCAGTCAAAGTGTGTTTTCGGAATTTTCGGAACATAGCCCGGGTTTGTGATCACCAACCTGCATTTGGCAAGCGTGGTGATTAGGCGAATACCCATAAATTGTAGCGATGACTTGATTTCAATGATGGAGGCCTTAGTCCAGCAGTGGGACAGTATATAGGTTAATTACTTAACTTCACTTTACTTTATAATTGAAAAACTGCAGGTGACTTTCCCAAACAAGAACAACACTTCCTGTACCCATGATCAGAGCACTCGTTTCTCATCTGTCAGTGTACAGACCGGTAAAATACCTCTCACCCCGCACGTACTGTTCAAATTAGTTACGTGCTAAGCAACAGCGGGTACAAATTAGGTGAAATGCAGCCAACAATGCTGTTTTTATTCTCGAGGGTGGCTTGTATTCTCGTGAAAGAGCCTGCAACAGTCGTTAGGGGGTGCGAATATAGTTTTTGCTCTCCTGGGTTAACGCAATAAAAGATCTAAGCTCATTTAGGTTGAGAGCACGTTAAGACTATCACATCAGCCAGTATGTACGACGACACGATTGGCGTAGTGCGCTGTAGCACGGTTTCTCGCCTCGATTTCCGTAGTGTCACGGGTTCGATTCCCGGTCGGGTCAATTCAGGAAACGATATATTCTTAATTAACTCGGGTCTGGGTGTGCTGTGAGACGCCCCTGGGCTGCATTATTTCCTTGAGACCATTACAAGAGGTGTGTTGTCTGGCGCATATTTATATTTATATGTATGAAAGGACTATGTGTGCTAATACTTTTTTATCATGTCGTCCACTCCGTATCCGTCGACGGCTCCTACAAGTCTCTTTAACAGCAAATTCAGTGAAATATAAGCTACTAACATAATAATTTAATATCTACAAGTAGCACCTGAGATTAAGAAATAAAAATTCCAGAACAGAAAAGCATTAATTTCGATTTAGGTCAGGAAAAGACCGCTCATTATGTAGGTTGAGTACTCTCACCTATATCACGTTTTTTATATATATTTAGTACATATTTTTTTCCGTTTCATACAAATAAGTTCACACACTTCTTTTTCCTTACCAAAATTCGCCACCGCAATTACGGGGACCTGAATTTTATGTGGGCCTTAAGGCATTAATTCGTTCGTTATTTAAGTCCATTTTCCAGCAACAAATCTTCTTTTACACCGTAGGCGTGGTCGCTTAGTGGTCGTAAAGGGGCCATAATATATTGCAAGGGTCATTAGTAGGTACTCGAAGCTTTTATTAGATTTCTTTTTTTACAAATTTCCGAAGGTACGGCCTGTGAAAAGATTTAGGGGAATTAACGTCAATTGCCCGTTTGAATATTATTATGTAGATTTGTAGGTCTAATTAACGTTTATGGATTGAAGTATAATGTCTTAAACGGTCATTTGTATTCGAATATTTAATAGTGATTATCTATTACTATTAATGACGCCAGATATCAGCTGGAAACATAAGTCCCAAAGTATGGTGCAAAACCTCAACTTGTAACCTTACGTGTTTAACTTTATTTAAAAATAGAATCGAATCATCTTTTCAGTCTCTGACACCCATATTACAAGCTCTGCTTAGTTTGGTCAGATGATCTTGGTGTAAGTATCCCAGATATTTATTCATTTATTAAAACCAATTGTATTATTACCGTATCCAATAGGGTTCAACATTCTAGAGGGTTTTTAATGGTTACTTATGTAAGGTTTCATTTCAAAGTTAGATACTTCCCTGTTTCAAATTTTTAGGTGTTGTAAAAAATACTGTGCTTATTTTCGTTAAAATAAATAACAAATCCATTGCCTATTTTTTATCTAAATAAAATCAGAATCTATTCTTCTCGAACCACTTACGCCAGACGCAATATCTCCAAACTGTAGCATATTATCTGTGTCTGTGACACTCCCTTACGCCACGTAGAACCCACAATTTAGGCGCGCACTTTGTCACTAGTATTTTACGGAGCTAGTATTTTATGGATCTGGTACCCGTACGCTGTTCTTCAGCAATATATCATGTCCGGACAAATTGCGCAGATATTGGTGTGCAAAAATGAAATTAGAACGTATGTATGGCGTATGGAGGGTGAATGTGTAGTAATAGTGACAAACGCAGGGTTAGGATGAAAAGAGTTCGTGTCCACTGGACAGTATCGTTTTGTGTGAACGATGGTTATAATTTTTTACGTGATTCGAACTTAGTAAGTGGCATTTATTTGAAGTATCCATATCCTGATGTTTACATGGGCAAAAGGGACTCCAACTGTTGATGATGTTTTTTAGATGGACCGTCCACTTCTTAATCCAGCCTTCAAGTAAAAGCAACATAAAAAGTAATAGATATTTGTTAGTAAGTCGAAATTTTTGTGAACAACATTCGTTTGACGAACTGTTCCGTCATGGTTATAATTGATGGAATTACGGCTTATTCACCACGCTGATTGAAAATGGGCGATATAGCAAACATGCGAAAACACACAACAGCTGGGATTGGAACGGATTTCGGACAATTTGCTATCATCACTCGAACGCCGAGAAGTCGAAATACTCGTATATGCGCCATTAGAAAACAAATTTTCTTGTTCTTCAATTAAATTTTCAAGAAAAATAAAAAACGACATCGTTTGTCTGACAATGGAACCGCACACTGCGACTTTTTGTACAAAACAGTTTATTTGGCAGTCCAATGCTGTTTAATCACGCCGGTATTATCTTCATGATACATTGCTGGCTCCGTGAGTTATGACTCCCCCCGTCACCCTCGTTCACCCGCTACACGCCCTCGCTTCATACGAGGCATTTTTCACGCCTAATTTTATGGGGACATGTAGCGAAGTGATACTTTTGTTAATCCTTTTTTGGGACAGTAAATCAGGAGAGGAATGAATGTCCTCATCCCGAAAGAGGGCAAGATCAGCTGATTGATGAGGACACTTCTGAATCGGAATAACGGGTCGGTTTTTGTATCTATATAAGCTCCTTGACTAATTTGAGAATAGTTGGCAAAATGTTCTTGTTTATATATTATATTAGTTTAACTAGTGCTTGTATAAAAAAGGGCTTAAGGTGCCACGGGCACAAAGTTAGCATTTAACGGCGTCTTTGATTGAAAAAAAAAATCTGCGCAAGACGCTGACTTCGCAATTTGTCATGGTCTCTTAGTAGAGATAAATTTAGCCCTACCTATAAGCTACCACACAAGGAATTAAGCCAGAGGCGTCTTCCAGCACACCCAGACCCAATTTAGAAAATATATTTTCCTGAATTGACTCGACCGGAATCGAACCCGGGACACTACGTAAGCCAAAGCGAGAAACCGTGGTACAGCGCACTACGCCAATCGCATCGTCGTCAATGCATAATAATATAATAATAATAATACTCTTTATTTAAGACAAATAACATCCACATTTTGTTAGTCTAGTGTCTTAAATCTATTGTTAGGAACAAGGTAGGCAATGAAATAAAAACAAAAGCATAAATAAAAATATGGAGGCTAATAATGCTAAGAGTGATCATCACGTGAAAGGGTAAGTTCCCGTTCTGGTCAATCTCCGCACAAATCACCACCAGAGCGGCGATGTACACCGGTCCGCCAATGTCTTCAGGATGCTATTAGGACTGTTTCTCACTCTAGAGATCAGGGAGCTTGTTTTTTTGCGAATAACGGCTTCGAAACCGTCAGTTTGATATTCAGCAAACATCCCCGATGCACTGCAGAAACGAGGAAGTCACAACATCATCCAAAAGACATTGTTGTACTGGATTCGCCGGGCTTCCAGCGATTTTTTAGTGTGATTGACCCACAGATTTCCCGTGTACAGGTTTTGACAGTATGCTTTAAAAAGCGTGACTTTTACGTCTTCGGTACAGCGAGAGAATCTGCGAGTCAACATATTATTTCTAACCGCTAGAGCCCTCCTCTTCGTTTCGATACCATTATCATCTTCGAGGTCGCTGGTGATGATACTCGTATGCCCTAGATATTTACATTTGGCTACACGCTTTATGTTCAAGCCATTAAGGGTGATATTAGTTTTGTTATCAGGGCATTTACCAGCGTTCTCAAAGACCATATATTCTGTTTTTTTAACATTGTATGTTAACCCATGATTTGCAGCATACGACCCGCAAACCTTCAGCATTTCATTGAGGCCCCCCACCGTGGGGCTGAGCAGCACCATGTCGTCTGCATAGCTTAGGTTGTTCATGCTAACACCGTCCATCCGACAACCAACACGCATGCTGCTCAGCTCAACGATGAGATTGTTTACGTACATGTTGAAGAGTTTCGGCGAGGATAACCCACCTTGCCTCACTCCGCACTCCAACACATACGCATCCGACAAGGAATCGCTCCACTTCACATTATTTGGTTGGTTAGTATACCAAAACCTGAGTGTATTTTGCACCTCTTCCGGGACACCCCTGCTCCCCAGCTTCCCCCAAAGAACATCATATGAGACCAGGTCGAAGGCCTTGGAGAGGACCAAAAAGCAGGCGTATACCGGCGTCGCACGATCAGTATAGTATTGGACAGTGTGCTTAAGGCTTACAATAGCGCTTTCAGTTAAGAGTCCGGGTCGAAACCCGAACTGTGCATCATGTATGTTCGAGTGTTTATCCAGTATAGAGTACTGCACACTATCCAGCACCTTAGCAATTGTAGTTGCAAGAGAAATCGGACGATGATTCTTACTATCCGAGATGTCCTATCCTTAACAATGGGCATGACGATGGTTTTCATTAGCTCGTGTGGTAGGTAACAATGACTTATGCACATTGAGAAGAACGGGGCCAGCACTCTCGACAGGTGAGCTCCGGCACATCGCAAATGCTACACACTAATGCCGTCATGACCGGGAGATTTACCACCGCTCATGTTTTTGAGCGCCTCTCGTATTTGTTTTGCCGTGACACGCAACGGCGACGCCTCTCCCCGACATGCCGACTCAGTGCCTTGGGTGGAGACTGAAGGTCCCAGTGGGGAGCTAATCCTAAAGTGGCGCATAAAGGCATTGGGCGATCTGAACCGGCTCACTCACCCCATCGACACTCATAGATATGGGACTGGGCTCAAAGGCAGCGGTGCGGGCGAGCGGCGGGCGCATAGTGTCCCAACACACAAATCAATCACACTCAACAAACATTACTGTATTTATGTATTGTATTTATTGGCACTACACATAATACTTATTACACAGTATCCTTATACTCGTAATACCTTCTATGTTCTATATTTATTACGTCGTTCAATATGAGACACACGTCACACACATATGTTTTTTACCTCCAAATGTCCGTGCGTATACTCAGATGGGCCCACTGAAAATCAGCGCCTGAGCCTACAAAGCCCAGACTAATGGTGAGAAAGGATATTCTTAAAAACTCGCTTCGTACCCCGCACGCGGAATCCGCTGTGAGATTTAACTTTGGCATTCCTAAAACAAGAAAACGACGGTAGCTCCTCCACTAGGAGAGCGTTAGTAAATGGAACTAAGGTAAAGGAGATTTTTGACATCACATGTATAGGAATGACGTTTATTTGGTATTCTCAACGTGAACTCGACCGTCATCTCGACACAGGGAACTCGAAATAATCTGTCAAATAGACCGTTACTACAGAGTGATCGAGTTTGGAATTTACGAGTGGAAATAATCAAATCCTTGGTCATGTTTCGGTCAAATAATTAGAAAAAAAATTGTTTGGAGTGTAGCAAAGTGTATGCAAGGCATTTAGGAGACTATGCTTTGTCTACCAGCCGAAACCAAGATGAAAAGTTCGACGCCCATGTAATTGAAAGTCCAATGTACCTACCTTGAAGTCTAAGCATGGACAGTGAAGGCAGTTATTTGCTGGTTCACATGGTACTCCAGTACTCCACTATGATTCTGACATGGTGGCTAAAGAGCATTAGCATTTAGCGTGCCTAATATCTGCAACCAATCGAGGACAACCCACCCAGCAGTGCACCCTTGGATCATTGCTGGATCCCAGAATAATTTTATAGATGGGCAGTTATGTAGACGAGACTTTAAAAATAATTTGTGGCGTCCAGTTTAATTATTGAATGAATGATTTCCATTGTTAATTTGAGGTTATTAATCAAATTTATTTTTAAGAATAAATGTATAAAAACCAGCGTTTTTAAAATTATGCTTTTTATGTATCCAAAATTCCACGTATATCAATAAATTCCCTCGTCTGGAGGCCACCCTCGAGGAAACAGCCAGGTCAAAGAACAGGTTATCCTAACTAAATGCGAATACTAATACAATTTCGTGACTGTGCAGTTAGCTGCCAGTCCAATTCTGGTTGGAGAATCAGGTCAAGCTTATCATTGAAATTCATTGCCATCAGCACTGCACTAACATGTAAAATTTTAATTCTGTAGGCTGAGTGGAAGTTGTTCTAATTCAGCTTGCAAGATTTGACCTAAATAAGAGTAGAGAGAATAAGTGTAAATATTCTTCATTGATTATTCTTTTATCAAAATTAAACAGTGTGTGGTCAAGTGGTGTGAATGACAAGTGTAGGCGTCATGGCTAAAAAATAAATATCTAGCACAAATTACACCAAGCAAGATCATCTGACCCCTTACTAAGCAAAGCTTGTACTATGGGTGTCAGAGACTGATAAACATTCAAGTAAGTCATTAGCCTATATATTGCCCCACTGCTGGGCAAAGACTTCCCTCATTGTAATCAAGTCATCACCACAATTGATGGGTATTGGCTAAATCACCACGCTTGTCAAACGAGGGTTGGTGATCACAAACCCTGGTCCATGTTCCGAAAACACACTTTGCCCAACTTGGGAATTGAACCCGGTACCTCTGAGTTTCGGGCCAAGCTTTGAAACCACTCAGCCACGGAGGCGTTCTGATAAACATACTTAAATATTTCTCAACATATTTTTTAGTTAGATAGTAAGTAATAACACCCAGGCACACAACAAACCCACAACCTTCAATGCTAAAGGCAAGTTGCACCAACAGGCCTTCACATCACTCACACAATAATATTAATAATAATACTTCAAGGTGATGAGTAAAGGTGAAAAAAAAGAAAAATATTATTGAATCACAGGATCTTTTAATAATTTTCATAACACTTCTCTAATCACCTCAAAAATAACGAAATTAGCGACCAGAATTTGTGGACCTTTTTGTAACCCGTTTGCCTTGCAGCAATCTCAGGATAAGTTGATGGTCTGCCTTTGCTGCATATACAGCTACAGCTTTTAGCAGTGCTGTTTTCAACTTCTCTGATTAACTGCTGTTCATCCAGTCATTTGCTGCACTCTACAACCACTTGACTGCTGCTGATGTGGCTCTTGACGAGCCATCTACGAATTCCTGTAGCTGAAACAAAAAATAGTCATTATATTATATTACACAACAATTATATTGAACTCAAATGAGTAGATGGAACCTAATCTACAAGCTTTCATTGTTTTGAAAAACTACTTTTTTATGAATTTTAACAATTCAATTAATTTTTTCACCATTTTGATACATTACATAACATTGGTATATCAAGTATAATACAATAAATTCGAACTAAGTTTTTGATAAGCCCAATCATGACTCAATTAAATGCACACATATTTGGATCCCCAACTTAGCATTTTGTTAGCCGTTTGAATAAAATTTATCATTTGTACTACTACTACTTTGTACTAGTTCAACTCACTTTTAGTGGGAAATGGCAGCTAGGTAGGTCTGTTAAGTTAACTGTGGAGTTAAAGCCAATACTAAGAGAGGCTTGCACCTTGCCCAGAAGGCATAATTTGAGCATGTAATGCAGCTTTTTTCTTTACAGCAGTTTTTGTCGACCTAGAACAAAAAAATACACATATTAATTAACTTTAAACAATGTTTTACAGTAAATACAAAAACTAGGCATGTTCCTTAATTATTATTTGATTTTAAGTTTGAATTTAGGTAAGTTGTGGCTAATCTGTCACACATGCATGCAGCCTACAAAACTTAGGTAAAAATTATACTGAAATATTAAGATAAACTCATAAAGGAGCGATATTTAGGCAAACACGATATTCTGGCAAAAGCCTTCTTGAAATTAAATATATTGCATGTATGTTTTTGTATTGTCAATGCAATCTATTGAAAAACAAAATTACCTTGTCCTGTTTCCAGGATTTGGTTCTTCCTTCCATGCTGTGCATTTAAGCGGCCAACCACTCTCAATGCCTTGTAACTACATCTTTAGCACTCTTCATCTTAGCAAATCCCTTGGGTACGCTTGGGATCTCTTCCAGAATAGTTTTCAGCGTTTCTGTTTGATAGTTCTGCAAATTACAATTTAAAATTTATAAATCGTCATTTAACCAAAACTCCAAGTATAAATAATAGAAAAGTAAACGTAGTCATACTTACTTCATATTTTATTTGATATAAACTCAAATGAAGCATTAAAGCATTATATTTAGTTAGAAAACACAAAGAAAGTTTACTTTTATCCAAACGCCAAACCAACAACAACATTGTCGCCATTTTTTTTTATTTTTTTTAATCAAGCGTAATGGCATTGGTCCAAAAGCCTTGGCGATGTGGATATTGAGCCACAAAAATAAATCTATTGAAATTTTTCATACTTTACCTCAAGTTTATACAATAAATAATGTAGACTTAGCCAAAATACTGTCATATCACATTAATCCTCGCCGTTTAGTAAAGTATTCTTGTTTATAAAACTAAACAAAGTTTTATCGATTTATCGATTCATAATTGCCACATACATGCAAGCCCTATCCCATTTCGAGACTCACTCCGCTTCACTCAGACTTTGAAACAAATTGAGAATACCAAATCAAGGTCAGGCGAACGCTACTTCGAAGTGTGTTCGGTTCACTCGGCGTATTTCTTTTCTTATTGTGAGTTTTTAAGAATCGCTCTGCTGAACGCATGGTGGTAACATCAACCGGCCGACATAATATGTCTCCCACCTGAAGAGCAAGATGGTCTGCTACAGAGCTACCTTAGTCGCCTCTTACGACACCCACGGGAAGGAGATAGAGCGGTGGAAAGTATTCTTTTAAAGTGCCACCACCAGCACGGCACAATATCATGGCCAAATTACATAAAATATTTATAAATTGTGGATTATGCTTACAGTAATGTCACCAATGCGCACACAAGATAAATTTGTTATTCCGATGTATTGCTGTAAAGTTTCATATAAATCAGTCGTTTTTGGGTGAAAGAGTAACAAACACACACACATACATAACATACTTACAAACAGCGCATTTATTATACCGGTGAGATGAAATAGAAGGGTGCTTTAGTTACATCAACAGACATCTCATGCCAAGCTTGTTTACTCTTTTCCGAAAGACACTCGTAACTACAGATTGTTGAAAGAATCCTACCAGAAAAATTCGGGTTTTGCGTCCAACCCTCAGTGCCCAACCGTGCCCTTCCAATCCGATTCTAATTCGATTTCGGTGGCCATTTTTGCGAGTCCAATTTGTATCGCCTGCAGTGAACTATGAAGTGGACGGGGGCGCAATTCTGAAGTAGTCTCGCTCGCGATACCTGTTTCGATGATTTTGCATTCAACTTCGGATATATTTTGTGGATGCGATAGTACATTTTCCTATTATAATGTAATACATTTTTTGAGGGAAGAGGACGGTTCGAGTATTACATCATTTTGTGAAACTCTTGGCTAACTGATTCGCATAGTAGTGAACCTCAACTGTATGCTTAACAACAAGTTTTTTACATTCTCAAATAAATAGCAACGCCTTTTTGTTTAGATCGACTGATAACTTTAATGAAAGATACTGATACTTGAAATTTTGTAATTC
This sequence comes from Udea olivalis, assembly GCA_947369235.1. Taxonomy (NCBI): domain Eukaryota; kingdom Metazoa; phylum Arthropoda; class Insecta; order Lepidoptera; family Crambidae; genus Udea; species Udea olivalis. Next base: position 729,513 of record OX376362.1, read on the forward strand.
AGATATCTTCAGTAGTAGCGCCTTTACGTTCACAAACTATGTATGTAAAATCTTAAGGAGTGACAATTTAGGAAGACCCGTGTATTTGTGAGCATTTTAAGTTCCTATTGTTATTTTATTTATAATTCATAATTCATAAACTTTATTTGTAATTTTATACTTTTTTTATACTTTCTATTTGTAATTTAGAGTCATAATGTTGATCTATATTGTTCCATGATTCGTGTTAAACATCAGTGAAAAATTTAATAATTTTGGTGTTATTTATTTTAAGTAATTTTAAGGTAGAATATAATTATTTGGTTCCTTATTAAATAAAATGAAAATAAAATAAATAAAATACTTGTATTTTTTTGCGATTGTTGTGTGTGATTTATGGTTTCTTATGATTTTGGTAAAAGAGATCCCAGAACCTATTTATATTTTTAATTATCTGAATATATCTCAGTCACCCATAGTTCAAGCTCTGTTGAGTTTTTAGGGTTCAATTGATAAGTTATCCAGAGATAATATTATATTAATTATTACTGAGGACATTAGTAGATTGCTTGATCTTTTCAACATTGGAGTACTGAATAAAATAGTATGTTCCATACAATGTTGGCAAGTTATATTCCTTTGTTCTATTGTGTTAATTGCATGGATTAGTTTACTAACCCCTTATTCGCTTAACTTGTATCTAAAATTTTCAGTATTATTTTTAAAATATACACGAAGTAAGAAGTAAACTAGCCTTTCTATTATAGAGCGGGTGTTTTTTTAGAATAATAATTAATAAAGCATAGCCAAGCTTTAATATGAGTTTTGCTTTGAACACTCAATAATTATTGAAGTTTAACAAAAACATTTTAACCACAATCATATTCTCATTTTGACTAAAATTCAAAACTTTCATCATTGTTAATATTATCGGCTCTTCGTACAAAAATTCTCACCGGAAGTCTGAGCTGACAAAGCCGCCGGGGGTGGTTTTGAGCCCTTTGGTAACTTTGTGCTGTGAATTTGAGGAGCTTTTCAATAACTTTCATGAGCTTCACTGAGATGCTTTCCAACGTTAAAAAGCAATGAATTAGATAAGGCGCGTTTTACATCTTTCGATGCACAAATTTATATACACTTCATCAATATGTATAAGCGAGTAATATAGGCTATATTTTTAGGCTGAATTTTAACGGGAGAAATGAGTTTATACAAGTGAAGCCACTGACGAAAAGCTCGTTAAAAACAAATGTAAATAATTATCTTTCGATATATTTTTTTCTTTTCGATTTTTTTTTGTTGTTGAAAGTGCTGAAAAAACTAACTTTTACATTAAGATTGCCAGAGATTATATTGTTAAGTAGGTATGCATTTGAAATCATTAATTTTTATAACTTTGACACCGCTTATTTATTTATTTATTTCCATATATCAAAACTTACAAATATTGGGTTAGTAGTATCTTAAATCCTATGTTAGGTTTATCTAGATACTAGGTTCTCTAAAATTATAATCTGACCTTACAAAAGCAACCTACATTTTATTAATAAGTTTGTTTGAGCAAGCGCGCACACACACAGAGACACTCGCCATCGCCATCCTAGGCAAAAACAAAAGAAACCGGTAGCCGGTGCATACTGGTGTTAGTGCGTAATAACAACGGGCGGCCGGCACTTGGTAGTGACGGTAGTTCAGGACACAGTTTGCCATTCGCCAATTCGCCATGTGTGCACGCGCTTAAGGTGGTATTAGCTTGTAATAAATTATGTGTTAAAATGTGTTGTTTATTTTAAGCCGAAGGGCGACACTGGTTCACATTATAATACCTACTACTATATTTTTAACAAAAACATGAAGACCTCATTCACGTGTACTAACAATGTCTTACAGAATTATGTGAATGTTCTGAGCGTAAACTAAATTGAATCATGGATTAAACGATACTTTCACTCACCTTTAAAGTGATACTATCATTAGCTATTCAAATTCGCAAGCCTTAATGCATATTCTACAGCCTTTGTCAGCACAAACAAATTATCATTTCGGGTAGGCACACAAACAACCGGGACCTTTCCGGCTGTCGAAGGCGATTGGCAAACTTATGGACATCATCATCATTAGTCTTCCATTGGTGATTTTAAGCGTCCACAAATACACGCCAACGCGTTTTATCGCTTATCTTCAAGCATCTTCTTCCTGCTTTTCACAAGTAATCACTACACCAGCCGGGATAAAATGCACATAACATAACATACGACTATATCCTAAACATGGTAGTCGGAGGTAAGCGACTGTTACCGTCATTACACTCAAAACCCCACTTTTCACCAATGGTATTAGAATCCAAAGTGGTACCCCAAGGCCACGATTATGTTGCAGTGTGCTAAAATGCACACTGTAACAAAATCATCTCACACTTTTTTCACTTCTAGTCTATTACTCTATTAGATACGAATTTCCCGAGACAACGCGTGACATATTTTTTCCTGGCGCGCATGGTAGCCCTTCTGCACTACGTATGCCGAGACGCGGACCTAAATTATGAACATGCTTTATAAAAACGTATGTTTTAAAATTAACCAAATAACCACCCCTATGCTGCTCTGCCGGTCATTGTAAATTTTAAACTCTTGGACCGCTCAGGTATGCTCGTTTGAAAAATTAGGCTATGCTGCTGGTTTACCAAAACTCAAATCGTTTAAATTAGTGTCACCCGGCACTTTTGGCGTAATAACATCCATTAGAAATTCAATTAGGCGAGATAAAACTTCTTTGTTCTTTCAGCTTGTTTCAAGAGGCTTCAGCCGAAAGTTTCTTAAAAATGAAAGTGAAACGCGCAAAATTAATTAACTTTATCTGTGATTGCTTAAAAACTATCAAGGGTTTATGACAACCTAGGTAGTTAGTTAAATGATATGGTGACTTATTGGTACACAAAAATACTCGAAATCAATATATTATATGTACATCTAGTTGCGAAAATTGTTAAATCGCCTCAGTGAAAATTGATTTTGTTTAAACATTTCCACAGGTTTGATTTCGCAAGTTATACCGGGTGATTAACAAAAGACTTACAAAAACAATATGACATACTCAGGGCTTAGTAGCTATGCAAGTGAATTTTTTTTTTAATCAAAATCAAAAAAAACATCAAAAATATTTATTTCCTTATAAAACACATCATGTACAGTTACTGTTGTTATATTTAAGGTTACCTATTTAGCATATACATATACTTGTGGCAGGTAACCCCTTTCTAATCAACTTTAACTTTGTCGCGTGTATACACACACACACACACAAAAACACGCTCTTTCTCACACACACTCAAACACAAATGTAATTTGTAAAACACAATTTTGTAAATTAGGTTAAAATTGTGATGTAAGTAGTTCGTAATTAATATAGCCTTAGAAATGATATTCTACTGAAGAGCGGTGTCTCCTGACACAGGCAAATGAAAGCTTAAAAGTAGACACCGGTTCTTGTTACTATTTTAAGATTATCATGTTAAGGTCAACAATCATTTTTTCATTTTTCATTTTTATTCAAGGTCTTTATACAAAAAATAATGACAGGGGGGCTAGCCAAGAGCAACACGCCACGACGATTTCTACAATAGAAATCGTCCAAATGTATGAGGATGACATAAGCTGTCACTGACGCTTATATCATCCCCATACATTTGAACGATTTCTATTGTAGAAATCGTCGTGACGTGTTGCTCTTGGCCAGCCCCCCAGGTCGACTGATTTGTATGGTGACCTTGATATTAAAGTAAATTCAATAAATTTATTTTTCATTTACATAGTTTCTATAATATAGAACTAAGTATACCATTTCGGTTTTGTAAGTCTTATAATGATGACCCGGTATCCAGTACATCTACCACGAGTTGCCACTTTAAATTTACATTATCGTCCGCGTAAAAAAATGTATTGGGATTTGACGACACGATTGGCGCAGTGTGCTGTAGCACGGTTTCTCGCCTTGGCTTCTGTGGTGTCCCGGGTTCGATTCCCGGTCGGGTCAATTTAGAAAAATGACTTTTTCTAAATTGGCTCGGGTCTGGGTGTGCTGGGAGACGCCCCTGGCTTATTTCCCTGTCTGGATCCTCGTAACACAAGGATATTTATCCTTACTTCGAGACCATGACAAGTGGTGTGTTGTCTGGCGCATATATATATATATATATATATAGATACATTGCCATGATGACATTGTGATGTCAAATCCCAATACTAAATTTTACGCGATAATGTAAATTTAAAGTGGCAACTCGTGGTAGACGTACCAGGTCCACCATGAGTTTCCGTCAAGTAAACGTCGTAGCGTTCAAAAATTTGTATGCCATTTTAGGTTCTATTTTAAATCACTAGGGGAGCTGTACAGAAATCCCACACAAAAACGTCAACGTGGCTTACGCGGACGCTAACGGCTGTGATTGGTGTAAACTCATGGTAGAAACACTGATTTACTTACCTAAGTTAAATTATCAAGGAGAGATATAATAAATAAATAAATAAATAATAAATATTTGGGACAATTCACTTCAAGATCATCTGTTATCTCAAGATCGTCTGATCATCTCTTAAGTTTTCGCGATACCATTGCTGCTCATATGGGTGACAACGACTGGGAAATTTACTAATTAGAAACAAAACAAACACAATTGCTTATCGAGTGCATGTTTGTCCTGGGTGAGGATCAAACCCATGACTTTCAGTGGTATAGGATGACTTTTTATTAATTGTGTCATCAGGCCAGTCTGCTATAAGTCAGAAGTCAGAACTACAGTCAGAAACAGAATTTTGTTATTCTAAATTAGCTTCAATAAATACAAACTCTATATTCTGTGGTAAGGTACTCTACTCTTGTGGTAAATGCACTGTGTTCGTCACGCGGACTATTGCGGACTATTGCGTGCTCTAGACAGTGCAGACTCGGCGTGAGGACTAAATCACTCGACATTCGTTCTAGTGGTGTTCGTCGTTCGCTCTGCTCGTTCATTCACGAAGTTATATTTGCTATGTAGGTTATTTTGTTTGTACAGGTTTGTGAAGCTTTGCGAACGTAATACTAGCATAAGTGAAGCTCTTTTATACTTAAATAAAATCAATAGATATCTAAACATCTGGGACAATTAACATTAAGATCATTTGACCCCAAACTAAGCAGAGCTTGTAATATGGGCGTCAGAGACTGATAAACATACTTAAATATTTCGAAATACATACTTCAATAGATAATAACACCCAGATACACAACAAATATAGATGTTCGTCACACAAATATTTGTCATGGGTGGGGATCGAACCCACGACCTCCGGCGCTAAAGGCAGGATCGCTGCCATAATGTATGGTGACTCTTTTTCTGTTCAGACTGTGAAACTGTGGAACAAGCTGCCCGTTTCTATTCGAGAGTGTCGCACTGTGGGTTCCTTCAAAAGATTTTTAAAAGAATATCTTTCAAAAAATGTTTGAATTGTGTTGGATCATAATATTTTTTTTTTTAATATGTATAATTATTTTAGTTAGGTACTTATATATTTTATATTTGTAATAATATATGTCTATTTGTAAGTAAGCTAGTCTATTTATAGAAAATTTGACCTTTAAAATTATGTACACAGTTTTGTCTATCCATCACTGTTTGTTTTATGCTTTTCCTTGTCTCTCTTTGGAGATAAGGTCACCTGTACTTTAGCTATCCCTATTTTTCTATGTAAAAAACTGTAATTTGTGTACAAACTAATAAATAAATAAATAAAAATAAAATGAACGGACTTTCACAATGCATATCTCATACCGAAATTAATTCACAACGTCTCAGTGGCTTAAAAGCAGGTTTAAGTTTAAGTGTCAGGTTCAAGTCAGTTTCAAGCGTTTCGAAGAATCAGAGTCACTTTCACACAGAGGCATTTGAAATATTATTATACATTTGTAACTATACCTAAAACAGTTTCTCACGTATGTCTATACATGAACAAGGTGTCTCTGGCATCAATCGTGGCGCCCCTAGGGACGCATTGTCGATGCGAACTATTGGCCCGCACCACTGATATAAAGCCTTATAGAAAGCGCAAGGCGCTCCGTGTGGGTGTGCCAATTTGTTTAAGCCTATTGTGACGTCACTATAGCATTTAAGGGAGAGGAATGCGTGAACTCTCAATGGATTTTAAGTTATTTTATGGAATGTGAATCGTACCTTTCACTTATCATAAGTGAAAGGTACGATTCACACCGACCAGCGTGCGGACGGCATTTTAGAATGCGGTAAAGGCAATTAAAATGTGTGAACAAGAATTACAGGCCGTTCTCAGCAAGTTCAATACTATGCATGCAGATCTTGAGGGACCTTATTACGATCTCCTAAAGCTTGCTCGCATTTTTCTGTGAATTGAGCGTCCTGGGATTCACAGTCACACCACTAAGTCATGCAAACTCAACTCCGGCGCGGCGTATTTGACATTCGATACCATTGTTTATCTGTCAAATAGTACCAGTCTAAAACTTGTCAGTTGTAGAAGTAATCCACTTCTGTCGGTGCGGTGCCTAGATAGTTACAACTGGTGGGTTTCTTCTTCTTTGTAACCATCACGACACATGTTGCCTTTCAACCCGGTCGACCGCGTACCTCACTGGTGCAGGCGGCTGGCATCGGGAGGCCCTCGTGATACTATGTCGTAGCTCTAAAAAGTGACTTCGTAATACCAATACAAAGTAAGCATTTTTAGAACCGTTAACGTTTTTTTTTATTATTTTGGCATAAACAGTCATATAATTATGTTTATAAATAATAATTGTGTAAGAAGACCAACAGTGCCCAAAATAAATAAATAAATATCCCTGGACATTATTCCACACAGCGCCATCTAGCCCCAAAGTAAGCTAATTAAAGCTTGTGTTATGGGATACTAGACAACGGATAAACATACTTAAATACATTTTCTTTTGTAAATACATACTTATTATACATAGGAGACACCCAGACCAGTACAAACAGACATGTTCATGCACACAAATGTTTGTACTGTGCGGGGATCGAACTCGCGACCTCTGGTGTAGTAGCCAACTTCTTAACCATTACACCAAGTCGGTGTAATGGAAAATTAATTATGAAAAATTAACAATTGCATGATCGAACGGGATCATCAGGGAGATAATGACCAAACAATACCTGATCGGGCAGCGGATACATTCAAAGACAATAAACGTTCTGCGATAGTGGCAAAAGATTCTAATAAGTGCGTACCTGTACGTCTACCACGAGTTGCCACATTAAATTTACGTTATCGTTCGCGTAAAAAAAATGTATTGGGATATGACATGACATGACATGCCAATGCCAAATCCCAATACATTATTTTTACGCGAACGATATCGTAAATTCAAAGTGGCAACTCGTGGTCGACGTACTGATCGGTGTGAATCGTTCTTAAGGCTTTTTGATTTTGACATCCATTGCTATAACGTTTGCGATGCAACAACAGCGAAATTTCTAGCTCGAATGAATGATATTTCTGTTCATCGTCTGTCGTTTTCCGACTATAATAGGCTGCTGGTCGGAATTGCCCATCACTGGCTCGCTGCATAAGGATACCTGCTAAACCGATCTTTGACGCATCCGTGTGAAGCTCTGTTTCCAGGTTCGCGTCGTACAAAGCTAATATAGGTCGCACTACTAATTTTCCCTTCAAAATAGTAAATGCCTGTGTATGCTCATCAGACCATTTCCATTCGAATTTTGATTTTAAAAGATTTGCTAAAGGACATGCGAGAAGCGCAAAATCTTTGACAAATCTGCGAAAGAAACTAGCGAGTCCTATGAACCGTCGAACGTCATGCACGTTTCTGGGTACTGGAAAATTTGAGATGGCAAGTTTTCCGTAAGCCGGTGCGTATGCCCTTCCCTGACACGTGAAAACCTAAAAAAATCAAGCTCTTTTTCGAAAAAGTAACATTTTTTTTTAATTTCAATGTCAGTCAAATGATCACCATAGTTTTAGCTTGACTCGGTATCCGAGTCAGTAAAATCTAAAATATTGACGTCATACATTTTCTGATTACCAAGAACCCTAGTAATTAACAAGTCTTTTGACAAAGTTAATATTTTACTGCCTAAGTTGAAAACCATTAGAATCCCTACTCCATTATCTAAATCATAATCTCCAGGCATCAAATAAAACTCACTTTCAGGTAGACTTCTGAGAGATCCTCTAACATACACCGATCCAGTGTAGCTTTGGTGCGCTAGGACTGGAATGGTCATGATTTATTTAGGCTGGACAGTAACAGTTTCATTCGATATTAAGTTTAATTTAATTTGATTATCTCTTTTAAATGTTAAAGAATCTGAAGTTTTAATTATAACTATACCCGGTTTTTCCGTAAAACTATGACCAACTAATACTGGATATTTAATAACACCATCTTTGGCTATGTAAACATCAACCCTTTCTGTAATACCATGAATTTCAATATAAATAAATAATAAATAAATAAATATCTGGGACAATTCACACCAAGATCATCCTGACCCCAAACTAAGCAGAGCTTGTAATATGGGCGTCAGAGACTGATAAACATACTTAAATAGATAATAACACCCAGACACACAACAAATATAAATGTTCGTCACACAAATATTTGTCATGGGTGGGGATCGAACCCACGACCTCCGGCGCTAAAGGCAGGATCGCTGCCATTGCGCCAACAGGCCAGTCAATAAAATCTACCTGTCCTAAACCTAATGGCATAACTATATTATTCCCTATGCCTCTCATAACCGGCAGATTGCCATCAGACCACGGAATTTTCATTCTTACGGCCTCACTACACTGCATCAGTGTGCATTGACTACCAAGGTCTATGTAACCATTTAAAACGTTACCATTTATTTTTAGGGAAATAAATACTTATCATTACCTGAATTATCTAAGTTAACTTGCATTACAGTCTTGTTAAGAGTTTTTTTCGTTATTTTTATTTGATTCATTTGGCAAACGGGGGCAATTAATACTTAAATGTCCTAATCGGTTACAAACATTACATTTTAATATCTTTTTGGGGCACTTGAAACTAAAATGCCCGGTCTCGCTACAATTATAACACACAATCGACGTGGTACCTTGTATATTTGATTTACTATCGTTAGTTGAATTATATTTTTGATTAAAGTTAAAAGAATTAGTTAGGCCACGCTTATCAGACACGTTCGTTTTTGCCCTATCGGTATCTCTAGTTTGTTGTTTTATAGATTGGAAGTATTTAAGCACCTGTTCTGGTTCCTGACATTTAGCCGCTTTTGCACCTAACCTCAAGGAACGATCCTCAATCCCATACAAAAGGCAATCAACGGCACGTCTGCCGAAAATTTCGCAACGGTTTAATAAGTTTATTTTCCCATAATGATATAATTCTAATGATTCATTATATTTTACTCGTTTAGATAGCATATCGGTCAATAATTCCGCGTAATCGTCACTACTAGGAAAGGAATCAATCAACTTAGTCTTCCACTCAGGCCACGAAAATGACATTGTAGGCAAGGCTTGATACCAGGTACGCGCGACGCCGACTAAGCGCGGCAACGCATAATGAATAATTTGATCATTACCCCAATTATATAATTTCGCACACTCTTCTACCTTATTGAGCCACATGTGAATAGTTTGACCCTTAATCATGGGGTCAAATTCGGGGATGACATTACCTAACATCGGAAATTTATTGCCCTCTGGCTTAGCACTACTCAAAGACTTGACTAATTCACTTAAAAATAACTGAGTTTCACTATTGGCAAAAGCATGGGTATTAAAGTTCTTACTTGGTAACGTTGTCTCACTCACGCTACTCGAAGAGCTGCCACCACGACGTGATGCACTCCGCTTGCGTCTCGAATACCGCCTCACCTTCTTCCTTCTCTCCGTGCTGCGGCTTGATCGATGTTCATGTCTGCGTCTACGGCTACGGCTACGTTTCCGGGATCGTCTTTTCTCAGAGCGAGTCTTCGATCGAGCTTCTCGTTCCCTCACGTTGGTAGATTCACTACGTGCAACTCTGCGACGTTTCCGCTTTGCTTCCTTTGATTTATCCGCACTCTTTGCATGTTCACGACGGCGTTTACGACGGTATTCTATGTCTGGAGTATGACGGGAACGACTTTTTCGTAGCCGATTACCCTCAGTAGCATCACAATCCATTTAGCGATGTAGTTTTCAACAAGACCGCAAAGAAGAAAAA